>CM028339.1:47471372-48671372 GCA_016647705.1 Eucommia ulmoides | reverse complement strand
GAATATTACAAAACAAACTCTTGAGGTAATAGATAATATCTCCGGTGG
Organism: Eucommia ulmoides; assembly: GCA_016647705.1. Lineage (NCBI taxonomy): Eukaryota > Viridiplantae > Streptophyta > Magnoliopsida > Garryales > Eucommiaceae > Eucommia > Eucommia ulmoides. The sequence goes on along the minus strand of CM028339.1, from coordinate 48,671,324 downwards.
CAAAGAGCTTATACAACAACATAAAACTCTCTATCAAAAGTAGAATACTTTTGTTTGGCTCTATTGAGTTGCTCATTAAAGTATGCTACTGGTTGACCCTCCTGACTCAACACGCCCCCAATCACAATGGCCCCCAAAAACCTTAGAAAAGTCAATGTGACTTAAGACAGTGCCTCAGTCATCTTGTCTTTAATGATAAGGAAAGCTCAAGATATAGCCTTGCTAGTCCATTTGAACTCTCCCTTCTTCGTGCAATTAGTAATTTGGGCCATAATGGTGATAAACGCTTTAATAAAGCACCGATAGAATGTAGCAAACCCATGAAAACCACGAAAAACCGAGATGTTTTTATGTCTGGCCACTCCCTAATGGCTTTGAAATTTTTTAAGATCAACAGTAATTCCATGAGCAGATATTATGAATTCCAAGAAAAGCACTTGGCTTTGCATAAAAGAGCATTTTTTAGATTAACCTATAGTTAGGAAGTCCTAGGAGTCTCAAGAAACAATCAAATATGGCTTATGTGCTCGGACTAGATATGTTGTAAATGAGAATATCATTTAAGTACACCACCAAAAAATTTCTAATGAAAGAGCGTAATATCTCAATCATGACCCGTAGGAAAGTACTTGGTGCATTAGAAAGTCCGAAGGGCATAACTAATTATTCATACAAGCCGTCTTGGATCTTAAAGGAAATCTTCCACCCATCCCTAGGACGGATCCTAATTTGGTGGTATCCACTACGCAGGTCAATCTTAGTATATCATTGGAATCCTACTATCTGGTCTTGCTATCTGGTCTCGTGAATCATCCAGTATGGATAGCGAATCTGCACTTTATTTTGATCCAATTAATGGCTCAACTATTCACACATATTCTCCAAGAGATATACTTCTTGGGAGTCAACAAAACAGAAATTGCACAAGGAATATATTAGAGGATACTTTAGTATTTATGTTTGTGTTAGGAGTCCCTTATTAATGTGGTGGATGGCTAACATCATTAATGAAGTGGTTAGTTGATGGAATTCTCCCTATAAATAGAGGGTTGAGCGGTAGTGGCTAACTTCACTTATATATAATCTTTCTTGTAAATGTTTTACTTTAACATGGTATCAAGAGAAGGTTCGAATGGGTAAATTAATCCCGATCAATCTGTTCTATGTACAGTTTTTCGATCAATCTGTTCTATATATAGTTTTTTCCTTTCTTTTCGTTTCTTTTCTGCTCAAAAAAAAAAAAGGGAGAAACAGTATCCCAATCCACGCCTGAAGAATAGACCAAACCCTAAGCCAAAACACCATCGTCACTGCCACTGCAAATCAGATCCTGCCCAACCACAGCAAGATCTCCCCTTGCCACCTCCCCCCAACAACTACCGGCAGCATCCCGCATTCTGCCACTGCCATTCCGCCCCACGGACAACGAAATACCATTCTCCCAACAACCGTCAGACTCACCGCAACCAAATCCAGCCTTGTCAATCCTCCACCAAACCTCGTCGGTCCTCCCCAACCACCGTCGACCCTGCTACGATGTCACTCAGGCTACTGTTGAACTCTAGCAGTAAAGTTCCTTCCCTTTTTACTTTACCTTTTTCTTTTAATAGTTTTTTTTTTTTTTTAACTTTTCCTTCTTTTTTTTTTGGTAACCGTTTATTAAAAAAACGTCTTTCTCGTCTAAAATTTCAGTCTCTTTAATTATTTTTCTTTTCTTTGTCACATGATTTAATTTAGTTCAGTGTATCTCCTATTACAATTTCATGGTTTTTTTGTTGCTCTTGATAAAAAAAATTCAGTATGTCTTCAATGATATCTTCAGTGTCAACCACTCGAAAATTGAATGAGAGCAATTATGTTCAATGGTCTAACGCCATTAAAATAGCCCTTAGTGGACAAGGAAAGTATCGTCATCTCACCGACTCTCCTCCTTCAAAGGATACAAAGAAGGTCGACGAGTGGAGCCAGCCAAATGCTTAAATTTTGTCTTAGTTATGGAACTCTATGGATGCCCGTGTTGCAAATATGAGCAACCACATGGAGACCTGCAAAGAGTTGTGGGAGTTTGTTCGATTGTTATTTGCGACAATCTTACTCAGATGTATGATGTGTCAGTCAAATACTTCCAAGTCCAGCAAGATACACAGACCATGACTGAGTACTTTGCCACGCTTAAGAGACTTCACAAGGAGATGAATGTTCTCCTTACAGTGTCTGTCCTCCGACATGAAAGTTATACAAAAGCAACGGGCAGAGATGGTTGTCCTAAAGTTCATTGTCAGTCTTTGTCCTGAGTTTGAGCAGATTCGTTCTTAGATTCTTGGTGGGGCTACTCTCCCTTAGTTTGCTGAGACCTATTCTCGGGTTAAACGTTCCACTACTCAAGACACTATCTTGCCCTCTAGTCTCTCTCCATCAGATTTTTCAACCCTTGGTTACACATACGTCTCAGTGGGATCGTAGTCATCAGTCTAGTGGTCGCCCACGGTCGCTCTCGAGGTGGTCGTAATGGGGGCTCTCGGCGTGATCGAGATGGACGTGGTCGTGGCCTACATTGTCAATGTTCCTTCTATGGCAAAGAAAATCATACCAGAGAAACTTGTTGGGATTTAGTTGGTCGTGCTACTAAGTATGGCAGTGACATCTGACAATGCCAATCCAGTTCCACTGTCTGACTCTTTAGCTACCAGGAGATTTTTTGATGACAAGTATGTTTAGTTCTTTTAGTTTAAGGCTTCCCAGCAAGTCTCCACCCCCATTATGTCTCTAGCTCAACGAGGTACCCCTACTACATGTCTTTTCTTTCGTCCTTCTTCTACTACTCCATAGTTAATAGACTCTGTTGCACTAACCACATGTCAAGTACCCCATCACTCTTTGCACACATACAATCATCTACCTCGTTGCATCTCGTTATTGTTGCCGATGGTTCCGTGGTCACGATTAGTGGTGTGGGCATTGTGGAACCCTAATCTTCTTTATCTTTATCCTTTGTTATGTATATTCCTTCATTTTCTTTTAATTTGATATATATCAGTAAATTTACTAAAAATCTTAATTGCTCAATTTCTTTTTCTTGATTCTGTTCTTATTAAGGATTTGCGGACGCATAAGATGATTGGCGTCAAGCATGAGAAAAAGGGACTCTGGTACCTTGATGATCGAGGGAGTACTCTAGCTACACCATCCACTGCTTGTCCATCCATTGCTTCAGCCTAACAGATTCATTTTCTTCTTGGTCACCCTTTTCTTGCCAACCTCAAGCTTATTGTTCCTAGTCTGTGTCAAGTGGAGTCCCAAGATTGTGAGTCTTGTAAGTCAGGAAAGCATAACGTCCTTATTTTGCTTCTCAGGTCAATCAAAGAACTTTTAGTTCATTTATGTTAGTGCATTTTGATGCTTGGGGTACTTCCCGTGTCTCAACTACCATAGGATTTCATTATTTTGCTATCTTTGTGGATGATTTTTCCACAGTTACTTGGATTTATTTAATGAAAGATCGTTATAAATTATTCTCTATCTTTTATGACTTTTGTGCCAAAATCCAAACCCAAGTTAGTGTTTTATTTCGTTTATTTAAGAGTGATGATGCCCGGAATATTTTTCTTAGCCATTTACCTCTTTCATGAGACACTCGGGTATTCTTCACCAATCATCTTGTGCTCACACACTCCAACAAAATGGTGTCGCTGAGCATAAGAATCGTTATCTTCTTGAGGTTGCCAGTATTTTGTTGTTTAAAATGAATGTTCCCAAGCACTTTGGAGTGATGAGGTTCTTACTGCTTTTTACTTGTTTAATCAAATGTCTTTCTCTACAGTCTACCTTGAATGGAAAATTTTCACATTCCGTTCTTTTCCTTTATTCTCACTCTTTTAGCTTGCCCCCTCATATTTTCGGTTGTGTCTGCTTTGTTCATCAACTTGCTCTTGGTCAAGCCAAGTTAGGTCCTCGTTCCCATAAATGTGTCTTTCTTGGATGCTCCCTTACCCAAAAGAGTATCGTTGCTATAGTCCTTCTGTGTTGTTCTTTCGTGTGTGCTCATGTTACCTTTTTTGAGTCATCTCCTTACTTTTTAAAGCCTCACACTTTTTTTTTTTTTTTTGGGGGGGGGGGGGGGGGGGGGTAACCTCGGTGGAACAAGCAAAACTTTATTGATTAATACAAAGAATACAAAATTCAGATGAGGGCGCGACCTGACCTCTAAAACAAATCAAACAAAAACTTATAAATAATAAACACAACACAATAAACAAAAATCAAGAATTAAAACATAACAGATAGTTAGGAACTCCTTTGATTTTCCGAATGTTAGGGAAGCGAAACTGATCCAGTCCTAATATTCCACAAACAATTGCCGTACATTCTAATTCAGACCAGAAAGTTCGATTTTCTCCAGCACTTCCAAGATTAGCCAGCAAGTCTGCAACCGTGTTACAGTGTGAAATAGAAATATTTACCTAATAAGTCAGAATCTTTATATTTCTACTCAGTGACGTTAATCTCCATGGCATTGTAGATCTCCTACCAACCATCTCGACCAGCAGAGCATTGTCAGTGACTATATCCATGGATATCCACTCGAACTCAATACAATACTGAAGCGCAAGCTACAACATTTTTGTCTCCGCAAGCAAACTAGAACCAATCCCAAGAAATTGATCCAAACAAAAATGTCCCACTAGCATCCTATAGTGTACCACCGCCTCCAATATAGGCAAGGTTGTCTCTATAACTTCCATCCAAATTAATTTTCAGTCTAGCACATAGGGGGCTCCAATACACCAACTAAATTTTGGATTTCTTTTTCCTCATAGGAAAGGCAATCCGAGACCGGGCTATGGTTTGGTAAATGTTATATAGAACTTTCTGAGTTTCACACTCAACCCCATCAAATCTAACCCTGTTGCGCATTTTTCAAATTTCCAAGCATAACACAGAAAGAAAGAGCGTATCATAATATTGTTGCAGAGGTATAGATCTATGTTGCTTCCACCAACCAACCAATCTACTAAACACTTCTCCAGTCCAAAGAGCTACCCTAAAAGCGGTCCACACACTCTCAACCAAAATCCCTTGCGAGAACAGATGATGCAATGACTCAACCTGAGGCCTAAAGCAAAAATTACATCGGAAGCAAATTTTCACACATTTTTGTTGAATTACCTCATCCACTGGAACAATTTGGTGTAGAAACCTCCACATAAAAATAGATACCTTAATGGGGAAGGGACCTATGTCAAATCCTTTCAAAGAAAGGACAAGCATCCTACTGTTTCCTTACAACTTCCCAAGCAGTTTCACCAAGACGATCCCAGAGTTAAGAGGGTTGCCAAACCATAACATCATGGACAAACGCATTAAGAGCCTAAAATACATTCCAATTCTCTCACATAATCTATAGGGGTAAGAGTTTGAATAAACTGCGTTATTCCATTCTCTATTACCTAACCGAACATCCTTAACCAGCAGATTAGTAAGACATGCATCTACCACCACCACCTCACCCAGCAGAACAGAGATAAGTCAGGTGTCTAACCAAAAGGATACACACCCACTTCCTATCAGGAATTGAAGTATTTCTTGAGGATTGAATTTACTCGATCAAGTCAAGGCATTTACCTGCCTTAGAGGAAATATGTCCGTGATCTATTGAGCGAAACAAGAACGCTTAGAGCTAAACCAATTAACTTGCGTATGCCTATGGATCCAAACACCAAACTATTGGCAGATCAAGGTGTACCATTGACAGATTCAACGCAATACAGACGGTTAGTTGAAAAATTGAACTACCTGACGGTTACTAGACCAATTATCTCCTTTACTGTTAGTGTTATCAGTCCGTTCATGGATCCCCATGACTTGCCACTGGAATGTAGTGATTCGTATTCTTCGATATCTGAGAAGTGCTCCTAAGTGTAGTTTGCTATATCAAAACTTCAGCCACACTCAAATAAAGGGTTATACAAGGGCAGAAAGGGGGGGGGGGGGGAATCTCTCCGTTCCTGGCTCCCATATAGCTGGTTCCGGAGGAACCACATGCAGACTGGGTCAAATCACTCTAAGTCTACTATAGGGTATTGTATGTTTGTTAGAGATAATCTTGTCTCTTGGAAAAGTAAAAAGTAGACAGTAGTGGAACGGTCAAGTGCAAAATCAGAATACGGGTCGATGACCCATACCACTTGTGAGTTAACTTGGTTGAAACATTTATTAGAAGAACTTGGATTTGAACAGTCTTAGCCGATAGACCTGGTATGTGATAATCAAGCAGCACTTCACATTGCATCCAACTCATTCTTCCATAAGAGAACAAAACACATTGAAATTGATTGTCACTTCATTCAAGAAAAATTGTTGCATAAGTTGATCGATACTAAACATGTAAATTAGTTAATTAGTTATTTACTAAACCGTTAGGGAGCTCAAGGAGAACGTACATTTGTAAAAAGTTAGGAGCATACAATATATATGCTCCAACCTGAGGGAAAGTGTTAAAAGGTATTTTTGTCATTCCTGTATTATTTAGGGTTTTCTTATATTGTTTAGAGTTTTCTACATTATTTAGGGTTTTTATATTGTTTCCTAATATCTCTTATAAATAAAGGGAAAAACTAACACAATTGTTAAATTTTCTCATTATTTTCTACTATCATGTCACGTTAACAATTCTCATTGATGAATGAGATAAATCTTTCAAGCATTATTACTAACCAGAAGGGCCTGATTTTCACGATCTACATTGTCCAAGAATACTCTTCTATGCAACTTCTGTTGTTCCACTTGCGGATTCTTCGCCAATACTTTTCGCATATCAGCTACAATGTTCTGCATGAATACAAAGCAAAGTATTCATGAAAGCAACCAAGGGAAAGGGCAAACATAATTCTCCGGAAGTAGGGCCACCTAGTTCCAACTCTAATTCAATATGAGGAGAATAAGCTAGAATCCTCACATTAATTTTGTTGACATCCAAATGACTGATAGCAAGATGCGTTTTAATACGCCAATGAGTTTTCTGGCTAAGATTCCTCACAACATTCACTGTAAATTTGTGGTTTGGAATATGAACAGCTTCACGATTTTCACCTCTCACAATTGTTGGTGACCACCACCCTACATGCTGCAAAGAAAAATTACCAAGACCGATTTGCGAAAATTTCTACAACCAAATGAGATACAAATTATAATCTAAAAGGAAAGACGACCTAATGCATCTAGTGCTTCATTATTTTTCTCTTAGGGCATGTTTGTTAAAAAAAAAATAATAAGTGTTTAAAACTGATTATATTAAATACTTAATTAATTTTGTTTATTTGATATTGTTTGTTTAATAAATGTAATTAGTATCACTTAATTAATTAACTTAACTTAAAAATTAAATTAAAATATGAGTAAAAAATTAAACCAAGACTCTTTCACTTATTTCATTTTGCTTAATGCACTCCATTATTTCCCACTTAAAAAAAATTATGCTTTGACCATTTTGCCTTTGATCCAGATGAAAGTTTAATTAGGATTAGGTTTAATGAAAATTGGATTAACTTTGGATTATTATAGGGTTTAAATTTTATTTTAAATTTAAATTATTGTTATAATTTAATTTAAGCAATCAAACTACATAAAAAATATATAATATTTACATATTTTGGGGTTAATTTTTACTTTTAATTTTAATATAAAAATTTATTTAAAAACTACAGTTAATTTTTATTTTTAATTTTAGCATTTTTTATTTTTTTTTAAAATGGCACCCTAATTTTATTATTTTGTTCTCAATTTTTTTTTTATATCATATTGATTCAAAGATAGTTATGTAAATTAAATAATTTTCAGCATATAAATTTTGTACCTATCAAACAAATAAAAAAAATTCAGCACTTAAAATGTAAATGTTATTAAACAATATTCTGATATTTTCAGCACTTAAAATTAAGTACTTCAATTTTCAGCACTTAAAAATTAAGTGGTTATCAAACATGCCCTCACTCTTCCAATAAGCCCCAATCTAAAGGTTCCAACAATTCTCAATACAAACCTCAACAGTACCAGAAACTTCATAGCCTTCGATCTTTGTTTGAATCCACTCATTGACAACAAATGGCCGGGTTGCATGAATCATTGCACTTGAAAGAAAATTTGTGAATATCTGAACAAAGTAACAATGGTAATCAATATATCTACATAAACAACCTAATGCACGAAGTATATGCATCAGACATAAACCTAAAGTGCCAAATTTCAACAGTGAAAACAGAAAAGTCCTTTGCGATTGCATAAAGAAAAAGAATTTCTGATTAAACCTCACGACCAGCAAGCGTCAGCAACACTGTGCCCAGACCTCCTGCAGTGAGCCATCTCTGGGTGGAAAAACCAAGCAGCTCCATGAACAAAGATGCAGCTGCAACCCAAACTGCCGTATACACAGCTTTACCAGCAAACTGAAAACCCATCTGCAAAGATGAAAGAAGCTCTTGTTAGTAGAATGAAATTAGCAGCCCGCAGTATCTTTGTGACAATAAAATTTAATAAGAGAAACCACCAAAAAAATACAAGGAAATAAGACACACCTTGTGAGAATGAACTCTGCCCCACAACCAAAAATCAGAAACATTGGTTGCATATTGTACAAGTCAAAACAGCCAAGAGTTGAATAATTTTGGCAAATAAATAACAGCACCTTCTGTATACAGCAGGAGAAACTAAAGGCCTAGATATAAATGATAAGGCATGATGATGAGGATCAAACAAGACCATCGCTTCGAAATTTCGTACGGCGGGGGCAAAAAAATAATTAGCGTTCCTCTATCCAAATTAGAATTATAATTGTTGTAAGTAGCTATTATGCTTATTATTTCCATTTTAGAACTACAGCCGTTAAGTGCCCATTAAGCATATTGTTTCTATTTTTTGATTAGGCATATATAACGAAACTTTATTGTACTAGGAAGAGACAACTTGAATTATTGATTATATCCTATTGAATTATTCAGAAAATTTTCATTTTCCTTTTTTTTTTCTTTTCGACTAGCTTATGTCATCAATTGGTATTCAAAGCTTCAAGTTGATCGTAGGACTACTCTTCATCAATAACCCTAGACCAAAAACACCAAATCTTTCAGATTTGATTGACCTCATGCGCTACGCTCACACTACTGGCCAATCATCATCAGGGATATCAAGTGGAGCCACGGGAGGCATTCCGATGCCTATAGAATGTCCCCCGTCGGCTTCTTATTTCCTCCCCCCTTCCCTTGCTTCGGCAGCTCCTACCCAAGCTGAAAAGTGAACGAACGGTGGATGAGATATCGAAGAGCTAGGAAGGATGGATGAGCGGAAAGACTAACAATAGGGGAATGTTGAGACAATCAAGAAGACTTCCTCGGATCCGCCCCTGAGGGATCAACAATAACCCTAGACCAAACACAACAAATCTTTCAGATCTGATTGACCTCATGCATTGCGCTCACACTACTGCCCACCACCACCAAAACCAAGATCTACCCCTAACACCGCCGCTGCTCGCCAAACCCCCCCCAACCATCAGCCTCTTCGACCAAGCCTCCAACAATCCGGATCCAGGCCCATCGTCGTAGATCCGGCCTTTACTACTCTGGATCCAGGATCACCGGACCTCAAGAGACCTCGTCAAACTTCGAAGGAGCTTCATCGTACCCCAGATATGATCCAGCCTCCCTTTGTTGCGGCTACCGAGTACTGACCATTTCGTGCCCTAAGCGCATTTTGTAAGTCGTCTTATTGAAATTAAAAAAAATAGAACTTCTATTTTTAAGGGGAAAAAAACGAAACATATATACATATATAAATACATGATAGGTGTAATTTACCTATCTATTTCAAAACCGAACTTGTTAGTTTTCGAGTGTCATAATAGTATTTTATGGCGTTTTAATATGTTTTCATTCTTTTCGTATTAAAATAGGTGTGTGGGGTGAAAAGGGATGAATACGGATCATAAACGATCAAATCGGTTCAAGAACGGTGGAAGAACGGTGGAAAAATAAGCATAGAGGCAAAAATTCTGAAAAGCAGCCCACCGCCGCGGTGGTCAATATGTAAAAAGGGACCTAAAACTGCTGAAAGCTTACCGCCGAGGCGGTGAAACAACAGAGAGTTCCCTGATCCCACCGCCGAGGCCGTGACCTTAACCCACATATCCACTGCCTCAGCGGTGACTCTGTACACAGTTTAGATATTTATTTAGATATTTTTTAGCCCTATATCTTCCTCCTCTCCTCTATTTCGGCCAGAAGAGAGCTCCAAGGGTTATAATAGGGTTGAGAGGTTTTTGGGAAATGCTCCACCAAATCCGAAGGAGAAGATCACAAGGCGAAGAAGGAGAAGTGATCTCGGAACAGTTTTAGAGCCAAATCTTCGAACTACGGCTAGTTTCTCTCGTTTCTTTCTTTATTTCTTAACTTCGGATTATGGTGTGAGCATGTTTAGCTCGTTTATCATTGTATATACGGTTATGGCCGTTAGCTAAACAGATATTGTTTAGGGATTACTATAATTTACGAATATGTGATTTTGAAATCGGTGTTTCGTCAATAATTGTTCTTCGTTATTTGATTGTGTTTGTCGTGCTTGTATTTCCATTATATGCTTGTTTAGGTATATTGAGAAATCGGGATTTGACACTCGGGAGAGGTAACCTCGAATTCGGACTAGAGTAAACACAACGTGACAATCTAATAACCCGGGAAGGAGTTAGAGAGTGTGTAATCGATGACGTTGGGACAAGACTCATGTGATCTAGTGTCGTTAAGACGTTGAGGGGGATTTCTTCGTTAACGCGAAGTCGCATATACACTCGTCTTACACTCGGGAGAAGTGGCGAGTAAGTTTACGATAGAGATTGTCAGATAAGTCAAACATCATTAACGTAAACTAAACGAGATCAACCACGTATTTGTAAACGAAGTAAATCCCTAGATAATCCATTCCCATAATCATCTTATATTAGTAATATAGTATAATTAGATAAATTAGTATTTAGTATTAGTATATTATTAATTATAAACTTCATTTTCTATCGCCTAGATAAAATTAGGTTATGATAATTATAGTACTCGACAATATTCTAAACCAATCCTTTTGGAAACGATTACCCTTACTCTTCCCACTCTACTAAAACTTGACCCATACACTTGCAGTGAAAGTGGCGACGTGATTTACGAGCTACCAATACACATATATATATCGATTCTACGAGAACTTTTATGAAAGCCTTTCAGTTGCTTATCTTCGATGGAAGTTTGATTTTCCTAGAATGTATCTTCATTTTTGGCTTAATTCTTCTTTTGATGATCGATTCAATATCTGATCAAAAAGATATACCTTGGTTATATTTCATCTATTCAACAAGTTCAGTAATGAGCATAATCGCCTATTGTTCCGATGGAGAGAAGAACCTATGATTCTTTTCGGGAAATTTCCAAACAAACAAAATTTCAAAGAATTCTTTCAATTTCTTATTTTACTACGTTCAACTCTATGTATTCCTCTATCTGTAGAGTACATTAAATGTACATAAATGGCTATCACAAAGCTTCTCTTATTCGAATTAACAACTACAGGGAAACTAACACCGTTGCTAACTTGTTGGCTAAGATTGGAAGTGTTGGTGACAATCGGACTTTTTGGTATGAAACAGAATGTTCAGCGTCTATTCGTGAATATCTAAAGACAGGATAGACTTCATTCCCTCACTTTCATAAAGCAAAAGTAGGTTCTTAATTCTTTATTATGTTTAATTATTTTTATTCGTTTATTTTGTTATTTGTATTTATCGTTAATAAGCTATTAGTTGCTTTGTTTCAGAGGTCAGGCCTTGCCTCCCTCTAATTTTTGTATTCTTTTTTAGGTATATATATATATATATACACTATTCATTTTATCTTTTGTCGCATTTAGTATTCATGAATTACTCTTATTGCCTTATTTTCCGTCCATTCGCAAGGTTATTAGAAGAGTTATATCACAAAGCTCTAGAAATGGAAAGGTTCTCCAGATTGCCTAATCATAAGAGACTAATTCCTTAAACAGGAGGATCATATCCGTCTAGAACTATACCTTTTGAAAAGTCACAAGGGCGGGGGCAATCACTCACAACCTACCTCTTTAGCACCCAAGGGTAGTTACAACTCAAGTCATTCTCCACCAAGAACCCCTAGGATGAGCTCTAATTCTTGCCACACTTTCTAACAGAAACCTAATACGGCTAAGCCCAGGGATCTCTATCCATTGAATGTCACAATTGCCATGGTGTTGAAGAGGTAGAACCACTGGATGGGGAAGAAGCTAGCCAAGTAATGGAACCGTTAGAACCATCGAAAGAGGAAGAAGAAATTGGCGACGAGTCTAGAAATGTTTATCTTAACATTAAGAGAAATATCATTGCCAAACCTGTAAATTCTAAAGCTTCAAAACATACTTGTAGTTCTCACACTTACATCATGTGTGGAGATAAGAGTTTGTAAGTTGGTTATCGATAGAGGAAGTTTGATGTATGTGGTACCCAAGTCCAATGTTGCTAGGTTAAAACTCAAAAAAACCCATCCTCACCCCTATAGTGCATGAGGAGATAATAACTCATTACCTATTTCTAAGGCTTGTCTAGTACTAATCAAGATGAGTGACCATTCCACACAGATTTTATGTGATGTTTTACTCATTGATGTTGCTCATGCTCTCATATGTCGCCTATGGCTCTATGATGTGAACGTCAAGAATGTTGGTAGGGACGATACTTATTGTCAAAGAAAAAAAAGAGTACGAAAACAATGAGATGGATTAACTATTGTGTTAGCCTCTCTCTAATTATAATAAAAATATGAAAACAATACAAAAACCCTAAAAATGGCATAAATACTCTTTAACACTTCCACTCAAACTAGAACATATATATTGTATGCTCCTAACTTGTTACAAATGTGTTTTATCCTTGAGCCGCCTAACGATTTAGTAAATATATCAGTTAATCGATCAACTTAATTCATATATCTAGTCTCAATCAACTTCTGCAAGAGTCACGTATGAAGTTACAATCACCTTCAATGTGTTTCGTTCTCTCATGGAATACTGAATTTGAAGCAATATGAAGCATTGCTTGGTTATCACACTGTAGATCCATGATCAAACCCAAGCTCCTTCAACAAATGTCTCAACCAAGGTAACTCACAAATGGAATGAGTCATGGCCCTATATTCACAAGAAAAGAATTATCATTTCAGAGTATAGGCACAGGCACCTAGAATTGAGTCTGTACTTCAACACATAAAGAACAAAAGTCAGAAAGATTTTTCATTAAATACAACCAAGTAACCCGTGAAAAATCATCCACATAAGTCACAAAATAACGAAATACCAAAGTGGATGACACATGAGAGGGAACCCATATATCAATATGAACTAGTATAAATGGACTCAACTCTCTTTTATTGACTCGGGAAGTGAAACACACATTATGGTGCTTCCCTAATTGACACAACTCACAATCTAAAGAGAACACGTTACTAAGACTAGGAACAAGAAGTTAGAGACTGGCAAGGGATGGATAATCAAGGTGGTAATGAATTTGGTGAGATGCAACGGCGGGACAAGTAGTAAGGGCAACAGAAGTGTCATCTCCATCGTCAAAATAGTATAGGCCATTAAACTTAGGCCCGGCGCCAATCGACTTCCAAGTCTTGAAATTCTGAATAAGAACAGAACCAAAAACAAAAGGACGAAACAATTAAGTTGTTTTGTCAATTTACTAACAGACATGAGATTAAACGAGAATGATAAATATGTTGTAATACAAATGATAAAAACATTGAGGAAAATGGTTGCGCAGTGCCCACATCACTAATAGGAACCGTGAAACCATCTGCAACAATAACAGGACACATCAAGGGAGACGATTTAATGTGTGTAAAAATAGAAGAAGTACCTGACATATGGTCATTGGCAGCAGAATCTAGAACCCATGGTGTCGAAGGAGAAGGATAATCGAAAGACAAGCGATAGAAGTACCTCGTTGACCTAAAGAAACAATGAGAAGAGAGGCCTGCTAGGATGCCTTATACTGAAGGAAATGGGCATATTCCTCATTAGAGATGTCCTTGGCCACCTAAGACTTAGAAATTAGAGCGAGATCAATTGAATCAAATGTCGCTGCTTTGGCCAAATTGGGTGAACAACCAACCAAGCCCCAACAAATTTCTATGGCATAATTCTACTTATCACAGATGAGCATTGACGATGTTGGCCACGAACACAGCCATCGTGTCCACCTCGAGGGCCACCACAACGACCATCATTAGGCTGATCACCACAACCTCGTGGAGAGGATTGTGTAACAAGAGCCGAATGCTCAGACAACACAGATGAACTAGAGATAAAAATACTTTCACTGTGATGTGAATAGGTTTTAGTGATAGAGGAAGAATAGCACTAACAAGGATTTGCGATCGGACTGGCTCAACTTATGCGCTTAATCCTGCTAAGAATTTCACAACGGTCATCTGCTCATGTTACTTCTTCATTTCTTTTAGATCAGTAGTCATCGGAGAATAGTATTTAACTCCTCATGAAGCCTGTTGAACGTAACAAAATAATCCTTAACAGATTGTGTGGCTTGATGGGGTTGGAAATACTTGAGTCTCGACCAATAAATCATACATTTGGGTAATATTATAAGAATATAACACATGAAGATATTCCCAGATCGCTTTGAACGTATCTAGATGAGTACACATATCAGCAATCTGTGGCTCCATGGAATTCCACAACATAGATACAATCTGTGCATCAACTTGAATCCAATCCTTGTACTTCTTATCTTCTTGTGTCGAGCGGATTCAGTGAGATGACGATGTTTCCCTTGTCTGATAAGGGGCACCTTCACAGTTTTCGACAATCGTAAGTAATAGGTCCCATTCAACTTTTTTGTTATTACAGTTGACGTGAAAAAGTCGACATTAGTGCCCTTCGAAACGTATAAGAATATCAACCAGAGATTGTGGGGGACTCCACACCAAAACAACTATAGACGAGAAACGAACAAATGTAATCGATTAATATAGGTTAGATGAGGGACATTAACCCTTTTTTTTAACAAACTATCAGAAAGAAAAAGATAAAAAGAAAAATAATAATAATAAAAAGGAGAAAAAAAGGATTTGGCTGCTAGGATCAACGGAACCATGGTTCATCAGGTATCAACAGCAGCATGGGTGAGGTCACAACAGTGCGGACGATCGTTGGGGAGGACCGACGAGCAATATGGAGGTCCAATGAGGCAGGACCTAGTCTCCATAAGGCAAGATCTGAGATTTAGATCAGCGGCGAGAGAGTTTTTTTCTTTTTTTAGGGTCAGAATGGCGGTGGCAGAACTCGAGACGGCACCAACAGTGGCTGGGGGTGCCGCAAGAGGAGATTTGGTTGAGGTGGGGCTGGATTGAACTTCAACGACGGTGACGATGGTTTTTTGGCTTAGGGTTTTGGATATTCTTCAGGTAGCGTCAGCGCGGGATTGGAAACTGCTTGTTTTTTCTTTTTCTTTTTCTGTGAGACAAAAACACCAAAAAGAAAAAATATACATAAAACAAATTGATCGAGATTAATTACTCATTCAAATAGCTTTTGATACCATGTTAAAGCAAAACAGAGTAAAAACAATAATAAGACGACTTGATTATTGTGTCAGCCTCTCCCTCTGTTTATAATAAAAATATAGAAACAATACAGGAATGATAGAAATACCCTTTAACTCTTATGCCTTACCACATGCTAGCAAAAATATCATTTTAAAACCAGCCAAACCCAATTTAAGAGAAGGTGCAACAAAAAATGAATCGTCTTCTCAAACCACCTATAAGAACGAATTTCATATCTTATACCGCCGTGCTTCGTTTTTGCAGGAAAGTAATGGCTCGAATGTCTTACTAGCATTAGTTAGAAAAGGAGCAATTCAATTTCCCATTGAACTCAAATGTCTCACTAGCATTAGTTTAGAAAAGGAGCAATTCAATTTCCCATTGAAACAAAGGTCGATCTCCCCAAAGAGCTCACAAAATTTTTAAGAGAGTTTGGTGACGTAACACCCAAAGAATTGCCTAATGAATTACCCATGAGGGGCATTCAACATGCCATCGATTTAGTACCAGGATCCCAATTGCCTAATCTACTTCATTATAGGTTGAATCCCAAAGAACCGGAAGAAATGAATAGGTAGGTAGATGAACTCCTCACAAAAGGTCAAATTCAACCTAGCCTTAGTTTTGCGTAGTTCCTGCTTCGACAACTCCCAAGAAAGATGGCTCTTGGAGAATGTGTCAACAGTCAAGCCATTGATAGAATCACAATCAAGTATAGATTTCTTATCCATAGACTTAATAACTTACTAGACGATATAGCATGGTCCAAATGGTACACCATACAATTGACTTGCGTAGTGGATACTACCAAATTAGGATCCGACCAAGGGATGAATGGAAGACTGGCTTTAAGACCCAAAATGGCTTGTATGAATGGTTAGTTATGCCCTTCAGACTTTCTAACACACCAAGCACCTTCATGAGGGCCTTTTACATCCTTTCTTGGAAAAAAATTGGTGGTCTACTTTGATGATATCCTCATTTACAGCATATCTAGGGCTGAGCATATAAGCCATATTCAACTAGTTCTTGAGACTTACGACTACCAAACTGTACGTTAATATCAAAAAATGCTCCTTTATATAAGCCCAAGTGCTTTATTTCGGATTCATAGTATTTGCTCATGGCATTGCTGCTAACTCTGAAAAGGTCAAAGGCAGTGGAGAATGGATTGCATGAAAGAGGGAGAGTTCAAATAGACTAAAGCCGGCATCCCAAGCTTTCATTGTCATTAAAGACACAAAGACTGAGGCACCTATCTTAAGACACCCTAACTTTTCTAAGGTCTTTGAGGCCGCTTGTGATGCATCTAGCATTGGGATTGGGGGCGTCTTGAGTCAGGTGGGTCATCTGGTATCATATATTAGCGAAAAATTTAATGTAGGCAAACAAAAATATTCTACTTATGACAAAAAGGTTTATTTTGTTGTATAGGCTCTTCGTCACTGGAGATATTATCTATTACACCAAGAGTTGTTTTGTATTCTAACCATCAAACGCTTAGGTAACTTTAATCCCAAAAGAAGCTTAGTGTCAAACATGCAAGATGGATCGAGTTCCTCCGAGAATACGTGTTTGCTCTTAATCATGGTGTAAAGAACAAACTTGTGCCCCGACTTTAGTGGTTCAATTGCATAGCTTACCTACGTCTATTGTGTCTGATCGAGATGTTAAATTTGGTAGTTACTTGTGGAAAACAATTTGCAAGCTTTTTGGTTCCACTATAAAATTCTCCTCAACCCTTCACCCTTAAACTAATAGGCAGACAAAGGTCGTCAATTGTAGTTTAAGCAATTTGCTTCATTATCTAGTTGATGATAAGTTGGGTAATTGGGACTTATTATTGCCTACTGTGGAGTTTGCTTATAATAATTCAATCAAACGCTCTTCGGGGAAAAGTCCTTTTAAGAATAAGCACGGTTTTTCACCTTGCCAACTAGTTGACTATCCTACTGCCTCTCGATTCTCACCCTTCTGAAACGGCTGAATCATTTGCCCCAGACATTTGTGATCTTCGTAGATCCAAATACCTTCAAGTAATGAAAATTATAACCTTGTTGATATTCGCTAAAGGAACATAGAATTCACGGAGGGTGAGTATTTGATGGTTCAGGTACATCCTGAACAATACCCAAAACACTCCTTTGAAAAACTGCATGCTAGAGCTAATGGACCACATCGCAATCTTCGTAGACTTGGACCTAATGCTTATTCATTTGATTTGTCGTCATATGCGTATTAATCTGGTTTTCACTGTGGAAAACTTGTTACCTTATCAAGGCATGTTCAAGCCTCCTAATATTTTTAGAGGTGTTACTCCTGGGAAGGCTTTTATAGCCTTCCTCTTCACCAATACCAACGCTACCCCTCATGTCACCACATACCATCTATCAAATTGAAGAAGTATTACAGGACGAGATTATTCATTCCTCACAAAGGGGATTGATATCTTGTCAAGTGGAAGGATCAATCACTCTCAAATGCTACTTGGCTTCAAGATAACGAGTTACGCCGACTTGCACCCAATCTCTTGGAGTAGTATCATTTTATAACTCTCACGAGGCAATTTTTTCTGAGCCAAGGAGAATTGATGGGGATCAAATAAGACTAACTCTTCGAACTTACGTACAGCGGGGGTGAAAAAATCATTAGTGTCTCTCTTTCTAATTAAAATTACAGCCGTTATTATTTATTATTTCCATTTTAAAATTATAGCCCTTAAGTAGCCGTTATATTTATTATTTCCATTTTAGAATTATAACCGTTAAGTGGTCGTTATGCTCATTATTTTCAGTTTTAGATTAAGTTTATAAAATGAAACTTTATTGTACCGGTAATAGACAACTTGGATTATTGATTATTGGCTAATGAATTATTCAAAAATATTTCATTTTTTATTTGTTTTCATTTCGATTGGCTTCCTTCATCACACAACATGTGGCATAAGTCACAACAGGATCCAGTCAGGAGAGTCACTTAAAGATGTTGCTCGAATTTCATTCAAAAATAATCCCATCCAGCAGATAAAGAGGCATCAGATTGCACTCAATTGCTGTGCATCAGTACATGTAACTGATACATTTCAAACACATAATTTTTGGCACTTCTTCCATGAAACTTAGAAACAAAGAAAATCAAGATTATCATCAAGAGCACAAGGTGTTCAGTTGAAACAGAAGTCAAAAGACAGGGAAGGCAGTACAAGAGCAAACAAGTAAATGAAGTGCACGTGCCTAGCAACTAGAAAGAATTGACTTGATCTGACAGGCTATTTAGCTGAATCACCTCAATGAACAACTCTACCATAAAATCAGAAATAAATTTCCCATGCATGATGCCAATGAAATAGAACATACATTTCTTGTGTCAGCAGGGTCATTTGTCTCCATGAAAAACTTTTGCGCTTGTTGAATTACACTGCACAAAAGAATTTAGAAAAAAAAAAATCAATAAAAAGAAACATTTAAAAATATCATAACGCTTTAAAAAGATCCACGAGAATCACATAAAAGGCCCACATGCTCAATGAAAGAACAAAAGAAAACAGTTGATGAATAGATGATAATTGATGTATAAGATGAAAAGCAAACTGACAATATTGCAGTAACGACATGCAAATAATCCTTATAAATTGCAGCAGTATTCCAACAATAATGCTCATATAAACTGCACTCGACCAATGAAGCCCTCAAATACTTTATGCAAGAGCAAGATGGTGAGAGATACAACTTACCTTGATAAAGTACAAGCAAAGGCCAGCACAGTTGACAAGGATCTCACAAAATTCAAGAGTCGGTGCTTGACAATTTGGCTAGCTTCTGAAGGCAAGACAACTGGATCTAAAGCTCTGAAGAGAAGACACTGCCGATCAGTATAACATGAGTAATTATGTAAAAAAAAAATCTATAAAGTGTAAACATGTTTTTTCATCCAATTCCATTTGACATCAGAAACACCTGCAAACAAGTGTAGCTCCAATCCATAGAAGCAAAGGTTGGAGATAAGAGGTCATAACATAATGTGTGCTGCTCTTCCTCCAGCTATTATCATTCTTCTGCAGGACATGATGAAACATAACACATCAACCCAAAGTACCATTCGATCTCTTACAAGATTAAAACAGTTGAGCGAAAAGGAACAAAAAGAACTGAAATTGGATCACATACATGGAGAAATATGTTTCTGCTTTGACGCATAAGAGGCCCAATACCCCACAAAGCAAAAATAAGAATTGCAATAGCTGGAATTAACTGATGCACAAGAGGACTACTTTGTAATCCATTGCATGACCTGCACATAGATATGTAGCAAGTAAATATGTAATAGAACTGGAACAATCGACAAGGATGAATGCCAAGTGCCAAAGGCAATGCCGTATGATTCAAACTCCTATGTACTAAAAAGTCCCAAGGTCGAAGAATTACAAAAATAAAAGTTAATTCAATTGAAACTTCCTATGAAAAGTGATCCGGAAATAAGAACACATGTAAAAGGACAAGTATGCAAATTATTATTGATGAGTAGTCTACTGCAAGATTGCTAACATAAGAAAAAAGTCAGAAAATAATAAGACGGTTTAACCTTAGTAGTCAACCTCTCCCTCTATTTATAATAAACTGTGGGTTGTACTCGAAATCCCTAATACAAAGATAAAAACTAAAATACCATCTAACATATGCTCCTAACTTATTACAAAAATGAATGTTATCAGAGAACCCCCAGACGATTTAGTAAATAAATCTATTAACTAATCAAGAGAGTTGACATGTCAAGTATGATCAACTTCTATAGTACTTTCTCTCGAATAAAGTGGTAATCAACCTCAATGAGCTTCGTTCGCACAAAAAAAACTGGATTTGATGCAGTATGGATTGTTGCTTGATCATCACAAACTAGACTCATGGGAGGAGAATGGTCGAACCCAAGTTTGCCTAGCATGTGTTTCAACTAAATTTACTCACACATGGTATGAACCATAGCTCAATGTTCTGATTTTGCACTTGATCAAACTACCACACTCTGTTGCAAAAGACCAAATTACCTCCAACAAATACATAATAACCTGTTGTGTATTTTTTTGTCTGAAGTATATCCGGCCCGATCAACATCTGTGTGTTAGTGTGTCCATGATTCTTATACAACAAACCACATCCTGACACACCTTCCAGATATCTTAGAATTAGGACAACTTCTTCCCAATGACGCAGTCTTGGAGAATTTAAAAATGACTAACAATACTACCTGCAAACGATATATCAGGTCTGGTAAGTGGTAACCGTCAAATAATTCAGCTTCCCAACTAATCGTCTATATTGTCTAAAGGCAATCAATAACCCTCCTTGATCGGCCTTTAATTTCGTGCTCAAATCTATTGGTGAGTCTATTACTTTAGACCCTAACATCCCTTATTTTCTCAACAAGTCAAAGATATATTTCTTCCGAAAAAATTTAATACCTTGACTCGACCCAAGCAATCAATACCCAATAAATATTTCAACTGCCCAAGTCCTTACTGTTAGACCTATCGTGCTAAAATTGATTGAGTGTTTCCATGCCACTGTGGTCGTCTCTTGTAATCATGATATTATCAACATACACAATGAATAATATTCTCCCTGTGGTACACCATGTCTGTAGAACATGGAATGATTTCAATACCCAATAAATATTTCAACTGCCCAAGTCCTTACTGTTAGACCTATCGTGCTAAAATTGATTGAGTGTTTCAATGCCACTGTGGTCGTCTCTTGTAATCATGATATTATCAACATACACAATGAATAATATTCTCTCTGTGGTACACCATGTCTGTAGAACATGGAATGATCAACTCCATATCGCTAAAGGCCAAACTTCATGACCACATCACTAAATCTCCCAAACCATGCTCAAAGAGACAATTTAAAGCCATAAATTGATTTCTTCAACCGCCATACTAATCCTGACTCTTCCTGTGCAACAAACCATGGAGGTTACTCTATTTACGCCTCTTCAAGTAGATAGTTCAAGATTGCATTCTTGACGTCTAACTAGAGTACCAGCCAACGAAAGACAACTTGCAAGGGAGATGAATACGCGAACAAATGCAAGCTTGTCCACAAGATAAAATGTCTCTGGGTAATCAAGGCCATATACTTGAATGTAACCTTTGGTAACTAAGCGTAGCTTGAGTCGATCAATGGTGTCATCTAGATGAACTTTAACGGTATACAACCATTTACAACCTACAACGGTCGTGCCAGGTGAGAGAGAGACAAGATCCCAAGTACAATTTCAGTGTAAGGCAAGGATTTCTTCCTCCATTGCAGTCTCCCAACTACGGTGAGTGAGTGCCTCTGAAACAGAGTTAGGAAGAGAAACGGAGGACAAAAAAGCAATAGAAGCAGAATCAGAAGGGGAAAGATGTGCTTATTATGGACCAAAATTAGATATAGGATGTTCAATACATGATAGCTTACCCTTCCTGACGACATTGGGTATGTTTAAATCACACGGTGATTGGTCAAATGAAAAAGAATTCGAGCACACAGGGACGATAAGCACAGCGAGGAAGGTCGAGGGGGAAAATGGGACTTTTGGGCAACAAGAGTAAACGACAAACGACGAGAGTAAACCTACAAGGGAGGACAAGGGGGGTAGATGGGGAGAATGGTTTCCGTAGGAGATGAGGATGGACTTAGGGGCCGGTAAGCTAGGCAAAGTAAGTGTAACATTAAGGTCAGCACGAGTGTGAGGCTCAAAAAGTAAAGAGTGGATTCAAAGACGGTAACATCATCACACAAAAAATAACGAAGCAAAGGGGGACTACAACAACAATACCCCTTTTGAGTGGGAGGTATCCATGGAAGACACATTTCTAGGCACTAGGGTTCTAACTTGTCTTGACCAAGAGCAAGTTGATGAACAAAGCAGACACAACCGGAAATACGAGGAAGTCAAAGGAGTGAGGACAAAGGAAAAGAACAAAATGCGAAAATTTGCCGTTCAGAGTGGAGGAAGGCTTAATCAAGTAACAAGCAGTAAGAATTGCATTATCCCGTTAGTGTTTGGAAACATTTATTACAAACAAGAAAGTACAAGCAACCTCAAGGAATGTGATTCTTACACTCAGTAACACCATTTTGTTAAGGCGTGTGACGGTGACCACAAGATGATTGGTGAACAACACCTAAGTGCGTCATGAAAGAGGTAAATGGGTGAAAAAAATATTCTCTAGCATTATAAATCCGAATTATATGAACCAGCACACTGAAATGAGTTTGTATATCAGCACAAAAGTCCCAAAATATAGAAAATAACTCACAACAATCTTTTCTGAGAAAATAGTAAATAAAAAGTATTTAGATTGAAATTATATTTATCCCTCATTAAATACATCCAACTCTGAAAAAATCATCCACAAAGATGACAAAATAATGAAATTCAAAGGTAGACGAGACACGAGAAGGACCCCAAATATCAGAATGAACTAACACAAATGAACTCAAAGCTCTTTGATTAACCCCGAAAAGTATATGAAGTACGGTGATGATTTCCCAACTGACAAGACTCAGTCTAGGGGTGCCAAATGATGCAAACTAGGAACAATAAGTGTGAGATTAGTAAGAAAAGGATGGGCAAGGTAACAATTAATCTAGTGGGCAGAGGCATTGGTTGGCCAAGCAGTAGGCGGTGTAGCAGGAATATCCCCTTAATCATCAAAGTACGCCCGACACCAATCATCGTCTGCGTACTCAAATGCTAAATAAGAATAGAATATGGAAAAAGAAAACCAAACAATTAAAAGTGTTTAGTAAGTTCACTGATAGATATCAAATTAAAAGAAAAAGTGAGAATACACAGAACTGACGACAAAGATAAATGTGAGGGTTACACAATGATCACACCACTAATTAGGACCGTGGAACCATTTGCAACAGTAACAGGATATAACTGAATGTGTTTACAAAATAATGGGGTAACTAATATGTGGTCAGTGGCAGCGGAGTCTATAACCCATGGAGTGGTTGAAGAATGACGAAAGGAAAGGCATACAGAAGATGTACCTCGCTAAGCTAGTGACGCAATAGAGATGGGGAGGCTGCTAGGATACCTTGAACTGAAGGAACTGAGCATACTCGTCATCAAAAATCCCCTTGGCAACTGGAGTATCAGACGGTGGAATAGGATCAACTTGATCAAATGTCACAGCTTAAGCATAATTAGGGGCGCGGCCAACTAAATCCCAAAAGAAACACCGATGATGTTGGTCACAATCACCTCGGCCACCCCGAGAGCCACCAGTATGGCCATCTCAAAATTGACCATTACGACCACCACTTGACTAGTTACCATGATCGCCCTGAGTGGTCAGTGTAATCAGGGATAAACAATCCGACAAATGGAGACTAGAGAGTGAAATAGTGGCACGTTGAACCCAAAAGTAGATCTTAGCCAACGAAGAAAGTAGCCCCCTCAAGAATCTGAGAGTGAACGGACTAAACTCTTGAAGAAGACCTGTAAGGAACTTTAGGTCAACCATCTCTTCCCGTTGCTTTTGTATAACTTTAACATCGGAGGACAATGGGAGAAACGCATCCATCTCCTCGTGGAGTCTCTTCATGACAGTCTGTGTATCTTGTTGGGCATGAAAATACTCAACCAACATATCATACATCCAAGTAAGATTGTTTACAAATAACAACCGAACAAACTCCCCCAACTCTTTACAGGTCTCCATGTGGCTACACATGTCCGCAATCTGAGCATCCATGGAGTTCCATAACTGATACAGAATCTAAGCATCTCATTGGGCTCACCCGTCAACCTTCTTTTTATCCTCTGAAGGAGGAGAGTTGGTGAGATGGCGATGTTTCCCTTATTCGGTAAGGGCCACTTTGATGGCATTGGACCACTAGAGATAATTACTCGCATTCAATTTACTCGTCGTTAACACAAAAACATGAGTTCCTTTAGGATTTCCTTCTTGATCAATGACAACTGCAGCATTGTCATCATATCGTATTATCTTACCGTCATCATGTTTGAGTTCTTTATGGGTAAATAACAAACCATAAAATTGTAATGGGAGATACACTAATTACAATAAACCATGTGACGAGTGAAACTAATAATCAAAGTGAAACGAAAAATTTAAGACAATAAACAAGACCTTTTTTTCTTTTTCCTTTTTTGTTTGTTTTCTGCTTTTTATCTTCTTTTTTTTAAGACATACCCGGTAGTGCCTAGGGCACAGTCGCTCCTACTGATGAGAGAAACGAATGTCCGACGACATAAGATTTGAATGGCAACAGTGGTGGTAGGTTCCACGGGCATCGAATCTACACGACGATGATGGTGGCGACATCGAAATGAGCGGCCACGCCAGCGGTAGCGTCAGAACCTGATTATCTAGGAAGGAAGGGCGCAACCATCAACGAAACAACGCGAAAGGTCTACGAGTCTAGGGTCGTGGCGAACGTCGGTGATGGCCACTATGGTACCCACAAGGTTTGATGTGGCTCTAGCAAGCGTCAGTGAGGCTGGCTCTGGCAAGATAAGGCTCGATCTAGTCAAGGGATGTGGTTACAAGGGATTGGCGAAGGTGAACGCAGGTTGACAAAGTATGGACAAGTTGCGACCGTGTCGGGGTTATGAGCAACATTAGAGTTTTGTGAACCTTTTTTTTTTTATGGGAGGTGGAAAAAAAGGATAAAAGAAAATTTTAGTCAAACAAAACAATAGGATTATTATCCCATGAGAATATACTCTTGATACCATGTTAAAATAAGAAAATAATGATACAACTTAACCTAGCAGTCAACCTCTTCCTCTATTTGTAATAAAATATGAGTCATAGATGGAAGCGCCAATACAAAGATAAAGACTAAAATACACTCTAACAAAGACGCCTTCGAAATTTGGCACTAAAAGGTTGAAATTTATATAGGAACCGAATCCCATCTATACAGGGTATTGATTCATACAACTTTTGTCGAGTTTCAAAAAGGCCTCTCATTCTAATTTGGTTGCATGATATTCGTTGAATGTAGTGTTGGGGCACACACGTGCACTTAAAAATATAAAACCCATAAGAAGAAATTATAGCCAAAGAACAAATGAAAAAGGAGAACTAAGAAAAGGCTAAACTAGAACTAGAAGCGACAAACAAAGCGAAGACATAAACAAAAAGTTTTCCCACGCTAGCTAAGGAAGGTCGTGGCTTTCACCTTTTATTGAGCTCATTCTTCCACTATGTGCACAAGGACATATCACCCATATGCTCTTGTTTGTTGAGGGAACATGCATACTACCTGAACTGAAATTTATGTTTGTAGCCATTTTGACGCATTAGGGTCTCTCAGTCTTTATCACTTCAAAGCTCGAGGACGAATGGAGGAGTGATGTGGGATATGCACAAGTTATGGCCCAATAAATATTTAAGTTGTGATCTTTTATTTAGTATATTTAGGATTAGATATTTTGAATATGTTTGGTAATTTATATTTGATTTCTTATTGAATGAGTTTCCATGTTTGGTTAGGGTGTTAATATGTAATTGTCTATGAATAGATCTTCAGAGTTTAGATATGTGTGCCTCCCTCGAAAGGATAAAGTAGCTCCTCCTCCTTTCACCTCTCTTGAAATTTATGCTCCTTAGCTTTTGCATGTACAGATCAGTTTTAAATGCCTAAAGGCCTTCACCTTTTCCCATTTTTGTCAAAGCTTCTTTTCAAACTACTTAATTATTGGGGGAATTGACAAACTCTTGATAGTCCTCAAGACTCACAACCCAGAACTTAGGCTCTTTCCTCGCCTATCTTCATTCACAACAAGAAAGCACCCAACAGGCCAAGCACTTCCAAAGCAGCATCCTCATCCAGATATTTCCCTTTCTCATTAACAACACAATACAAATGTAGACAGCATTTAAAATTGCTATTGCCTAATATTATGCGGGACACTGTAACCAACGCTCTCCTATTATCTAATTCTCATTTCACTCCAAGTCTCCAACCCATTTCAAAGCATTGCAATCCTTCTAACTAAAATCACTTAAGAATTTGGGTGAACACACTTTTCCTTCCACGATGAGAGAGAGTCTAAAACACAAATCAACACAACAAACTCAAAACCACAAATCTGCACCACAAACTCTAAACCACAAATCTGCACCACAAACTCTAAACCACCATTCTGCCACAAATCTACGCTACAAACTCTAAACAAAATCTGCACCACACAAACTCTAAACCACCAATCTGCACTACGCAAACCAGTAGCCCATCTGCAAGCCTTCTTGATATGTAAGGTCGTCAAAAGCACATTCGGATGATACGTTTAGTATGAAAATCCCCTGGCATTTGTGTGTCCAAGTATTACTCGTATCTTTATTACAAACTCATTTAGCAAGCTAGCAAGAAAATCTCTCCGTAAAGTCAGCCATATTCACCGAACAACACTCTTTTAACAAAACAAAGGGTCATCTTGTAACACATTCTAGGTGCATGATGGACTTATAAGTAGCTTACACTGTAGGGAAAATTTAATTCACTTGTTCGTTGTTTCATTTATGAATTTTCAAAACCTTCTCTGTAATTATTAGGGTAACAATTTACTTCTATCACTATTATTTAGCTATTTGCTATGTTCTGATTAGCCATAAGGTAGAAGAATTTCTCATATTTTGCTTATGGCATTGACCTATTCATGCCCCTTTGATTTGTCTACGACAATTCCATACTCTCTTCTAAATTGATAAATGACTCGTTTGTCAAACATGTTCCCACATGTGCATTACTAATTACAAACAAAGTCAGCCATTTCGCCAGATGAGTGAGTGCACAAGTTTATCCAAAATGCAAAATTACCTCGTTAATTTAAAAGCAGCATCTTTCATGCAAGAAATCTTTAAGGGCTGGAATGGATTTATAAAAGAGCAACACTCGCACACCGAAGGTCTACGGGGAATAGATTGTATTGGCCTCAGTACTCTTTTCGGAAAAGAAATACTCCAAGAATCCTGTCGCTGCAAATTTAGTGAAAAAAATAAGAAATAAAAAATTGTAAACTTTTATTTGTGTGAAATAGAAATCATAAAGTCTTAAAATTTATAATGTTCCAAGGCATTGTGGACTCTGCTAGGGAACTTCATGACAACAACAACAAAGTAAACGTCAGCATTATTTGGCTGCCTCCAAAATTTCACTCCATCCCCAAAACGAAAGAAAGACAGAGAGACACAAGAAAATATCATCTGAAGTAGGGGTTGTAAGAAAAAACAATTGACAAACCAATCATTCCAAAACGACCAAAGTGATCAGTTTTAGATGGTTATCTTTTCCAAGAGCTTCATCATCATCATCATCATCATGATGGAACCAACCAATATAATATCAATACATATTCAACACTTAATTCTATTTAAATGTTTCATAATTTTGGAAAATTTCAAAATGCTAGTAGGGGCCGCACCAGCTGGAAGAGCCTAAAAGGCTTAAAAGGATGGAAAACTATAACCATTGGGCAATAATTGTTCTTTTGCTTCACATCTCATATACAATGTTATATAAGGTTGTGTTTGGATAAAGGATCTGGAGTAGGGATTTCATTTGTTCAAAGGATTTCACAAATCCTCTTTAGCAAATTCTTTGTTTGGGTATTATTAGGAGGAAATTGTAAAATCCTTTCATTTAAGAAATAGGGGATAAAGTGTCATTTCCAAATCTTTTTAAAACAAATGTCATTTAGAAATTCATCCCGAGAGTGTATTTGCAATTACTTCACGTATCTCCTCAAACCTTCGTTGTCGTCCACCTTACCTTCCACGTCATCCTTACTACACCTACGTCCACTGCACTACACCTTCGTCGTCGTCACTTGTTGTTGGTCCAGTGCATCCTCATCGTCATCTTCTTAGTCGTTGTTGCACTCCACCTTTGCCGTTGTCGTCCATCGCTACTACACTCCACCTTGGCCATCGCCGTCCACTGCACTCCACTTTCACTATCGTCGTTCTCACCATTGCATGAAGCAGCTAAGTTTCTTTAGGTTTGTTGTCCAATTTCTTCAGGTTTCTTGACCAATTTCTGTGTAGATCTAGGTTTGTTGTTTCAATTTCTAGCTAGATCTATGTTTGTTGTTCCAATTTCTAGCTAGATCTAGGGTTCTTTGTTATGTAGACATGGGTTCGTTGTTAGTTTGTGCATTTTGTGAATTTATTTGGGTTTGTTGTTCCAATTTCTATCTAGATCTAGTGGTCTTTGTTATATAGATCAAGGGTTCTTTGTTATTTTGTGCATTTTGTGAATTTTTGTGCATACAAATTATAAATTTATTATCTATTTTGTGCATTTTGTGGATTTTGATAACAGGAAGTATGAATTTGTGGTGTATTTTATGCATTTTGTGGATTTTGTTCATGTAACCTATGAATTTGTTGTTTACTTTGAGCATTTTGTGATGATTCTCATGAATAATTATAGATGAAAAACTTCTTGGTGAATTATTGATGTAATTTTTTTTTTTAATAGTGAAGTATTGAAGTAAATTCTTTGTTCATTGTTTTCATTTTTAATTTTATGGCTACAAGAGTTATGGGTCGACAAATCGTGCAAATAAATTGGCTTGTGGGAAGTTATGAAGTTATTACTGGGATACAAGGGCTTGAAGAGGATGTCGTTTACCGGGCATTCAATTGGCTTGTGGAAGACGAGAAAAAGTTTCAAATACTTGAAAAACTCCCGGAAGAGAAGAAGAAAAGTTACATCTTAAAAAGTTTTCCGAAAGAATAGATCGACCAAATATGAATTGTTCAACTTTATTTTCTTAACTCGTTTTTAAGTTGTTTTTTTTGGGACAACCATGTCAAATTTTGGTCTTTGTGAACAACCATGCTTAATTTTGTTTTGTGAATAATCATGTTTAATTTAGATTTAGAGAATGTTCATTTATTTAATATCTTGCGTTGAATTTATTATTTTGAATTATGTTAGGATGTTGTTAATATTTATATAAATTTAAAATTCAATGAAATGTTAATTACAAATACTTTACCTATCCAAATAAGGGAATTATAAAATTACACAATCAAATTCTTCGGTTAAAATAGTTATCCAAACAAGGAATTTGTAAATGATGGGATTTCAAAATCCTAAATTTTGAAATCTCATCATTTACAAATTCCTGGGATTTATCAAATCTCATACCCAAACGCAACCTAAGGGTTCTCTATTCCTTCAATTATTTTGACTAGCTGCAGGACAAGTTGCTTCAAAGGACAACTATTTATGTGGTCTTTTCAATCTTCCTATTGCTCTCCTGAACAATATGGGATTTAGATTCAGACATCCTCTTGCCTTTAAAGTTTAAACGATAGGATGTCTTCAAAATTTAAATACCACAAAGAAGCCATCACATCTATTGCAATGTCTCCATGTGAACATATTATCACAGCTCAAGTATTTGAGCTCAAACAGGCGACAGCCAGAGGAATAGACCCAACCCAGGGGAATGACCCACATCCCTAATCATATTACAAGGCCCAATTGCTTACATTTGTCAGATTTGCTCGATTCTTATTGCACGTTCTTCGTTACCTATCCGTTCTACACCACCCAGGGAATAAAACAGGGGACAATACAAGAAGGAATGCAAACTCGACCATAATGAAATTCTCATTCGCATAAATAAACAATATGAATCAGCTTATTCTCCCTATTCATGGCAGAAGTTGGCTATCATAATCAAGCAAAAATTGCATCAGCATGTTTACGTTGCTCACTTGTACTAAAAGAGAATTTGAATGCATCCTTGGAAGAGAAACAATACTTAAGTTTCAAATTAAAGAGGATTGCTACCCAAGCAGGTGATGAAAAATTGGTGCCCGATAACTGAAACTTGCCACTTCCAATCACATTCTGAAAAAAAAAAAATAGAGAGGTTAACAATGTCGGAAAACCCTAGTCAGGTAGATACATTAAAGATTCAGCATAGATATTCCATACCCCAAGTCTTTTATTGCCCTGATGGTTCTTGCAAATCCCAAATTCATGGGATAAATGCAAAGAACCAGCAGTGGCCATCATCATACAAAACTCAGTATGTTAAACGCAATGGACAGCATAAGACAATAACGCTACTCAACACAATCCTCGTGACAGCAAATAAATACCCTTGTGACTTGAAACCTGCTAGGAGAGAGAAATAAAACATTATATAATATCTAAATGATAAACATCTGGAAATAAGATGATAGAAATTTCTCTAGAATGATGAGGTTATCAGGTTACATGATATACATAGCCATAGCCATAATGTCACAAGATGGCTTGAGTAATTTTCAAGTCCGGATAACATTTTTCAATAATGCTTGAAGAAAAATCCATGTACCCAAACCCTAGAAGTAGGACCAAATCCTATTCTTGTTAAACCAAGCTTACAGGATCCATGGTGTAGCTAAACGTTACTAGAACATCAATTTGTAATTCCAATTTCTAACTCAATTTCCATTGGTCCAAGGGGGGAAAGAACAAGCGATGACTGATGAGGTTATATTTCATGGGTTAACAAAGAATCGCTGAAGGCATATGGAATCATCAACAGCGCCTAATCGAAAAACCTCAGAATGCACATGTTCTAGACAAAAGGAGAAAAATAACCCTATGAACACCGCACTGAATATTTATCTCTGCGAATGGTGGTCGTGTTCTTGAAGATTTTTCCCAATTAACAGACCACCATAAGCCACGATCGTCATAACCCGCATAGGTACCATCCGAAGCCTAAGAACATCGGTCATCAATCTTTAATTTTAAGCCAACATTGAACAACGGACCAAGAATTCATAACTAAATATATTTTCGAAATTTCGATAACTAACCACATCTTAATCAAAATTTTAAAAAGAATTCTGGTAAATGAAAGACCACGCATAAAATCAGTAATGTCACCTCAGATCAAAAAAAAAAATATCTGAAGGGAAGGGGAAAACTGAAAACAATATGGCGTAACCATACCCAGCAAAATGCAGCAATGGAAAGTTCAGAGGACAGAACTTATTCAATACAGTAACGGCGTCTGCAGGGGAGGAGGAGAGAAAATACCTTGCGCAGTACATTGGATTCTCGATGGTGCCGCCAAAATGCACAAACTTTAGGCCACCTGGCGTACTAAGGATAAATTTTTAATTTGGATTTTAGATATAATCTATTTATAATAAAAAAAAAAAATCAATATAAAAATTTGATGTGATCAATATTTGCTGATATATTAAGTTTTAATAATGATAAAAATATTAGAGAGAATTTAAAAATAATATCAAACAGAAGATGAAAGAATTGTTTATGATAGTTTCGACATGTTCATAGATGATCTATAGAAACACTAGTAAGAAAAAACGATTTACGATAGGACTAAGAAGACTTGAGACAAAACTATTCGAATTGATTTGATAACATTAAAACTTACTGGGGGGATAACCATGATTAATCATTGTGGTGTAAATATATTTATGTAGTTGACCCTATTTAAATTTGACAAAACCATAGTTGTTGTATTTGGTGGAAGTCAATGCAATGGATTAACTATTTTCATGCTTATATGTCAACATATTTATATTTTTGTGATAATATGACTATATCTACACCATACATGATATATCATTATACTTGATTCATGTATATATGATACATGTGATTATATGAGGATTCATGAGATCTTATGTTTATGTTCACATGTGATTCATTCGGGAATATGTATAATTGAATGTATTGATTGTGCTAGCCGTGCATTAACCATAACAACATTCTTCATGTATTAACCATAACAACATTCTTGAGTAAGTAGTCTTTGTAGGAAATTAGAAGCACAAACTCATGAATGAAACAAGAAGCAAAAAGGATTGAAGGTACAAAAAGATCGAGGAAAATCAAAAGAAACCACTAAGATGAACAAAGAAGAAAGAAACTATAACGAATCGTTTAGTTGGACGGAATGTAGAATGGAATAAGTAATGGAATGAGAGAAGAAATGAAATGAAATTATCAATGAAATCACAATTTCATTCACTTGTTTGGTTGGTATGGAATGAGATAAAGAATAGAATAGTGAAATATAATAAATTTTTCATTATGCTCTTATAATAAAATTTTATTATATTTCACTATTCTATTTTTTTCCTCATTTTATTATATTTCACTATTCCATTCAATTTTCAGTTTCTATTTTTTAATTTCTATTTATGTTCTCAATTTTCAGTTTGTGTTTTAAATTTTCAATTTTTGTTCTCAATTCTTTGTTCTCTAATTTTCTGTAATTTTCAATTCAATAATTTTCTATTTCTATTATCAAGTTTCAGTTCTCTAATTTTCTATTTTTGTTCTCAATTTTTTGTTTCTGTTCTCTAATTTTTTGTTCTCAATTTTTGATTTTCTATTCTCAATTTTCATTTTCTGTTCTTAATTTACTATTTTTGTTCTTAATTTTTTGTTTATATTCTCAATTTTTTGTTTTTGTTCTTTAATTTTTTGTTCTCAATTTTCTGTTTCTGTTCTCAATTTTTTGTTTCTTCTCTAAATTTTATGTTCTTTAATTTCTGTGTTTGTTCTCTAATTTCTATATTAGGCTGGATCAACGATGAACTTTTTTGTAATTTTAGTTTTGATTCCATTGAGTTAGATTTGATTCCATTCCATTTCAAATGATATCCCATTCTCTTGATTTTCATTCCAATGGAATCATAAAAGTGATTCCATTGAAAAACCAAACAATAGAATAAGAATCGAAGGTGGAATGCAATTTCATTTCGCCCCCAATTCCGTCCAACCAAACATGCCGTAAAAGTAGCTGCCAAGAAAGATAAAAAAGCATCAACATGACTACGATTGAGCCTTAAGGTAATAACACGATTGAACCGAATAAGTATGTTAAAATAAACCTATAGGAGACACACGTACGTACATTCTAACGTGGCATATTTATCTAGTAATTTATGTGTGTTAAAATGTCAATAATTATTGAAAGAGGAATGAGTCAATACAGATAGAAAATGAAATTAACTTGGTTAAAGAAATAAGCTAAAAAATAAAAAATTACAGTAGTTGTTTGATCGACCCACTTCACTAGTTAGTCGAATATGAGAATAGCCTGTGAGGAATAGAAACCAGCCTGATCCGGTTGACCAATAGGTAGTACCAGTAACCCGATTATGACAATAGGTCATGATTTGTAAAGAACACTTGTAATCGGTCAACTGATTATAAGAACCAAGCAATTGAATTCACTTTAATACAACTTAGGATAGCTGAGCAAGAATATCAGTTGACCGAATAAATAACCAATCAACTAATCGACGATGATCTATTTGATAGTGGTCACCAAAATACATATTTAATCATGATTTGAACGCCAAAATGATTCAAATTGGTTTTAATCTTCAATTAAATATACTACTTATCATTTGATTGTAGAATATGAATTATATATCAAGATTAAAGGAAGATTTTGATTTTCAAATATTTCTATATTTTGAACCCTAAATTTTAATAACTTTTTGGTGCACCTTCTTTCCCAACTTGTTCTTACCCAAATTGATTAAATTAGATTGTTAGAGACGAACATTATTGATCAAATTACTTATTTAAAATGTTCACATAATCAATTACAATGGATTAAGAGACTTTTAATTCCAAATTTGGGGCAACATTCACTTTCTTGATAAAATATAGGACAAATTTCAATTTAGTCCCTCTAAGTATTGGCACATTTTATGCGGTCCAATAATTATGTTGCATTTCAGTTTAGACCCTCCAAGTATAAACGTGATTTTAAAAAGTCCTATTAAATTTTTCATCCAAATTTACAGAAATGATGACATGTGAACTGCACATGCCATTTTAAAGTTTTTTTTTTTTTTTCATTTTTTTTTCTTCTTCTTCTTCGTTAACCCTCTTTACTGAGTTTCTTCATTGTGCCCTATTTCACCGTCGTCAACGTTATCCTTGAGCTTCTTTTTCTCCACGATCAGACTCCGCCGCCACTGACAAGCTTCTCCAGACCAATGATTTACCATGTTCTTGTCGTTGGGTTTGTCAAACAGCATCATTGTTCTAAAGAAATTGTAGCCCAGATCTCGTCAGCATTGATGAGCACAAACTCATTCCGGTTGTTTGAACTGGCAACCACTGTGCTTTGGGTATCCATCAAATCTAACACAATCATACTCCCACAAAAACTGCACAGTGAAACCCTTCAAATTATTTAATATTGTTTTCCATTAAAAATAATAAATGTTTCTTTAAAAGTTAATGTTCCTTAATCATTTTTTTATAAATAAAAATTCCATATTTTTTTTCTCAAAAACATTTTTAAAGAATAGTTATTTTTTAAATTATTTTTTTAATCACCATTAAAAACAACAAACTGTTCTCTTAATCTTTAATTTTCCTATTCATTAAAGGAAAACTTTTCACAAAAATAAATAAAAAGTCTTTTAACTTCATTTTTTTCATTTCTTTTCCTACTCTCTTAAAACATAAGGTTTTGCCATCATATTTTAAACTAAGACTTTTCGATTCTTCCATAATCAATAGGTGGTTTTAAAAGGGTGACACTTTTTACATTTTTATTTGCTTTAGTTTACATGTTTCATTTATTTACTTACATGCTTATTAGTCTTACCTTAATAAACATATCATAAAAAATTAAATTAAGGAAAAAGATCATGTTAACCAATCAGATCAAACAAAAGTTAGACTTGATTTAATTTGAAATACCTAGACATTGAGATACTGTTTTCGAACTGGTGTTTTGGGGTGCCTAACACCTTCTTCGACTATAGCCAACCTCCAAACCTAATGAATACTCTGATTAAGACCATTTTGAGTCACATGTTGAGCTATTTTTAAAAAGTGGGCCCAAATAGCTACACAAGAGGGGATGAATTGGGTAGTTTCAAAATTTAAATAATTAAATCAATTAAACACAAATAATCAATTTTCCTAAATAGATTATTATATTTATGCGCAACGGAAATGTGTTTAATACTAAGTGCACACCCAAATATAATATAATAGAAAATAAACAATGCAGCACACAACAATATATCCTAGTTCGGTAAATTACTCTTATCTACATCCAGTCCCCCGAGCTCCATGGAGATTCACAACCCACTAAATCCCTTTGATACCTTTACCAGGTAGGAACCAAACCCTTACAATCTTGATTCTTTTCACAGGCTCGGAATCAACTTTCACAATTATTCTTTTCCCAAGCTCAGGAAGAACTTTATCTTTTTACCAGATTCAAGACCGAAGAATCAAAACCTAATCCTTTTAAGAGGCTAAAAATCAAACTTACCACTCCCTCGCACTTTTATACCTATCATTTTCTCAGGTTTAGAAAGAACTTTTACAATCACTCAATTCTATTACAGGGAGAATCAAAATTTAATTATTTTTAAGTGAAAAGAATAACCTAATTTTCTTGCAGAACAAAGATCAAACCCTAATATTTTTCACAGGAAACAATCAAAACCTAGTTACCCTAACTAGACACTATCTCAAACATGTCCAATTCGCTCAAACTCACAAATACAAAAATAATTGAGTTTCTTCCCACAAGGAGCTTCTACCACCCAAATACAAATATACTGGATTAATATCCTGAATAATTATTACGTGATAGATGCAATGCGAGGAATAAATTCTGATTAATTAATAAAGTGGGTAACACAATTTAAGCACGTAATCAGATAATCAAATAAAATCGTTTAAAAAGATTTTAAAACTTTTAAGTTTAAAACGATTTTCTAAACAATCTTATATACCAAACAATCAATAAAAATATAACTTTAAAGTGAATAATAAAGTTTGGAAAGATCTCACCGGGAAACACCGAAGATAATGATAGTATTGCAATTGAAATTCAAATCAATGACGCTAAACAACAAGTATTTTAGATCAAGAATTTATATAGAATTACTCTTTGAAATCCCAGCAAAAAGCTCATACTGATGTTCTTGATGTGTCAAACTCAATCTCGTAGTTCTCTTTAAATAGACCTAAAACTAACCTTCCAACAGCTAGTTTTCAAATATTGTGTCAATAAATGACATACTTAAACCCCATATAACATTACCTTTAATTTCAGGTGTATTCTACATTAAACTATCGTTCAATTCTCTCATATAAGTCCACAAAATTATTCTCAATTTAAAATCATAAAGATAGAAAGTATTAATCCATTTAAATTAGGAGAATCTCAAAGTATATGGATCAAATCAATAGGGACAATAGAATAGGTAGATCATATCTTAATTAAGTTCAAATCCTTCAAATCTCTCCCTTGAAATCCTAAAAAACAGATAGTTTTTACTAAGATTCCAAGTCACACGAAACCTCAACTGACTCAGTCAATTGACCGACCAGTCCAGAGCCGAAACATAGCCTAAACTTACAGGTCAGTCGATTGACCGATTGCCTCCATTTGGTTAACCGATTGGTTCAGGTTGTTCCAATTTCTCTTTGATTTACTTACTAACTCAAATGGTTGATCGAAACATTTGATTCGATTGACCAATTAGATCAGTGTGCTCATTTCTTTCGCCAATTCAGACACTGTTTCAAACGGTTGATCGACCTCTTTAATTTGGTTAACCGACTGGATCAGTACCACCTCATTTCAGCTTCAAAACGTACTATTTAATTCGGTTAACCGATTTGACCAGATTACTTCACTTTTTATACTTTAAAACATGTTTTCTATTTAGGTCAATTATCAAATTTATTTCGCATAAAAAGCATATTCAATATCTTAAATTAATATTTTAAACTCTATCATTTCATATCAAGACACTTAAAAATAACTCATTTAAAGTGTCGTTTGTGATCCTAATTCGGATTGCATTAAGAGTATATAAGTAGAGAGTTGTTTTCACCTAATTTTCTTCAAGGTCTTCAAAACTCTTCATATCTTTATTGCGTTTATCTTTTACCCTTTATGTTTTCTTCATGATGTATTCTTTCAAAACTTTTCATATCTTCATTGCATCTATCTTGCACCCTTTATGTTTTCTTCATGAAGTATTCTTTCAAAACTTTTTATATCTTCATTACATCTATCTTGCACCCTTTATGTTTTCTTCATGAAGTATTCTCTTTAATCACATGTCTGGAACTAATAAATTTGAAACACTTGATAAAATCACTAGTTCCACAAAAAAATATCAATATTTAATTGTTCATCAAAACTTTAGATTGAACCAAAAAAAATTATTTTCTTTTCTTTTATTTATTTTCTTTCAAAACCGAAAACCTAGCACACCCTTTCAAAATCAATGCTAGGTGGCGACCAATGTTTTAAAAACCAAATCAGACATCAAACCGTAAAAGTTATTGGGTCACGAGTCACCGATTCAACCAGTAGGTGAACCTTGATTGAACCGTGATATCATAATTGGG
Organism: Eucommia ulmoides; assembly: GCA_016647705.1. Taxonomy (NCBI): domain Eukaryota; kingdom Viridiplantae; phylum Streptophyta; class Magnoliopsida; order Garryales; family Eucommiaceae; genus Eucommia; species Eucommia ulmoides. The sequence goes on along the minus strand of CM028339.1, from coordinate 48,633,223 downwards.
TCATTAAAAAAATAATATAATTTTTTTTAAATAAAAAATATTAAATACCACCAAAAATCAAATAATTTATACATTTTAAGCAATTGAATAGTTAAATTTGCTCAAACGAAAACATTTCATAAAATAATCTAACAAACAACCAAATATCGTGAACACATCAACAGATTATTTACATAATTCTATAAATAAAAATCAAACTAACATGAACACATTGACAAACAACCATAATTAAATAGATTATTAAAAAAAAAAAAATTGCAAGAACTTGGACAAAACATACTGAAATTATTAAATAAGGCTTGATTGTATGTGATTGCACTTTCTTAAATTAGAGTATGTAATTAGGGAATTAATTTGTGTAATGGCTTAATTCTAGGGATGCCCTAGAATCAAGCTCTATATAATGCTTGTATCACATTCAAGAAATGGAGAATGAGAAATAGACACAATTTCAGGATGGTATCAGAACCAAATTGAAACTGTTCAAATCTTCAAAAAAAAAAAAAAAGGGGGCCAAAATCTTCACCAGAAACCCTGGCCATCGCTCCAGCACTTCCGCCACGCCCAGAACCAGGTCTCAGCCCTATGACTAATCTAAAACTGCTGTTCATTTTTTGAAACCCTAGATCTCTGTGATTCACTTGTCGTCATCTGCCCAATCTTCGAAGCACCTCCGCCACCTCTCATCTCCACAACCACCTAAAGCTTGAAAATCCAATCTCCAAAAACCTCGTCGTTCTCCTCAGATTCTCCTGGCAAGTTGCACCGCTGCTACCCCAGATCCGACGAAACCTTTGTTCTGTATGAAGAGGCCAAAGCACTAAATACGCAAGGTCTTCCAAAAAATATGAAAAGGCTACCAAGTACATTGAGTACGATACAACTCTTTAATCAGCGAAGAAGAGAAGAAACACCGCTGAATAGGTAAGGCTCTATCCCACGTGGAAGTCCAATTTGATAATGCTCAAATGGCTCAAAATCGATATAATCCGGGTCAAAGAGATCGAGCACAACTCAACATTGATAGATCAACCGCTGTTGAAAAGTCTTCATTGATATGCACTAATTGTCATAAGACTAACCATACCAAAAGTCGATGTTTTAAACTGGTGGGTTATCCAGAATGGTAGAATCCTAGTCGAGCGAAGAAAAATCACAAAAAAATACTCCATTGTAGCAGTTGTAGCTGCAGACAATGGTGGTAAGGTTTTAAACACTTCAACACCTGTTTTGAATAATGCATGGATAATTGATTCTAGTGCAACAGATCACTACGTCAGCATGATTCTAGACAAGTCTCATCATTTAATCACTCCACCCAGGAATCCGTCTCTATTGCAAATGGAACTTTGACCTCAGTTATTGGGGAATGATCTTTAACTCTCACTAATACATTAAATTTAGAGTCTGTCTTTATTGTTCTATCTTTAAATTATAATATTTTGTTAGTTTCTCAAATAACCGCTACTTTATCTTGTGTTGTCATTTTTTGACCTGATTTTTGTATGTTTAAAGACATCAAAACCAAAAAAACGATTGGTCGTGGTACTAGACAGGGGAAGTTGTATTACTTGGACTTGGAATCAAATAGTATCGAAAGCCTACGACAAGCTCTGGCAGTGGTTGGTTCTGAAGATAAAAAAAGAAAAGAAATATGGTTATGACATCGTTGATTTGGGCATGCTTCATTTGGATATCTCAAAAGGTTATTTCCTAGTTTATTTACAGGAGTCGATGTTTCTAGTTTTCGCTGTGAGACTTGTGAACTTGCAAAGAGCCATCGTGCTTCGTTTCCATTACAATTGAATAAAAGCACACTTCCGTTTATGATTATTCACTCTGACGTCTAGGGCCCATCGAAGGTCAATACTTTGGGAGGGGCACGTTGGTTTGTAACGTTTATTGATGACTATACCAGGATGACATGACTTTGCTTGATGAAATCTAAAAGTGAAGTGAACTCACTATTCCAAAAGTTTTATAAAAGGATTGAAACTCAGTACAACAGAAAGATTCAAGTTTTTCACAGTGACAATGGTGGAGAATATTAGATTACTGAACTTTAACATTGATTGGAAGCACAAGGAATGGTCCATCACATAACTTGCTCCACCACACCTCAACAAAACGGGGTGGCTGAGAGGAAAAATTGACACTTGTTGGAGGTTGTTCGAGCTTTGCTAATTGAAGCCCATATGCCATTGTCTTATTGGGGAGAAACTTTAACTTCATCAGCTTATTTAATCAATCGGATACCTTCTAGCACGCTCAATTTCAAAACACCGTTCCAAACTCTAAATGATGGGATTATGGCTCCAGCTATCTCAAGTTTACCTCCTCATATCTTCGGATGTGTGGTGTTTGTACATCTACACAAGTATCAACGCATTAAGTTAACTCCTTAAGCAATGAGATGTGTTTTTGTTGGGTACGCCACTCATAAAAAAGGATATCAGTGTTATCATCCTCCAACACGCCGATTATTTATCACAATGGATGTTGTTTTCCATGAAGATACAATGTACCTCTCCAAACCTGAATTTTAGGGGGAGTACCAAAAGGAAATTCAAAGTCTAGATTATGATAATCAAGATGGGGGCAACTTGAAGATAACTGATATGATATTGGATTCCAGTGGTAATGACTCACATACGGGAGTAAATGAAGAAATGGGTGAACTAGAGATAAGTAGTATGAGATTAGATCAAAAGCGTGATGAGCAACAAATCACTAAAGAGGTGGATTATTCTCTAACTCAGCCAGAAATTGAGGTTCTAGAAAATATAGCTCCATCCCCGGTCAATATATCACACCAGTCATTTACTGAAGATGTTCCTAAACTACACAGAAGACAGTTACCACAACGTCACACGAGAGGTATTCCTAAATCCACATATGAACCTGAGCTTTCTAGTAAAGTAAAATATCTCATGAGTCATTATGTGTCCAACCATCGTTTGTCAGAATCAAATATGTCATTTTTGAATTAATTATTTGTTGTATCTATTCCTAATAGTGTGTAAGAAGCGTTATCTGATCCCAAGTGGAAAGTAGCTATAAACGAAGAGATGAAATCTTTAGAAAAGAATGAAACATGGGAATTAGTTGATCCTCCACAAGGAGAGAAACCAGTTGGCTGTCGGTGGATCTACACCGTGAAGTACAAGGCTGATGGAATAATTGAGCGCTTTAAAGCAAGACTGGTAGCAAAGGGATACACTCAAACCTACGGGATTGATTATACAAAAACATTTGCGCCTGTAGCCAAAATCAACACAGTTCGTGTTCTGCTGTCTTTAGTTGCCAACTTGGATTAGCCCTTACAATAATTTGATGTGAAGAATGCTTTTTTGCATGGTGAATTATCTGAAGAAATCTACATGGATCTCCCATCGGGATGCAGGATACCCGAAAGACACAATCAAAAGGTTTGCAGACTAAAGAAATCATTGTATGGGCTGAAACAGTCTCCTAGAGCATGATTTGGACGGTTTACAAAATCTATTATAACCTTTGGTTATCATCAAAGCAATTCAGATCATACTCTTTTCCTCAAAAGGGAGCAAGGTAAGATAATTGCGCTCATTTTATATTTGGATGATATGGTGGTTACAGGAACGATCCTAATGAAAGAAAGACCTTGCAAAATTACTTGTCAAAAGAATTTGAAATGAAAGATCTAGGTCCTCTAAAATATTTTCTCGGGATTGAAGTATCCCGATCTAATAAAGGGATAGTTCTATCTCAAGGAAAATATGCACTAGATCTGTTACAAGAGACTGGTATGTCAGCATGTCAATCAATTGATACACCAGTAGAAGAAGGTCTAAAGCTATGTATTGAGCCCAACCAGGTACCAGTTGACAAAGGAAGATACCAAAGACTTGTAGGGAGATTGTTGTACTTATCTCATACCAGATCATATATGACTTATGCCTTGAGTATTGTCAGCCAGTTTATGCATAATCCTGGAGAACAACATATGAATGCAGTTATTTGCATTTTGACGTACCTAAAGTCTGCTTTAGGAAAAGAAGTATTATTCTCTAAAAATATTGACCATCGAAGCATAAAAGCCTATACCGATACTGATTGGGCTGGTGATGTGGGTAATAGGCGGTCTACTTCTGGATACTTTACATTTGTAAGAGGTAATCTTGTGACATGGAAAAGCAAGAAACAAAATGTTGTCGCTCGCTCAAGTGCAGAAGCTGAATTCAGAAGTTTGGCAAATGTACTTTGTGAGACATTATGGCTGAGACTCATTTTACAGGATCTGGGTTATCTTCCTGAACAACCTATCCGACTGTTTTGTGACAATAAAGCAGCATGTGATATCGCGCATAATTCAGTTCAACATGATCGCACAAAGCACGTCGAGACCGATAGATTTTTCATTATGGAAAAGTTGAATAGAAAGATTGTGGAATTGCCGAAAATTCGATCAGAGGATCAGCTGGCTGACATTCTCATCAAAGCAGTCTCAAATCGGGTATTCTTAAATTTTTTATACAAGTTGGACATGTAGGACATCTATACACCAACTTGAGGGGGAATGTTAAATAAGACTTGATTATTTGTGATTGCACTTTCCTAAATTAGAGTATGTAATCAGGGAATTAATTTGTGTAATGGCTTGATTTTAGGGATGCTCTAGAATCAAGCTCTATATAATGCTTGTATCACATTCAAGAAATGGAGAATGAGAAATAGACACAATTTCAAGAGAAACTAAAAGCATTTAAATTTTAAAAAAAATGATTTTTTTTTTTTTTACAAAGCTTGAGGGACATCGAATGCAGCAGTTGGAGAGGCACGTTGGAGACTACTCAGGTGGGGAGGAGGAAGTCGCCGTTGGAGGCTGTCGCTAGGAGAGAGCTCGTCGTTAGAGATTACGGCAAGGAGTAGATCGTCGGTGGATTTCGAGCATCGTGGTTAGATTTGGAGCATCAATTGAGAATTAAAGTGTCGCCCACCAAATTTGAACTGAGAGAGAGAGAGAGATCGGGACTAAAGATCTGAACAGATATTTGGAGCATCACTGTTGGATTTGGATCGTCACTGGAGATTTGGCATGTGGCTGGACCAGATTGGAACTGAGAATGAGAGAGAGAGAGAGAAACAACGAGGAATTGAAGATAGAGAGAAGAGTGAGCTGGTGGATTGCTTGAACTAGAGAGTGAGAAGAGAGGCAGGAACAAGGTCAAGTAAGGAACTGAGGTGGCTGTGAGCAGTTAGGAAAATAGAGAATTACGGCTTTATGGGTTTTTTTGGGGGAAAATCTAATCATTTGCAAATGGGAAAGAATCGCTCCTGTTCGGAGTGACTCGCTCCGATTCACCAGGTCACCGCTAGGGGTGTGCATGGGTCGAAACCCACCAGTATGGAGCCCACCCGCCACCCAACCCGACTATGTCGGGTGTAATTTTAGCAAACCCGCCGCCGACCGTGTGGAGTGCCATAACCGAATAGTTTCGGGTTCTACGGGTATCGGGAGAGTACAGACGGGTTTTGGTCGGGTGTAAATGAAGCTTATCCTTGATAGCCATTGTCAAATTCAAAGAAGAAAAAAAGAGAAGGAAAGAGACGATGAATTGATTACTTTGTTCAAATCAAAGCGACGAGGAAGATGAATCAGTGAATCAATGGAAGAAGAAGACCTTTGAGACAAAATGGAAGCCTCATGCTGTCGTCGCAAGATTTTGGAGGCTAGAGACCAAGAGTAATGAGAGCGTGGAGAAAGATTGAGCGGCGCTTAGGTTTTCGATGGAGGTTTCATGTCCGATTCGAATCTTCATTCTTCGATTCGATAGCGTGGACCGTAGTGTCTAGTATAGAGCAGAGCAGTGAGCACATTTAGGAATTAGGGTTGTGTATGCCGATCAGGTCGGTTGTAGCAGGTGGGTATTTAAAGAAACCGACGACTGAACTGCTGAATAGGCTTTCGGATCGGGTTTTACCCGACCCGATCTTCTATACACACAATACCCGATATTTACGAGTCGGGTCGATCGGGTTTTTCTGGATTTTTGCACAACCCTAGTCACTGCTTGATTCGGTTCGACTCGACCGGTTTATCAATTTTAAGCCTAAATTGGGTTTTAGTGGTTAACCGGACCGAAAATAAGGTCGGGTACCAGTTGAACCGTTTGGTCCGGTCCGATTTTTAAAACATTGGTGGTGACTCCAAATCTTTCATAAAATTTCGGCCAAAGTAAATTAGTTCAAAATCGACACCTAATAAAATCCCTTGAACTTGTTTTTCTATTTTTTTTTTTCAAATATAAAGCTTATCCAAAAGCATTTTTCTTAAGGATAAGTTGTTTTCAAAATGAATAGGATTTCGAATTATGACACCGACACTCGGTTGGTGTTGTCATTTGCAAGCAAAATCCGGGGCGTTTCAGGATCGATATCTATGGTCCATGGCAACCGGTTATAGAGTGACTCAGAGTGTTAGGATTCCGACTTGGTTGATGTTACATCCAGGAGCTAGGGGACGAATCCCCATTTAGATTTTCAGGAGCTGGCAAAGCTATATGGGTCTCATTGGGTAGAAGGACAGGTATCTTGGACCTGTTGAGCGAGATTTCTAACTACTTCCATCAGGTGGCTACTTGCATGTTGGCATTTTGTTGATTTGGGAACACTCGACATTATCCTCGGAAGCCATCTTAGAGACGATTCGGGTTCGACTGCGAGTAAGGATCAGACTTCAGGGTGGGGAAATAGGAATCACTTTTCTATGACCAAATTTTCTTAAAACAAGCACATCAAGTCAAAATTATTAGTCCACATGAAACGAAAAGGGTCCAAGGTTCATTCGAGTTCGAAGTTTCCAATCTGGGTGATGATTATCCAAACAAGATGAATCGGTCGAAGGAAATTTCATTAATCTCAAAGTTATTAACTACAAGTCATATCGAAGGAACTTATGACATATTACAACCATATTGAATGACTCAGAATTTTACAACTCAAAACATCACAATACGAGTTGAGATATTAAACTATAAATCCTTAAAATAAGATTATAGACTCTATAACAATTCCTTTGAGATTTATATAAACCCCTTATTTACTTCACCTTTCACCAGCATTGGAAACTTTACTTGCTTGAAACTTAGACTTCCAGAAAAAATGAGTCATAGCATAATATGCTCATAACTTTCTTCTATTTTCTAAAATCGAGTGTTCTATAGGGATTTAGGCCACACTTAGACCTAGGAAGTTTACATGAGGCTCATGGGTTTACTAATGCAATCATAGTAAGGCTTGCTTCCCAAATCTTCAAGCCTAAGGCATCCCAAGGAAACATCCATCGTTGGTTGGTGATTTGAGTAAGATAAATTTTGAAGTCAGTTACGACGGATGAACCATGCGGCTTACTATCGACCTCTTTTCTAATGTTATAGGGTTTCGAAAACAAACCGGCGGGTAGACCATTCAGTTCAACTTCTACCTTCTTTGAGGTTTATGACTTGGGATATAATGTGGATGCAAATACAATTTTTGCTCGTGCCTTGGAAGGGTGTATAATATAAAATGCGAGAAGCAAGAAATAAATATATGAGAAAAGAGAAAAATAGATATATGTATCGAAAAGAAAAACAAAACCCGACACACACACACACACACACACACTTATCTACAAATAACGAAAGAACATATAACAAAATAAAATAGAACATTCAAATTTTAAATTACTTGGACTTATTTGGATATTATAGGCTCGATCCTCTTAAAATAACTCTCCAATAGAGTCGCTAGCTTACACACCCTAGATTTTCAAAACAAAAAGAAAATAAAAATCATAAAAATCATTTTTGGAAAAAAAAGAGTAAGAGAGGGTTTTTTAAAAGCGTTGATTTTTTTAGAAAAAAACGTAGTCGTCTAATATTGAGTTTAAATGGTGTACTACGTTATTAGATTTTTAAGAAAAATAATTAAAAATGTCTTAAGTTAAGCTTTTGACACCAAAAGGTACAACCTGACCAAAGATTCACTTTTTAAAAGAGTTTGGGGGTCAGTTATGCTTGGGCAAGGTGTTAAGCACTGCAAGACGTCCGTCCGAAAACAATACATTATCCAATTAAGTCCAAATGAAATTAAAGTCCGAATGTTTTATTTGATTTTGAAATTTTTTCTTGAAAAATCATTTTGGTTTTTCTAAGAATAAAATGGGGCAATTTTTTCGAATTTTTGAAATGCCCCTCTAACGTGATCCCTTTTCAAGTACGGAAGACTTAACAAGAATGACCCGCAGGGGGGTTATTTTTTGATGATTTTTAGTTTAGGGTTTCTTTGGCAAAGCTAAAAAAATATTTTTGAAAAAAGAGTAAAAGTAAAAAATACTTGATGAAAAGAATATTTTAAAGATCCTTATTATAAGAAAATCATTTTTTTTTGTTTTGAAATAAAATGGTGAATTTATATTATAAAGAAAATAAAGAAGGGTTTTCCATAAAATTCTCAAAATCAACCTCATGACATTTTATAGAAAACAAAATAGTATTATGATTTTTTTTTTATGAATAAATTATTTTTGGAACATGAATAGAAATTCGCAAAGAAAATGTATTTTTTGGGATCTTTTCCAAGAAGAAATCCTTTTTTTTTTTTTTGTCTATAACGAAAACTTTTTTTTTTTTTTTAAGACATTTGATGTAAAATGAAATACAATTTTTCATTTGCCAATTTAACGTTAACTAAAAATCGTCTGGGGGAAGAGTCTCCCTTAACCTTCCATTTAAAGTTTCACGCAAGTTGGGAAATCTAAAATGATGGTATGGGAAACTCTCATCTTCTCAGTTTAAGCCAAGATTTTTCTTTTGTTTTTATTTATTTTTTATTTTTGTCTCTTTTTGGTTAAAACAATAAATAAATATAGAAAAGTAAATTGGAGGAAATATAAAGCACATAAAGGCGCATAACGGAAAAATAAATTGTGAAAAAGTAAAGTGCAGGAATTTAAAGCGCGGAAAGGCGCAGAACAAAAAAGTAAATTGAAGAAAAATAAAGTGCAGAAATTTAAAGCGTGAAAATGTGCAAAACAATAAAATAAATGACTAAAAAGTAAACCATTTTTTAAGTGTTCATTTGGTAATGTCCTCTTAGATTTTGCCTAATTTTAGGTCTAATATTTTCAAGCAGTTTAAGAAAAAGTAAAGTAAACGATTGAAATATAAACAATTGAAAAGTAAACCGTTTTTTAAGCATTCGCTTGAGAACATTTTCTTAGGTTTTGTCTAATTTTAGGTTTGATCCTTTTAAGCGGCTTAAAGTAAAAAGAAAAGTGCGTTTTAAGAAAGGGTTAAGAGAGCGTACATTAGCTTGGGTATAAGTCTCTTCCTTCCTCCTCCTCATTCTTCTTTTCTTTCTCTCTTCGTTTTCACTATTTTTGGTTGCTTTTTGGGATGAGGTAATGAAGGATCAAGAGGGTGTTTCTTGGAGAATTTAGGAGAGAGATAGGGGCTAAGAAATAGGGGTTTCAGAGCTAATGAGTTGGAATTTTCAGATCTAATTTTTAGGGGAGGAAACTGCCTAAAAATGAGCAAGGCACAATCTTTGCTTGACTAGTTGGCTCATGATGGCAGCCACCCCCTATTTTGGAAATGACATTTTAGGCTCTTTATTTTGGGTATTGAATGTTTGATTTTTAAACCACCCCGCTAAGGGTTGTCATTATTGGAAATGACTTGGGAGACTTCCAAGATGAATAATTCCACTCAAATTTGGAATCCAAGATTCCGTCCTGTTCCCAGGAGGTGCACACGAAGCAATTTAGGTGTTATGGGCCCCCTTTATTAATAAAAAAATTGGTTTCTTTTAAAATTGATTTGAAAATCATGAAACTAAAACATCCAAAATATTATTGGAATGTTCAATTTTGAAAAATAAAGCAGAATTTGGCCGCCAATTTGACGAAATCAGCAAAAAATACAATTTTTGGTGCCAAAATGCAAAGCAAGTGTACAAACCAAAATTTCTCTAACTTAAAAGGTCGAAACCGAAATTAAATATTTTTAAAAGTGATATCTTATGAAAAACCACTTTTAATTTAATCGATTTGGTCCAGAATTAACTTTTAAAAATTTTATTTTTTGCCCAAAACTTTATTTTTTCTAGAAAATACTTTTTTTGTTTTTGTTTTTCTTTAATCAAAATATTATGAAAACTTTAAAAATCGAAATTTAAAGTTAAAAGTTGTCTCTTTAAGTATTGGCTTAAAGTTTCTCGAAATTTCAAATATTGACTTAAAAAATGCGGTGTCTACATAGTTAGAGTAAATTATATTTAAAAATTTAATCAAAGTAAATCAAATTGTATATTTTTTTATTCAAATAAATACTAAATAAGTTTAATTAAACTATAGGTAAATAAATAAATAGACAAAGTGAACTCATAAAAAATAAGATTATTTAAACAAAAAGACCAAAACAAATACTACTAGATATCATAATAAATTGTAAATTTGAATCTTTTTAACTCATTTATTAAATAAAAAATTGAAATCCTCTACACTTCCACCTTATTACTTCAGGAAAATTGCTTTGATATTCTTTAAATGTAATACTACTAATTTTTCATCAGACTCGCCAATTGCCCGCCTCTCCTTCCCAAACTTGGATAAGGGCGAGTATTCCCAACTCCACAGTCGGCTTCCACTTTGAGATTCTTTATAAACTTTGCAAGTATTTGCGTTTCCTCGTATTATATAGGTACCATAGCTTGCAGCTCTGCACTGCCATCTGCAACTTTTTCGTTCTCTGAATTTGTCTCTCTTCGCGATGGCCTCTGCGGTGCCCGAAAACCTGACCCGATACCAGTGTCTCTACATGGCCAAACTCGCCGAGCAGGCCGAGCGATACGAGGAGATGGTTAAATTCATGGAAAAGCTCGTCGTCGGAGCTACCGGCGCCAGCGAATTGACTGTGGAGGAGCGCAACCTCCTCTCTGTGGCGTACAAGAACGTCATCGGTTCGCTCCGCGCGGCGTGGCGCATCGTTTCGTCGATTGAGCAGAAGGAGGAGGGTCGCCGTAACGACGACCACGTAGCGCTCGTCAAGGATTATAGATCGAAGGTCGAGGCGGAGCTCTCCGGGGTATGCGCCGGCGTCCTGAAGCTTCTCGACGCTTATCTGATCCCGTCGGCAGTGGCGAGTGAATCCAAAGTCTTCTACTTGAAGATGAAGGGAGATTATCATCGTTATCTTGCTGAATTCAGGGCTGGAACAGAAAGGAAACAAGCCGCTGAGGACACTATGCTCGCTTACAAGGCTGCTCAGGTATCTTTATGAGCTTTTATATTATATATATATATAAGCAAGACTGTAGATCGTATTTGTTTATGTGTGTATAAGTAAGATTATGATTACTGACATTGTTTTGCTAATAAATTGATCCTTATTGTTTTCATTTGGATTCAGAAGAGTATAGGTGCGGATTAGATTGGGTTTGAGATAGGTTCTACTGTTCTAGTTTGAATTATGCTCTAGTCCAAGAGAGTCAAGGTGAGCGGTTTAGGGGGGAAAAGGGAAATTCTTGAAGCTAGATTGGATTTGGGAGGGGATGGTTAGGGTAAAATTTCGCTTTAGATTCTAATGAAATTAGGAGTATATGTTGAGTATCTGATTATTTCTAAACTCTAGCATGTTTTGGATAAGCAATATAGTTGTTTTGCTCAATCCCATAATATGAGAAAACAACTCAAGAACTTATCGAATAAAAAACGGATTGCGGAAAAAATCAATATGTCTCCTCATGTGAACCTAGTAGGAATTAAATAAATAGAGCAATAATTTTGAGCTAACAAATCACCACAAGCAGAAGCACAACATCGCGAGCAATTTTAACGTGGAAAGCTTTCCCAAGACGAGAAGTAGAAAACACGAGACAGAAGGCCATCCAAAATCTCTACTGTCTCATTGAAATCGGAAACGTGCAAGTTCTCACTTTAGGTGGGAGTAATGGTATATAACTACAATACCTCGAGATTAAACAATCTTGGCAAGAGAACAACTTCTACAAGAGAAATAGAGAGATCTCACCCAGAATATTTCTCAAATCAGCCCCAACAAAACATGAAGATAGAGAGCTCCCAACCTTATCTCCACTGTTCAGAATGTAGAGTTCTGAGCTTTGAACACACTGTCTAAATTTTGGCCAAATTGGAGAACTGAGACCTCCAAACCGCGTGTTGATCAAAACTGGACATCACCTCTCTCTATCTTGACAACTAGCAACAGGAAATCACCTCTCTCTATCTTGACAACTCCTCTCACTCTCTGGTTTTTGCTTTGTTCATTTCAGCTCCTTTTCAACATATTTCAGCAGCAATCAATAAGGGGTTCGGGTACCTTCTATGTGAAAGATCCAAAAAGTCCTTGGATCTTTCATATGGGCTTCATTTATAGTTAGTGAAGTTGGGCCATCTCCACAAAGATAGAAACTCATCCCAACAAACCTCTCCCTTTCTGACCATGTGAAGAAATTCACTATGTTGGCGATCGAGCAACAAGTCTCAAGCTTCTTTCTTGGTGGAGCCTTTATCAACATATCACACCATTATCATGAATGTGAATTTTCTCTAGTTTTAACAACTTGTCTTTAAGAGTTTCTCTTATTCAATTGTACCTGAGATCAATTTGTTTTGACCTCGAATGAAATGTAGAGTTCTTTCCTAAGTGAATAGCACTTTGACTGCCGTATAATATGTATTGATCCTGTTTGAAACCAAGTACCATCAAGAACTTCTTTATCCGTAGAAACTCCTTGCAAGCTTTTGTAGATGCAATAAACCCCACCTCTGTTTAGAAAGTGCAACACATTCTTGCAATCTTGATTGCCAAGAAACTGTCCCACCAGCAAAAGTAATCAATCGGGCATCCACATCTCGCGCCATATCAGCATTTGTGTAGCCAACTAGCATTGGTTTTTCAATTCCAAACAAAGTCTTAGCTTGGAAGTGTCTCGAAGATACCTCATTATCTATTTTACGACATTCCAATGCTCTCTTCCCGGATTTGAAAGAAACCGACTAACACCAACTGTATGAACTAGACCGGGCTCGTGCAAACCATTCATACATTCCAACTGCTGAGGCATATAGTACTTTTTCCATATCCATTTTTTTTTTTTTGTGTCTGAAGAATAACATTGCTTAGTGCTTACTTTAAAGTGAGTAGTAAGGGGAGAACTCACCACTTCAACCTTAGTTATATTTAATCTTTCACCTCCTTTTTTAATGTAATGCTCCTATGACATATACGACTTCTTCTATTTTCTATCTCCGTAAATTCAAATACTAGGAATCAATTTTCGCTGGTTCCAAGTCCTTCATAGAAAAGAATTGACTTAATTGCTTCTTCAATTTGCCAATTCTTGAAGAGTTCCTGCTAGCAATCAACATGTCAACATAGACCGATACAACAACAACCAAGCCTTTGTCCCACTTATGTAGGGTCAGTTATATGAATCCGTTTACGCCATTGTGATCGATCAAGGGTCATCCCTTTATTTAGGTTTAATGTCATCAAATCAATTCTAATAGTCTCGTCTAACGTCTTCTTAGGTTTACCTTTGTCTCTATTAGCCCCCTGTACTTGAACTAAATCACATTTTCTCACTGGTGCATCTATGGGTCTTCTATGCACATGCTCAAACCATCGTAAACGATTTTCTCTAATCTTCTTTTCGATGGGTGCTATTCCTAAATTCTCTTTAATAGTTTCATTCTTAATTTTATACATTCTCGTCTTCCCACTCATCCACCGTAACATCGTCATTTCTGTCACCCTAATTTTCTGGACATGTGTTGTTTTTACTGTCCAATATTCTGAACCATACAGAAGCGTTGGTCTTATAGCATTTATGTAGAATTTTCCTTTAAGTTCAACGGAATCTTACGATCATAAATCACCTCAACTGCATATCTCCACTTTAACTAACCTGTCTTGTCTCTATGCGTAATATTCTCCTCGATTTCGCCATTGCTCTGAATCATTGAATCTAAATATCTAAAATGATCAACATTTGACATCTCCTAATCTCCAATTTTGACCGCACTACCATCTCTCCGGGTATTATTAAAATTGCAATGCATGTATTCTGTCTTACTTCTACTAACCTTCAAACCTTTAGATTCTAAAGTTTCTCTCAATCTTTCTAACTTAGTATTAAGACCTCTTCCATCTTTCTAACAGAGACCGATAAGATGATAAAATCATTATCACTAAATTTCTGATCACATGTACAATGATCTAAAGTAATTTTCGTGTAGGCTTGCTCCCCTATAACTAACTCGAACTACTTATTGTCTAGTACGTGTTTCAAATCATAAAGACTTTTCTTCAGCTGACAGACACGATTCTCCTTTTCTTTTGCTCTTAAACTTTTTGGTTGCTCCATATGAATCTCTTCCTTCAAGTCACCGTGCAAGAAGCTAGTTTTTACGTCCATCTACCCAATCTCTAAGTCGAGGCTAACTGCTAAGCTAAGAATAACATGAATGGAAGTCCTTTTCGCAACTTAGAGAGAAAATCGCATCAAAATCAATGAATTTCCTCTGATTGAATCCTCATTGACAACTAGTTTAGCTCTGTATTATGGTTTTGCAGTGTGTTTATCCTGCTTTACCCTATAAACCTACCTATTTTTCAAAGATCTTTTGTTCGTTGGTAACTTCACCAGTTTAAAAGTGTTGTTATCATACAATGATTGCATCTCGCTTGCATGGCTTCAACCTACTCTCTTTTATGTTTATCTTTCATGGTTTCATCACGACATTCGGGTTCTCCCCCATCAGTAAGCAGTACATACTAATCTGTAGAATACTGAGTGGGAGGATGTCAGTCTCTGGTAGACCTCTTACGTGGAACTTTTGGGGGAGTATTGTGACACTTGCAACTGATCAAGAGACTCTTGATTCGTCTCATACTGTAAGGAAGCATCTGCATCACTTGGACTCTGCTAGTTATCCTGTATATTATCTCTAATGGGGTCGGTACATGTACTAGAGGAACTAGATTCAAGTCAATCAAATCATCGTTGTCTTGGGGCATTTTTTTTTCATCTATCTTCTCAATATTTTGTATGTTTGGTGTCCCATAAACACGACATCTCGATTTCTTACAAGTTTCTTCTGTACTAGATGTGACGGGGTTAAATTTTTACTGCAAAAATTGTAACCGTGTGATGGCCTAGTTGCACTGACAACTAGCAACTCCGTGAATGTACTGCTACGCAACGGAAATGCACTGACTGTCTGTAAACACACACACGTTCTTGCAATGTAATACAACAGGTATACACCGAAACAGTACTAGAAATGCACTCACGCAACGGCACACTAATGTTTTACATGAAAACCTAACCTTGTATTAATTAACTCGGGTTACAAGGAACCGATTTACAACACTTGGTCTGATTTCCACCACCATACATTCACTAAGTCAAAAACAGACCAGAACATATCAATTTATAGGAGAAGACAACAGTTGATAGCCTCAACTGCCTAGGTAGACAGTTGACACTTGTCCCGACACATGTCAGCACTATAGGAGTTGGTTTTCCTGTCTGAAAACCAACCAAAACCACCCAAAAATTGACTTGAACTTCCTAGTAACCACCAGTCCATCAGCTCACCATGAGTTCAACATTCTTCCAGAGTTTTTGCACCTTCCAACAGCCTATCTCGTTGCCATCTTGTCCCATAGTCAGCAGATGTTCTCCAACGTCTTGCCACGCCACCTGCATAGCCAGAACGTGTCGTTCCACCCACGTTCTGTCTCGTTGCGCCCAATGATGTCCCAACGCCGTATGCATTTTCCGCATCAAAATGCACCCCCATTCCCAACAGTCCGTCATGGCCGCACATGAACCCATCCGTGCCGCATGCACCATGTCTGATAGCAAAGTGCACCAAGCCGGTGTTGTTTGGTCCTCCAGTGTCTTTAGGGGCTAACACTAGACCATAAAACTTGTAACCAAACTGATCTTGACTATATGCAGTAAACACACTATTTCGCGTTTGGCAGTCAAGTTTAGACCTCTTATCTTTGGGAATATGCACAAAAGCCTTGCATCCGAGGACATGCAAGTGATTGTAAGAAACTTCCTTTCCTGTCCAAACTTTATTAGGAGCATCAAAATCTAAAGGAACACATGGTATAAGATTCAATGCATGTACAATTGTACTCAAAGCTGCACCCTAAAAAGATCTTGGCAACTGTGCTTGCGAAAGTAAACATCTCACACTTTCAACTAGTGTTCTCTTCATTCTCTCAGCTAAGCCATTCAACTAAGGAGTCCTTGGAAGTGTCTTTGGTGCCAAATACCTTGTTGTCTACGGTATCATCAAAGGTACTTGAATACTCATGACCATTATCTGTTTTGATACACTTCAATTTCTTCCCAGTCTGTCTCTCAATTGTGGCCTGAAATTGTTGGTACACATCTAGCACTCGATGTTTAGTCTTCAAGGTATAACCCCACTACTTCCTTTTTCCTTGAGTAATCATCTAAAAAATTCAGAAAATAGAGAGCACCACGGAGTGCTTTTGTTTCCATAGGACCGCGAAGATCCAAATATTCTAAATCAAGTATACATTGTCATCTTGAAGGATATAATGTGTTGGAGACAACTCTGATTTGCTTTCTTGCTAAGTAATGAGTACACTTCTTCAAAGGTACATTCTGCATTCTGAAAGGAGATTCTTCTTGGCTGAAAGCATAAGTCTTTCTCGCTCATGTGGAAAAGTCTCTTGTGCAAAAGCTCAATTGTACGTTCATTCTCCACTCCACTACATTGATATTGCAATTTGAGATCTTTGCTTGCATGAAGTACAATGAAGAACACTTCTTTCCTCTAGCCATAATCATAAAACCTTTAGTAAACTTCCGCTGACCATTATTAAAGGTGTTGCAAAACGCCTCATCATCAAGCTTATCTTCAAAAATCAAATTCAAACGGATATCAAGAATGTTTTTAACATTTTTCATAACCAACATTGTAACACTATTGGTCTCGAAGCACACATCCTCTATGCCAACGGTGTTTGCCAAACCATCATATTCCATCTTGATTTGCCCAACATTATTGTATAGGAAGTAAAAAAATCCTCTCCAGCTGTAGCATGAATGTGGCAGCACTATCAATCACCTGGTTGGTCTCATGACTTGCTACATTAATATTATCATCGTTATAAACAATGAGAAAGTCTTTGAAAGTAGTAGTTGCAACCCAATCATCATCATTTCCATCATGT
Source organism: Eucommia ulmoides (assembly GCA_016647705.1). Classification (NCBI taxonomy): domain Eukaryota; kingdom Viridiplantae; phylum Streptophyta; class Magnoliopsida; order Garryales; family Eucommiaceae; genus Eucommia; species Eucommia ulmoides. The sequence goes on along the minus strand of CM028339.1, from coordinate 48,615,956 downwards.
TTTTTTTTTTTTTTTTTCTCATTTTATTTCTCCTTGTTCTCGTTCTTGAATTTTTTGCAATGTTTCTTGATGTGCCCCTTTAAGCCACAATGGTAGCACTCAACATTAGCAAACTTGTTGGACTTGCTTCCGCCTTGATATTTGTTGTTAGGACCTTTGGTCTTACTCCTCCCCCTTTGTGAGCAAAATATCCAACTGTGAAAAGGATCCTTGTGATTTGCTTCTTATCTTTTCGTTTAAAAAGAGTGCTCTCCAAGAGCTCTACGAAGTACTTAGTAACCCGCATATCTCATCATCAATTTTGATGCCCATTCTAGTCAGTTGATTAATTAATCCCTAAAATGTTTTCAAGTGGTCTGTCAATGGAGTTCGGTCTTGGTATGTTATGTTAGACTCGTCAATTTATGCGTTACATACATTTTATTATTTCCCACTATCTGGGCTTACAACTCAACTTTATTCCCAAGTGTGCGGTCATGTGTCTCTCCATCAATATGGTTCAAAGCATTGAAATCCACCTATCCACATACTTGCCGATGTAGCATGTTCCACTCTTCATTGGATTTAGTTTTAGGGTTTTTAGTAGCAAACAACGGTAAGTGAAATTGTTTCACATAAAGAAGATCTTCCATTTTTCCATTTTTCCTCTCCAAGCATGATAATTAGAACCATTCAAAGTAACATTCTACTCAAATTTGCTTCATTTATTACACACAAGATATTCGACAGATCCATCCTAGCTTTCGATACTAGTTATAATGGGATAAACAATTCAAGAACTTATTGAATAAAAAGCAGGTAGTGAAAAAAAATCTATTTTTATCCCCCTCTTGTGTGAATGTAGTTGGAATCAAATAAATAGAGCAATAATTTTGAGCAAATAAATCACAACCACCACAAGCACATTAACACGAACAATTCTAATGTGAAAAACTTCACCAAGGCGAGGAGTAAAAACCACAAGGTTGAAGGTCCACCTGAAATCTCTCTATTATCACTATGAAATCAGGAATACACAAGTTCACTCTAGCTAGAATTAGAGGCATACAACCACAAATACCTTAATCAGAGAGATTTCACTGAGAAATTGGCTCAAAACAGCCCCAATGAAACCTGTAGATAGAGAGCTCCAAAGTGATCTCCATCGTTCAGAATGTCAAGACACACTCCGAATTTCAGCCAAATCGGACCACATATTGACCTCCAAACAACGTCTTGATAAAAACTGGACAACACCTCTGTGTCTTGAGAGCTCCTCTCACTCTGGTTTTTGCTCTGTTTATTCCACATACTTCTCAACAGATTTTAGCAACAATCAATAAGGGATTTAATTTCCTTCAAGGTGAAAGGACCAAAAAGTCCTTGGGTTCTGCACAGTGTCTCAGCACGTTTGGGCTTCACTTATAGTAAGTGAACTTGGGCCATCTCCACAAAGGAGGAAACCCATTCCAACATTGCACTAATTTGTGTTTTAAAATTGATTTGTTGTTTAAAATATGAATTTCATGTAAACTTCTTTATGAGAGGGAGAATATTTGATTGATTGTGATATCTAGTTCTTGGAAATTTGCAAGCTTTTTAAATGTTTGGGGACTTCATATGTTGTGTTAGAAGAAATTAATATTTTGTTCTTTTGTTGACTAGGTGAAAGGTGTTGGAAATAGTTGAGAAGTAAATTAATTAAATAAATAAATAATCTTGGAAAATGGGAAGTTAGTTTAAAACGAAGGAAAAATAGATTTTTGGTTACAGCTAATATTCCAGACAAAATATTACAATAATATTTCAGAATGAAAATTGGAGTTAACAGAAAAAAATTCAGAATGCAAAAACTGAATAAAAGAGAAATAAAAAAGAAATTGGAAACCACTTATTGCATTTATGAAACAAAGCAGAATACAATACTAGCATTGATGGATCGGTCTACGTGTTACGATATTCTCTTAAAGCATACAACAATCATAACTTTAAATACTAATATTGGAAACAAGGAGTTCAACGAATAGAACTAGTGCATAAACCATCTCTCTCAAGAACACTATCTCAGACAGAATTCGTAATGACCAATGCTTGTATGCCTCTATTAAGAAGAATGTCTGCTCTTATATAAGGAGTAGAAAAATAAATCGAAGGCAATGAAGAGACCCTTGAATTAACTATTAGAAGTTAATTCTATAATTCTCTGCAATTACAAATTTGGACAGTCACAAGAATTAGACTTTGTTCGGCTCTGATAATTGGATTTCAGATCAATTTTTCTCCAAAAAGATAGCAAGTCCAAGCCAAACATTCCCCAAGCTCAATCCGGCCCGAGCGGGCGTGACTGGCGCACGCGTTGAACGAATGGTGGCAGAATGTGCACTTGTGGTTTTATTTATTTTACAACCATTGACCTACTTTCTGTCCATAACAATTGGTGCCTTAAGGGACTTGCCTTCAAAAGTTAACCCAAACCTTTTATAAATGACTCATCATATTCTTCATTAACCAATGTGGGATAGCCCACACAATGAATCAATCAATTCAAGTAAATATTTTAAGTGTCAATTTTTTATTCAATTTTAAATAATATTTGACAAATAAGTATATCACATTCATCTCCTCGTTAAGGAGAATGTATTGGTATATTCACATATCCCTGTCAAAACTTGGGTCTCGCAAATAATTGGGTCAAAAATTAATTTTGTGTGTAACAAAAGGAGAAAAAGATGTATCCAATTCTCTATCTTACAGGTGGGTTGTATCTAACGCCCGGTAGGAGGAACATCCACATGTATTTATTTTGCGAATTGATCATTAGACTGAAGATGAACTAACGGAGTTCTATTTGTCTGTTCTTCGCATATCACAGGATATTGCACTAGCTGATCTTGCATCAACACATCCTATACGGTTGGGGTTGGCACTCAACTTCTCGGTCTTCTACTATGAGATCCTCAATGCATCAGACAAGGCTTGTAGCATGGCAAAAGAGGTTTGCTATCTATCTGTCTCTTTTCCTTTTTGTTTTCTTGAATGGAATATTCTTATTCCATCACTTTCACAAGTAGCAGGGCCTTAAGTAATTATATTATGTGCACTACCAATTTGTTTAGTTAGTGGTAACTCCTATAACTTGCACCAAATTAGTAAAATTTCGCAAACCAAATGTGCACTGTAGTTCGGCCCCATCTATTAGATTTCTGAAAATCCTAAAGCTCCAATTAGGGTTGCATCACTGGCAGCTTCCCCACCATTGCTGGACTCCGGCTGTCGCTTTTGCCGGTCGCCAGACTCTAGTGGTCGTCGCTAGTTGCCGGACCTCGGGCTGCTGATCGCAGGAAAAGATTATAGAGTATATTCAACTATTGTAGTATTTTTTGAGTTACATTCATGTATTTCTTTAGTTACCTGTTTCATATTTTTTTGTCAATTTTTCTATTTACATCCATGAGTATATATAACTAAAAAAAAATATTCTAAACATGTAATTAAACATGTATAACGTAACTAAATATTTTTTTGTCAATTTTTCTATTTACATCCGTGAGTATATATAACTAAAACAATATATTCTAAACATGTAATTAAACATGCATGAATGTAAATGAAAATATATACTAAACATGTAATTAAACACGTATAATATAACTAAATATTTATCAATGTAAGTATAAAAATACATGCATGAATATAACTAAAAATGCATGAATGAACATGTGACTAAACATACATGAATGTAAGTAGAAAAATATACTGAACATTTAAATAAATGTAACTAAAAAATACATGCATGAATATAATTAAAGAATGCATGAGCATAACTTTTAAAAAATACATGAATGTGACTAAAACATATACTAAAAATCTAACTGAAAATATATTAAAACTAAAAATATGTTCAACGTAAAAATTAAAATTGGGTTAAATCATGGATTAAATAGCGTAATTGGGAGAATTGACCAATTATCCCCAAAAATTGCCTGACATGATATATATATATATATATATATATATCATTTTTTCAAGAAGTATACAAACAATTTTAACACACCAAGTTATTACAGATAAATGGTTTAGTCCTTTTCTATTTATTTATGAGATATTAATATATATTTCAGCACATTATTTGCCTCATTAATGGGGAGAAGGATGTTCCGATTCTTGGTATACAAGAACATGACGCACAAAACTGATTTTGGGTCTCTTTTATGTATAGGCCTTTGATGAAGCAATTGCTGACCTGGACACTTTGGGTGAGGAATCCTACAAGGACAGCACTCTCATCATGCAACTACTGAGAGACAACCTAACTCTCTGGACTTCCGACTCCCAGGTGGACAATTATTACGATTAGACGGATTTGCTTGATTTTTCAGAAGTCAATTTTTTTCATATTAGTTATAGAAATTCTTAGGAAGTTCTTTATACATATATATAGAAGTATATAGGTCTCAGAAATTGATAGTTGAGATGGAGCTTTTTGAAGAACTCAATAGTCTCTGTTGAGTGATTTTTGTTGGTCTAAAATCTGTTTATTTATTTATTTATTTTTTTACGAAATTTTTATTTAAATTTGCAAATTTAATTTTTTGGGGTGCCTGAGGATGTGAATTATTGATGAAAATCATGGTATAAGAATGGGTATCAGTTGAATTTAACCTAAGTTGCTCAAATGTTGGGGGTTGGTTGGTTTGATGCAGGAGCAAATGGATGAGGCTTGATCTTCTCAATCTGCTCCTTCAAGGAGGTCGGCTTCAGTGCTACATAGATTGTCTGTAACCTGCATATAAGATTAAGAAGATTGTTCATGTTTGCATATTCACTGTGTATATGTTCTGATTTTCTCATTTACGACTTTGGTTTGAGGATTGTGGTTGAATTTTAGTTCTCATGATGGCCCCTCACTATCACAAAGCCCATGATGTGTGCCCGATCATTTGGAACCTAAGAGGTTTCAATTTTTTAATTATGTTCCAAATATTTTGGGAACGGAAAATACAAATTTGGAAACAGTAACACTGTGTAAGTCCACGTATATAATGGATTTTAGATTATGAATCGCAATTTCAGACTAATCGTTGCCTAAGTCGTCGGTGTCTGTTTTCTTGTTGTCCTAGTCACTAACGTCTCTTTTCAAAACGATTGACTTGCGAGGGTAGTCTTCACCCAAGAGAATTGGGATTGTTGTATTAAAAATAGAAATGGAGAGGGAGAAAAAGAGAGTGCGCGCTAGCTGTTGAAAAAAACTAGTTATCCAACACTCATTCCGTTTCTTATTTTTAATAATTATTTTTTGACAAATTTATCACACAACTCACCAATTATTTTCAACAACTCATTTTTAATAAAATCAAGTTCAGTGTACATGCAATTTTTGAGAGTGAGACTGTTAGAACTTGATTTTCCCACTATAAAACATTAATTAAATGTATTATTTTCTAAATTAGATTTATTTATAAATGCATTTCTTAATGACGATCTTATTGAGAAAGTTTATATGCATACCCCTTCTGATCTCGTTGCCCCTCGAAATAAAATTTGTCGCCTTCGTCGTGCTTTATATGGTTTGAAACAAGCTCCACGTGACTGGTTCGCAAAAATTTAGTACTACTATTCATCAGTTTGGATTCACATCCAGTGCTCATGATTCGACGCTGTTTACAATGGTATTATTTTTCTTTTACTATACGTAGATTATATGATTATTACTGGGGATGATCTACGTGGTATCTCTAATCTCAAAGGTTTCTCAGTGAACAATTCGAGATAAAAGATCTTGGCGTGCTCACCTATTTTCTTCACTTCGATGTCTTATCCGGTTCAGATGAATATTTTTTTTTCTCTCAGACCAAATATGCCTTGGATCTTTTTTCAAATCTGACATCACTGACTCTAACACTGCCGCTACTCTTTTCGAACCGAATATCAGACTCACTCCACTAGATGGTTCACTACTTTAGGATGTTACTCTATATCGCCAACTGGTTGGAAGTCTGGTATACCTCACTGTTACTCACCCAGACATCGCCTATGCCGTTCATCAAGTTAGTCAGTTCTTGTCCGCTTTTCGGACCACTCATTACTTGGCTATTCTTCGCATTCTTCGGTATGTCAAGGGCACCTTATTTCATGGCCTTTATTTTTCAGTCCGGTCTTCTCCTACCTTACAAGCTTATTCTAATGGGTATTAGAAAGTTTGCAATCCGTGAGGTTGGGGCGAGAATCATGTGACCAAGTGTCGTATAGACACTAAGGAGGACTTCGGCGTTGATGCGAAATCGCATATTCATTCACTTTACACTCGGGAGAGGTAGTGAGTGAGTTTTCGATACCTAGATTGTCAGATAGTTTAAATACCGTTAATGTAAACGAGACTAAAACGAACACGTTTAAGTGAACGAAGTTAATCCCTAGACAATATATTCCCATTAACGTCAATATTAGTATTGTAATTAAATTAGTTAGCATTTTAGTTTAGTATATATTAAAAACAAAAATCTAATTTTTATCGCCTAAATAAAGTTCGGTTATAAGAATCGTGGTACTTAGCGACAATTTAATCCAATCTTTGTGGATACGACAACCTTTACTCTTCCTTATTCTATAAAACTTACCCGTACACTTGCGGTGAAAGTAGTGATGTAATATTCCGCTACCAAGTTTTTGGCACAGTTGCCGGAGATTGGTTTTTAGATTGTTGTTGATATTGTTAGTAAGTAACTTGACTTTAATTTAGACATTTATTTTGTTTATAATTTTTGTTTGTAGTTTGTTTTTCCTACAGAGTATTTGAAGATGTTAGATCAACAAGTACTGTTGCATTTCTTTCAACGAGATTCCGAGCCATTTTATTGTGCTTGGGATCGATACAAGGAGTTGCTTATTCGGTTTCTGAACCATCGTTTCCCGAAGGAGTGTCAACTACTGAACTTCCTTGATGGGTTACAAGCCGCAACATGAAATTGGGTTGAAGGAGGAAATGGTATCACCTTTTTCGACTAACTAACCGCGGACAAAGCCTATCGGTTGTTGGAAGACATGACGGAGTTTGATTATTAGAGTTGGAATTATTCAACAAGCTACAAAAGCTTGGGGGGGTAATTCTACTGTTTCGACACCATAGATTGACACCTCGGACCAACATATGGAGTCTTCCCCTGCCTTGGAAACCATGTTCACTGAATTTATGGGGGAGACTCAGGCTTTTTGGTGGGAAACGAATGATCGTCTCAATGATCATGAGGTTTACCTTGACACTATTGAGACGACCTGCGCTGAAATTGATGAGACCGTAAAGTCTCTTGAGACTCAAATTGGTCAGCTTATTTGCTTCATTGAGAGCTAGTTAGAAGAAATGGCACTGAGAGACGCACAAGCCACATCTAATTGTGAAAGCCACGAGGAGGAACCGAATACGAGCAGGAGAAACTTGGGTTCATGCTATGACGATGATTCGAATGAGATGAAAACCTAAGCATGGATCAACGATTGTGATTCTTCACTATTTGAGATCTAACTATTGATGCCACCACCGATCCAAGACGTTCATATCTATGAGGATCTAATGTGGCTCAATTGTCCTCCATCGCCTTTTGCAACGTTCATTCAGACTAACTGAGTACATGAGACCGTGAAGAATCAAGTTGGGAGCATGAGCAGAACAATGCCAAATCTCGTCAAGCTTATGGGTGTTCAAAATCAAGACCCGTATGTTGTGTTGTATGACACATACTATGGGCAGAAGCCGCTCTTTGACGAGTCCTTCTCCATGTCAAGCCGAGGACTTTAAATTGAATGCTTCTTGGGAGGCAACCCAAGTTTCAAATAAATTAGATCATCACCGCCGACTTCACTCGGAGGCGAGATTGTCTTGCCTCTCCTAGGTACGTGTTCTAAACCCTCTTTCTCGGAATGCTATATTTCAATTGTTGAGATAGATGATTGGGTCATTGTGGACACTGATCGTTTTAAGTTTGGGGGGGGGGGATGTTTAATATGTTTAATTGTTGTTAGTTTAGTTTAATTGTATGCATGTTTGTTTGTGTAGTGTGTTTATGTTTGTAGTTGTTGTTTTTGTGTGCTGAGTTTTGTAGTTATTCTGGGCCATTACCCGATGATGACATTATCCCCTAGTTGTTTTTTGAGGACAAGGGTAATGCCCATTCATGTGTGTTTAGCGTGCTTGACATGTCATTTTGGTAAAAGTTATTGTGGATCCTAATCTGCACGAGCATGTAGACTCAATGTATATCTATTCAATTGATTTGAGGCCTATTATTCATTAGCTAAATTCATGATAATTTTAAGGATTCTAGAACCTGATTGGGGAAAACTTGAGACGAAATCCTAGGCGAGGTAGTTCAGGAGACATGATTTAGGCATTCATTTTGATCGTTTGAGTCGTTGAAGCCGTCTATGCTATATGTTTTATCCCTCGTTACCTTGTTAAAACCTGTAAGCCAGTTCAATTCTGAACACGTAACAAATACCCTGGCCAATTGATTTTTTTTTTCCAAACCACCGTCGCTAAACCTAAGGCACAATTTGAGTTGAAATCAAGTTAGTAAGTTTATACTATTTGAAGCGAGCGGTTGGGTTTAGGGCGAATTTTTGATTGGTTCGATATTAGAGTACTCACTTGTCATTTTCCTTTCGTTTAAACCACAGCCGTGAAATTGTAATAATCGAATAAGTTTGTGGGTATGGATGTTAAAAAAAAAACAAAAATAAATAAATATATGTAAATATAGTTCTATTATATGACAAGTGAATACAGAGTTTTTAAATGTATGTTCAGGGTTATTTTGAATTTATCTATGGGGGTTTGAGAGTGATTGAGTGCCAAGCGTTGTGCCTTGGGTATCGTTGAGTTAATGACGTTAACCTGTTTGATATTCCCGGTATACCCTTGGTCATTTTCCAAAAACCGAACCAAGTCCTATTCATCTTTTTGAATTTCCAAGCCTACATTAGTGGAGAGTAGAACCCAGTTAGGCATATAGATATCCTAGTCCTTTATGGTTTAAAGTCATGAGCTTCGTTGGTGGATAATCCAATCTAGTCTTTGAATAGTTATATAATTGAGTTTTCGCACACACACTTGATCAGGATCTAGAATGGCGTTTACCGTTATCGAATGTTCAAATTTTAGAACACCACATGGTGCGTTTTACTCCTGAACTCGATATAATTGGGGGCCATTGAGGGAAAACATTTTGGTTGGTATAGTTGAATTTCAAAACTCGCATGTCGTTATGTTTAGGTAGTTTGTGTTTTTATTCGTGTTTAGTTTTTGTGTTAATTATTTCATTGTGTTTTTTATTTTAGTGTGAGTGTTTTGTTCAAGAACTAGCAAAATTTTAAGTTTGGGGGTATTTGATTGATGGAATTTATCTATTTATTCCCAAACCGATTTTGGTAGTTTTCGAGTATTATTATAGTATTTTAATATGTTTTTATTTGTTTTGCTATAAATCAGGTGTTTGGGACGAAAAATGATGAAAATGGTCGATAAACGAGCAATTCGGTGGAACATCGGTGGAAGAACGGTGAAAAAATAAGCAAAAAGGTAAGTTCAAGACTGCAGTCCCACTGTTGCAGCGATCAATCAAACATAAACCTTTATGCCTGACCACTGCTACAGCGGTCATCCAGCAGTGGCTTACTAACTTCTCCACTGCTGCAGCGGTGCTTCCCACCGTCGAATCTCCCCACGAATCTCCAAATTGCATGCATGCTGGGATGAGCAACCCTCCGTCGTATCTCAAACGAAGATGTGCCGCCCCCAGCTCCTCATTAAGAAGAAACGATATCCCGACACCCAACGTCAGGGGTAATCTCTATAAAAAAAAAAAACATTCATCGCATTGCATCGATAGTGTAACCAGACCCTTTCCACGGATCGGTTGTTTATGCCCGAGGACTGACCAAGGTCGTCTTTTGACGACCGAACATCGATCGGGTCTAAGAACCTACAGGTAAACATCTCACCCCTGACAGTCGAGCTAATCTCAGGTGACATAAAGGGATGATTCCCCTTGAAGGACAATTTGGGATAATCTGAAAAGGCTTAGGGATGAGCTCTACTATGGAGAACCCACCTGTAACCGGCCATAAGGGGCTAACCTAAGGTTACCTCCCTAGGGACTACGAGGGCCATATTCCATACAAGTACCACCCTTGGCATATAACCGACCACCCGAGCTTTGCTCGGATGCTAAGCTAGGGGGTAGGGAGGTTATGGATATGGTGAAACAACACGAAATAATGTCTTTCCTGATAAGGGGAGGCATGTCTTTCCCGAGAAGGAGAGGCATGTTCTATTCTCGGCGTTTAAGTCCGAGAAGGGGAGTATGATTTCTTCTTGGCCACTTGTCCGAGAGGAGGCATAAAACTAAATAAAAGAAACTTGAATTTTTTCACAAGTGTCGAGGGTTGTCCGCCCAGAGTAGAGTACCGCCGAGATTGCGAAAAATTACAAAAATGGGCGTCCAATTGGCTATGGCAAAAGGCGAATTTCAAAGTTAAGAAAGTCCAAGTCTTCACAAAGAACTGAGAAGAGGACATCATAGCTAAAAATGCCAAAGTCTTCAAAAAAGACTGAGTAGGGTCTTAGGTCCATCTCTGAGATGAGTTTAAGTAATTCATCAAGCAAGAACCCAACTCTGTGTTCTGACAATTTGCCAAGCTCAGGCCTCTCCCCATCTCGGTATTTCCGAGATGAGGATGGGAGCAAAGCTCCGTCGTTGGGAAGATGAATCGTTTCTGCTCCAAATGAGACAACTTTCCAAGGACAGACAAAAACTCAATGGCACACAGATATAGACTTGGAAACAATAAAAAAGATTATGCAGAAAACTACAAGTGTTCAGAATTTTCCGAGAAGGGATCAAAAGAGAATCTTCATTCATTCGTTCAAGTGTACATTACAAATTCAGGGCCCCAAAGTCCATCTCAAAAAGGCCCTTTTTAAGGGGTTGGGCCACCAAAAAGGAATGTACAAGCAAAAAAAAAAAAAAAAAACAACAAAGAAAAAAGGTACAAGTTTTTGCGGTTAATCCATGACTGAGTAGGGTTGGGGCTGAAATTCTTTACTAAGCAGAAGAAGATAGTCCAGCCTCATCTCCCCCAGTAGGGGACAGTCCAACTTTGCCTTCACCGGTGGGGGGTTCGTTCTGCTCGGCCTCGATGCTTCCCTGAACGGTATCTATTTCACCTTGGTCGGTGTCGATCTCCCCCATCTCAGCATCAACATTTCCTTGTCCAACTTCGGCATCCCCCACCCCAGGACCAACATCTCCTTCAACATTTAAATAATCCATGCCAATCTCATCAACTAGAAACTTCGGGTATTGGCGGCGTAGATTACGAATTGTGTACCTATGGTCGGGAATAATGCGGGGTGAAAGTTTTGCTTGGCTGGAGGGCTCCAAGAGGCCCCTCAACTTTGGCCTTTTTTGATCCCTCAGCCCTTGTCCTTTCCGCCTTCATCTTTTTCCTTTCTTGGCTCACCCCGACGCTGCTCTTCTCGAAAGAAGACATGGGGGCTTGCCCAGATCATGACGACGTCTCCTTCCCAGTCACATTCTTAGCTTTTCTCTGTTGTTGTTCTCTCCTTGTTATCCTTTTTGGTATGTCATCCACCTCGACGGGGACCTCACCTATAGAATTCACTACGACAATATCTTTTCTCTCCTCGAAAGTTCCCCCTAGGGAACCTCCACCTGAGGCTGGGAAGTTTGTCTCTTCTCCATAGTGGCTTTGGCCGCCCTCTCTCTCAATAATCTCGTCAACGCCACCTTATCCATCTCTGCCAAGAAAGCAGAAAGAGCTGGATGAGTAAAAAGCAAGAAAACGATAGAAAATTCAAGAAATCAACAACTCCCGGAAAGGGGAAACCTTACTGTTCTTAGTATTTTGATCAATCTCGAGTATTGGCAAGCCTGGGGCACGGTAAAAGTGGCAATAATATAGTGTCGACTATAGCAGGTCTTTGACATTCCTAAACTCGGTCTCCCACACGATTCTCTTTTGTTGTTTAACCGATGCACTAGGTCAAATCTTTTTGCTGACTTTCTCTAGGATTTTTCAAGGTAACAAAAGGGAAGAAAAGGAAAAGTAGTCAAAACACAAAAAAAAAGAGGCTACACCATCAACGAACCATCCACAAATAGAATCATTCTCACCTACAACACCCAATTCCCTGGGAATGAGGTTGAGTCATTCCCCATTGGGACCAACTCCCAGTCGGCTCCTCCTAGGAAAAAGTATTGGGACTTCTAGTTCATTATTGATGACTCAAGGCCTGAGAGAAACTGTCTCCTTGACGCGATATACCACCACCCCTTCTCGAAGGGCATGGATTTGGGAAAGAAAACATATTTAAACAAGTCCAGGGACGGCTCTAGTCCCTCGGCCTTGTAAATAATGAATGAAGCCATGAAGGCCAGAACGTAGTTGGGAGCAAACTGTGATGGACACAACTTGTACTCCGCGTACCGGGTCCGAATCCAAGGGTGGATCGGAAACTATAAATCACCACGCAAGTGCTCCAAATAAACTGTGATAAAACCCTTAGGGGGGTGAATGCCCTATCCTCAGGAAGAGGAAGACGGGTCTCTACCCCCTTTGGGAAGGTGTATTTTCTTCAGGCCTCACTGATTTCTCATCCATCATCTTTGATACGATCCCCCAAATGGGACTCTCTCCCAGAACAATACCCTTTCCTGTCTTGGCCTCGTTTTCTTAGCCTAAGTTCGCCTCCATAGTGGGTCCGCTAGTAGGTCTAGCACCATTGCCATCGTCACAAAAATTGGAGGGCTCAACGCCACTCGAAAAATTCGCCCGTTCCTCCGAACAGGGGGCAATCCCAGAGGGGGTCAACCTCTCGAAAAGGGGAGGTATCTAGAGCCTATTCAGGAATGGCAAACCCCGAGAAGGGGGGGTGCTCCAAAAGTTGCAAAACGTAAAAATGAACTCAGGGTGCCTTCTTTATAAGAGGGAACCTGTCTATACCAATCGTCGCACCTAACGACGACTTGAAGGCATCTGGGAATGATGTGCCATTGATAATCCGTACGGACGTGTGTCCTCTCCTCGACAGTTTTATAGGCGGCGCTTCAAGGGCACATTGAAGAGGCACAAACCGATTGGACATGCGCATAGTGTATGCGTGACGTGCGCCTGACGGCCACAAGCTTTTTTGCTGATTTAGGGCGGGCTAATCATTACCGTTCTCAAGCTGCCTATTTATATCCTAAGGCCTTTCTTTTCGTTCTCGATCTAACTGTTCCCATCTCGGAACCGCCCATTCTCCTTCTCAGAAAGGAGGCCTGACCCCCATGTAACGCTTTTCAAAGATAAAAAAAGGTCACTAACATCTCAAAGGACTCTAATAGAAGTGACAAAGCTCCAGAAGAGGCTCACAATAATGTCCCCAGTCATTCGAATTTCTTCTCAACACGAGATACTGAGGGGTTACTGATGAGTGTAAAAATGGTTACCCCAATGTAACCAATTGAAGACCGCTACGTACCTACAACTTCTCACAAATATTAAGTCATACCAATGATTAAGTGTGAAGATTGAACCAAACAGAAGAACATCTATATCTATGCCAACCATTCCAAAGGCCTCAACACTCTCCAGGAAGAGCAGGCAAGCCGCCGTTGGGATGAGAAATCCTTTCCCATCTTGGCAGCCTCCACAGCAACATTGCCCATCTCAGAAATCAACTCCGCAAAGCTCCTTAAGAAAAGCCCCCTTCTCATCTCGGGCTATCCGAGAAGGACAGGACATAAAGCTCCATATAACTTCCCCTTCCCATCTCTGGCTATCTGAGAAGAACAGAAATCGAATTCCCCATCTCGGGTACAACAGGAATATGTCTTTCTTAGTTAATGGGTTGGCTCATTTTCCCAACCACAAATATTCTCAAATATCTACAAATATATTCTAACATGGCCAAAGTAAGAGGCTCTTTGGCACTCTCTTAATGGATACTAAGGGTGTGCGACGGTCGGATTGGGGCGGTTTGGGCTAAAACCGCAGACCAAACCGTTACTATGCTGTTTGCATTACTTTAAACCGTTGACCGCCCACTAGCATGCGGGTTGGGACGGGTTGAAATATGCGGTTTGAGGACTTCAAACCGTAAACCGCCCAATAGTATGCGGTTTGAGATTAGTTATGGTTTGGGTTAATAAATATTACTAAAAGACAAACAAATCATCACATTACTAAGACTTGCAAAAAAAAAAAATCATAAAATTACAATAACAAAAAAAATAGAAAAAAAAATTACAAACGTAAAAAATAATATCTAAAAATGTAAGCTTACTATTACAATCCAATTAATAATTAACTAAACAACTAAATATAGCTACCGAAACAAGAATTAAAAAAATGAAATACAAAGACAAACTTAACCACGTGGTCTGTATCATCAACAAATAGTAATAGTGCTTGATCGTCCACTTGTTGAACTTGAAGCCGATTGATCGAGAACTTGTCAAAAATTAAATAAATAATTAGTAAATCCCATTTCAATATTATGAACAATAAAAAATTATATTATATAAAATAAAAAACTTAAATAATACAAATCTGGTTCGATATCTTTTTCAAATTCCTCGACCTCATCCATTATATTGCGAAGAGATATTGGCACTGAAGATAACAACCAATTTTGTGTACAAAGAAGACGCTCAACCATTTGAGGGGACAATGAACTACGAAATGGATCCAGTATTCGCCCCCCTGTACTAAATGCAGACTCTGACGCCATAGTTGACACAGGAACAACTAATACATCATGAGCAACCAAAGCCAACACTTTATATCTACTACAGTTAACCTTCCACCAATCCAAAATATCAAAGTTTTCATCCTTAGTCCTTTCAGGTAATTCGCTTAAATAGTTTTCTACTTCAGACCCACCCCCCATATCTATTTTTCCTTCCATAAAACTCTCAAATTGGGAAGCAATCAACATATGTGGATTTTCATTCATAATATCTAAGTCCATAATTGACGTAGAAGTCACATCCCCACTCCCACTCTCATTTGGGCCACTCCTACCCCTAGTTTCAACATGCGTACTCATTGACTCCATAGAAGAATAGCATTCATACAATCGATTTATAGCAAACTTCACATTGTCAATCAATAAATTTGCAATCTCAGTAGTATACATTTTCGAAAAACAAAATTGGAGATATGAAAGCTTCTTCCTTGGATCTAACAAAACAGTTACATACAAAATAACATTAATCTTGTCCCCATTTCCCCAGTACTTGTCAAATTTTGATTTCATATTTATCGCTATTTTAGCCACCCCATTATCTTGAACCAAGATCAAACGATCAATTGCGCTTCGAATTATAAAAATCTCATCGAAAAATGAGTTCGAAGTAACATACAAGGTACCAGAGAAACGTTTCGTCGCCTCATAAAATAGTTTAAAAAATTTAACAAACGCACGACATCTTACCCAATCGTCATCATTCGGAGGAGATCCAGTTATATCACTCATGTCTTTTTCAAGAAAATAAGCACGAAATCTAGGATCCTCAATGTCTAATCTTTCAAATGCTTTTTCAAACTTTCCAGCAGAATCTAACATTTTGTAGGTGGAATTCTACCTTGTTGGCACATCAAGGCACAAAAGACTCTTAGACTCAATTTTCAACATATTAATGCATTTCAAGAAAGATTGAAATCGACTAGGCAAAGATTTTACATATCTTACTGCTCCACGAACCCTTTGAATAGAATCATCTAAGTCTTTTAACCCTTCCACAACTATCAAATTTAAGATGTGAGCACAACATCTCATATGTAAAAGCTCGTGACCTAAAATTGTGCCTTTCCAATTTTTTGTCACCTTTTGTAAAAATTTAATGGTAAAATTATTTGAACTAGCATTATCCACCGTTAAAGTGAAAAACTCCTCAATTTCCCATTCAAGCAAACATTGCTCAATCTTCTTACCAATAGTCTCCCCTTTATAATCGTTAACAATGCAAAAATTCAATATTCTTTTTTCAAGTTTCCAATCATCATTTACGAAATGACATATCAAACACATATAATTTAAATTCTGAATGGACGTCCATGTGTCTGTAGTCAAACATATCCTACGACCTTTTAAAAGTTTGCTCAAGTTTTCTCTTTCTACATCAAAAATCTTCATTATATCACGAGCAATTGTGTATCGAGAAATATTTAACCATTTCGGTTGCAAAGCAATACAAAACCTCCTAAACCCATAATTTTTCACAAATCTAAAAGGAAATTCATTAATTATGATCATCTCTGCAAGCGCCTTTCTAGCATCTTCTTGATTAAAACTTAATGTAACAAGTTGACCACCTTCTTATCCAATATTTTTAGGTTAAAACCCAATGTTGCTTGCCCCTTAAGTTGTTCTTTATACGGATATTTAGGACAACTATGCAAATGATTTCTTAAAGTACTTGTACCGTGACGCTTTGAATTAGCACGATAAATGTTTTTACAATATAAACATGATGCTTTCGGCTCACCCTCTATTTCAAATTCTTCAAAATGCTCCCACACATCAGTTTTTTTTTCTTTTACATACCGTACTTTTAGGGGGAAGCTGTCTAGTCGAAGCAATATTCCTATTCGAATTGTTCACTTTTACTTCATTTGTTACCGTAGTATTCATCACTAAAAGAATATATAAATCACGATAAGTAAAATAACAAATAAATGTAGAATAACAAATAAATATAGTCTTACATGTTTCATGCTTTAACATTCTAATTACCAATTCAATAGTTTTCTCATAACATTAATATTTAATTAAAGAATTGTTCATGTAAATCCCACTTTGAACTATTTAATTAACATGAACACCACAAGTCCAACAGAAACATGAAGAAGGTTCAGAAACATGAAATAGACACACGAAACAGAAACGTGAAACAAATTCTATATATTATATATTCAGAAACAGAAACATGAAACAAAGATAGGTTCAAAAATAGAAATAGAATCACGAAACAGAAACAGAAACAGAAACAGAAACACGAAACACGAAACAGAAACAAAAACAGAAACACGAAACAGAAACAGAAACATGAAACAGAAACACGAAACAGAAACAGAAACATGAAACTGATAGGAATTGACTAAAACTCCTATTATTGTGAGCGGTCACCATGGAAAGCTTCACATTGAAGGTCTCAGGCTGATAATCGATGAGTGGATTAGAGAATAATATAGGTTCAGAAACCAAAACATGAAACACGAAACAGAAAAGATGTTTTGGACATTCCTGAGGTAATTAATTACCTTAAACCTTGTCTTTTAATCATTAAATTACCTTAGACAACATTATTTTATGACAATTTTTTGATGTTCTGATAGGAATTGACTAAAATTCCTACTATTATTGTGAACGGTCACCATGGAAAGCTTCACATTGAAGGTTTAGAAACGATGAAACAGAAACATGAAATAGAAACACGAAACAGAAACAGAAACATAAAACTGATAGGTTTAGAAACATGAAAATCATAAGAGGAAAAATTATACATACCTATGTAGAATCGAGATCTAAATCACCAAATCGGAATCGGAATCGAAAATGCCAAATCGGAGTAAACTGTATACAGGATTCGAAGTCCAAATCGGAGTAAATCAGGCTATGCTCTCTGTCTTTGAAATCAAAATCGAAATTGGAAATTGAACTCAAAATCGCTTTCGTCTTCGTCTTTACCATTGTATTATATAGATGGAGAAATTGAAAGTTGCAAAACATGTTTTCCATAATTGAATTAGGAAATAAAAAACTTTTGGAAAGTATTACACAATGCGCTCTTTGATTTGGGGATGAAAAAGGAAAAAGGAGCCCTAGCCGTCGACGGTGGAATGAGACGAAGTGACGAACAGAAGTCTGAAAAGGGGGGGGGTATAGATCAAGGCCTAAACAACGTCGTTTAGGCCTGTTTTCGGGTGGGCGGCTCAACCCGCCAAAGAAACACCCCAAACCCGCGACCCGACCCAAACCGTAGCGGGCTGGGGTAGTGCAGCCCGTGTAATGCGCGGGTCTATTCGGGATGGTCTAAATTTGGGCGGTTTGGGTTGGTTTAACGGGTTAATCCGCCCGCTGCACACCCCTAATGGCTACATGTCAAGATGAGACATTGATGTGATATTTAGGAGACACTAATCTATGCTTAAGCCCTTAAGCTAATCCACTCCATCCTTATATATAGGAGGGCATACTATTTTCCAAAGGTAAATGAATTTTGTTCTCTCTTCTTGATAGATTCTCTATAAATTTTCCCCCTATACGTTGATTCTCACGCCGAAGGGGACATCCCGGGACCATCCCGACAAGTCATTTGTGCAGGTTTCCAGGTGTTCCCCATCTCGGATTTGCTTTACTTCAAGCTCCGATTCACTTTTTCTTGAGTCACAAGGTGTTCTAATCATCATCTTCCTGGACTAGAAGGCTTTTGGGCCAATTCCAATTCAAGCCTGTCCCTTCTCGGCCAGGGACCTCTTCAGAGATAAGAAGCTCCACAGATTGAAGATCTCCATTCTAGACCTTTCTCTCTCCACCAGCGCTGACCGGATCATACCGTTAAGGTAATCTAAAATCCGACATCAACAAATTACATGTATTAATATTTTATTTTATTTTTCCATTTTTCTATGATTATTTCCAAATGGAGCATAAAACTAAACCCTAATTTATTTGGACAATAAAACATCTTATCCATCATAGAAAAAAGCCACAGCCGATCTCTACCATGCCACTTCTCCGACTCCAACGACCCTCAGTATCGCAGATCTTGGTTGTTCCTCAAGTCCAAACACTTTTTTGTGGTCTCTGAATTGATTAAGACCATCGATGAGATTCACGAGGCACTAGGTCAGGAGTCGCCGAAGTACCAAATACACTTGAACGACCTCTCTGGTAATAGTTTCAACACTATTTTTTTGTCAGTCTCAAGCTTCCAACAAAAACTGAGGAAACAGGTTGGATCCGGGTTTGGACCATGTTTTTACATGGGCATACTTGGTTCGTTCTACTAAACGCGCTCCGATTTTCTAGAGAAAATAAAAAAAATAAGATATATATATATATATATATATAAGCTTGGCGCTGGTAAAATGAGAAGGGTTGTTAAAAACGTCGATTTTCTCATTAAAATATACTTAAACTTGTTTTAGAAAAAGGAGTCGCCACCTAGCATTGGGTTTTAAATGATGTGCTAGGTCACCATATTTTCTTTTTTGAAAACAATTTTAAAAAAATGTGGCTTAAGTAAAAATTTGACTCCTAAAATAACATGGTCTGATCAGAGATTCGTTTAAAGAGTTCGGGGGTCAGTTACGCTCGGGGAAGGTGTCAAGCACCCCAAGACGCCCGTCCAAAGACGGTACCTTATCCGATTAAGTCCAATTAAAATGTAAATCCGAATGTTTTTATTTTATTTTGAAATCATTTTCTTCTAAAAAAGAAAATCTTTTTGTATTTTTTTTTATATATTAAGCCATTTAAATAAAAGGCGGAAAAATTCCTCCACGATGTGACAATAACATTAAATTTAACAAAAAACATAAAATAAAAACACACACACCCATACACACACATTCACATCGAGGGGAGTAATTCCATTTTAAACTTAAACCGCTCCAATGGAAGGTCAGAAGTTTTCCACCTCGTATTGTTCAGCACATTATATTTAATAAAAATTAAATAAAACACACGCACACACACACACACACACACACACACACACACACACACACATCGAGGGGAGTACTTCCATTCTAAACTTAAACCGCTCCAATGGAAGGTCAGAAGTTTTTCACCTCGTATTGTTAGCACATTATATTTAATACAAATTAAATAAAATACACGCACACACACACACACACACACATCGAGAGGAGTACTTCCATTCTAAACTTAAACCGCTCCAATGGAAGGTCAGAAGTTTTCCACCTCGTATTGTTAGCACATTATATTTAATACAAATTAAATAAAACACACGCACACTGTTAGCACATTATATTTAATACAAATTAAATAAAACACACGCACACACACACACACACACATCGAGGGGAGTACTTCCATTCTAAACTTAAACCGCTCCAATGGAAGGTCAGAAGTTTTCCATCTCGTATTGTTAGCACATTATATTTAATACAAATTAAATAAAACACACGCACACACACACACACACACATCGAGGGGAGTACTTCCATTCTAAACTTAAACCGCTCCAATGGAAGGTCAGAAGTTTTCCACCTCGTATTGTTAGCACATTATATTTAATACGAATTAAATAAAACATACGCATACACACACACACACATCGAGGGGAGTACTTCCATTCTAAACTTAAACCGCTCCAATGGAAGGTCAGAAGTTTTTCACCTCGTATTGTTTACTTAAAGCGGCTAACAGCGATATGCCACGGACAGTGTTACAGACAGAGAATTACTAGAGCCCATGATAAACGGGTATACCCTAGAGTGTTCAAGGTCGGTGAGTTAGTATTGAAGAAAATCTTTCCTTTCCAAGATGAAGCTAAGGGTAAGTTCGCGCCAAATTGGGAAGGTCCTTTTGTTGTTCATAAGGCTTTGAGCGGTGGAGCGTTGATTCTCCAGGAAATGGATGGTGATGTATTTCCCGAACCCCTAAACTCGAATTCTGTAAAGAAATACTTTGCCTAATAAATGTCCTTATTTTCTAAATAAGTTTATTTCAATTTGTGATTATCTGTTGCTTCAAAAAAAAAAAAAAAAAAAAAAAAAAAAAAAGGATACGGCTTGAACATGGTGAAAACTCGAAAGAGCGCTATGAGAAAAATGTAGAGACCGTGTCGCCAAAAAAAAAAAAAAAAAAAAAAAAAAAAAAAAAAAAAGAGAACAGTTAGATCACTCCTAGGGGCATTTTTGGAATTTCCACTACGACTGACTTCCATTGACCGTAAGACTTTTCTGTGTTCGGAACTTGATGGATTTGAGCAAGAGTTGAAATCTGTGAAAAGAAACATCGAATATGGCTCAAATTTGCATTGAAATCATACTTGTCAGACAATCCGGCTTGAAATCTTGCAGTCAACATATCTGGTGATAAAGATACCTGTTTGGGGTAAGGTTTTACACGTTTTTCCCATATTTGGTTAAATCAGTTTTGCAGGATTTGAAAAATATAAAGCAAGCAGGAGTATGTGAGTCTCCTACGCATTGAGGATGCCTAGTAGAAAAGAGAAAGTGAGAATCGGCGGGTGCAGAGAAACAAAGGCTGATAGGGATGTTGTCCAAAAAATTAGACCCCGCCAACAACCCAGGGAAAACCTCCAGAAAGTACATCTCTAAGATTGACGGAAGGACGAGACGGAAAAATCTCCTGATACTATCCCGAGAAAGTCAAGCGCCATCAAACGAGGGATTGCGATGGAAAAGGGGGGAACGGAATTGCGAGTCGTCAAGGGTGACAAGTTTTTCAAACTAAATTTTCGTGTTGCATGTATTTTTTTTGTCCAATTACAGGGATTTCAAAGGGCATGGAGGCATGGATTTCTCTATCACAAAGACTTCTTACCTTCCGGCTCAAATTAGAAACTTTTATTGCTGAAAGTTCAGAAGCTCTAAATGAGCGTCCAGGTATGCGTTTTGCCTTGAAAAGGGCAAAAAGTGAACTACGCTAAACTTGATCCTCGGCATAATACTAAGGTACATAGGCAACCTGTAAAAGTTCGGTCATCTGAAAGTCAGCCCCAACCGAAGGCTGGGGCACATTTTATATCTTTCCTCTCTCATTTTTTGCCCAGCCAGAAATTGGGGCATGTTTTATATTTCTGAACTTTCTTTTGTCCACTGGCCAAGAGGGCTAGAGCATGAATTATTTTTTATCACTCTAAACGATCCTCTAAACGTACATTTGTTTGTCATAAGTATCGTCATGAGTCATTTTTTTATCATCCTAAACGATCCTCTAAATGGACATTTATTCGTCATGAGTATCGTCATGGGCAATTTTTCTACTACTTTAAACGATTCTCTAAACGGCCACTAGTTCGTCATGAGTCTTTTTATTTATTTATTTCTCTAAACGATCCTCTAAACAGATATTCGTTTGTCATGAACAGTGACACCCGCGTGAATAGTATCCGCATGCGTGAACAGTAACCGCATGATCGTGAATAGTACCCACATGATCGTGAATAGTATCTGCCGCGTGAATAGTAAACGCGTGAATAGTGAACCGTATTTTTGTGTAATTCCCATTTTGCCCTTTTTGAAGTTTATAAATAGAAGGCTCATTTTTATTTTGTAGGGGGGATTTTTGAGAGGATTTTTGTGAGGGATTTTGGAGGAGGGATTTTTTTTGAGGATTTGAAGGGAGAGGAAATCTGAAGAGAAATTTTGAAGAAAATAATATTATTTTCATTTTATTGTAATTTCGAAGAAGAAAAGAAATCTTCAAGAAGGTGGTAAATACTTTTTTTTTTTAAATAAGTTGTTATTATACTAATTTTTTATTTATTTATTATTTTTTTTTATTTTTTTTATTTATATTTTTTTTTAGTAAACAATACGAGGTGGAAAACTTCTGACCTTCCATTGGAGCGGTTTAAGTTTAGAATGGAAGTACTCCCCTCGATGTGTGTGTGTGTGTATGCGTATGTTTTATTTAATTCGTATTAAATATAATGTGCTAACAATACGAGGTGGAAAACTTCTGACCTTCCATTGGAGCGGTTTAAGTTTAGAATGGAAGTACTCCCCTCGATGTGTGTGTGTGTGTGTGTGCGTGTGTTTTATTTAATTTGTATTAAATATAATGTGCTAACAATACGAGGTGGAAAACTTCTGACCTTCCATTGGAGCGGTTTAAGTTTAGAATGGAAGTACTCCCCTCGATGTGTGCGTGTGTGTGCGTGTGTTTTATTTAATTTGTATTAAATATAATGTGCTAACAGTGTGTGTGTGTTTTATTTAATTTGTATTAAATATAATGTGCTAACAATACGAGGTGGAAAACTTCTGACCTTCCATTGGAGCGGTTTAAGTTTAGAATGGAAGTACTCCTCTCGATGTGTGTGTGTGTGTGTGTGTGTGCGTGTATTTTATTTAATTTGTATTAAATATAATGTGCTAACAATACGAGGTGAAAAACTTCTGACCTTCCATTGGAGCGGTTTAAGTTTAGAATGGAAGTACTCCCCTCGATGTGTGTGTGTGTGTGTGTGTGTGTGTGTGTGTGTGCGTGTGTTTTATTTAATTTGTATTAAATATAATGTGCTGAACAATACGAGGTGAAAAACTTCTGACCTTCCATTGGAGCGGTTTAAGTTTAAAATGGAATTACTCCCCTCGATGTGAATGTGTGTGTATGGGTGTGTGTGTTTTTATTTTATGTTTTTTGTTAAATTTAATGTTATTGTCACATCGTGGAGGAATTTTTCCGCCTTTTATTTAAATGGCTTAATATATAAAAAAAATACAAAAAGATTTTCTTTTTTAGAAGGAAATGATTTCAAAATAAAATAAAAACATTCGGATTTATATTTTAATTGGACTTAATCGGATAAGGTACCGTCTTTGGACGGGCGTCTTGGGGTGCTTGACACCTTCCCCGAGCGTAACTGACCCCCGAACTCTTTAAACGAATCTCTGATCAGACCATGTTATTTTAGGAGTCAAATTTTTACTTAAGCCACATTTTTTTAAAATTGTTTTCAAAAAAGAAAATATGGTGACCTAGCACATCATTTAAAACCCAATGCTAGGTGGCGACTCCTTTTTCTAAAACAAGTTTAAGTATATTTTAATGAGAAAATCGACGTTTTTAACAACCCTTCTCATTTTACCAGCGCCAAGCTTATATATATATATATATATATATATCTTATTTTTTTTATTTTCTCTAGAAAATCGGGGCGCGTTCAGCTGGCGACTCCACTGGGGACTATTAAAAGGTCAAGCCTAATATGTCTGAATAAGTCCAATTAATCTAAAGTCCGAATGTTAAATTTTATTTTATTTTCTTTTCCCTCAAATTAGTAAATAAGTTGTGATTTTTTTTATTTTTTATATTTTATATATTTTCTCCTTCTTTTCCTTATTTCTTCTCAGGCTCTTATATCGTTGTAAATCCTCTGATAAAAACCAAGTTGTCTGGTATCCATATTATCCCTTCAGGATTCTATGATACAAGACAAGAAGGAGGTTTTTGGTACTTGATGGATTGATGACATCTTGGGAAGTCCTAAAAAAAAAAAAAAAAAAGAAGCACACCAAACAAGTTCAAAGTTTTCAATATCGGTAGGGAACGACAAAAAAAAAAAAAAAAAAAAAAAAAAAAAAAAAAAAAAAAGTTTTATGTACCATCATTTGTTTTAATTGGTCGTTATCGGAATTGAAATCTTCGAATTAGAATGGGCTTCGAGACCACCTAAGACCCACGTGAACTACTAAAAGGGATTTTTTTTTTTTTGTAGGTGAAGAAGAAAGGGACAAGATAAAGAAAATTGGTTCCAGAAAAGCAAATCCAGTTCCCCCCTTACGAAGTCCGATCTTTACACGCAGTCGAGCAAAGGCTCATTCCAGGATGACATCAGAAAGCAATCCCAAATCTCCCCGAACGACCCAGATGGCTCAGATGTAGGAAACTATTGACAGGTTGATGGAAAAGATCAACGAACTTAGCCGACCTCAGGAGGTGCCTATTCCTCCGTCTAACGGGACTCCTGTGACTGAATCCCCAAATGGAAACCCTGCAAGTATTGGGATGGAGAACTCAGGGCCGAATCCGAACCACGTCGGCCCAAACTTTGCAGTACCGGTTTACTATGGACCTTAGATGGGCCCTCATCCTTTCGCCTATGGAGCTCCGACATATCCCATCCAGGGGCATGTCTATCAGGCCTCGCCAGAGGGCTCGGCCCCCGCCGCCCCGCAGATCCTCATTCACCCGGAGAGGGTCGTTGCTCCACCAAACAATTCAAATGATAGCCAACAGGCCCCAGCCATTGAAACTGAAAACAAAGAAGAGAATGGCCCTCCACCGGCTTGGCTTCTGAAAATGGAAAAATTGGAGAAAACTATGGAAGAATGGCAAAAGGAGAAGCCATCCAGGAAAGCGACATACAAGGAGTTGTCAGCACCACCCGGGGTTGTGTACCCAGAAAATTTCGTGGTTCCAGAGTTCACAAAATATGATGGCACTGGCCCTCCAGAATGGCATGTCAGCATTTACAAAGAAGAGTTAGGAATTCATGCTCGGAACGAAGACCTTCGCCTAAAGATGTTTCGGAGATCGTTGAAAGGACCGGCTCTCAACTGGTACATGACCCTGGAGCTATCACAGATTAAAACGTTTAAAGATCTGGTAGAGGCCTTCTGTGAGCAATATGTGTACAATAGGGATGCCGCGCCAGACCGCAATACCCTCTACCAGATACTGAAAAATAAAGACGAAAGTTTCCGGAGGTATACGGCCCGTTGGAGGGAAGAGGCTGCCAAAGTTGTCCCTAAGCTGAGCGAGGAGGCTCAGTTAGAGATATTCAAGTCAATTCAGTCACCGCCGTTCTATCGAGATCTCTCGAGCATAGCAGTGGTTTCTTTCGGCGATGCGATCAAACAGGCCGAGGTGACGGAAGAAGGAATAAGGAGCGGAAAAATTGAAGGGGCCCAATCCAATCTGACGAAAAGGTCAGCCCCGCCAAAGATGAAAGAAAATGAAGTAGCTGTTGTCGTTTCCCCTCGGTAAACCCATTACCAGAACTACCCCCAAGCTTCCTGTCCCCAAAACTATCTGAACCAGAACAACCAATATCACAACTACCCTCCTCAAAATCGCCAAAACCAAAATTATCCTCAAAACCAACCCTATTCCCAAAGCCACCCCCACTATTACCAAAATGTACCTCCCCCTTATCAAAACCACATTCCCCAATATTATCCTCAAGCCTACCCAGCACCCTCTTACCATACCTATCAACCACACCCGAACACCCCACCTCAAATTCCTAACCACACTCCAAGGTCAGGAACACAATACCACCAAGGCCTTCTACCTCATGCTACTGGGGGAAATTTCCAGAACGACAACAGAGAGCTACAAGACCTTCCGATCTCGATCACCGAGTTGTATCGGAATTGTTTGAAGCAGGGGATGCTGACACCCTTCCCTTCTATGAAGTTAAACCTGGGAGTAAAGCAGCTTCTTCAAATGTTTTCTGTGAATACCACTCGGGAACCAGAGGACATGCGACTGAGCAATGCTTTCAGCTGAAAGACAAAATCCGGAAGTTTATACGCATCGGAGCCATTACGTTTCCTAAAAAACCTGAGGTCGGTACGCCAAATTGTCAGCAAAATCCGTTGCCTGAACACACCTCCTCAGGAAGTGGTGTCAATCTAATTTTCACAAAGGAGGTCGAGGAAGAAGTTGATGTGATCGATATCGGTGGTGTTTGTTTACACCCGGAGGTTCTCTACGGAGGGTTCGAGTCATCTAGAAAGGGTAGCCCAAAAATTGGAGAAATCTCTAGTTTTGTCTTTCCCAATCCAAAAGATGGTGGAAAATCTCAATAAAGTTCCATGGAATTATGAGATCATCGCTAAAACAGGAGAAGGAGAAGAATTGCCAATCTCAGTAGGAGAAACCAGTGGAATCACTCGGTCTGGAAGGGTGTATACGCCACAGGATTTGATTAGGATTCCTGTGAGGGAACCAAGAGGGGCTCTGAAAAAGCCGGTGTCAGAACCGGAGGCTCACGACTTCCTAAAGGCAATGAAGAATTCAGAATACAAGATAGTGGAGCAACTCGGCAAAGCACCGGCGCAAATCTCGATGCTCTCACTACTCCTATCCTCAGAAGTACACAGACAGGCATTGCTGAAAGTCTTAAATGAAGCCCACTTGCCTAGCACGATCTCTTCGGAGAAGTTTGTCACACTGGTCGAACAGGTCCTAGGATCTAACACCATCACTTTCACAGATGACGAGATGGACGATGATGGAACAGGTCACAACATGCCTTTGAATATCACGGTCGAAAGCCATGGAATGTTCATAGCTCGGGTGCTGATTGACAATGGATCGGCACTAAATATCTGTCCTTTATCGACCCTGGACAAAATGGGGATAGATCTATCACAGGTCCGATCGTCTAAGACGGTTATCCGAGCATTCGATGGGGCTAGGAGAGATAGCGTTGGAGAGATTGACCTGCCAATTGAAATTGGTCCAATACAGTTCAATGCGAAGTTCCAGGTGCTCGACATACCTGCTTCGTACAACCTGTTGTTGGGGAGGCCGTGGATCCATAACGCTGGGGCAGTGCCTTCATCTCTACATCAGAAGATCAAGTTTATCATTGATGACATACTGTACGTGATCAAGGCTGATTCAGATATCATATCTTTCCATCAAATGATAAGTCAGCATGTCCCGTTAACAGATGACGGAAAGAAGAAGGAGAAGATTGAAGCCTCCTATCACGTGTTCGACGTCGTGAATGCTACCTTTGTGAAGGAAGGAGGACACAATATGACACCATCACTGTCTAATATTGTGGACTTCGTTGCTAAAGAAATGAAGTCTCGGGATTGTATTCCCGGGAAAGGTTTGGGCAAGAATCTAGACGGAATTACAGAACCGATAGAAGTCAAGGAGAAGAGGGGGAGATTCGGATTGGGATACGAGCCGACAAAAGCAGACAGGGCGAGGTTCTTCCGGAAGAAGAGGGATGGATCCCCAGACAACCAGCCAATGAAAATTCCGCATATCCGGGTCACTTTCCCCTATCCAGCAGAAATCATCAACAAAGGGAAAGAGACTGCAAGATTCGAGTTGCACCCTGAGAGAGTGATGATCAAAGAAGCTGTGAATGTAATCATAGGAGATGAGGCAGGGCCAAGTCATGGGTCTGGTATTCGAATCAAAGGAAATGAGAGGCTGCAGAATTGGGATTCTTGTTTTCTCCCAGACCATAACCTGATGGGAGTGGAAATAGAAGATGACTCTTGCCAGCCAGATGATGGTGAGATCCGAAAAGTTTTCACAGA
This sequence comes from Eucommia ulmoides, assembly GCA_016647705.1. Classification (NCBI taxonomy): domain Eukaryota; kingdom Viridiplantae; phylum Streptophyta; class Magnoliopsida; order Garryales; family Eucommiaceae; genus Eucommia; species Eucommia ulmoides. Next base: position 48,587,900 of record CM028339.1, on the reverse strand, counting down.
GTTCGAGAACAAGCCGATTCCCAGTAACGATGAGACCGAGTTAATAAACTTGGGGACCTCGGAAGAGTTGAAGGAAGTAAAGATTGGATCAGCCCTCATGACTCTGGAAAAGAAAGAGTTGACAACGCTCTTAATTTCCTACCAAGATATCTTTGCCTGGTCCTACGATGACATGGTAGGACTGGACAAAAGTATCGTGGCCCATAAGCTGCCGCTAAAACCGGGGAGTGTACCAGTCAAACAAAAGTTGAGAAAGTTGAGGCCCGCTGTCAGCCTCGAGGTCAAGGAGGAGATCGTGAAGCAATTCAATGCCCGAATTATTGAAGTCTGTAACTACAGTGAATGGCTCTCAAATGTCGTTCCCGTGCCAAAGTCCTCGGGCAAAATCAGAGTCTGCGTAGATTATCGCGATCTCAACCGGGCAAGTCCAAAAGATGATTTTCCACTGCCAAACATTCACATCATCATCGACAATACTGCGGGGTGAAAGCTCTATTCTTTCGCCGACAGATTCTCTGGCTATAATCAGATTCCGATGGATGAGAAAGATCGAGAAAAGACGACCTTCACTACACCATGGGGAGTCTTTTGCTATAGGGCAATGCCTTTCGGTCTCAAAAATGCCGGGGCAACGTACCAAAGAGCGATGACGACCCTCTTTCATGATATGATGCACAAGGAGATGGAGGTATATGTAGATGACATGATCGTTAAATCTCAGGAGAATGAGGATCATCTCTGCCATTTGAAAAAGATGTTCGACAGACTTCGAAAGTACCGGCTCAAGCTCAATCCAGCAAAATGCGCGTTTGGGGTGGCTTCCAGAAAACTTCTTGGTTTCATAGTAAATCGCCATGGAATCGAGATTGATCCTGCAAAGACGAAGGCCATTCGTGAGATGCCACCACCGAGAAATGAGAAAGAGATCCGAGGTTTTCTGGGGCGATTAAATTTTATAGCCCGATTCATCTTCCAACTCACTGCCACTTGTGAGCCAATCTTCAAGCTACTTCGAAAAGAAAGTGACGGGCGATGGAATGCAGATTGCCATAATGCCTTGGAGAAAATTAAAGTCTATCTAACGAACCCTCCCGTTCTAGTGCTGCCTCGAGAGAAGGTTCCGTTATTACTATATTTGTCAGTTCTCGACTCCTCCATGGGAGCTATTCTTGGGCAACTCGATAAATCTGGAAAGAAGGAGCAAGCCATCTACTACCTCAGCAAGCGCTTCACGAAGTATGAAGAAAATTATACCTTGCTGGAGAGGACCTATTGTGCATTAGCTTGGTCTGCTCAAAGACTGCGCCATTATATGCTTCCACTGACTACCTACTTGATAGCCAGGATGGATCCCTTAAAGTACATCTTCGAGAAGCCAATTCTATCAGGAAAAGTTGCAAAATGGCAGATGCTGCTGACAGAGTTCGATATCATCTACAAGACCCAAAAGTCAGTGAAGGGTCAGGCAATAGCAGATCAGTTGGCTAGTTGTCCAGCTCAAACGGATAACCAGCCTCTTGAGACGTTTTTCCCTGACGAGTCGATTCATGCGGTAGATGAAGAAAACGAGGAAACAATCTGGAAAATGTATTTTGATGGAGCAGTGAACTCTCAAGGGGCTGGAATCGGAGCCGTTCTGGTTTCTCCAGGCAAGCAGCATTATCCAGTGGCTTCCAAGTTGAAGTTCCAGAGTACAAATAATCGAGCTGAGTACGAAGCCTGTATTCTGGGACTCCAGCTGGCTGTCGACATGGGAATCAAAGAAATACTAGTGTTCGGAGATTCTGAGCTGATAATCAATCAAGTGACGGATAAGTATGCCACAAAGGATCCGACCTTGATAGCCTATAACAATCACCTCCTGGAGTTGTGCGAGCAATTTACGATGATAGAATTTGAAAGCATACCGAGGCTCAAAAATGACTTCGCCGATGCCTTAGCTACCTTGGCATCTATGATATCTATCACTCGAGAGGATGATGATATCATTCCGGTGGTAATCCGAGTTCAACGCCGACCGGCCCACTGTTGCCAGCTTGAATCTGAGCCAGCCAAAGACCCGTGGTACCATGACATAAAGAACTTTCTGAAAAATCAAGAGTATCCGGAAGGGGCATCAAGTGTTGATCGGAAAACTCTCCGGAGGTTAGCAGGCCAATTCTTCCTAAGCGGGGAGACACTGTACAAACGCTCCCCTGACATGGGCCTGTTGAGATGTGTTGGAGTCGAAGAGGCCATCCAGTTGATGAAAGAGGTCTATGGTGGCATATGTGGACCTCACATGAGCGGCTTCATGCTTGCCAAGAAGATCCTGAGGATCGGTCATTTTTGGCTAACGATGGAAAGCGACTGCGTGCAGTTTGTTCGAAGATGCCATAAGTGTCAGATTCATGGTGATCAAATCCATGTCCCACCTTCGCACCTTCATTGCTTGGCGGCCCCATGGCCCTTCTCAATGTGGGGTGTGGACGTTATTGGGGAAGTTACCCCTAAGGCGCCGAGTGGTCATCGCTTTATCCTGGTGGCAATTGATTATTTTTCCAAGTGGGTAGAAGTTGTTTCCTTAACCCGAGTGACTCAAAAGATAGTAGCTCGATTCATCAAAGAAAATATTATGTCAAGATATGGTTTGCCGCAAACATTGATAACCGACAATGCTAAAAACCTGAAGGGTTCAGAAATACAGAAAATATGTCAGCAGTTTAAGATCGAGCACAAAAACTCAGCGCCTTACCGTCCAAAAATGAATGGAGCAGTCGAAGCCGCCAACAAAAATATAAAGAAAATTCTTCGGAAGATGATTGATAATTATAAAGAGTGGGATGATATGCTGCCATATGCTTTGATGGCTTACCGGACCTCGGTTCGGACCTCGACAGGGGCAACCCCCTATTCTTTGGTCTATGGCACAGAAGCGGTGATACCGGCTGAGGTGGAAATTCCATCTCTACGAGTGCTCATAGAGGCCGAGCTTGATGAAACTGAATGGGTACAACAACGGTTGGACCTACTATTCACGATCATGCGGTTATTGTTCACGCATACGGATACTATTCACGCGGGTGTCACTGTTCATGCACGTGGATACTATTCATGCGGTGTCACTGTTCACGATCACTGTTCATGCGATGTTACTGTTCATGCATGCGGATACTATTCACGATCACTGTTCATACCTCCGTTTGAGTTGTCTTGCTTTGTTTCGTTTTTTCCCGATTTTCTCCAAACAAACGATAATTAGTTTCTTTTCTTTTTCTTATTTTTTTTGCATTTTTTGAAATAAAATAAAATAAAACAAAGTTAATTATAACAAAGTTAATTATAAAATAAAGTATAAATTTTTTAGGGGGTGGTCAAAATGTCGTGTCTACATCTACGGTCGCCTTTTTGTTGATTCAAGTGTTCATTTTGTTCACTCGTCAAATAGTATCCACTGGTTATCTTAGGTAACCCTTTCTTTCCTTCTTATAAGAGATTTTTCATATATTAACAGAATCAAAACATGAGGCTCTTAAATTTTTGTGCTTCTAATCTTAGCAATTCTATGTTACTGGAAATTTAGATATGAAAATAGGTGTACTACCCTGAAAATTTATATTTTTGAAAATATTATTTTATATAAGTTTAAAATTTTTGGGACTGTTTTGTAAATTTATAATATAAATTCATGTTTGATAGTTTGGGGTTAAATGTTGATTTTAAATTAACTTTTAAAAATTTTGGGACTATTATGTTATTTAAAATATACTTTTAAGAGTTTTGTGGTGTAATTAATATTTTTATTATTTCTAGAGGAGTGATTAGTGTAAATAAATAAAATATAATATATATATATATATATATATATATATATATATATATATATATATATATTAATGTGGGTGAAATTTGATTATTTCTCAGGGAAGCCATTAAACCCAACCACATATGTTTGATATATATCCTATATACTTGATATATATCTTACATACATATATATTACAAAGAGAGATATAAAAATGGATATATTAATAAAAAGAGGTGGAGGGGTTCCTGAGTCGACCAAAAAAAAAAAAAAGTGGCGTTTGGTTAAGGTTGCTGCTTTTCTATGCCATTTTACATTTTTTTAAAATCTATTCCATAAGGCAACTGATAAAAAAAAATTGATATGGAAGATGTATCGCACGCAAAAAAATGTGTGGTTTACTATTTTTATTAGTTATAGTGTTTTAGTTGTTTATTGTGGGCGGTTGTGATTTTATTTATGTATGTGTATTACTTGAGTACACACTGAGTAAATGCTAAGATTTAAAAAAAATAAAAAAATAAAAATGTGCGCGCGGGTTTAGTACTTCTAAGCACGTTGCAATGCATTTCTTGCTTTGTTTGGTGCAAGTTACATTCTTAAGCCACATTTTTTGTTTTGGACTGTTGGGCAATAGAGGTATTAAGGCACAAAAGAATTCCTTAACATAGCAGTATGTTTTAGCTGTTCTAGTGCATGAAGTGAGGATGTTTAGATTGTGCTAGTTGCTAAGTGCTATTAGAAGTGCATGTATTATGTGTAATGTTTCTAATTATCATGGATTATACTATTATCTAATCGTCATAGATTATACTATCTGAGGTGGAAGACAAACAATTATTGGTTTTAACATGAAAATGGAAAATTTTAACTTTTTCAGAGTAAGAAAACATGATTTTTAGGTTTATTTTGAAGATATTATTGACGGAAATTCAACATTGATTATTTAGGTTAACTGATATGCTGGAAACTTTTATAAATGGTAGCATTTAAATTTCGCTTTTGTTGATCCTAAAATTTTGATGAACAATTAAGTATTGATGTTTTGATGGAACTAATATTTAATTGAGTGTTTCAGTGATTTAAAGTTTCAGTAATGAAGACGTCAAATTGAATGGATGAGAAATGAAGATGTCAAGATGATGAAGAAGAATTAAGAGTTTGAAGAAATTAGGAAAAACAATTCAGGTGAATCTTAACTCTTAATATCCCATTTAGGAACACACACATGGCACAAAATGTATTTTATCTTTTATGTGTGTTTTGATTAAGTTAAATTATTTGCTCCTATATGAAATAAGAAGAAATAATTTTGAATGACTAAAATAGAATATAAGAATATTAATGGAGCTAATCAAGAGAAGAAAATGGTTAAAGGGGCGAAAATGTAAAAGAAAATAAGTTAAAAAAGTATTCAGAGAAGAGATCTAGGCACAACAGTCGACTGGTGAGTCGACCAGACATGGAAGCTGTAACATCCTGTATCTCTAAGTCGACCGGCAGGTCAACCGGCCAAGAAGGCTGAACTCTCTGAGTCAACAAGTCGACCGATAGGTCGACCGGTGAAGTAGTACTGAACTCTCTGAATTTATGAGTTGACTGGGCGGTTGACCTATGCATACCGCGGCCATGGTTTGGTTGCAATCTGAGTTGGGCAATCGACCGAACGCGCTGTTTCAGGATATAGTTTGATCAGAGATTATATCCAAAAATAGTCGTTTTTTGTTGGAATTTGAGAGAGATTTGCGGGATATTATCTATATTTAAGATATGGTTCATATACTAATTAAATTCTATTAATATGGTTCATTAAATATTAATGTTTCTTAATTTGGTACTTGAAATAGATTCTATACTTCTTTATTAAGATTAAGAAATACTTTGAGGGTTTAATTAAGAGATTTGAAAGATGTTTTTAAGTGAAATTGAACCTAAATGAAGTTCTTATGATCTAAGGAGTTTATAAGAGTTTTTAATTGTCATGACACTTGTAAATTAGCCGTTAGAAGGTTGATTATATGTTCCTTTAAATAGATCTGTAAATTTCACTAGCAAGGCTAATCATTCTAAGAGAGTTAATTATTCTATATCATTTTGAGAGAGCTTTTATAAGAGTTATCATTCTACGATATTGTGAGCTATTCTAAGAGTGATTCTGAGAATCAATTGTGATCAATTTTTGCTGATATTGAATTTGAAGCTATATTGTTCTAATCATTATTTCTGTGGATTCCGGGTGAGATATTTCCATATTGCTTATTTCTTGTTTATTATTTTATATTTGGAAATTGATCTTAAAAATTGTTTCTGATTTTTGAAGAAAATATTTTTACAAACAATTTCTTGAATCTAATTACGTACTCTAATTTTCTCTTCATATTTTTGTTAAAATTAGATTTTTGTATCTCACATATTCTTATCACTACTTGGGATATTAATCGAGTTATTGTTTATTTGGGGTGGTAGATGCTCTGAGTGAGATTTACTTCTTATCAATTTTTGTATTAGTGAGTTGTGACGGATTAAATATCATTGGGGATATTTAATTAAGGGTAGCTGAGTTTCAGTCTCTTTTTGTAAAGAGATTGATGTAGTGATTCTTCTTAGATAAAAATTGTGTTTTGAGTGTTTTGTAAAGGTTCTATTCTTACCTGTAAAAAAGATATTTAAAGTGTTTTGTGAGGTTTTGATTATTGTGCCCTAGTGTTAAAATAATTAGGTTATTTTTTAGCCTGTAAAAAGTAGAGGTTCTTCCTTAGCTTGAGAAAATGATATTGTAAAAGTTGATTCTGAGCCTGTAAAAGAATCAGTGTGCGGGTTTGGTTCCTACTTTTAAAGGGATCTTGGTTTTAGTGGGTGCGACCTCCGTGGAGTTCGGGAGACTGGATTAGCCAAGAGTAGCTTGGTGAACCAGTATAAATCTTTTGTATGCTGTTATATTTTACTTTGCTATTTTTGTTGTTTGAGTGTGCAATTATATTTATTATAATTTCGCTGTGGTATAAATATAATAACTAATTTAGGCATAAAATTAATTATTTAATTTATTCGAGTTTTATTCTGATATATTTTTAATTACCAAATTCACCTTCCCTCTTGGGTATTCTATTGGGCCAACAACCTTTTTATTATTTTTTTATTTTTTATAGAAGTACTTCTAAATTGTGTTTGAAGTAAATAAAAATGATTCTGTTGTGAAAAAAAAAGAAAAAAAAAAGAGCCAATAGTAAGTAAAGTGAGACTGAGTTAGTGCAGTATTAGTTATGGACCATTGGATATGTTGTTGAACTGAAAAGATTGGTTTAAAAGTATTTACTGTCTTCTATATAAATCATCAAATTATATTTTCGTATTAAAGTGAGAATTATTTTTTGACAATTTTATGATGTTAAATGGATCAAGTAAAATTTTATAGGTGGGAAATTATTTTTATTATCCTGTTACGCCATAGTTGTCTTCTCGTCAAGAAGAAATGTCCTGCGAGATGTGGATATATGTATTATTACCTATCAAGTAAGTCCTGCAGGGTTGATATATTATATATATTATTACCTATCAGGCAAGTCCTGTAGGGTGGATAATTATAGATATATGTTGTTACCTGTCAGACAAGTCTAGTAGGGTGGATATTATATATATATATATATATATATATATATATATATATGTTGTTACCTGTCAGGCAAGTCTTACTGGGTGGATATATTATATATGTTGTTATTTGTAAGGCAAGTCCTGCAGTATGGATATGATAACTCTCGATCTTGAGGTAAAACGATCCTATGGCTGATAAGAAAATATGGTATTTTATTATATAAATGTGCATTGACCAGTTGATTTAAATTTAGTTGTTTTGTCATTATGGTATTTTGTTGAAATTTGGATATTAACAAGTGAGTGGTTATATTTTACTGGAAAAATAAGTTTTGATAAAAACACTTGATCTATAAATGGTTCTCGTATTATGAAGACAATGCATAGGTAAAATATTTAAATAGGTATTGGTCCACTACTAGCGTTAGATAGAGTTGGAGACTAGGGTGATTACTAAGACTATTGGGGATAATTATTAATAATATAGGAAGTTGTATAATTTATGATAAGAAGGTTGTATACATGAATTCAGAATATTTTAACTGACCAAATGAGATTAGTTTTACAATTTATTTGTGGGTCATAAATGAATACATCATTGCTGTTTTCATCAAAATAGCACAGCGGGAGCGTGGTGGTAACTTTCAGATATTATTGTGTAATCGGGAGTGACTAACATGACAGTACGATGCGATTCTAAATTTTTATTGCTTGAGAGAAATTTCGAGAATGAAATTTATTTAAGAGGGGTAGATTGTAATATCTCGAAAATTTATATTTTTAAAAATATTGTTTTATATCTTTGGGATTGGTTGTAATTGATGGTATAAATAAATATTTAAAAATTTATGTGAGTTAAAAGTTTAATTTTAAGGTCTAATAACAATATGTAATACTTGGGGGTGTTTGTGTAATTTCAAATAAAAATCTTGCATGCATTGCATGAAAGCTAGAACATATGTAAGGACTACCTAGTAAGTTGGAAATGTGTGAAAGAAAATGAGGAAGGAAGAAGATGAGATGGGTAGGTGTGTCCCATTTTTTTTTTTTTATCATTATAAATGTGTGTTGTGAAATTAGTTTTGGGGGGAAGGAAGGAAGTCAAAGCAAATAATGGGGTAAATGGGCAACTCATGTGGGTCCCACGTGTAATGATATTACACTATACATATTATCATGCATAAATAGATAAGAGAGAGCTGAGAGATTGAGGAAAGGAAGAGCAAATAAGGCAGACGACGCAGAAACAAAATAAAAGGGAGAACAAAGAGAATAGGAAAAAAAATAAAAAAATAGAGGAAGAACAGTGATGAGAGAAATATAATTTCCAATTATAATTTTTAAATTCAGGTAAAATTTCTAATCCTTTTAATATATATATTTAATGTTCCCATTGTGTGAATTATGTTGTTGTTGTTGAATTTTAACTGCAAAATTTTATTAAATAATTATAATTATGTGAAAATTATGTGAAAATCATGCCAATACATTTTATTTGTTGTAGTAACTAAATACACGTATTAGAGGAGTTGAAATTCTACTGAATGTTGGCTCACAACCCTACAGTTTTGATTGCAGGGCTGATGAGAGCGAAATCGCACCGGGAATTTTATTTGAAATTCTATTTAAATTTGTACCAATTTTATTTATGATTTACGGGTGTAAAAATTGACTCAATAAATCAACAATTATAATTATTAGCAAATATTTTTTTTTGAAAAAATTTCGCCCCTTGGTATAGTTTAGATTTGATGGCCAAATGGTCATTATTAGTTTATTAAATAATATTAGTTATGTAATAGTCATTTGTAAATAATATTTTAAATGTGAGTAATTTGAATTTTTATTATTATTTTTATTTTTAATATTTTGGCTAATTTGTAGAAGGTGAATTAACTAGAATTTTATTTGAATTTATAGCTAATTTGTAATAGTTGTATTGATTATTTACGGTTGAAAAATTATTCGATAAGTCGACAAATTTTATTATCGCCGTCACATTATAAAATTTACCAGATTTGTAAGACCCTGATTTTTTTTTTTAAGATGCGTTTTCGCACATTCAGGAAATTATGGGGTAGCTAGTGTTATAGTTTTTAATTTAAAATTTGAGAGGTTAATTAGCAATTTCTAAATTTGAAAATTGTAAACTTTTGAACTTAAATGATTTCAAATTTTTAATTAGGGGTGAAATTACAATTTAATAAAATCTTAAATGTTGGATTTGGATTAAAAAAGAGACTTAAAGAAATTAGGGGGGAGATAGTGTAATTGAAGAAAATATTATATATATATATATATATATACACACACATGAATTTGCGGGGCAATCAACCGAACAATCGAGAACGGAGAGGGGGAGGAGCGACGTGGCAACCAGAGAAATTGAATGGGTTTAGCTTGGGCCTCATTTTTTCAACTCATATACATATATATATATATATCTTCATGTACACGCATGACAGAGGAAGGAAAAAGAGAAAACAGAGTAGAGAGAGTGGTCGTCGGCGGTGTTACGGTTCATCGGCATTTTTGTGTGGGTATGTTGTTCGGTCCGACGGTGAGCGTGGGTGTGGACATTGAGTGGGCGTGTGCGTGTGTCCCCGTTGTTCAACATGTGTGTGGGCATGGGTATGCTCGTCATTGATCGCCGGAGTCGTCGCTGACAGTGGGTTAGAGAGAGAAAACTCGTCAGCGGTGAGAATTCAAAATAGAGAACCAGAAATGCAGCGTGGGTGTGTGTTCGTGTTCTTCATGTGGGTGTGTGTCGTCGTCAAACTTCAAAGAGAGAGAGAAGGCGGTTCGCTCCGGTGAGTATGTGATCGCCGTTCATTCGGTGGTGCGTAATAATCGCCGTCGTTCGGTAAAGGTGTATGGGTGTTTCGTCTGTTCGTAACAGTGGTTGTGGGTATATGTAGGTGGCCGTCGACGTTATGCGTGTGTGTGGTTGTTCGCCGGTGGTGTGCAGACGGTATGGGGGTGCCATCGATGTCGTCGTATGTGTGTGTTCCTTTATCTGTTTCGGCGATGGTCCGGTCGATGGGGGTGGTGATCGTTCGGCGGTGGGTCGTTGTGTTTTTCGTGTGTGTGTGTTGTTGTTGTGTATGTATGTGTGTAGCGGGTTCGGTCAGTGGTGTGATCGGAGCAAGGTTGGTCGGCAGCGAGTCCCAGAACCGGAAGTAGAAGCGGGGAAAAGAAAAGAAAGAAGAAAAAGAAAGAAAAAGAAAAAGAAAAACAAGAATTACATAAACAACCCCAATAAAATCCAATAAATTCATCTCGCAGCAAACAGACAATTCGGAACAGGTAGAATTCTGAACTCTCTTAATACATGTATTTATTTGTCTTATGGAGTTAATTGCGATAAATTGTTGTGGATGTTTACCTATGCAATTATATGAAATAATTTGGACAAATGTGAAAATTACATGATAAGCATGCCAATGTGAGTTACATGTCATATTAGTAAATGCATGTGTTAGAGGGGTTGGAATTCTACTGAGTGTTGGCTCATAACCCCATAGTTTTTAGTTGCAAGATCGGTTGGGACAAAACGACGAAAAGATATTTTATTTGAAATTTCTATTGGTAAAAATTGTGATTGTTATTTATGGTTGCAATCGGAGGAAAAGATACTTATAATTATCATAGTCGTTGTAAAATCCCTCAATTTTGAAATTATTGAACAATCGGTTTTATTATATTTGATTTAAGATAACTTTATTTAAATTAAAGGTGGAAATTGTGTTTAAAATTATGAAGTCGGTAATTTTAGTTGTCGCCATATTGGAAATTGAAAGATTGTTTATTTTTTATTTTTTATATAAACGAATTTCTAATTTCTTGTCACCATTATATATATAATTCGTTGATTAATGGAAAATTATAGATTGGGTATTTGGTTGTATTTAAATCGGCATTATTATATTTAATAAGTTCCGTCATAAAATCGGCAATCTAAAAATTATCGCCATTATAATAAAACTTATAGAATCTTATAGATTGAAAATTCGTTGAGTTGATTTTGGGTAGAAATTCTCTATAGGAGAAACCGTAGTAGCGGCCCTGGGAAATCGGGTCATTGCAGGTAGTATCGGAGCTTAGGTTATAGATTCTGCAGGCGCAGAGCTTAGATTTGCGAGCACCTTGAACCGGGTTCATGGAGCCTATTATTCACAATAAAAGTAATAATACTTATAAATATTTGTATAATTTGTTTAACAAGCAAGAAAGTTTTAAAAATTTTAACTGAAAAATTAGCACTTTTAACCCTTAAGTTTGCGGTGGTTGTCAATTTGAACCCTACGATTTTAAAGGATACATTTTGATCCTAATGTTAGGACATAACTTCGAAGTAGTCTAATTAGTAACGAATTGTTCAATTAGCGAAGGCATGAATAAATGGAATGGAAGATTTCTCCGAGAACATAAACAATGTTCCAACTATAAAGAAATGTATTTTCATTTTGAATAAGGAACTATGGTTTTGTTCATTCCCCTATACGGATTGACCCATTACTCATAATGTATTATAATTGATACCTAAACATAATAATTTTCGTAAAATCCATTAACTAAGAGAGTAAAAGTATTTATTTTGTTCCCAAAAACGTGCTTGATGGTTTGTGTACTATGGTTTGATCCATATTTGTATACATTAACGTTCTGTTATGTTTTTGGTGATTTGACACTTTACACCAATGTGTTAATACTATTATTTCACTTTGGTCCCTATAATTTTACTTTGAACATATTAATATTTGAGAGGACAGTGGATTAATATAACTTATCTATAATAAGTTAAATAAACCTGGGTGAGTGCCGTGTTAGCTGTGGACCATAGGGAATTATCGCTGAATTGGAGTTATTAATTTAAAAGTGTGTACTGTCTTCTATATAAATTGTGAAAATATAGTTTCCTATTGAAGTATGAAAAAAAAAGTGTTGATAAAATAGATGGTTTTACGATGATTCATGGATCAAGTAAAATTTTAAATGAAAAATGATTTTATTATCCTGTTATGCCATAGTTTTGATCATGTTAGGAGGGCATGTTCTGCGGGATGGTTTTGACCTGTTAGGGGGGGCATGTCCTGCAGGTGGTTGATTATGTTATTGACCTGTCAGGTATGTCAGTCTTACAGGTGGTTGATATTATGACCCGTCAGGAGGATAGTCCTGCGGGTGGTTGATTATTATGACCCGTCACAAGGATAGTCCTACGGGTGGTTGATTATTATGACTTGTCCAACAGATTAATCGATAGGTGGTTGATTGACCCATTAGGAGTGCAAATCCTACGGGTGGTAACCCTACCATTGGGGAAAATATATGGATCGACACTGTTGATCATATTAGATGACTCAGTTGTACAGGTCACGGTACTGTCGTAACTCTCGATCATGAGGTTAAATGATCTTATGGTTAGTCGGAGAATGGTATGTGGTATTTTATTATATGACGAGATGTTTGGATTAGTGGAATTTAAAATGTTTGGATTGGTTGACTCAAAATATTTGGATGGGGTGTTAAATATATTATTTCATTGATAGCAGTGGAACTGGATTTTCAACATGATATATGGTTATATATTATGATATATCTTAAAAAATGGTGTTTGATAAAAACACTTGATCAATAATTTTTGAAGGCAACATGTACATTGTCTTCCATATAAATTTACACATTTTATTTTCATATAAATTATGAAAAATGTGTTAATTTAAGAATGAGTAATTTTGCGATGCATTTGGATTGGGTTGGTTTTAAAGGAAAAAAAATAATTTTTCTTTTATCAGATTGGTTTTAAAGGTGGAAAACGATTGTTGAATCAAGTTGGTTTTAAAAGTGGAAGAAGATTTTTAGTCCGACTATGCCATAGCTATGATCCCGTCAGGAGAGCATGTCCTGCAGGATGGTTTTGACCCGTCAGGAATGCTAGTCCTATAGGTGGTTGATTATATTATGACCTGTTCGGAGGATTTGTCCGGCAAGTGGTTGTTGATATTATGACCTGTTAGGAGTATTAGTCCTACAGGTGGTTGATTGATCCGTCAGAAGTGAAAAACCTGTGGGTGGTTCGGTACCGTTGTAACTCCCAATTGTGAGGTAAAAACGATCATATGGCTAGTAAGGAAGTGTGTTATTTTATGGTATACACATAAGTTGATTTGTATATCTAAAACCGATTTTATGTTGAAGATATTTGGTTGAGATTTTGATATTGACAGTGAGTTGGTGATATTTTGTCGAGATTTGGATATAGCCTGGTGTGGCTACATTTAATTGGGAAGTGGATTTTGAAAAGAAAAAAAACTTGATCCATAAAACGCTTTTATATTACGAAGACGGTACACCGATAAAAATAACTCAACTATATATATTGGTCCACTACTAACATTAGGCGGAGTCGAAATGTGGGGTCATTGGGATTTCATGGGAAAATGATAATCTGAATTATCTTTGAGTGAGTATGTTAGAAATTTATTGATATGACATTTTTATATACAGTGCCTATTGACTTTTTGTGACATTTCGAATTTTCATAGATGGAACGTATTTATGTATTTCGATACATATTTATATGTGAATTGAGACGTATTTGAAGCGCTTGGCCTTGTCAGGGACTTGATTAAATGTGGAGGCATGAATGGAATTCTTATAGATAACCCGTTTGCCGTAATTTGATACATATTGATGTGGTTTGATGATATTTATGTGTCTTGAGAGACAGTAATGTGATTTTGACGTATTGCGAAAAATTTATTATCTAAAGTTAAATTGTGGTAATTTTTATAAAACGTTTACGAGATTGTTGAAAATTTTGATATAAATATTGAGATTGATGATTTTTGGTCTCATGGGCCAGTTCACGTGGAGTTTGGGTTATCTGTTGCTACGATATTGGTTGCGAGCATTGTTGGTTTAAATGTTGGATGGAAATATTGTTGCGAATGGGTTGACTGGAAATGTCGGATAAAATGAATAAATGCTAGTTATGGAAAAATTACTGAGGTCATAAACCTGTTGGAAAATGAGATAGACCCAATCCCGTGAAACTACTGTGATATTTTAAGAATATATTGTATTTATATTGTTATTTATTGTGATTTCATCTGAGTAGCGCAGTGGAAGCATTTAGAAACATGAGATTCTTGGACAATTGGTTGGCTGTGCTAGGTGTTACCGACTAAAGTGCACCATGTTGCTGGTTATTGGATATAATATGGGCCACCGTGAATGGAAATTTGGCGATGTATGAAAAATGAGTTGACGGTTAAGAATTATGGGTGACTTTTGGTTATGGGACCTTATATAAAAGATAATTGTTCTAGAATCAAATGTAACTAACATGACTATACGGTGCGAATTTGAAATGTTATTGTTTTGACCAAAATTTTACTTCCTATTGTTTCGAATGAAAATTTTAGGACGAAATTTCTTTTAGAGGGGAAGGGTTGTAAGACCCTGATTTGTTTTTAAGACGCGTTTTCGCACATTCAGAAAATTATAGGGTAGATGATGTTATAGTTTTTAATTTAAAATTTGAGAAGTTAATTAGCAATTTTCAAATTTTCAAATTGTAAACTTTTGGACTTAAATGATTTCAAAATTTTAATTAGGGGTGAAATTAAAATTTAATAAAATCTTAAATGTTAGATTTGGATTAAAAATGAGACTTAAAGAAATTAGGGAGGGAGATAGTGTAATTGAAGAAAATATTATATATATATATACACATGAATTTGCGGGGCAATCAATCAAACAATCGAGAATAGAGAGGGGGGGAGGAGCGACGTGGCAGCCGGAGGAATTGAATGGGTTTAGCTAGGGCCTCTTTTTCAACTCATATATATATATATATATATATATATATTCACACACACGCATGACAGAGGAAGGAAAAAAGAGAAAACAGAGGAGAGAGAGTGGTCGTTGGCGGTGTTACGGTTTATCGGCGTTTTTGTGTGGGTATGTTGTTCGGTCCGACGGTGAGCGTGGGTGTGGACATTGAGTGGGTATGTGCGTGTGCCCCCGTCGTTCAGCATGTGTGTGGGTATGAGTGTGCTCGTCGTTGATTGCCAAAGTCGTCGCCGGTAGTGGGTTAGAGAGAGAAAACTCGTCGGCCGCGAGAATTCAAAATAGAGAACCAGAAACGCAGTGTGTGTGTATGTTCGTGTTCTTCGTGTGGGTGTGTGTCATCGTCAAACTTCAAAGAAAGAGATAAGGCAGTTCGCTTTGGTGAGTGTGTGATCGTCGTTCGTCCGGTGGTGCGTAATCATCGCCGTCTTTCGGTAAGGGTGTATGCGTATGTCGTCTATTTGTAACAGTGGTTGTGGGTATATGTAGGTGGCCGTCGACGTTGCGCGTGTGTGTGGTTGTTCGCCGGTAGTGTGTAGACGGTATGGGGGTGCCGTCGACGTTGTCGTGTGTGCGTGTTCCTCTGTTTGTTTCGGCGATGGTCCGGTCGATGGGGGTGGTGATTATTCGGCGCTGGGTCGCTGTGTTTGTCGTGTGTGTGTGTTGTTGTGTATCAATGTGTGTAGTAGGTTTGGTAAGTGGCGTGATCAGAGCAAGGTTGGTCGGCGACGAGTCCCAGAACTGGAAGCAGAAGAGGGAAGAAGAAGCGGGGAAAATAAAAGAAAGAAGAAAAAGAAAGAAAAAGAAAAAGAAAAACAAGAATTACACAAACAACCCCAAAAAATCCAATAAATCCATCTCGCGGCAAACGGACGATTCGGAATAGGTAGAATTTTGAACTCTCTTAATACATGTATTTATTTGTCTTATGGAGTTAATTATGATAAATTGTTGTGGATATTTACCTGTGCAATTATATGCAATAATTTGGACAAATGTGAAAATTACGTGGTAAGCATGCCAATGTGAGTTACGTGTCATATTAGTAAATGCATGTGTTAGAGAGGTTGAAGTTTTACTGAGCGTTGGTTCACAATCCTATAGTTTTTGGTTGCAGGATCGGCTGGACAATATGACGAAGAGCTATTTTATTTGAAATTTCTATTGGTAAAAATTGTAATTGTTATTTATGATTGCAATCGAAGGAAACAATACTTATAATTATCATAGTCATTGTAAAATCCCTCAAGTTTGAAATTATTGAACAATTGGTTTTACTATATTTGATTTAAGATAACTTTATTTAAATTAAAGGTGGAAATTGGGTTGAAAATTATGAAGTCGGTAATTTTAGTTGCCGCCGTATTAGAAATTGAAAGATTTTTTTTTTTTTTTTTTTATAAACGAATTTCTAATTTCTTGTCGCCATTATATGTATAATTCGTTGATTAATGGAAAATTATAGATTGGGTTTTGGCTATATTTAAATCGGTATTATTATATTTAATAAGTTCCGTCATAAAATCGGCAAACTAAAAATTATCGCCATTATAATAAAAATTTACGGAATCTTATAGATTGAAAATTCGACCAATTCATTTTGGGTAAAAATTCTCGATAAGAGAAACCATAGTAGCGGCCCTAGGAAACCGAGCTGTTGCAAGATTTTTATAGAATGGGATATTGGTTATTCGGTTTCATTGTTAATTCTTCAATGGGAGAAATCGCGTAGCGGTTTTGGAAAACCGGGTCGTTACAATAAGAATCTGGAAAACAAACAAACATAATATATATATATATATATATATATATATATATATATATATATATATCAATTACTAAAACTTTTTTTTACAATTTATCAGCTTCCCGAAGAAGTGAAATACAATAACAAAGGAAATATTTACATGTCAAGTACAAGCCTGCCAAATGTGCTTAAGGCATACTACGAGTAATTTCAGAAAGAGTTTTTGAGGTGTCGGTGTGAGGAGCTTGTCGAATGAGGCTGCATGGTCTTAACAATTTTAGGGGAAAAAAATGATGATCCCACCAGTAAAGGATGTTGTTACACTTGAGATCTATTAGGAGTGACACTAAACAACATGGTTTCAGAGGTACTATCCCAAACAGACTGTATACAATTATGATTTTTAATTACCTGAAAAATGATAATTCCTGGTGTTAACCCTTTTATATATTACTATGATTCTCTCAGGGGATTATAGAAGAAGAGAAATTGAATTCCTTTGACATCCCTAACTATACACCTTCCCCTTCCGAAGTGAAATACGAGGTTGAGAAACAAGGATCTTTTGTCATTAACTATCTCGAGATTTCCCAAGTTAATTGGAACACATATGCTGACAAGGTTTGTCCTTCCGATGAGTTTAAAGATGGAGGATACAATGTGGCCAAGTGTATAAGAGCCGTCATTGAACTCTTGCGCCTAAGTCATTTCGGGGAAGATCTAACTATAATTGACAAGAATTTCAACAGATATCATGTCATTCTAGCTTATCGAATGTCAAAAGAGATGACCAAGTTTTACAACGTGACCATTTACATGACCAAAACGACATGATTTTAATACAATTAAGTTATTCAATAAGGCAATATGATCATATCAACAATGTTCTCATTTTATATCAGTGCAATGCTTAAGCGAACAATTAACTAACTTGTTTTAAGCGCAATCATGGTTTCCTCTTTATATCTTTCCCCTTTTATCAATTAATTCAATCAAATAAAGATATTCAATAAACATCAACATATTCTCCCCCTTTATCATCACAAAAAGTGGGGAAAGAGAACCAAAAATATGTTTAACCCAAAGAAGTATTTCTTAAAACATATTAGTTCTTTGAAGCATATCAATTCTTTTAAAACCATATTATCTCATAAATGATTTTAAAATATATCAACTATTTGAGTTTTTAATATAGACTGTTTTCAAAATAATATCGTCTAATAACAGAACAAATCACCTTTTAAGCTCAAAAATCATTTTCAATTTTCCAAAATATATGTGGATCATCATAGAGATAAATATTTAGCAAAATATGATCAAATTTAGTCAAACCATTAAAATTCATAAGCTGCTTAGTCAGGTTCCACACAATCCTAGATTAACTATTACAGACCAAAAATATCAATGTAGGACATGTTCAAATAACATAACGATTCTGAGAATAATAGAAGATGAGCTAGTATGGACCCTGTCCAGTAAACGGATAATATGGTCCTAATGGACTGGTTGTAGGCTGCTGCGGATATTGAACGACTGGCTGTACATTCGAACTCGAGGGCATTTGTTGATAATATGGTATTGATGGCCTTGCCCTTGATGGCCTAGTTGCAGATGGTCCTTCAAGGGATTGTTGTGCTCCAAATGAAGTTTGTCCGCTGTAATGTTGTTGACTGTAATGCTGTTGAGCACTAAATTGCTGTTGTGATGCATACTGCAAGGTCTGCATGAACTGGAACATCTGCTCCAAGTTGCTCGTTAATAGGTGAATTTTATCTATCTATTTTCAAACCAAATTTGCTAGTTTTTGAGTATTTTTTATTAAATTTTAATTTGTTTTTATTTATTTTTGTTTAAAATAGGGGTTATGAGCGAAAACGGTCGAAAAACGAGAAAAACAGTGGAAAACCGATCAAGAGGATCAAATATTCAAAACAACAATTTCACCGTTGCAGCGGTCATCCCACTGCTGCAGCGGTGAAACAACAGAGAGTTCCCTAAGTTCTGATCGCTCACCGCAGCAACGGTGATAAAACAGAAGCCTACCGACATGCCCACTGCTGCAGCGGTCAATGGTCCCTGTTTTAGATATTTTCTAGATATTTTATTTTGTTTCCTTTTTGTTCCCAATCGTTCCCACTATTCTAAGAACACCTAGGGAGTGTTTTTGGAGTGTTCAAAAAGACTCTCAACCAACCAAAGAAGAGGAACACAATTGGAGAAGCGGAAACAAGATCAAAATGGTTTTTACGGATGCCACCTTTAGATAACGGCTATTCTCCCTTATTTCTCGCTTTATTCTTAACTTGTTTTTGGTTGTTTGAACATGTATATATTGTTTATTATTGAATATATGGTTATAGCCAAGAGATGGACACTGATGATCTGTGGGATTGATATAATTTACTAATATACGTCGTTTGTTTAATCTTTATTTCATTATCGGTTGTTTTTGCATATTTGATTGTGTTTACCATTCTTCCAATTTTATATGCTTGTTAAGATATATTGAGAATTCGGGGTTACCTCTCCCGAGTGTCAAACCCTGTATTTATAATCTATAATATTCGGAGTTACCAAGCTTCTCCTCCCAGGTTGATGATCATCATTATTATTATTATTATTATTATTATTATTATTATTATTATTATTATTTATTATTATTATTATTATTATTATTATTATTAAAATGAACATGTGTCAACCTATAACCTTATCTGTGCATATAAGGTTTGAAATTGATTTCCTTCATTAAGAAGGAAATCAATTCTAGCCGTTTATTTATTATTTATTTACACAATTCTCCTCTTTAGAATAAAAAAAATATTAATTTTATTTCAAAACTCTTAAAAGTATATTTTAAATAATATAATAGTCCCAAAACAATTAAGGGTTAATTTAAAACTAACATTTAACTCCAAAATATTATCGAATATTACTTATACCATAAATTTGTAAAATCATCCCAAAAATATTAAACTTATATAAAATAATATTTTCTACCCCCCTTAAATAAATTTTGTCCTCGAAATTTTATTTAAAATAATAATAATTCAGAATATACTACACGATCATGTTAGTCACACTCGATTCTAAAACAATTATTCTTTATGTAGGGTCCTATAATCGAAAGTCACCCATAATTCATAACCGTCAAAATCCATTCCACATATCGCGACATTCTCATTCGCAGTGGCCCACATTATATCCAACAACCTATAGACCCGGTGCACTTTGGTCGGTAATACTTAGCACAGATAATCAATTGCCAAAGAATCTTATGTTTCTAAATGCTTTCGCTGCGCTACTCTGATAAAAATAGTAATAAATAACAATATATTTTTAGAATATTACGGTAGTCTCACTGAATTGGAGTCTATCTCAATTCCAACAGGTCTACGACTTCAATAATTTCCTACTTAGCATGACTTTTCAAGTCTAATGTCATATCCCATAACCAACTCTTATCAATTTCCACCCAGCATTTGAACCAACAAATTCGCAACCAACATCATAAGCGACAGATAACCCAAATTCCTAATGGACTGTCCCGTGTGACTAAAAATGACTATCTCCAATATTCACATTAAACTTCCAATAATCCCGTAAACTTTTTTATAAAATCAAACAATTCAAATTTCAAGTAATAATTTTTTTTTTCGCAATACGTCAAAAACACTTAAATATTTGTCAAGCACATAAATACGTCTCAAAATACCTAAATATGTCAAAGTCATATAAATACCCCTCAAAACACATAAATATCACCGAACGACATAAATACGTATCAAATTACATAAACACGTCTCCACCACACAAATACGTATCGAAACACATGAGTACATATGAGTCATATAAATACGTGTCATTCCCGTAAATACATCTCGAAATACATAAATATATTCCAAACTACATAATTATCTAGAAACACGTAAATATGTCACCAACACGTAATCATGTCTCAACCATACAAATACATTTCAAACACCTAAATACGTCAAACTATAAAAACCAAATACATCACAAATCACATAATTACGTCTCTAAAGTCACGTAACATAACGAGTTCAATACCCCACGCTCTGTCTCTACCAATCGTTAGTAATTGACTAATATCTATCCGAATTATTTTTATCGGTGTACTGTCTTCGTAGTATAAAAGTATTTTATGGATCAAGTATTTTTATCAAAATCCACTTTTCAATAAAGTATAGCCACACTGGGCAGTATCCAAACCTCAACAAAATATCATCGTAACAGAACAATCAAATTTAAATCAACTGGTCAACTCACTTTATATAATAACATAACATACTTTCTTACCAGCCATAAGATCGTTTTACTTCACGATCGGAAGTTATCATATCCACCCTGCAGGACTTGCCTGACAAGTAACAACATATATAATATATTCACCCTGCAGAACTTGCCTGACATGTAATAATATATATAATATATCCACATTTCGCAAGACATGCCCCTTTTGACGAGAAGACAACTATGACCTAGTAGGATAATAAAATTATTTTTTTACCTTTCAAATTTTACTTGATTCACTAATCATTGTAAAACTGTCCATTTCCATCAACATTTTTTTTTCCACAATTTAATACGAAAATATAATTTGATAATTTATATAAAAGACAGTAAATACCTTTAAAATAATATTTCAATTCAGCGACAATTCATGTGGTCCACAGCTAACACGACACTCACCTAGACTTTTTTAACTTACTATTGGTAAGTTATATTAATCAAACACCACTTAAAATGTTAATATGTTCAAATTGGAACTGTAGCGACCCAAGTGAGATTTTGGTTAAACTTCAAGAATACAAAGTGTCAGAACCAAACAAAAATGCCAAGTACACTATTCTTATAGGTATCACTTTCCCAGAACGAATTTCAAAGAACAATATTAAAAACATACTTACAAATCTTCTGTGTAGAATAGCTTTACGGATTGTTAACTTTCACTAATTATAATTTGCTTACAAGTCACTCAAATAGAAATTTTAGAATTTGGTTTCGGTTTGCAAATAGCGAATGCGGAAAGTAATTGGATAAAGTACCAATTAGAAAATATCCCCAAATTTAGAGGTGAAAAGTGTAATTTGATCTTCATTTCTTCCTCTTATTTTCTTCACTGATAAGGTTCGTTAATTGATTGTTACAGTTAAATTACAAGAAACAATCGTGAGTTTCTCAGGGTCGTTATGCGGTTTCTCCTATTGGAGAACTTAACTGAAACCGAATCACCAATATTTTTTTTTCTATACAATCAGATAAATTTTTACAAACAACGGCGATAATTTTAGTTGTTGATTTTACAACGGTAACTAATAAATATAATAATTACAATTTAAATACAACCGAATAACCAATAATTTATTCCGAATTAGTCCGAGAATTTTTTCAAACAATGGCGACAATCACAAATATCGAATTGATTGATTCAATTTTTACACCAGTAAATAATAAATTCTACTATTACAAATTAATTAGAAATTCAGCTGAAATTCCTGTCGCCACATTATTTTTAAATACCCAAATAAGTTCCGGGTGCCAATCAATTTAATACTAACGTTTAAATTTGTAATTTAATAAACAATTACAATGATAATTATAATTATCGATTTAAATTTTATAATACGATGACAATAATTATATTCGATTTATTAAATCAGTTTTTAGAACGGTAAATATTAACTACAATTATTACAAACAAATTTTCTTATATAATTCCCGATGCCGTTTCGCTCTCACCGGCCCTACAATCAAAACTGTGGTGTTGTGAGCCAACGCTCAATAGAACTCCAGCCCCTCTAATACGTGTATTTAATTAATACAACAAGTAAAACACATTGACATGATTTTCACATAATTTTTCACATAATCATAATCATTTCATGCGAGCTAACAACAATAAATTCACCGACAATAATAAGGTAAATTACTCAATAGACAGATTAAATACAAATATTAGAAAAGTTAGAAATACAAGCAGGAGATAATAATTGTTGTTAGTACTCAAATCACCTTGACTCGTCTCCATCTCAACAATGCTTAAAGTATCCTATACACATGTACAGGAATTATGGCTGTGGTAAACAAAGAGACCGACATGTATAGGTACCTGATGACTTAGCTGGCAAAGCTGCTCGAAAAATATCGTATGTAGCTGCCAGTGGTCTTTGATCAAGATTAGAGACCTCACTTCTGTCTGTTTAAATAAAACTCTCGCTGTCAAATGTCTCAAACTTTATAAATGGATAGCAAAGAAATTGTCAATGGTGCATAGAGAACTACAGGATTATGAAAGATGGTTTTCCATCCTAATTTTGACAAGGTCCTAATAGTAGTTTATTTTTCCAGAAACCTTGCAGAGAACACAGAGGATACTGCTGCAAATGAAAGATGAAATCAGTAAAGGCAAGCCCATTATTGGTGCTGGTGCAGGGACAGGCATATCTGCGAAGTTTGAGGAATCTGGTGGCATGGACCTTATTGTCTTGTACAACTTGGGGCGTTTCTGGATGGCTGGAAGGGGTTCCTTAGCAGGCTTATTACCCTTTGCTGATGCAAATGCCATAGTACTTGAAATGGCCAATGAAGTGCTTCCGGTAAATGTGTGCTTTATACTTAGCGTTGGTACTAGCTATTTTTTATTCTGGCCAGTTTCTCAAGCAGAAGACCCCTAAAGACCATATTTGTGTACCGAACTTTTGGGCATTTAGAGTTTTCTACTATTGAGAAGTGAGAGCAGCCAAATCTAGGTTATGAACTAGTCTTATTTATGTTGGTCCAAATCCCTCTTGTAAATGGACAATGATCTTGTCCTCTAATACTTCTTCAATTTGATCGTTGGTATGTGGTGGTATAGGGGTAGTGCTGGGATTGTTGTAGGCGAAGTAATAGATTTTTCAGGAGGAACACCTACAAAAACATTAGAAGGCTCGAACGTGCCTCGATAAGGTAGCAAGTATTTCACATTGAAAATCGCACTACTACACATATCAAACGACAAACCAAGTAAATAAGCATTAAGGCAATCTATGAAGAATACGATGTGATCTAGTAGCTCTAGCATGCAATTTCTTGAAAGAGTGTTTTGGATATCGTTGAGGAAGTACTCGAACTGTCACATACTCACCCTCCTTGAATTCTATGTTCCTAAAGTGAACATCAATAAAAAGTTTATAATTTCCATTACTCAAAGATATCTTGTGTCTAACATCAACATGAAGATCACAAATGTGTTGGGCAAATGATTTAGCCACTTCATAAGGGGCGCATAATTGAGGGGCAGTGGGAGAAGGTCAATTGGTTGACGAGGTGAGAAACCATGCATAATCTCAAAAGGACTTTTGCCCGTTAAGCAATTGATTAAATTATTATAAAAAAACTCCGCAGTAGGCAATAACGAGTCCCAATTACACAACTTTTGACCAACTAGACAATGAAGAAAAATGCCAAAACTACAATTGATAATCTCCGTTTGCCCATCAGTTTAGAGGTGAAAGGTTGAGGAAAATTTTAGAATGGTACCAAAAAGCTTCCAACGTGTTTTTCAAAAGTAACTTACAAATTTAACATCTCGATCAAATGCAATAGACGTAGGTTAGCTATGCGATCAAACAACTTCCCTAAAAAATAGCTTAGCCACATGATATATCAGTCAACTTACTACAAGGGATCAAATGAGTCATTTTTTAAATTCTGTCCACGACAACTATAATTGAGTCATGACTCTGAGTTGTCCTACGTTGACCAAGGACAAAGTCTATACTTAGGTCCTTCCATGGCATGTGAGGAATGGTAAAGGTATATACATGCCCATGTTGTTAATCCTAGCCTTAGCTAGTTGGCACGTTTGACATTGTGGCAAAATCTTAGTAACATCTTTATTCAAATTAGGCCAATAAAACTTATTTTCCACCAAAGCAATAGTTTTGTCATGAGCAAAGTGTCTCGCGAGCCCCACATCGTCCCCAATGTGTAATTCCCAAATTATAAAAGTCGCGAAGAGAAGTACGAGGAATACGCAAGCTAGTGCCTCGAAATAGGTAACCATATTGAAGGAAATAATCAAGATGGCGAAGTCACGAACGCAATCCTTATGAGATTTCATTAAAAATGATACTAAAGTCAGGGCAAGTGGAGTACTCATTTGTTGATCTTTCAAATCCAACAACATGTGTATTCATAGATTGTAAAAACATATAAATCCGGCTAAGAGCATCCCCAAGTTTGTTCTCTACACTAGGCCTATGATTAAGGCAAACATATTTTCTTCGAGCAACTCGACCCATCTTGCATATTTGGCACAACTTCTCTTGGGATTGAAGATACCTACATGCTTGGTGCTCGGAATACAAAACAAACTCTTAGGGTAATAGATAATATCTCCATGGCGAAGAGCCTTACAACAGATGAAAACTCTTTATCATAAATTGAATATTTTTTGTCCGACTTCATTGAGTTTTTCAGTGAAGTATGCTATTAGATGACCTTCTTGACTCAACCCGCCCCCAATCCCAATGCCAAATGCATCACAAGTAACCTCAAAGAACTTAGAAAAGTTATGGTGTCTTAAGACAGGTGCCTCCTCATCTTGTTTTTAATGACGAGGAAAGCTTGAGATGTTGCCTTAAGTCCATTTGAACTCTCCCTTTTCATGTAATCGGTTATCGGGGCCATAATGGTGCTAAACCTTTTAACAAAACACCGATAAAAAGTGGAACCCTTGAAAACTACAAACATTCTAAATGATAGAAAGAAATGAGGGAATAATTCTCTTATTCATTGATACAATTACAAGTGAGCAAACACCTTTAAATAGGAAAAGAATAACACACGATTGCCAACCCTAGAATCTACAAAATGAATGAATTTCCGAATTTATTCAAATCAATACTTTCCTAAATTATTCAAATATCTAATCAATCAAATCCATACCAAAACTAACCCTAATTTACCGACACTCCCCCTTAAGTTGGTGCAAAGATATCCGTCATGCCCAACTTGCTCACTTGAAGCTCGAAAGGTTGTCTCAACAGTCCATTTGTCAAAACATCTGCAACTTGATGTGTGGTGGGTACAAATGGAGTACAAATTATTCATTCTTCAAGTTTTTCTTTTATAAAGTGTCTGTCAATCTCAACATGCTTCGTCCTGTCATGTAGAACCAGATTATGAGCAATGCTGATAGCCACCTTGTTGTTACAATACAACTTCATAGGAAGACTTACTGGTCTTTCAAGCTCTTCCAGATCCCGTTTTAACCAAAGAATCTTGCACACTCGTTGCGCCATTGATCTTAATTTCGTCTCAGCACTACTTCTAGCAACAACACTCTGCTTCTTGCTCCTCCAAGTGATTAGATTGCCCCCATAGAAATGTACAGTATCCAGATGTTGACCTTTTATCAGTGACCGAACCTGCCCAATCAACATCTGTATACACCTCAATCCCTCTCTTCTCATTTATTTCGTGAAAAATAGTCTTTTTCCTGGTGTGCTTTTCAGATAATGAAGAATTTGATACAGTTCTTCGTATGAGGAATACATAAATTGACTTACCATGCTCACAGCGAAAGCAATGTCAAGACGTGTATGTGACAATTAGATCAGTCTTCTAACCAATATTTGGTATCTTCCCGTGTTTACTGGAACACCATCTTTTACATCTTCAAGTTTAGCATTAGCTTCTATTGCAGTGTCAGAAGGTGTGCAACCACTCATTCCAGTTTCTCTCGAGATCTAGAATGTACTTTCGCTGCGAAACTACAATGCCCTTTTTTAACCTTGCCACTTCCATTCCAAGAAAATACTCTAGTTGGCCCAAATCTTTAATCTCAAATTCCTTGGTTAGGCTCTACTTCAATCTACTCATCTCTTCTAAATTATCTCCAGTCAGAATTATATCATCTACACAGACAATCAATACAGGGATCTTGTCTTTGGTAGATTTCTTTGTGAAAAGGGTATGATCAGATTGTCCTTGTGTATATCCTTGGCTCTTAACGAACTTTATAAATCTCTCGAACCAGGCTTTGGGAGACTGTTACAGACCATATAGAGACTTCTTTTGTTTACATATCTTGGTTCCAAACTTCTCAGTAAAGCCAGGTGGAGGCTCCATATAGACTTCCTCCTCTAAGTCTCCATTCAAAAAGGTATTCTTCATATCCAGTTAATTCAGAGGCCAATCAAGATTAGCAATAACAGGCAAAGTACCCGAACTGTATTTAGCTTCGCCACTAGAGAAAGTGTCTCAGAGTAGTCCACTCTATATGTCTGAGTGAAGCCTTTAGCTACAAGACGAGCCTTGTATCTTTCTAAAGATCCATCTGAGTTGTATTTCACGGTAAATACCCATTTGCAGCCAACAACAGTCTTCCCATCTGGTAGGTCGACTTTCTCCCAAGTAGCATTCTTCTTCAAAGCTCTCATCTCCTGAAAACTCGCTTCTTTCCACTCAAGAACATTAAGAGCCTCCTGGACACTATTAGGAATGACCACACTAGACACTTGTGAAATAAAGGCACAATATGAATATAAAATATTTTGTAAAATACAAAATTTGATAAAGTGTGTTTAGTACATGTCCTAACACCTTTCCTGAGAGCAATGAGAAGATCAAGCCAATGTTTTAAAAACCGGATCGGACTGGCCGGTTCAACCGGTTGAATCGTCGACCGACTCAAATTCTGGTCCAGAAAACCCCCTAGAACTGGTACACCTAAAACCTGTCAACCGGGCGGTTCAAATCGGTTTGACCGTCAAACAGGAGAACCGTTTCGGTTCTTTTCGAACCATCCGGTTTTTCACCTTTCCCCATTGGTGAAAATTTCTTACAAAAAAAACCATAATCTCTTGCCCAAAAAACCTACCTCGTCTGTGTTCCTCAGTTCCTCTCTCTCAAACCCATCTCAGATTTCTTCCATTGCCGGTTTTCTCTGCCCTAAAATCCAAAATCATCTCCCATTTCAGCCATTTCTACTACCGATCTCAGCTCTTCTGTTCGATATCAACCGGCGAAGGACTTGACAGAGTCGGGAACGAAATTAGGGTCGTTGGCAAGGGAGTCATGCGGCCGTCTTCGTAGTCGTGCAAGGAAGCCATTGCCACAGATAGGGTTTCGGGATTGATATGTAAGCCATTGCTGCATATGGTTGAAAACCCTATGAGATTGAAGACGAAGAGATGACAACCACGGGTTTAAAGCATTCTGTCAGTGTGTTGTAAAAGCTACTCTATCTTCCCTAGCCACACTTTTTAAAGAATTCGGTTAGATTTTTTGTTTTTTTATTTTTTACTTTTTGTTTTCATTTGTTATGTTACATGTGTACTACTTTTTTGTTTTGATAGCTTTTATATTTTTCATTCTTTGTTGTCTATTTTTTTTTTTTTTTCATTTACCATATTTTTTCTTTAATATATATATTTAAATAAATATATGTATAAATATTAATGACGTAATTATGACGTCATCTGTTTAACCGCGGTTCGCCTACCGGTTGAACTCACGATCTGATAACTTTTCCGCTTCGACTTCCGGTCTGGTTTTAAAAAGATTCGATCAAGCTGACTAGAAGAATTTGACTTATAATTACCTGGAGGAATCTTTGACGAGTCAACCTCTGATTAGATTCTTGGTAGTGTTGTGGAATAATGCCTCTTTTTTGTACTAGATACTCCTTTGAATATACACGACCTTTATACTGTTTTGCACACATCTCTGTAGTTTGAGTATTTTGATTCTGAGATGGCATTACCAAAGGTCGTTCATTGGTGGGTTTAATATTTTCAACATTTAATTCATTTGTTTCCCCAAACTTTGTATTTTCCAAATCATTATCTTTCGGTAACTGGTTGTGAGAAATATCATCATGAACAAACTCAAAAAATGAATTATCTAAAAAATCATATTCACTAGTGCTCTCCCCTTGAAGATGGGAATTGATGTAGTAGGATTGTCCTTAAAAAAATGTGACATGCATAGATATGAACATTTTTTTGGAAACAGAATCAAAACATTTATAACCTCTCTGATTTGTAGGATAGCCTACGAAAATACATTTACGTGCCTTTGGATTAAGCTTAGAACATCTAGGATAGTGATTATGAACAAAGGCCACACTTCCAAAAAAATTTAAGAGAATATCTGTTGTTAGTTGAGTGGTGGGAAAACATTCGGTGAAAAGCTTTATAGGTGTTTGAAAGTTCAAAATTCTTGTAGGCAGCCTATTAATCAAATAAGTGGTTATTAGAACAACTTCTCTTCAAAGATACTTAGGAACCTTAGTTTAAAAACTTATAGCTCCAGCAACTTCAAGGAAATATCTGTTTTTTCTTTTAGCCACCCCGTTTTGTTGAGTTGTATTATTACAAGAACTTTGGTGAACAATCCATTTTTCAGCAAAAACATTCTCTAACACAGTGTTAAAAAATTCATTTCCATTATCACTTTGAAAATTTTTAATCTGAGTCTGAAATTGTGTTTGAACCATATTATAAATTTTTTTAAACACAATCTCAACATCAAAATTTTCTTTTAAAAGGAACACCCAAGTGACTCTATTATGATCACCAATGAAAGTAACAAATCATCGTTTCCTAAAAAAGTTGGCACTCTAGAAGGACCCCAAACATTACTATGAATCATGTTAAATGGTTTTTATTTTTTATATGGTTGAGGTAGAAAAATAGCCCGATGATGTTTTGCTAACCCACAAGATTCACACTGAAAAACAGAAGGATTTTTATTCATGAATAACTTGGGAAACAAATGTTTTAA
The DNA here is from genome assembly GCA_016647705.1 of Eucommia ulmoides. NCBI lineage: Eukaryota > Viridiplantae > Streptophyta > Magnoliopsida > Garryales > Eucommiaceae > Eucommia > Eucommia ulmoides. The sequence goes on along the minus strand of CM028339.1, from coordinate 48,558,117 downwards.
ATATTGAAAATTTGGATGTCCTAATCAATAATGCCATAGCATAATCTTATTGTTACTAGAAACAGAAATAGAATTGAAACAAGTCTGCTGATCTTGCCTTCCAAAGGTTGATCCATTATTAAAAAGGTAGAGACCACCATCTTGTTTAGCACCCCCAATCATCTTTCCTAAGGTTAAATCCTGAAATTCACAACGAGAAGACCAAAAATTAACTTGATAATTATGATTAAGAGTTAATTTGCTGACAGACATGAGATTATATGACAAATGAGGAATGTGTAAAACATTTTTAAGAATTAGAGAAGGGGAAATGGTAATTGTTCTTTTCCCAGCAACAGTAGCAAAAGAGCCATCAATAATTTTAACCTTTTGATTCCCTGCATAAGTTGTATATGAAGAAAAAAATTGCGAAGTACCGGTCATATGATCGGTAGTACTTGAATCTAATATCCAGGAGCCATTAGACTTGGTACAAGCGATGGCAACAGTGAAAAAGTTACCTGATTGTGCTAGAGAACAAGATGGGTTAAAATTTCCTAAGGATTGGGACTGAAACATTCTATATAGGTACTCTATCTGTTCCTTTGTAAAAGGAAGTGATTCTGAGGAAGATTGTTGCCCTGGATCTGAGTTGCTAGCTCGAAATGTGCGGACATCCCCGCTGACCTGGTGTCACTACTTGGTTTTTTTTCTTTCAATTTGCCAGTTTCCCGTGTAGCTTCCAACAACTTTCCCCGGTATTCCACGACCTTCTACAATGGTCACACCAAGGCCTCTGCTTTTCTCCTCGCTTATCTCCTTCTGAATATGCACCTCGGGCCACAAGAGCAGATCATTTACTATCTATTTTTGATTCATTGTTGTCTTCAACATCACTTGGCCCCGTGCTTCTTCTCTACATACTTCAGAAAAGACTTTCCTTATCGTCGGCAATGGTTGCTTTCCTAAAATACATCCTTGAATCTTATCGAGTTCTTTGTTGAAACCAACCAAGAACACAAATACCCGACCTCTCTCAACCTTTTTTTTGTACTGAGCACTATCATTTGGATTTTCCCATTGTTCAACTTCAAACATATCAAATTCCTGCCAAACCGTCATCACATCATTATGGTAGGCTGTTACCTCAGGATTGTCTTGCTGCATCTTCCACATTCGAGTGTTTAATTCGAACAATTGTGAGTGTTCAAATCTGAATAGGTTTCCCGAGCTGCTTCCCAGATATCGTAAGCCGTCATCAGGTACAAGAAGGGTTTTCCAACAATTGGTTCCATGGAATCGATCAGCTAGGCAGTTACCATTGAGTTTTTCGAACGCCATTGCTTGTATCTCAGATCGTCGGTGGCTGGCGGTGTCACTTCACTATTCAAGTGCTCGAGTTTCCCTTTGCCGTTGATCACTAACCACACGGACTAAGACTACTCAAGGTAATTCTTTCCATTTAATTTTTGAATGGTAATTTGAAGAGAATTTTAAAAAAAAGGAGGCAGCTGAAAGCTGCTAATGCGAAGACCCCCCCCCCCCCCCGACGACATCGTTGGCGGCTGCGAACCCCCTTGACAAAATCGCCCTTCTGCTTGCGTCCGATGATGCTGAGTCGGAGCCAACCATGATGGCTTTGAAATTCATGATCGATCTCTAGGGCTCTGATGCCATATAGAAAGAAATGAGAGAATAATTCTTTTATTCATTGATACAATTACAAGGGAGTAAACACCTTTAAATAGGAAAAGAATAACACACAGTTGCTAACCTTAGAATCCATATAATGAATGAATTTCCTAATTTATTCAAATCATTACTGTTAGAATATTCAATATTGGTAGTATTTGTATATATGGAAAGTCAAATATACAGATTGGGAAAATAGTTAATTGTAATTAGTTATTTACCTTTTTTAGTTCTTAAGTTTTCCTATATGAAGTCTCATATTGTATGATTAATGTGATATACAATTGATTAATTCATTTCAAGTTGGTATCAGAGCTCAAACCCAAAAAACCCTAGCCTCTGCACAGCCGCCGGCCCTTTACAAGTTTTCGAAGTTCGCCGCCGGCCATTGCAGTCGTCGACGATGTTCGCCAGCATCCAACAACAGCCGACAAAGGTTCGCCAGCGTCTCTTACAGCCAGGCGACGAACGAAAGCTCCCCTACAGCCGACGATGAGCCCTCATTACAATTGACAAAGCCTCGTCGGTCCTCTACAGTCGCCGACGAACACTCTCCGGCCTTCTACAACCGACAACGAAGCCTCGTCAGTCCTCTATTTGCCGCGGATAGCCTCGTCGGAGCCCTAGCAACAGACGAACGAACCCTCGCGAGATCTGTACGAAACAGATCTTGCGATTTCAACTCGATTGCAGCCACTGACGAACACTCGCCGCCCTAGCCACCGCCACCGCTGCCGGATTTGCTTGAAATCGACGAAATCGAGTCAACTCAGTGAAGTCAACTCAGACGATTCTCAGCGAGTCAACTCAGTGATTCTCAGTGAGTCAACTCAGCATCCAGCAACTTGGTTTCGCGATATTTACTCGTTGAAGGCCAACCCGACGATTCTTAATTTTTGACGGTATTTTCCCTTGCCTTCACCATGTCCGACGTTACCTCGGAATCCATCTCAAGGTCCAGCCAACTTACCAAACCAAAGCATCTCCCTTCTGAATCCCACTCCATCCAAATCACCTATGTTCGTCTGAATGGAACCAATTTCTTGCGTTGGTCGCAATCGGTGCGAATGTATATCCGTGGACGAGGACGGATGGGATATCTAACCGGTGATGCAAAGGAGCCCTCCATCAAAGATCCGTCGCATACGACTTGGGATGCTAAAAACTCCATGGTGATGACATGGCTCGTAAACTCTATGGATGAGGAAATCAGCTCCAACTACATGTGCTACCCTACGGCGAAAGAACTTTGGGACAATGTAAATCAGATGTATTCTGATCTAGGAAACCAATCTCAAAAGTATGAGTTGACTCTAAAACTCCGTGATATCCGTCAAAGCGAAGACAGTATCACCAAGTATTTCAATTCATTGAAGAGAATATGACAAGATCAAGATATGTTCGACGATCATGAATGGCATTCGACCGATGATTATAGCCACTATAAGAAGTTAGTGGATGATGATCGTGTTTTTAAGTTCCTAGCAGGTCTGAAACCGGAAATTGACGAAGTTAGGGGATGAATCATTGGTCGTCAGCCTCTTCCCTCAATTAATGAGGTTTTCTCAGAGGTCCGAAGGGAGGAGACCCGTCGGAACGTTATGCTTAACAAGCCACAAATTATCAGCCCTACAGTTGCTCCAATTGACCAGTCTGCTTTGGCTGCTGCTAATGCTCACTCCAGCAGGTTTCCATGCCGAGCAGAGGAACGTCCTCGTATATGGTGCGACTACTGCAACAAGCCCCGTCATACACGGGAAACATGCTGGAAAATCCATAGGAAACCAGCAAATTTGAAGAGCAACAAAACGGGAGAAAAATCTAATCGATCCTATCCTTCCGCGCATGAAGCTGCCACCACTCCATTCAACAAAGAACAGATTGATCAACTTCTGAAACTACTGACTGTCAATCCATCATTTGGTACTCCTAATGCTTCCTTAGCTCAAACAGGTAGTAAATTTAGAGCATTTTCTTGTTCCTTAAATTCAGCACCTTGGATTATTGATTCAGGCGCTTCTGATCATATGACAAGTTTTTATCACCTTTTCAATACCTATTCACCGTGTTCTGGTAATGAAAGAATTAGAATTGCAGACGGTAGTTTCTCACCCATTGCAGGAAAAGGCCAAATAACAATCTCAGATAGTGTTAATCTAAAAACGGTCCTCCACGTTCCTAAACTTACTTGTAACCTCTTATCTGTAAGTAAACTATTGCGAGATTCGAATTGTCATGCCATTTTCTCTGAATCTCAATGTTTCTTTCAGGACCAGAGCTCGGGGAAGATGATTGGCAGTGCTAGATTGGTGGATGGCCTGTATTACTTCGATGATAACTCCTTGAGGAATAAAACAACTCACGGCACCAGTGGTATGAGTTCAACGTCTGTTCGTGATAAAATCATGCTTTGGCACCTTAGATTAGGACATCCAAGTTTTCAATATCTTAAACATTTGTTTCCGACGTTATTTAAGAATATGGATTGTTCTTCCTTTTATTGTGAAAGTTGTTTGTTTGCAAAAAGTCAGCGTACTTCTTATATTTCAAAATCATATCGTGCATCTAAACCATTTTATTTAATTCACAGCGATGTATGGGGTCCCTCAAAAATCACAACACTATCCGGAAAAAGATGGTTTGTCACATTTATTGATGATCACACACGTTTATGTTGGACATATTTGATGCGTGCAAAATCTGATGTAGCAGCTTTATTTAAAGATTTTTGCATTATGCTAGAAAACCAATTTCAAATGAAACCTAGCATTCTTCGCACAGATAATGGAACAGAATACTTCAATGAATGTTTAGACAGTTTTTTGAAAACAAATGGTATTCTACATCAATCCATGTGTCGTGACACGCCCCAACAAAATGGCATTGCTGAAAGAAAAAATAAACACTTACTCGAAGTCGCACGTGCACTCATGTTTTCTATGCATATTCCAAAATATTTGTGGGGTGATGCTCTTTTAACAGCCGCATATTTAATAAATCGCATGCCTACACGTATTCTAAATTACACCACACCATTTGATAACTTCAAAACACACTTTCCATCTTCTAGGATATCAGCTGACCTGCCTCCTAAAATATTTGGCTGCGCCTCTTATGTTCATATTCCTAGCCAATTTCGGTCTAAACTTGATCCTAGAGTAGAAAAATGTGTTTTCATCGGTTATGCACCAAATCAAAAAGGGTATAAGTGTTACAATCCACAAACCAAGAAAATTCATGTTAGTATGGACGTTACGTTTTTGGAAAATATTTCATTCTTTGACAAAAATCCCTTTTAGGGGGAGAATGTAATGGAAGGGAATTTTTGGGTCACTGATGATCCTCTCCCTACCACAGTCTTATAAATTTTTCCTCCAAATCAGTCAAAAACAAGTGATGATAATATTGAAAAACAAAAAGGGATCCCTACTAGTACACAAGTGCCGAGCATAATTCCTTCACAAACAGATGAAGAAATACCACAATCATGTACTGAGTTGCGGGTTTATACTCGAAGAGGTACAAAAAAGAATACAGATCAGCCTACTGTTCTAGCACAAGGTCAATCCGACTCCCGAAGCAATGATCCAGGTAATCCTATATCTTTACCACCTCCTAATGAATCTTCTCATTCCAGTATTCCTCTAGATCTTAATATCCCTATAGCCATCAGGAAAGGAGTTAGAACCTGCACCAATCATCCCGTATCTAGATATGTATCCTACACAAAACTTTTCGAACCTTATAGAGTCTTTACTTCTAAAGTTACCAATCTGTTTATTCCAAGGAACATTGAGGAAGCACTAGGTGATACAGGTTGGAAGCTAGCAGTTCTGGAAGAGATGAATGCTCTTAAAAGGAGTGGTACGTGGGAAATAGTTGATTCGCCAAAGGATACAAAGATAGTCGGGTGCAAGTGGGTATTCACAGTTAAGTGTAAGGCAGATGGAAGCATAGAACGGTATAAAGCAAGGCTCGTGGTTAAAGGGTTCACGCAGACATATGAAATAGACTACCAAGAAACATTTGCTCCAGTTGCGAAGATAAAATTGATTCGGGTTCTATTGTCCTTAGCTGTGAATCTTGATTGGCCACTACACCAATTAGACGTGAAAAATGCCTTTCTAAATGGAGACTTGGAGGAAGAAGTGTTCATGAGTTTACCACCGGGCTTTGAAAGAAAGATAGGACAAGAAAAGGTGTGCAAGTTAAAGAAGTCACTATACGGCCTAAAACAGTCTCCAAGAGCGTGGTTTGAACGTTTTGGAACCACTGTAAAATGTCAGGGTTATCAACAAAGCTAAACAAATCATACTATATTTTATAGACACTCAATTGATGGTAAGATTGTCATTTTAATTGTCTATATAGATGATATTATCTTAACAGGAAGTGATAGTGACGAGTTGAGAAGACTTAAAGGAAAACTTGCTGATAATTTTGAAATCAAAGACTTAGATCCATTAAAATATTTTCTTGGAATGGAATTTGCTAGATCAAAGGGAGGCATATTTGTGAGTCAAAGAAAGTATGTACTCGACCTACTGAATGAAACAGGGTTACTTGGGTGCAAAGCTGTTGAAACTCCAAGTGAACCGAATGAGAAACTACAACCGGCCAAACCTGAAGCTGTGATAAACCAAGAACAATATCAAAGACTAGTGGGGCGGTTAATCTACTTATCACATACCCGTCCTGATATAGCCTTTGCCGTAAGCATGGTCAGCCAATTCATGCACTCACCAGGACAAGAACACTTCGATGCTGCCTATAGAATACTAAGGTACTTAAAGGATACTCCTGGAAAGGGAATTTTGTACAAGAAACGTGGCCACCACCTTGTAGAGGTTTATACCGATGCAGACTGGGCTGGGAGCATCACGGACAGGAGATCGACCTCCGGTTACTGTACTTTTGTTGGTGAGAACCTTGTCACATGGCGGAGCAAGAAACAGAATGTCGTAGCTAGAAGCAGCGCAGAAGCGGAGTACAGATCAGTGGCTCACGGCATCTGTGAAGTGTTATGGATTAACAGATTACTCGGAGAGTTGAAGATATCTAATTCAGTACCTATGAAGGTCTACTGTGATAACAAATCAGCCATTGCAATTGCTCACAATCCGGTGTTGCACGATCGGACAAAACATGTGGAAGTGGACAAGCATTTCATCAAGGAAAAGATCGATAGTGGACAAATATGTATGCCATATGTACCGACTACTGAACAGATCACAGATATTCTAACAAAAGGATTACCAAAGAAGAGATTCGACTATCTAGTATGCAAGCTGACAATAGAAGATATCTTCATACCAGCTTGAGGGGGAGTGTTGGAATATTCAATATTGATAGTATTTGTATATATGGAAAGTTAAATATACAGATTAGGAAAATAGTTAATTGTAATTAGTTATTTATCTTTTTTAGTTCTTAAGTTTTCCTATATGTAGTCTCATATTGTATGATTAATGTGATATACAATTGATTAATTCATTTCAAGTATTACTTTCCTAAATTATTCAAATCTCTAATCAATCAAATCCATACCAAAACTAATCCTAATTTACAGACAATTTTAGGTTTTGACCACTCTCTAATGGCTTTAACCTTTTCCGGGTCAACAACAATGCCATGAGCAAACACTATGAATCCCAAAAAAAAAAACACTTGGGGCTGCATAAAAGAGTATTTTTGAGATTAACGTACAATTTAGCGGTCCTAAGAGTCTCAAGAGCCACGATTATGGTTTATGTGCTATTCCCTAGAGAATAGAGATGTTGTAGATGAGGATTTCATCTGTTAATATATGTATATGTATATGGGCCTTGTTCCATTAGGAAAACCAAACTCTAATTCTAATAAGATTATTTGTATATCTCTGTAAAATATACATTTCTCATATATCAATACGATCATCTCATGTCCTTCTAATATTCCGCCTCTTAATTATTTTAACATCATCAAAGTAGACCACCAAAATTTTTCTAATGAAAGGGCATAAAATATCAATCATGACCCTAATGAGGTACTTGGTGCATTAGAAAGTCCAAAAGGCATAACTAACCATTCATACAAGCCGTCTTGGGTCTTTAAAGGCAGTCTTCCGCTCATCCCTTGGTCGGATTCTTATTTGGTGGTAACCACTACGCAAGTCATCTTGGTGTGCCATTTGGACCCTGCTATCTGGTTTAGTAAATCATAAAGTTTAGGGATAGGAAATTGATGATGCCTGAAAATAGATCACCAGACAGGCTGCACGTCACTTTCGAGGTCCAGGGTGTCTTCTGGGCTATCTCGCTTTCTCTTGGCTAAGATTCCTGCAAAACAATGTACCGCGGGTGGCCCTGTTGGAGTTGCACCTTCGGTGTGGGAATCAGTCGAGAGTTCTGAACAAATATTTAGCACTGTGGTAGCTAGGAGAAAGAATGCGCTTGAGTGCAAAACGATTGTGTCTCAAAGCATATCAAAGTGTATTTCGGCGTGTATTACTTATGAATAGCGTATTCGAGCATCTTCAAGCGTACCTTAGTGTAGAAAGAAATGAGGTAATTATTCTCTTATTCATTGATACAATTACAAGGGAGCAAACAACTTTAAATAGGGGAAAATAACACAAGGCTGCTAATCCTAGAATCCCATACAATCAATGACTTTGCTAATTTTTTCAAATCTCTACTTACCTAATTTTTTCAAATCTCTAACAATCATATCCTAACCAAATATAACCCTAATTTACCAACACTCCCCCTCAAGTTGGTACAAAAATATCCTTCATATCCAACTTGCTCACTTGAAGCTCGAAAGGCTGTCTCAACAGACCCTTAGTCAAAACATCTGCAACTTGCTGTGTGGGTACAAATGGCGTACAAATTATTCCTTCTTCAAGCTTTTCTTTTATAAAGTGTATCAATCTAAATTCTGCCTCAGCACTACTTCTAGCAACAACACTCTGCTTCTTGTTCCTCCAAGTGGCTAAATTGCCCCCATAGAAACGTATAATATCTCGATGTTGACCTTCTATCAGTGACCGAATCTGCCCAATCAGTATCTGTATACACCTCAATCTCTCTCTTCTCATTTTTCTTGAAGAAGAGTCTTTTTCCTGGTGTGCTTTTCAGGTAACGAAGAATTCGATACATAGCTTCCACATGTTCTTTGTACGGGGAATGCATAAATTGACTTACCACGCTCACAGCGAAAGCAATATCAAGATATGTATGTGACAAGTAGATCAATCTTCCAACCAGTCTTTGGTACGTCCCCGTATCTACTAGAACGTCATCTTTTACATCTCCAAGTTTAGCATTAGCTTCTTTTGGAGTGTCAGAAGGTTTGCAACTACTCATTCCAGTTTCTTTCAAGAGATATGGAATATACTTCCGCTGCGAAACTACAATGCCTTTTTTGACCTTGCCACTTTCACCCCAAGAAAATACTTTAGCTGGCGCAAATCTTTAATCTCAAATTCCTTGGTTAGGCTCTACTTCAGTCTGCTCATTTCTTCTAAATCATCTCCCGTCAGAATTATATCATCCACATAGACAATCAACACAGAGACCTTGTCTTTGGTTGATTTCTTTGTGAAGTTTGTGATCAGATTGTCCTTGTGTGTATCCTTGGCTTCTAACAAACTTTGTAAATCTCTCTAACTAAGTTCTGGGAGATTGTTTAAGACCATATAGAGACTTCTTTAGGTTGCATACCTTGGTTCCAAACTTTTCAGTAAAACCAGGTGGAGGCTTTATATAGACTTCCCCCTCTAAGTCTCCATTCAAAAATGCATTTTTCACATCCAACCGATTCAGAGGCCAATCAAGATTAGCAACAACAGACAAGAGTACCCAAACTGTATTTAGCTTTGCCAGTGGAGAAAAAGTCTCAAAGTAATCCACTCCATATGTCTGAGTGAAGCCTTTAGTTACAAGACGAGCCTTTTATCTTTTCAAAGATCCAATCTGAGTTGTACTTCATGGTAAATACCCATTTGCAGCCAACAATTGTCTTCCCATCTAGCAGATTCACTTTCTCCCAAGTAGCATTTTTCTTCAAAGCCGTCATCTCCTAAAAAATCACTTCTTTCCACTCAGGAACATTTAGAGCCTCCTGGACACTATTAGGAATGACCACACTAGACACTTGTGATATAAAGGCACAATGTGAAGATGAAATATTTTTGTAAGATACAAAATTTGACAAAGGATGTTTTGTACAAGACCTAACACATTTCCTAAGAGCAATGGGAAGATCAAGCTGACTAGAAGAATTTGACTCAAAGTTACCTGAAGGATTATTTTCATGAATTTTTGAGAAGTCATCATGAATTTCATGATCCAACCTCTGATTAGATTCTTGGTAGTGCTGTTGGATAGTGCCTCTTATTTTTTGTGCTAGATGCTCCTTCGAATATACAAGACCTTTATACCATTTTGCACGCATATCTGTTGTTTTAGTACTTTGATTTTGAGATGGCGTTACCAAAGGTTGTTCATTTGTAGATTCAATATTTTTCAACATTTAATTCATTTGTTCCCTTAGACTTTATATTTCAATATCATTCTCTTCGGTAATTGTTCGTGAGAAACATCATCATGAACAAATTCAAAAATTAAATCATCTAAAAAATCATCTTCACTATTGTTCTCTCCTTGAAAATGGGGATTGCTGTAGTAGTATTGTCCTTAAAAAAATGTGACATCCATTGACACGAACATTTTTTTGAAAACAGGATCAAAACATTTATAACTTCTCTGATTTGTAGGATAGCCTATAAAAATACATGTATGTGCCTTTGGATCAAGTTTAGAATGTCTAGAATCATGATTATAAACAATGGCCACACTTCCAAAAAAATTTAAGGGAATATCTATTGTTAACTGAGCGGTGGGAAAACATTCGGTGAAAAACTTTATTGGTGTTTTAAAGTTTAAAATTCTCTTAGGCAACCTATTAATCAAATAAGTGGCTGTCAAAACTGCTTCTCCCCAAAGATACTTAGGAACCTTAGTTTAAAACTTATAGCTTTAGCAACTTCAAGGAGATGTCTGTTTTTCCTTTCAGTCACCCCGTTTTGTTGGGGTGTATTATTACAAAAACTTTGTTGAACAATCCTTTTTGGGCAAAAAAATTCTCTAACGCATTGTTAAAAAATTCATTTCCATTATCACTTCGAAAATTTTTAATCTGAGTCTGAAATTGTGTTTGAACCATATTATAAAAAAATTTAAGCACAATCTCAACATCAGATTTTTCTTTTAAAAAGAACACCCAAGTGACTCAAGTATGATCATCAATGAAAGTAACAAACCAGTGTTTTTCAGAGAAAGTTAACACTTTAGAAGGATCCCAAACATCACTACGAATCATGGTAAATGGTTTTGATTTTTTATATGGGTGAGATGGAAAAACAACACTATGATATTTTACTAATTCACAAGATTCACACCGAAAAACATAAATTTTTTATTCATGAATAACTTGGGAAACAAATGCTTTAAATATTGAAAATTTGGATGTCCTAATCGATAATGCCATAACAGGATCTTACTATCACTAGAAACAGAAACAAAATTGAAACAAGTCTGCTGATCTTGCCTTCCAAAGGTTGATCCGTTATTAAAGAGGTGGAGGCCACCATCCTGTTTAGCACCCCCAATTATCTTCCCCTAGGTTAAATCCTGAAATTCACAACATGAAGACAGAAAATTAACTTGACAATTATGATCAAGAGTTAATTTGCTGACAGACATGAGATTATATAACAAATGAGGAACATGCAAAACATTTTTAAGAATTAGAGAAGGGGAAATGATATTTTTTCCTTTCCCAGCAATAGTAGTGAATGAGTAATCTGCTTTAACTTTTTGATTCTCTGCACGAGGTGTATATGAAGCAAGGTTTTAAATCGCGGTATCGGGTTACGTAACGATAACAACCGCGGTGTAACGGTATAGTTGGCCTGTCCGTAGCAGGAATCGGCCATAATGGTCGTGAATTTTTTAACATCATCAGAATATTCTCAAAAACTCAATAATAGTAATTGTTTTACTTATTAAACCCTTAATAAACATATTCAAACATTCTAATAGATATTATGGTATTTAACTACATATACAACACAATAAAGATATGAAAAAACTCGAATTCTTTATTAAGGCCGAAGAAAGGTTGAAGAAAGGCTGAAAAATGACTGAAATCTGAAGAAATAATGAATTTCCAGCCATTACATGGCCTCTGCACAAGGTTGAAAATATAGTCTGCTAATGGGAGGGGTGTTTTTGATGGGAGATGGCCTGCACAAGGCTGAATACAACCTGTATTTAACGGGAGGGGGCCAACACAATACTGAATACAACTTGTATCGGCCATAACGGTGGAAAAGACACCGTTACGGGCTTGTATCGGCCCGTAACAAGCTGATTCGGTGTGAATCGTCCCAAGCATGAAATATCGGTCCATAACCATAACGGTGGGCCGATTTTCCGTTACGGTACGTAACGGCCGATACTTAGAACCCTGATATGAAGAAAAAAATTGCGAAGTGCCGGTCATATGATCGGTAGCACTTGAATCTAATAACCAAGAGCCATTAGACTTGGTACAAGCGATGGCAACAGTGAAAAAGATGGGTTAGAATTTCCTAAGGATTGAGACTGAAACATTTTATATAGGTACTCTATCTATTCCTTTGTAAAAGGAAGTGACTCTAAGGAAGATTGTTGCCATAGATTTGTGTTGCTAGCTTGAAATGCGTGAATATCTCCCTCTGACTTGGTGTCACTACTTGGTTTTTTCTTCCAATTTGCTGGTTTCCCGCGCAGCTTTCAGTAACTTTCCTGAGTATGCCACGACCTTCTATAATGGTCACACTGAGGCCTCTGCTTTCCTCCTCGCCTGTCTCCTTCTGAGTCTATACCTCGGGCCACAAGAGCAGATCCTTCACCATCTATTTTTGGTTCATTGATGTTCTTCAACATCACTTGCTGCCGTGCTTTTTCTCTACTGACTTCTGAAAATACCTCTCTTATCGTTGGCAAGGGTTTCTTTCCTAAAATAAGTCCTCGAACCTCATTGAGTTCTTTATTCAAACCAGCCAAGAACACAAATACTCGGTCTCTCTCAATCTTCTTTTGGTACCGAGCACTATCATTTGAATTTTCTTATTGTTCATCTTCAAACATATCCAATTCCTGTCAAACCGTCATCATGTCATTATAGTAGGTTGTTACCTTACGATCGCCTTGCTGCATCTCCATATCCGACTATTTAATTCGAACAATTGTGAATGATTGTCCAAATCTGAATAGGTTTCCCGAACTGCTTCCCAGACATCGCGAGCCCAAGAACATGAAGGGCTTTCCAACAACTGGTTCCATAGAGTTGATCAACCAGGCAGTCACCATTGAATTTTCTGAACGCTACTGCCTGTATTTTGGATCGTCGGTAGCTGGCGGTTTCACTTCGCCATTCAAGTGCCCGAGTTCCCTTTGCCGTCGATCACCAAACGCATGGACTGAGACTACTCAAAGTAATTCTTTCCATTCAATTTGTGAATGGTAATTTGAAGAGAGTTCTCAGAAAAAGAGACAACCAGAAATGGTTGCGGAACTCCCTCCGATGATGTCGCACCATTGCTGGCGTCCGATGAGGTTGAACTGTAGCCAACCATGGCAACCTTGAAATTCATGATCGAGCCCTAGGGCTATGATACCATATAGAAAGAAATGAGGTAATTATTCTCTTATTCATTGATACAATTACAAGAGAGCAAACAACTTTAAATAGGAGAAAATGACACACGGCTGCTAACCCTAGAATCCCATACAATCAATTACTTTCCTAATTTATTCAAATCTCTAACCATCAAATCCTAACCAAATATAACCCTAATTTACCGACACTTAGACATCTTGTGTTTTGATATTTATAAGTGGGGGAAGAGACTCGTTTGGTAAGTCTTCCCTGATTCTCGGTGTACCATGATGGTGATCGCACGGATCTCGATCTCGTTACCATATAGATGGCAGTGATTGCGGGAGGAGATCGTAGAGCCGTTTTTTAGAAAGAGTAACAGTACCTTCCTTATCTGGCGGAGGCAGCTCTAACTGCTTGAGAGCAGGAGCATCGTGGCGCTTGCGCCTAGAGAGGCATGTCCCTAGCCAGGTGTGGAGATGGGGCCTAGTCGAGTTGGTCAGTTTGGAGTCCCCGTGCCAGTTGCATGCTTGAGACACATGACACCCTTTTGAGTCTGACCGAATTTTCCCTCATCAGAAATCTATACTTAATTTTGATCCTATTAATGGCTCGATTATCCACACATGTTCTCCAAGTGTCATCCTTCTTGGAAGTTTACAATGCGTGGATTGCACAAGGACTAATAGTAGATTGACTTCAATTTTTTCTGAGTTCATTTACTTGTCTTTTCATTTCTTCCCGTTCTTTTGGATTTAATCTGTATTGTGGGAGATTAGGGGATGGGATACTGGTATTAACAATTTTTGTGAGCTCTTCAAGGAGAATGACACTTGCCACTTGAATTTTGATTTTTTTTCTTTCTAGGTATAGTTCTATTTCATAACAGAAATCTCTCTCTGTTTTTTTTTTTTTTTTTGGTTCCAATGAGCAGGACCCATTGCTGGTCCTACAGAGGCAGAATTCGTACCGAAGAGAACCAACGGGGTTCATGGCTTCTATGGTGCATCAAGTATGGAGAGGCTACCAGTAGAACAAGCCATAACAGCCACCATCCAACAATACAAACAAATCTCTATGAATTGAGACTCAATATATGTGGGGCTTTATAAAAGTCAACGGCTGTGTGTATGTTGATCATCATCACTTCCAGTTTTAATTTCTCTTACTACATCTCATGTCAATAAGGTATTTTTCAAATACGAGTGTCCGTAAACCTGAACTTTGTACTGTACATGCAAGGAAATTTACCTGGATGCAGTTAAATTTAATGAGGTAAAGTCAACTCATCTTCCCAAACTGTTACTAGTTTGCAATGGAATGAAAAATTCTTTCCTGGTTTTGTGATTCCCCCCCCCCCCTAAAAAAAACAAAAAAAAAGGGAAAAAAACACTGCCCCTGTCCCCCAAAAAGAACACTGTTTTTTCTCGGATGTCTTGTGCAAAGCATCATGGTATCTTCTAACTCTACCTTGTACTGCTAATGATGTCTATATTTAAGTGCCAAGTGGGGGGCATCAGGAGGTGGGAAGTAAATTCTGGATGCATTCTATTAGCTTTTACTTGTAAAACAGAAATTAAAGTTGGACAAAGGAAGGGTATTTCCCTTCAAAGATGTGGCTTGTTTTTTGCCCTAGAATCCATGCGTATTAGCATCTTCAGAAGTTTGACATGTTATCTTGACATTCCAATACGATGACTTCTGGGTGCAGGTTGGTGATAACTTAAATATCCTTCAGCTTCCCTGGAAAAAGAAAATGAAAATGCAGAATACCTATAAATAATAAATTGTCAGAATTGTGTGCTTAAATTGTCTCGGTTAGACTGCTAAATACTACAAACATAATGCCAAGTAGTCTAGCCTAGATTCTCACTCTCCACTGTGGTGATATGAACTCTAACTGAAGTCCACTCTGATAAAAGAAGAATGTATCATGGTATGTCAGAACAATTACACAACATCCTTTCCTATTTCTAGAGATTTTTGTTGTAATTATTATTGTGTATAATGGCATTATCTTTCATTTGAGTTTTCTCATAGATTTTCCCGTATCTCAGGGGAGTTTCTCCATGCCCTTGAAGTACCAGTAAGTGGTGTATAACCTGTTTCTCTGCTGGAGGACTCTATTTTAGAATCACTCCTTGACGCTTTTGATATGCATAACGTTGGAAGAAAACCCTAAATACTGATTACCGGCCTCTTGAAACTTTCTTCCCGGCCAATAAATTATATTTGCATATAAAGAAGGCCTCAAAGGGAACCTCCTGGAAGTTGTAAATTGCTGCTGCAGTAACAGCAATAATATGAGGTTAAAGTGGACTCAATTCTTCATTTTTATTCCTATTTTTGAATGAAGATTTTGGAATATTTTTTTTTCCTAAAAGTTCCCTTGTATTAACTGAATTATTTGGAAGAGTTACAAACATTAAGCAAATTTCCAATTTTAGACAATGTTTTAAGGGGAACAAATCCTTCATGAACTGGTCTTCATGTGCAGAAACACAAGACCTTGACTTTTTCGTTTTTGGTAGGAATATGTCTTAGCTTTTTTACGAACAATGAGGTATTCCTAAATCTAGTTCCCAGAACTGTTTCCCAAAATGTAATTGGTCGTTCAGACAACTACAATATACATTGAGCAGTTTTATCGTACAATCACCTAATACACTTGGGAAACACATTTGGCAAACATGGGTTTTCCCCTTCCAAATATCTATTTCCATCTGTCAAGGCTGTCAAGGTTATCGGACAGCCACTGCTCAATCTAGGAATGTGTGTTCTTTTCGAGTCCAAGATCTCGATCATCAACAGTCCACCTACAAAATGCAATTGCAGTTATTAATATTATGCAAGACAAAACGGGATGAGGTCATGGCAAAAGGGCATCTGAGACATACTTGTATGCACCAGCTAATCTGTGTAAAAACACCAGCATCGTCAGTTTTCCCATATTCATTCCCAGACTTGTCCTTGGTCCTGAGCTAAGAGGTATGTAACTGTATGGCTTCTGCCTTTCCTGAAATACTTTATCATTATTTAGATTAATTATTTTTCATTACATGCCATTGATTTTCCGGATGAGAGAAATAGCCCCAGGGAAAAAGTCATTACATCAAATCTTGATGGATTGAACTGCATGGGGTCCTTGTACAAAGTGGCATCGTAGTGTATACAAGTTGCATCTACATTAACATGCCATCCCTTTTTTATTTCATAACCTGCAGACAGATGTCCATCATTCAAGTGCTGGCATTCACTTTGAGGAAGAAAAGGGACATTTAGATTAATGATTTTATTTTGAGGAGAACATTTCGGTTGCCTGAAGAGATTTATGGCAATTGATCTAAAGACTTTATCCTCGTAAATGCAAGGAAGTTTCTTTTCATATTATTAGAACGAGATGAAAATCATGGTACAAATTATTTATCTGGCATTTTGCAAGAAATAAAAGTGACATGATACTTGCCTTCAATTGTGCAATCATCAAGTGCAACACGAGGAAACCACAGACGGACGTTTGACATTCTCAGTGTCTCTTTGACAACCTGAAAGTTGCATCAAACTATTATTCAGCACACTTGACAGGCAAAGAGATCAAAGACAGCAAAATTATGTACTTTCACAAACATCACAAGGATGCAAGATGTTCGTCTGTTTAGGACAGGTAATGTTTTTGCCTTACTTTTGAGCAATAAGTCATTGTGTTAATATCTTCAAGGGTAAGCCTGGCTCCATCCGGCATGTTTCTGAGTATTGCTAATTGCTCTTCCTGTGAGGAAAATAACATTTGTCATAATTACAGCACTGACTGAAGAAGGAAAGTCTTATCGCCTTTGTTCCTTAGGACTTCACCACGCTAAGAAAGTGGAACCACTTGTTGAGCACCAAATAATTGTCTCACGCCTCAATGTGGCATTGGGAATTTCCTATGCTTATTCTTCTGAAGGGTGTGGGAGAAAAGATGGAACTAAAACGGATTCATTATTGTTCATTATGAATCCAAATTTTAGTTTGAAACTCATGGAATTGATTGAAGAAAATGATGGAATGGGATCGAAGGTATAATGGAATTTTGAGTTTGATCCATCTTATTGGATTTTATTCCACCTTCATCCCTTTCCATTCTTTTGTGCCAAACATCACCTAAGGCTTGTGGTTTATTTCCCCTGTTGCGGCATGGAATTCTAGTAATTCATGTTTTGGCTCCTTCTCGGAACTTCTATCAGACCTACTTTTCCCTGGCTTATATTATGGAAATTTATAAAATATGAAACCGGCACTCAACATGATTTCTTCCTGTCTGTTGTTCTTGAAGATACGGGAGCATTTGAGTTTCACGATAGCACAGAAAAATAGAGGAGTCCGTATGAATTCTCACCCTGAGTTTTTCTTGCGCTGTTCTGTTCTCATCTAAAAACTTCACAGCCCACATCATTGCTGCTGCAGTTGTGCTCTGCCCCGCCATGATGAATGTTAACAAGTTATCCTTAATATCGGAGTCATCAAGCTTTTCATTAGCTGGCAATGAATCTTTATTTAACATGGACTGCAGGAAATCTTCAGGAGATTCCTTTCCACTCCGCCGGCTTGCGATCATGGCTTCAAATGTTTCCATGAGCCGATTTCGCGCCTGATTTTACAGATTTGATTAGTATATGTTATAATTTTGAAGCACAACACACTAAGGTTTGGTAATGTTATTTTTAAGTATTTTTTTAAATGTTAATTGAACAAAAAACTAATTTTATTTAAAAGGCAGATGCAAAAATCCGAGTGTATTTGAGGATGTAAATATGATATCTTAGTATTATCTATCTGAATGATTTCTTAATCCAAACAACAACTGTATTTTGTTCTTAAAAAAAATACTTTTACTTCATTGATTTTTAAAAGTACTTTTTAAAGCAAAAAATAAAATAAAATTATTTACTGTTTTTTGCTTAAAAGCGAAAAAATACTTTAAAAAGTTGCTATCAAACTGTACCTAAACGTTTAATTTGACAAAATTGCCCATTTGATTTTTTCACTTCACTAGCGCACCTTCCTCCATTAATTTTAAACTGATTCTATTCCTAGAGATATTGTTGCAAATGTACTGTATCTTTTGAGAAGGCGTTACCTTGATGCCTTTATAGTATCTGGTGCCAGGAACCATAACAGGGAGGGATAGCATGGCCTCGGAGATTGCAGTGCAGTCTGTCTGAATTGGTTCTAGTAAGGAAGGTTCTCTAACACTCATCGGCATGTCGCACATCGTATCCAATGCTAGCTGCATAACACATCTTCCATCAAGGTTAGTAGCCTGATTAATTCGTTTCAAGAATAGAACATAATCTGCTTTTACTTCCAAATGTTAATCTGTTTTCTCATGTTATATTGATGCATTTTGATTCTCCCATTATCTTATTATTCAACAACGAATACTTGACCTATTTTTTTTATACTTCAGCGCAAAGAATGACAAATATATGGAATTGTTTTTTCTTTTATTTACTTAGTTATTTTGAGATTTACAAAATAAGAGAATGTGAACGTGAGAAGTAGATATAGTTGTCACCTTCATAGTGAAGTCGAGCATGGGAAAACTTTTACCATATTCTTCTAATTTCCATAGTTGTTAAAGGCTCTAGGCGCACCGAGGCGCAGAAGGTGTCCTGGAGCCTAGGCGCAAGGCGCAAGGCGAGGCGCTAGCCTGAACGAAGCCAGGCGCACGACACTAAAAAAATAGAAAATAATTTATGGCATTAATATATTGCAAATTTAGAATTAAGACATAAAACTATAAACTATATTTCTATTATAAAAAATAAAATATACTTGCAAGTCGCCAATAAATAAGAAAAATTAACTAACAAATTTTCAAATGAACAACTAAACAAATAAATAATAACAGAAAAAACAAACAAGAATTAACAAATAAAATTTTCAAATAAAAAACTAAACAAATAAATAATAACAGAAAAAAAAAGGCAGCAGAAACTGGAAACAGCCGAAGAAGATCAGAGGAAGAGGAAGCCGCTGAAACAGAGCAGCAGAAGCTGCTGAACAAGAAGGAAAAGAAAAAAAAACAATCGAAGAAGAAAAAAGGAAGACACTTGCGACGCTTGCTCAAGAAGAAGGAGAAGAACATGGGAAGAAGAAGAAAAAGGGGACTCACCTACGCAATGATGATTCAAAGAAGATGTAAACCTGCGATGCTCTCCTCTCGCTGCGATGGCCTCGCGATGATGATTCGAAGAAGATGTGAACCTGCGATGCTCTCCTCTCTCTGCAATGGCCTCGCGATGATGATTCGAAGAAGATGTGAACCTGCGATGCTCTCCTCTCTCTGCGATGGCCTCAAAGGACTACGATGGCCTTTGAAATCGAAGAAGAAAGATCCGTCTGGATGGAGAAGACCTAGGTTTAGGTCGATACTCACAAGGCGCGCCATAGTCGCGAGGCGCGACTCACGCCCAGGTGAGAAAAGCGATCGCCTCTTGTAGGTCGGTCGCCTAACCCTAGGCGAAGCGCATAAGGTGCGCTGCGCTGCGCTTCTCGCCTAGGCGAGCGCCTAAGCACGCCTTTAACAACTATGCTAATTTCTTCAACCTTTCACATAGCATGGCATCGAACTTCTGTACCAACTTGGATAAAGAATTCATGGAGAATGGCTCGGATAGAATACGCTTAATCCTTCTGTGAGACTCTTCAGGAACACATAGCAAGCTCTATCTTCCAACCGCATCTGCCATAGATTTCACATATCCCTTGTTGAACTTCGTAAAGTTGTTGCTTTGTATCGTTTTTGCACTCTCGACACTTGGAACAAACACATGAATCTTTCCTAATATCCTCGTCTTGAACCAGTTCCCATACCTAACATCATTCATTACATTCAACATAGAAGCAAAATCAAGGTGGGTTTGATAACCTGGAGATATAAATATTCTTTTAATTCAAAAAAATACTTGTTTCAAAAGAATTTTGTTTAAAATAGAGAGGTCCTAGTTCATCAATCTCTTAAAATATAAACATCGAATAAATGGAAAATTACTATTTTTTGTTTTTAAAAAATGCTTTTATTTTCTTGATTTGTAAATTACTAGTTTCTAATGCAAAACCAACGATACTTTTGTTTTTAAATACTTTTCTTTAAAAGCCAAAAAGTTCTTGACACCGTTAGCAAATGGTGCCTTAGTTGCCTGCCTACCGTTAAAATTGAACTGAAATTTAATTGCATAGACCCAAGTAAACACACATGATAGAATCATTTGACATGAATTTGGAAGATATGCTCTCTTCCACAAGAAATTTGGAAAACGGTTTTGAGAAGAAACACGATACGGGGATGAAAGAAAAATGGAACCCATTTGTTTAGTGTTTTTGTTCTCAAATTTCTGCTTCTATTCCTATTTCTTATTTGGGAACAATTCTGTTCTGTTCCCAAAAAGTTTGCTCTGAATATCTGGGAACAGAACGGAAACAGATCTTTTCGTTCCCATATTTCAGTTTCTGTTCCCAATTCTCCAGGAACATAAATAAAAATCTGGGAATGGAACACCAAATAAAACACCTAAAACAGCTAGAATATCATGTAATTCTTATTGGCAAAAATCACATACCATAGTCTTCGTAATCTGACAAAGTCGTAACAACCTTTGCTACTGTTGGTGGCAGATAGCAAACCGAAAGTTTCTCCCAAGAAAGGGAGACCAAGCTGGCCTGGGATGCCGCTGTTCTTGCTAGTGACTCTACCCAATAACTTGGAGAGGAGAAGTGTTACTCCTATGGTAAGAACTGAACCCAATATGATGTCCACAGTTGTTTATGGAATTCTGTACTTCTTCCTTCAATAGATTCAACATCTTCACAAGTATATGCGAATGTCAACAGCACTTGCCATTGCATCTTATATAGTTGATAAACATATATTAAAGATTAAATAAAGTCTTGTCTTTGGTTTTTTCAGGTAAAGAATTTAGTATTTTAAGTTGAGAGCATCTTGGGGATGATGCTGAGATAGCCAGCATTGAACGATTCATGTCAGTAAAAGACAAGAGACTACATTATCTCAGCCTTGGACCATTTCTCAATTCTTTAATATGATGGTAAGTCGATGTCGGGTGGTCTTAGGTCTCTCTCAATTCTAAAAACTAGCTCACGATGTGAGACTTTCTCTCACACTTATAATCTGATTACCAATCTCTTCTACACCCGATGTGGAATAAACCCAACAGTCAAATCTCAGGTTAGAGTTCCCTTTTTTCTTTATTCTTTGTTAGATTTAATCTGAGCTTTAGGAAGCATTTGTTTTCATAGAATTCGAGTTGTGGAGTTGGAATTGAAAATAAAAACATGTAAAAATTAAAAAATTTATAAGGGTTCATTTCCATTTTCAATTCTAATTCTAATGCTTTAATTATAAACTACCAAACACTAACTTAGAGTTATCCTAGTGGCTTTGCGATCGTTTATTGGCCACCAATATACAAATATAAAATTCAACAATTTTTTTAATGCATTAAGCATTTATTTATGCATGAAGTGTTTCATAAAAAAAATGAATTATTCAACATTTAAATTGAAGAGATTAAATCTGAGATACTTTCTCATTTTGACAAATATCAAGGATTTAATAATACCTAATATACCCTTTATCTCTTTGCAACATATGTGTTTTTCGAGTTTATTTTGTAGAGTTTACTCCTCTCTCTCATTCTCTCTCTCTTGTTTTTTTTTTTTTTTTTACTTTTGTTTTGTATTGTTTCTTTCATTTGTTTTGTTTTTACTTTTATTTTTTTAGTTTTTTGTTTATGATTTTTAGAGAAAAAAAAAAAAAAAAAATAACGAATTAGAAAATAAAAATAAAAATAAAATTAAACTCTCTTGCAGAGAGAGAGAGAGAGAGAGAGAGAGTCAAAAAAAAAAAAAAAAAACAAAGATAGAGAGAACATTGGAAAGAGAATTTTGAGAGAGCAAATTGTAGATTCTTTTTTTTTTATATAGATAAAGTGATTATATTATAATTTTTGGAGAGAGGGGAATGAGATCTGAACCCTCTCCTTCGAGGGAAAAAATACACTTGAGTTAAATTCTGTAAAATTTGAAGGAAAAAAAGAAAAGAAAGACAAAACATGATTTCAAGTCTTTTAAACGATTTATCGATTATGGTAAACTTTCTATTTGAAATCAGGATAGTCGTCATGAAAACTCTCGAGGAAGTTTCATGATAATAGTGGCTCATTTTGAAAAGTAAATATTGAATGGTCTTGGTGTAAAAAGTCATTTATTTCAGTAAACCCATTGAATTATTTATTGGGTTTCCTACACTAGTTTCAAAGCACAAGTTACAACAATTTTGGCTCAATTGTCACATAGGGAAAGACTCGTCGAAAGTTAACCGATCAAAGGTCCGATATGTGAAAGAGAGATTGTTGGGTTTATCCCCACACTGAATGTGAAAATGATTGATGATCATGTTATAAGTGTGAGGGAAATCCTCACCTCGTGAGCTAGTTGTTAGGGTTCAGAGAAGTCCAAAACCACCTTACATTGATATCAGAGCTCAGGTTGAACAACTTTAGTCCAATAGTTACAAAGAAATAGATTAGTCGAGAGTTAGCCGACTAAAAGCTCGATGTATGAGGAGATCGTTGAGTTTATTACATATCGGCTATGAAAATGGTTAGTAATAAATGTGAGAGAATAAATTAATTTTTATATGAGTTAATTTTTAAAATTGAGAGAGCCTCAACACCACTCGACGTATTTCATTTATGGTAGTTCAGTCAAGTTTTGAAAAATTGATTGCGTTAGATCCTTCTTCTTTGCAAAAAATTTGAACAACGAAGCTTCAATGAAATTCCATGAATAGGCTCTATTTCAAAGTCCCCATCCCCCGCGACACCAAATGTCACTCCCAAATCCATCATATTAATAACAAGATGATGATCAACCATTATAATAAGAATACCAAACCCCAAAGTAATAAGAATACCAAACCCAAAAGTAAAGTTCCCAAAATACCCACATCATGTCTTCAGCCGAATCCAAATTGGCCGTGGCCACAGTCATTTCAACCTTGGATTCCATGGCCACGACAGCCAAGGTGGTCCGGACCATAGTTCACGACTACCTCCCTCCCGAATTCCAAGACTACCTTTCCTTGGGCCTAAGGAACTTTTTATCACTTTTTTTAATGTTATTTTATTGCAAGTTTTGGTTACTGTTTATCTAATATTTTTGTTAATACTTTAACATATAGGTTTAATTTCAGGAATTTGTCTCTATATTTCTCCCAAATTTTAGAAATTTTAGGCATGTTGAACTTCAACCCTAATTTTGATAATCTCTGTTAAAGTAATGAGAAAACTTAAATTATTGTGGTAGTCTCTCTCTATTTATATTGAAAAACGAAGAAACAATACAGGAAATCTTAAACCGTATAAGAAATCCTAAATAATACAAGAAAGACATAAATACCCTTTTAACACTACTCCTCAAGCTGGAGTATATACATTGTATGTTCCAAATTTGTTACAAATGTATTTTATTCTTGAGTCCCCCAACGGTTTAGTGAATATATCAACTAACTGATCAATTGAATTTATATATTTAGTCTCAATTTGTTTCTGCAATAATTTTTTTCGAATAAAGTGACAATCAATTTCAATATGTTTTGTTTTCTCATAGAAGACTGAGTTGGAAGTAATGTGAAGTTGTTGGTCCAGTGAGCTACATAAGAGGGGGGTGAATTGGGTAGATAAAAAAATTATCAGAGAAAATACTTAAAAAATTCAAGTAATTAATTTTAATTCTAAATTAATTATTTTCTTTATATCACAGCGGAAATATAATATCAACTAGGTGCATACCAAACAATAAAAAGTAAATAATGAAAAATAGCAGTATATCAGAAATTTATACTGGTTCACCAAGCTACTCTTGGCTAATTCAGTCCCCTGAGCTCCACGGAGAGTCGCACTCACTAAATTCAAGATTCCTTTAAAGGTAGGAACCAAACTCTTACAAAGATTCTTTTCACGGACTCAGAATTAACCTTTACAAATTCATTTTTCTAGACTCAGGAATAATCTATATTTTTACAAGCTCAAGAATAACCTAGTTCTTTTTATATCTTAGGCTAAATAATCAAAACTTCACAAACACTCAAAATATCCTTTTACCCAGTAAGGATTGAACCGTTACAAAGTTGCTCATAAATCAATTCAATCCAAGAAGAATTATTACATCAATCTCTTTACAGGAAGAGACTTAAACTAGCTACCCTTAGATTAAATACTCTCAATAGTATTCAATCTGTCACTCAACTCACCAATTACAAATTGATAAGTGATTTTCTCACTCGGAGCTTCTACCACCCTGGATAAATTAGAACTCAATTAATATCTCAAAACTAGTGATAGAAAAGTGAGATATTCAAAATATGATTTAAACAAAAATAAGGTAACACGTAATTGAGTATGTAATCAGATTTCTTCAAGAAATTGTTTCAAAAATAGTTTTCAATAAAAAATCAGAAAATAATTTCAAAGATAAAATTCCAAATACAATCAAGCAATCAATCAATAGAAAGTAATTTGGAAAGATCTCACCCAGAATCCACCGAAAGAATAATAATAGCAATGTCACTTCAGATCGGTAGCAACAATAATTCACAGCAAATAATTCTCAAGAATAACTCTTAGAAAAACTCTCACAATTCTCTCAATATGATTTCTTTTAGAAAAGCTCGGTATAATTCTCTTAATCTCACACTTTAATATGAAAAACGCAGGTCTATATAAAAAAGTATAAAATAAACTTTTTAATGGCTAGTTTCCACTTGTAATGACATTTAATTACTCTTATAGACCCCTTATATCATTAAGACTTTATCTTGGTTCAAATCACTTAATTATAATTTTTAAACTTCTCAATTAAGTCCCCTAAATATTTTTCAATTATAATTAAATAGGATAGAAAGAATTATATGTACCAATTTGAGAAATATTCAAAGTTAATGAACCAAATTTATAGGGATATCATAATATATATTGCATATTTCAAATAATATTAAATCCCTAATATATCTTGTGAATCTTAACCATAAAACGGCTAGTAACGGCTACTTTTAGAATAAAATCCGGAATTCCACAAAATCCTGAAATAGTGCCATAAGTCGACTGACTAAGGATCACCGGTCGACCGCTCGATTCAGGATGTAGCCAAGCCAATAATCCATTGCCTATCGGTCGATCTATCTATCGACCTAGAGATTCAGAGAGTTACATTTCTAGTCACAAGTCGATCTCCTATCGACTTATCGATTTAGAGAGTTTACCATTTAAGCTCCGGTCGACCTACCTGTCGACTTATCGATTTAGAGACTTCATATTCTATGCATCAGTCGACTTGCCTTTCGACTTACCAATGCTGGAATCTCTTCTAAATTCATTTTTAATTAATTCTCATTGATATTTTCGCCCCTTTAACCGATTTTTTTTCTCGGTTAGCTCCACTAAATTTGTTAAATACAATTTTAATTAATTATCAATATTTCTTTTTCAATTTCACATAGGAGTAAATAATTCAACTTATTAGGATCCTATAAAAAATACATATATTTATAAAAATTATTTAAAAATCTTTTTGTGTCGTGTGTGATCCTAATTGGGATATTAAGAGTTGAAATTTAACCTGAGTTGTTTTTCCTAGATTCTTCAAATTCTTCAATATCTTAATCTTTCATCATCTTTGTCAGTATCTTTTAGCATCCATTAATTACTTGTCATCATATCTTTATCATTGGAACTAATAAACTGAAACACTTAATCAAACCATTAGTTCCACAAAAGACATCAACATTTACTTGTTCATCAAAATCTTAGGATCAACAGAAGTGTTGTTTGATTATCACATACCAGATCTATCAGTGAAGAGTGTTCAAATCCAAGTTCTTCCAACAAGTGTTTCAATCAAGTTAACTCACAAGTGGTATGGGTCATTGCCTTGTATTTCGATTCTGCACTTGACTGTGCCACCACAGTGTGTTTTTTACTTTTCCAAGAGATAAGGTTACCACCAATGAACACACAATATCCAGTAGTAGACTTCCTATCCAATGGCGATCTGGCCCAATCTGCATCTTTGTAGCCCTTTATTTGAGTATGATCGAAGTTTTGATATAGCAAACCACAATCAAGAGCACCTTTCAAATATCGGAGAATACGGATCACTGCATCCCAGTGACAAGTCATTGAACGATCTAAGCACTAGCTGATAACACTAACAGCAAACGAGATATCTGATCTGGTAACTGTCAGGTAGTTCAACTTCCCAATTAACCATCTATATTATGCTGAATCTGTCAGTGGTACACCTTGATCTGCCAACAATTTGGTGTTTGGATCCATAGGCGAGTCAATTGGTTTAGCTCCTAACATTCTTATTTCGCTTAACAGGTCAATGACATATTTTCTCTAAGACAGGTAAATGCCTTGACTTGATCGAGCAACTGTAATTCCCAATAAGTACTTTAAGTGACCCAAATATTTCGTTTGAAACTTACTATTCAATTTTTTTTTGAGTTCTTGAATACCACCGTGGTCATCCCCAGTAATCACGATGTCATCCACATACACAATCAACAATATTATCTTGACTTTACTATGCCTGTAGAAGACGGAATGATCGACTCCATATCGTCGAAGACCAAATTCAGTGACCACTTCACTAAATCTTCCAAGCTATACTCGAGGAGACTGTTTGAGGTCATAATTAGATTTCGTCAAGCGACATACAAAACCAGATTTCCCTTGAGCAACAAACCTAGGAGATTGCTCCATAAATACTTTCTCACTCAGATTGCCATTTAAAAAAGCATTCTTGATATCAAGCTGATGTAATGACCAATGAAAAGTGGCAGCCAAAGAGATGAACAAATGAACAGAAGTGAGCTTGGCAACAGGAGAGAAGGTCTTAGAGTAATCAAGGCCGTAAACTTGAGTATAGCCTTTAGCAACTAAACGGGCTTTGAGTCGATTAATGGTGCCATCCGGATGAACTTTGACAGTGTACACCCATTTACATATAACTATTGTTTTGTCAGGCGGAAGCGAGACGAGATCCCAAGTGTCATTCTGATGTAAGGCATGCATTTCTTCTTCCATTGCTTTTGCCCAACTTGGGTGAGTGAGGGCCTTTGAAACAGACTTATGAATAGAAACATAGGATAAAGAAACAACAAAAGAGGAGTATGAAGGAGATAGGTGTGCATACGAAACAAAGTTAGAAATAGGATGGGTAGTACATGTGCGCTTACCTTTTCGGATGGCAATGGGCATGTCCTGGTCAGAGATGGATTGGTCAGTTGGAGAAGAATATGAGGACACAGAGTTGATAGGCGCGACAACGGAGGGTGCCTTCTAGCGACGAGAGTATACCTGCAAAGGAGCTGAAGAACGACTAGGCGGGATACGATCTGGAGTAGAGGAATATAGTGTAGGATTTGGTACACATGGTAAGGGAAGCGTAACATCCAGATTGTCTTTAGAGGAAGGGGCAGAAAAGTAAGGGGTAGACTCAAAGAATGTAACATCCACACACACAAACGAGCGACATAATGATGGACTATAACAACGATAACCCTTTTGTGTGCGAGAATAGTCGAGGAAGACATATTTTAAAGCACGGGGATCTAACTTGTCCCTGCTAGAAGTCAATTGATGAACAAAACAAACATACCCAAATATTCGAGGAGGTAAACTAAACAAGAAAGAACGAGGAAAAAGAATGGAATGGGGAACCTTGTTATTGAGGGTAGAAGACGACATCCTGTTGATTAAGAAACAGGCTGTAAGAA
This sequence comes from Eucommia ulmoides, assembly GCA_016647705.1. Classification (NCBI taxonomy): domain Eukaryota; kingdom Viridiplantae; phylum Streptophyta; class Magnoliopsida; order Garryales; family Eucommiaceae; genus Eucommia; species Eucommia ulmoides. Next base: position 48,529,913 of record CM028339.1, on the reverse strand, counting down.
CCGCATCGCCCTAGAAATATTTGGGAACGTTCATATCAAAAAGAAGAGTACGAGCCACTTTTAGAAGATGTCGATTTTTACGCTCAGCAATTCTATTTTGTTGCGGTGTATGAGGATAAGAAGACTGATGCAAGATACTAGAGTGTGACATAAATGAAGTAAATGGTTGAGAAAAGTATTCTCGAGCATTATCACTTCGAAGAATATGCACTGATACATTAAATTGAGTTTTAATTTCAGCACAAAACGCATGAAAAATAGAGAATAATTCTGAACGATCTTTCATTAAATAAAGCTAAGTAACTCTGGAAAAGTCATCCACAAATGTCTCAAAATAATGAAAACCTAATGTAGAAATAACACAAGAAGGACCCTAAACATCTGAATGTACTAAACTATACAGACTCGATGCTTGAACATGAGCTGAGGAAGCAAATAAAATACGATGATACTTACCCAATCGACAAGACTCACACTCTAACAAAGGTAAATGACTCAAATTTGGAACAAGTAACTTGTGGTTGTCAAGACAGGGATGACCAAGGCGACAATGGATCTGGTGAGTGGAGGCAATAGCAGGATAGACAGTAGGTGGGACAACAGGACTTTTGTTATGGTCATCAAAGTAATAAATGTCATTTTCCTCACGCCCGGTACCAATCGTCTTCCGCGTCCTCAAATCCTAGAGAATGACAGAATTAAGAAAAAATGATACAAAACAATTAAGATGTTTAGTAAGCTTACTAACTGACATCAAATTAAAAAAAAATGAATAAATATACAAGACAGATGATAGAGATTAGGAGGGTGAGGGTTTCTGTAAGACCTTGATTTTTTTTTCCTTATACAAATTGAGTTGCATTTGAACACATTAGAAAATAATGGGGTTGATGGTGTTATTCATTGTTTAATCAAAAAGTTTAGGGGTCAAATTGAAATTTATATAAACATTAAAATCAGAAATTGGTTCAATTACTATCTTAACTAAAATAGGGGGGAGGTTAGGGTAAAATCAAATAATATATATATATATATAGAGAGAGAGTAGTCGGTGGGGCTTGGCCTCTTTTTATTTATTTATTTATTTATATATATATATATATATATATATATATATATACAGACAGACAGACAGACAGACAGAGGGAGACAAGGGAAAAAGTGATTGGAGAAAACGGAGAAAGAGAGAGGATCGGCGATGGAGCTCCGGCGAGGAAGTAGGTGTTGTCTGTAAGGGATGGGATCGATCTGGTAGCGTGAGCCGTTCGTCGCCATTGTCTGGTGAGTGTGTATGTCCTCTGTTTCCGTCGTCGTTGCGTCGTGTGTGTGTGATCGACACTGTTTCGATGCTGATATTAAGTTGAGTGTGTGCTGTCCGTCCATTCGATGGTGTGGTCATTCACTCCGGTGTGACGTCGCCGGCGGTGGGTTAGAAAGAGAAAACTAGTCGGTGGTGTGTGAATGTCCCTGTTCCGTCGCAGGTGGTCTTGCTAACGGTGTGTCCGGCGTATGTGTGTGCAAACGGTTGCGGGGGTGGTGGTTGGTGACGGTCGTTTGGCCAGTCGGTGAGTTAGTGAGAGAGAGCGTTGGCTGTGTGTTCGTGTGGGTTGTCGTTCTGTCCGACGGTGGTGTTCAGACGGTGATGGTGAGTATATGCATGACTGTGTGTGGCTCCTCCGGTGGTGTGTGGGTGTGTCGTCGTTAGTTGGCTGGAAGGAAAACAAAAACAAGAAGATGAAGGAAGGGAAAGAGAAAATGAAGGAAGAGAGAGATAGTGGAAGGAGATCGGCGACGAGACCCAAACCGAAGCAGACACAGAAATAGGAGAACGGGAAAAGGAAGAAGAGAAAAAGGAAAATAAAAAGGAATTTACACAAACCACCCCAATAAAACCTAAAACTCATCTCGCAGACCAGTGGAAAATCAGGAAAAGGTTCGCAGGCACCAGAGTACTGTTAGAGGATAGTTGTAAATAGTCTTCAGCGCGGATAACCAGGTGAGTGTACTGTCTTCTTGTCAAATCTATTTTCATATATATATATGATAGAAAAATATATTTGCTTGAAAATTGAATGAATTTTCTAGCTTACATGGATCAAGCGTTATTTTGGGTATTTATGATATTGTGGATTTCATTGTTTGTTGTTGAGATGGCAGTTGATGATGGGCGGAGTTGTTGTTGTTGAGGTGGAGATGAGTTGTTGTTGTTGAGGTAAGGTGAAAATTGGTGGTGGATATTCACCCGCTTGGCATAGTCTAGCGGAGCGGTGTTTCACCATTCTAACACAGTCCAGCGGAGCATTGTTTCACCCGTCTGGCATAATCCAACGGAGTTTTGTTATATCCCGTTAGGAAGACATATCCTACAGGGTACGGGATCGTTGGAACTCTCGATCGTAAGGTTAAAATGATCACATGGCTAGCCTAGGTGTGGTATGATGTGGTGTGGTGTGGTGTTTGAGAGATGGTGTTTTATTATATATGGTGATATGGTGTTTTATTTTATCATCTTTGGTGTTTTATCATATTATCTTATGCTGATGGTTTGGATGGATTTTATATATTTGATATATATATATATATAGATGATGATTCTGAATGGTAGGAAGAAGAAGTTTTTTCATGGTTTTTGATTTTATACTACTGTTAAAAATGTGTTTGTTTATACGTGTTATGCTTGATTCATTTAAATGTTGTATTATTTAGACTGTATTATTATTTAAAAATGTTTTTATTAAGAAGGCAGTACACTCGCAGGTACAGCAGCTAGAAGTTGGTCCCCTACTGGCACTAGGTAGAGTCATGCATTGGAGTCATGTGGGAGTTTTTGGTGATGAGCTGTTTAAGGAAAACTTGTGAGGGGTTTATAGTTATTATATTTTTGGGTGGCTATTATTGTTGGGGATAGGTGTGTCCCCCATAGGAGATGATGTATATGGTCTGTATATGTGATTTTATATTTATGTATGCATAATGTTGTTTTTTTAGTTGGTTGAATGTACATGTGATGTTGTATTATTATTTAAAAATATTTTTATTAAAAAGGCAGTACACTCGTAGGTACAACAGCTAGAAGTCGGTTCCCTACTGGCACTAGGTAGAGTCATGCATTGGAGTCATGTGGGAGTTTTTGGTGATGAGCTGTTTAAGGAAAACTTATGAGAGGTTTATAGTTATTATATTTTTGGGTGGCTATTATTGTTGGGGACGAGTGTGTCCCCCATAGGAGAGGATGTATATGGTTTGTATATGTGATTTTATATTTATGTATGCATAATGTCATTTTTTTAGTTGGTTGAACGTACATGTGATGTTGTGTTGACGTCACTCCGGCCCTAGCGTGACGGGTGTCCGGAGTGGGGTGTGACAGTTTCACTATGCAAATGCCACAGAGAGAGACAGTGGAACCATCAGTAACTGTAACAGAAGACAATGAAGAAGATGGCGTAATATGTGTAAAGAGAGAAGAGGTACCTGACATGTGATCAGTGACAGCAAAGTTTATGACCTAAGCTGTGGGAAGGGAAAGGCAAATTAAAAGACAAGCAGTAGAAATATCTCGTTGAGTTAAAGAAGCAATGGGAAGAGATGCCTGCTGGAATGCCTTTATATTAAAGGAATTAAGTATATTCATCATTAGAGATGTCCTTGGCTGCCTGAGATTCTGGAATAGTAAGAGTATTTGGATAAGATGTCACTGGATTGGCGAATTTGGGTAGACGACCAACTAAATCCCAATATGTTTCTCGAGTATGATTCTTCTTTCCACAAAAAGAGCATTGTCGATGTAAACCACGACCACGACCACTACGTCCACCCCGAGGGCCACTACCACGGCCACCACAAGAGGAACCATCACGACTACCACTAAGTTGAGCACCATGATCTCCTGTAGGAATTTGAGTAACAAGCGCCGGATGCTCAGATGATGCAGACGAACTCAAGCTAAAAATATTGTCCTTGGTAGTGCTATGCGAGACGCGAGACGCAGGAATACATTTTAGTGATGGTGGGGAGAGTAGCACTGGAAAGGATCTGAGATCGGACTGGTTCAAATTCTGGGTGTAATTCAGCCAAGAACTTTATGACAGCCATCTGCTTGCGTTGCTTTTGCATTTCTTTCAGATCGACAGTCATCGGTAGGATAATATTCAACTCCTCATAGAGACTGTTGAATGTGGCAAAATAATCTGTGACAGATTGCGTGCCTTGCTGAAGTTGGAAGTACTCTACCGATAAATCATACATTCTAGTGAGATTACTCGAATATAACAAACGAAGGTACTCCCATATGGCTTTACACATATCTAGATGAGTACAACGATCAACAACTTAAGGCTCCATCGAATTCTACAACGACGCTACAATCTGCGCATCAGCTTGAATCTATTCCTCGTACTTTTTATCATTTTCTGTTGGGGCGGGTTTCGTGAGATGGTTATGTTTTCCTTGTCCGGGAAGGGCTATTTTCACAGTCTTAGACTAATTTAAATATTTGGTTCCGTTCAACTTACGGGTTATTAACGGTTGAAGTGTAGTAATTGAAATGTGTACCTGTCAATACAACAACTAACAAACAACTCACACAAGGGAAACAAACCAACAACACAAACAATTGTAGGGCTTAAATGAAGAACATTAGAATCAGAACAATACTCACGAAAAGATGGAAATTCTCATGAGCAAGAACCCTTGTGGTACCGCCGGATCTGGACAGAAGTAGCTCCTCAATGTTACTGTGTTTAAGACAAGGCAACCGATTACGACAGAATACAATTTATTACTTTCATCTGATGAAGTCCTGAAGGTCGTGAGTCTTAAGCCAGAGTAATCGATGGCCGGCGAAAGTCGACGAAGCGCTGGTGATGGTCGGTGAACCTCGACGAAGCGTCGGTGATGGTCGGTGAGGTTTGAACAGTGGTTGTGGCGAATCAGATCTGCAAAACAACGACTAGGAGTCACAAAACTAGTCAAGTGATGGTCGATGAAGCACCGGGGATGGTCGGCGAAGGTCGGCGAACGTCGTGCTAGGGTTGCGGCGGCGGCGGCTGGAAGATTGTGGGCTGGAGCTGCTAGGGTTTGAGACTTTTTTTTTTTTTTTTTTTAATAGGGAAAATGAAAGAGAAAAAAAAAGTAAAAAAAAATCATTTGAACAGATTTATGAAATCAATCTCTCATAACTTGCTTTTAATACCATGTTAAAATAATGAGAAGACTTAAACCATTGTGATAGTCTCTCCCTCTATTTATATTTAAAAACAAATAAACAATACAACAAACCCTAAATCGTACAGGAAACCCTAAATAACACAGGAAAGACAGAAATACCATTTTAACAATCTCAACCCTAATTCCTGTTTAGTATTTTTATTCTCATAAAACTTGAAACAAGAATGTGTTTGTTTAGTGTTTTGTGTAGTGTTTCTGTTATCTTTGATGGTGTTTGTTTAGTGTTTATTTAGATGGTGTTTGTTTAGTGTATTTGTACTTAGAAAACTTGGAACAGGAATGTGTTTGTTTAGTGTTTCTGTTCTCTTTGATGGCATTTGCTTAGTGTTTATTTAGATGCCATCTACTTTCAATTTTGCCTTCAAATTTTTGTTCTAATCACTTAATTTTTCGAGTTTCGCATCAAGATCATTAGAATCCAGTTCGTTGGGAAACCTAACTTTTTTCTTATCACTTTTTTGAGTGTTCTTTTATTGTAGGTTTTTGTTACTGTTTATCTAATATTTTTGTTAATGCTTGAATGGGTGGATTTGATTTTCAGAATTTTTCTCTCTATTTTTCCCAAATTTCAGAAATTTTAGGTATGTTGAACCTCTAACCTAATTTTGATAATCTCAACCCTAAATTCTATTTAGTGTTTCTGTTCTCATAAAACTTGGAACAGGAATGTGTTTGTTTAGTGTTTTTATTCTCTTTGATGGTGATTGCTTAGGCCCCGTTTGGTAATCGTTCCTATCCCAAAAATTCTCATCCCATTCCCAGTTTTTTGGGATTTATGTTTGGGCATTACGTTTGGTAAATTTGTTTTTGTTCCTATTCCCATCCCAAAACCAAGAATTATTCTCATTTTTCTTAAGAAGTGAGAAACAAAAAATTGTTGTTTCTCATAATTCTCATTCAATTCCCAAAGTAAAAAAAAGACAAGGTCGATATTAATAGAATTATTAATGAGGTCTGACCTTAAACTCTTATAAGCCTTTTTTTCTTTCTATTTTTTTCTTCATTTTTCTTCTTCTTTCTTCTTCGTGTTTTTCGCATGTTCTTCGCGTGGTTCGTCGTCCTCATCCTCCTTCACTATCGTCTGTTTCGTCTTTTTCGTCTCCTTCGCCTCTATTTCGTCTCTTTCGCGTGTTCTTTTTCGTGGTTACAATTTCGATTTTGAAATTGAAATTGATTCGATTTCAAAGGTTTAAATCACAGCTCATTCGGGAAATGATGAACACGATGGTGAAGACGAATGCGAAGTATAGTTCGGCGCTGGAAAAGGGGGAAAATCGCACACCTTCGACCGTTTGGAATGAATTTAAGATCAATTGAGTTTAGGAAAAATTATGATTTCGAGCTGTAATCGATTTCGATTTCAATTTCGGCATCAATTTCAATTGGAGTTTAGGATTTCGATTTCGATTTCAATTGGGGTTTAAGATTTTGATTTCGATTGGATTTATGATTTCAATTTCGATTGGGGTTTACGATTGATGATTTCTTGATTGTGGTTTAGGGTTTGATTGTTTGATTGTGGTTTAGGATTCGTTCTTGATTTTTAGGATAATTTTAGGATAAAATCAGAAACACTAGGGTTTGATTGCTTGATTGTGGTTTAGGATTCATTCTTGATTTCGATTGGATTTATGATTTCAATTTCGATTGGGGTTTACTTTCTTTTTTTTTTGGAATAGAATCGTGTTTGATAACCACATTATTCTAGAATTGTTTTGTCAACAATGAATTCACTATAACAAACAACAAAAACACAAAAAATAAACAACACACCAAACCAAAACAAGATCAATCCTACAACAATTCAAAAATATACAATATATAGAATCACTCACTGCAACTAAGCATTGATTGGAAATAAAAATCATCCAACTGCAACTGCAAATTGTTTCACTGCAATTGCAACTCAAGAAAATCATAGCAACTCAACTCAATTCACGATTTATCCAATTCACTTGAAACCATAACAATTGCAACTCAAGAAAATCATTCACTGCAACTGCAAATTGCTTCAAAATCTAAGTGTAAAAATTAACATATCTAAGATCTCAATTATTAAATCATTGAGAAATCAAGAAAATGAATCACTCACTACTGTTGTTGCTATTGCTTCGAAATTGGAAGGTTGTTGTGCACTAGAGAAGATGAAGAAGCCATTTGTGAACCTTAGCTCGTTGACGGCTATGATTTCGTTGACGAAATCGAATTCTGAACAAAATCGATTTCGTTGACGAGTAACGAAATCGATTTTGTTCACGAACCCTAGCTGCCCAATCAATTTCGTTCATCAATTCATCGTCGATTGGAATATTTAGTTCCTGAATTGCGATTACAGATCGACGAGCAGCGGTGAAGACTGGAGAAGAGATGGTGGTGGTGGATATTGGTTTCGACGATGACAAACTAGAGAAGAGCTGAAGAACAACAACCCATTGCTCCAATAAACTGGAGAAGAGCTGAAGAACAACAACCCATTGCTCCAATCCCTCTTTGATTTCGACGACAGTGATGGAGAGACGACGAAGACGATGATGGTGCCAAACGAGTTCGACGAAGCTGACAGAAACGATGACGACTGGCGATGAGGAGTTCAGTGAAGAGAAGACGGATGAGAATGGCGAGGAGGAAGAACGAAAGACATTAGAAATGTCAAAAAATAAAGGGTTTCCAAAATGTGTGGGATAAAGTTCGAACTGAGGGTCTTATTAACAATTACAAAATTTTGAGCGTGTCCGTAAAGTTAGGTTTAGTTTTTTGGACAAAAATAAAATAAAATTTGTTTCTCATTTCCTTAGGATTTTGAGAATCAATTCTTATTTTTTTTGTTAGGTTGAGTTTTGTGTTGCCAAATGCGTTATCAAAAATCAATTCCAGAATTTTTGGGTTGGGTTGAGTTGGAATGGAACACTAACCAAACGGGGACTTAGTGTTTTTGTTCTCAGAAAATTTGGAACAAGAATGCGTTTGTTTAGTATTTCTGTTCTTTTTTATGACGTTTGTTTATTGTTTATTTAGATGTCATCTACCTTCAATTTTTTGTTCTAAGTACTCAATTGTTCGAGTTTTGTATCAAGATCCTTAGAATTCAGTTCATTGGGAAACCTAACTTTTTCTTATCACTTTTTTTTTTATTTTTTTTATTGTTCTTTTTATTGCAGGTTTTGGTCACTGTCTGCCTCATCAACTCTTGCGGTGTTTAATTAAAGTTTTATTACCTAAAATTCAGAAAGAAACGTTGATGTTAAAACAAACGGTGAAAATAGAAAATTAAAGTTGGTGTTCTTTTTAGCTGGCAAAAATGCAAATATTGCCATGTTTTTAAGTTGGCTCTTACCTGATCTATTCAATGGAATTAATAATTGATACATAGAGAAGAAGAATTCAAATGTAGTGGCAGCTATGCCTTCTCAATCTCCATGAACATTAATTTTTAGGTTGAATTTTTGAATGAAAGCGAATAAGGAAGCAGAAGCTCAAGAAAAAAAATGATAATGATTTCTTGCCATTTTTAGATGAATGCTCAAACAACAAAATAAAAAAAGGGTGATTGATTATGCCATTATAAAAATATTGCCATTTTTCCTTTTTATTTTTTAAATGTGTTATATTTGATTTGAAATATGGATAATATGGTAATATGTAGATGGTTTTTTTTTTAATGATTCCCTTTAATGTATACGAATGTATGATATTTTCTATTGGTATCTGTTGGCTTTTGCGAGTAGAACACTCCCATTTATCTTATTTTGTGTTATGGTTATTGATATGACCAATTAATTTTAACTAATTATATGTCTGACCCTATTAATTTATATAATTAATGATTTTTTTTTTCATCGAAAGTAGTTCACTGCCCATCAACACTCTTCGCTAAAAACATTTGAGAGTTATCTAAGTAGAAAAATTAATTTATTATGCGTGTTGATGTTACTTTTGTGTGTTATTTATTAGTGATGTGTTTATTTCAAATTAAGTTGCGTTTTTTTTTAGTTTGTGCCTTTAGGAACGGGTAATTCTCTAATATATTTAATATAATGAAAATATATAATATGGATAGAGAGTGAGATAGATAAATAGAATGAGAAAACTAATAATTCTCTATATTTGGAAAAATTTGAAAATATTTCCACCAATGATTTAAGTAATTTGGTTGAGTTTAATTTTTAATTGTTGTTTTCATTAAAAATGGAGAGACCAGAGGTGAGATGCAAATGAACGTGATTAAAGCCTCTTCAAGTCAAAGCCATCACTTGCGAATGAGTAATCCGGGAATGGGCTGTCGCAGGCTGCGGCTATCCCGCGTTACAGACGCTCGCCGCCGTCGTTAACGGTAGTTGTCGCCCCTCGGCCAAGCGCGTTACATAGAGAAGTCGAAGAAGCCAGTAAAAAAGGCTCGGACTGGTGAACTTCAGAAAGGAAGAAAAAGAAAGAGAAAAAAAAGAACTCGGTAAATATTCACGCTCCACCAGAGGGCCGCAAAGATCAGTAAGTCCTAGATGCGTAAACCTAGTTAACCAATTGTTAGTGCGTGAAGACGATGGAACAGCCAGGCGGTGTAGCCGAGAACGCGCCGAAAAAGGACACGGATCGCGAGAGTTCTGGAACTCCAGGTCCAGATCTTAGATCGGCACCTGATTTGGGATCGGAGGAACGCTCTCCTCATATTCAAGAGGATGGAGAGCATCGGGAAGATATAAATGCGGTCAATAATGAAAAAAATGGAAGCCATAGCGATGGTAAAGCGAGGCGAACCAAGAAGTCGGTGCGCTGGAGTGAAGATTTGGTGATGGAATCGCCTTCTCCAAGAAGTAGTGACGGTAATGGTGGACCCAATCCATATGTCACATTTTCTCCTGCGCCTTCCAATTCGCCTTCCAACTTCAAAAGTGAGTCTCTCTCTCTTTCTCTGCGCGCGTGCGCGTGTATAATTCTTTTATCTTCGTCTTATGTAATTTCTATTTGCTGTGAGTTATTTGAATTTCTATGAAGCGCTTCCCCTCCTGATTTGTTTTTAATTTGGATTGCAGAATTCGTCTTCAACGACTAAAATTGACATATCTTCTCATGGTTTAATAGGTGAAAGATTAATTAAGTAGATTGTTCATGTTTCTAGCCAAAGAAAGCACACTTGAATTGATATTTAAAAAAAATAGAGGGGGCCTCCTTGGCACGGGCTGCTTCCCCCAATGTTATATATGCCTGTTGTAAAGTTTTTTCAACTCTGAAGTATAAATGATTTTGCTTGTTTGCTAGTGGCTACGTACACTGCTCCATCAAGTATACTGATGACTTTGCTATTCTTTGAGGAAGAGAAGTCAGATCCAATATGCATCTTTGGCTTCATGTGTACTCAACGTGATTAATTAAATAAAAATGAGTTATATGTATCACATAATCCTTTTCGCTTGGACAAGTTGAAAATTTGACAAAGCAGTACTTTGTGGAAATTTGACAGATACCATGCATGATGTTAAAGATATACTGGGGAGATGGGGGAAGAAGGTGGGAGAAGTGACGAGGAAGGCCGAGGATCTTGCTGGAAACACTTGGCAACATTGTAAGTCCTCACCCTTATTTGGTGTTTGCTTTCTTTTGTTCTCTTATCTGAATGTTGAGTTATTTCAGAAGACATAGATGATCTTATGTTTTACAATTACATGCATCTAGTTTTAGCTTTGACAGGAACCTTTCTTCTCCCCCCACCCCAAGAGGGTATATAATCTCATTTCCTGACATAATCTCATTTCTGAATATTAACATATGTAACCCTCAAACCTGCTGCATCTATGTGAAAACTGTGTCATTTCTCATTTCATGATATAATCTCCTTTGGGAGAAAAATATTGGTTGCAGCAAATCACATATCAAATCAAAGTAAATAAAATCAAGTCAAGTAAAGAAGACACTCCGTTCGAGAGCCAGTGAATCGTATTCCATGAATATGCCAAAGGTAAGACTCTTAGATCTTAGTGAAACTCAAAAAATAAAGAGTTTGAGCTCTTTTGGCTACCTATGATGGTGTTCAACTATCAGAAAAACAACATTTCCGAGAAATTGATCATTGGCAGCACTGGCCAACCGGTTCACGCTCCGAATCTCAAGTTGACATGATTGCCACAAGCAATCGTGATCAATCTTTCCCTTCATTCCGAGTCAAGGGGATTGGAATTTTATGAAAGATTCCCCGAAAGGTTCAGTAATGCCTAATTCATGTCTAGTAGACCTTGTTGTTGTGAGAATTCTTAGTTCATGAGTTGCATGGACTCAATAATCATTTTTTTTTTTTTTAAAGAGGCTTATCATGTCACGATGCCACATGATTCGGCCAATCAATAAAATGACTCCTTTATTCACATGGATCCCATTTAGAGTGTGGTTACTAGCGGTGGATTGGATCCACGTGAATACAAGGGGGGCGTGTAAGTGGATGGTCAAACCATGTCACTTTACAACCGTTGCAACCAATATTTTTTCCCCTCATTTAGGGTCCACTAAATAAATTGAGCTGGTAGAAATGATAGTTCCCATGACGCATATTTGACCCCCGTGGTGATTGTATGAAATAATTTCTCAGGACTATACATCTACAGAAATTTAAGTTTCATCTCATTTATTATTCTTGGTAGCTTCTTTTCCTTGTTGCCTTTTTCTTCCTACCACTTCTTTTTGAAATTTTAAGTACACATGTGAAAATTCTGTCTGAGTTACGATCATCCTAGTATAATGATAGTGAATGATGGGAAGTGGTTGCTCTTTTTCATTGTGAAGTATGGAGATGTGTCTACTGTCATCATGATAGGCTATTGAAATGAACGAACTGCAAATATGTCCATTATTGGTCTCGGAAGGTATTATTGCAAGTGTATAGAATGGTAGTAATTTAGTGGAAGGTGAGTGCCAAGTATTTTGATCTTGTGAATCCTTTTCTGATTGCATTGGAGTTTTAGGGGTGCAAGTGGAACAAATTTTGATGACATTGGATTCAGAGAATATCTTTCACTCACAAGTCGATTGACAGGTGCAGAACTTACTGTCCAAGTGTCTTTTTGTCTTTATTCGTGTGTGTCTTAGTGATTTGAGGTTTCTTGGGATGTGGCACTTTCCACATGATATGTTTGGTTATTTGATCGTCTATACTTGTGCTAGAGAAGTTACTTTTATTGTCAGTGGGTTTTTGATTATGAAGAAAATGCTAGTGTTTCCAGTAGATGGAATGTAGTGAAAGTTAGATCTAATTTTTTTGTAGCGTTCCATGTCCATATTCATATAAATTTGCATTTCATTTACATTTGGATTCTTGTTGGTGATGGACCCATAAATTTCTTTTGAAATCCTTTTATGCCTCCTATTATATTTGTTTATTTATTTAATTCGACAAGTAAAGCTATCATTTTGAACTTTCATGTTTTGGGATGGTGCCAGGACCAAGGTTTTAAATCACGGTATCGGGTTACATAACGGTAACGGTCGCGGTGTAACGGTGTTGAGAGTATCAGTTTGTCCGTAACAGGAATTAGCTTTAACGGTTGTGAATTTTTAAAAATCAGCAGATCATCCTCGAAAATTCACTAATAGTAATTGTTTTACTCATTTGACCCTTAATAAATATATTCCAATAGATATTATGATATTTAACTACATATGTAACACAGTAAAGATATAAAAAAAGACGAAAAAGTGTTGTACTGAACAAATTTAAAAGAATAAGTTAATGTACACAACATTTTATGAAAAATATATTACACAAACATAATAAAAGAGTAAATTTTACTTGTATATCATATTCTCAATTGTCATATTACGCACACATAATAAAAGAGTGAATTTTACTTGTAAATCATATTATTAATTGTCATATTTGAAAAACATTACACTCATATCAATATCAAAACGAACTAGGCGTCGACTTTTCATAGTTGGCATTGACATAATTACCACTCTAATTTTGTTTTGCTTCACCATAACCATCAAAGTAGTTAATGTGCAATAATCATAAATGGTGTTGCCAATGCCACTACCGCCAGTATCACTAGATTCTCATCATTCTTTGTAGTAAACAAAAGAAGTTGAACCCGAGCTCTCTTGAGGTGGAGGAGGGACACTGTATTGGTAAGAAAGTGGTGGTGGATATGAGTATCCAGTAGCAAGAGGTTGTGGGTATCCTAAAAGACCCATACACATATAATGTGGCGTCGGCGGTGGAATAACGTGATGTGGTTGTGAAACATATTTCTAGGGGGGATAATAAGGGTAAGGATATGATGGTGAGGCCACTTATGATGACTATCCCCTTGATATCCATATCCTCCAACTCCAACTCCAAGTAGACCAAAACAGTTTGCCGTGTCACCATGTTCATCGGAATTTGAGGATTGTGGGTTTAAACGTCTCCTTAATGATCGAATCACACCACCAAAGATAGAATGTCTTCGTGACTCACTAATATCCCTAACTTCCACACCGCTTGTAAATCCAACAATTTCTACCTCTCCACGATATGACGATTTTTGAGTGTCTCCTCTACCTCATCCATCATCATTTTGCCACTAGACCTTCCACTAGGTGGTCTCAAACCACGGCCACTATCAGTGTCAGTTCCATCTCCAGATGAACTATCATTCTGACGATGTCGATATGCTTAGGTGACGTTTGGTAACCGTTTCTGTTTCTATTCCAGCAGTGGGATGGGAATGGGATGGGATGAGATTAGGGCTGGCAAAACAGGTAACAGGTCGTGTAACAGGTCATTACACGATAACACGAAACACGATAAGACCTAAACACGAACACGACACGATAAGCATATCGTGTCAGACTACCCAAACACGAACACGACACGAAAATTATCGTGTCAACACGACACGATACGATAATTTTTCGTGTTACACCACACGAAACCTATCAGGTAAACACGACACGATAAGACCTGATAGGTTTCCATTACACATTAATCTACCCATTACACGTTAACCCATTACACGTTAATGACATGTTAACCTGTTAAGTTGACTAAATGAGTAAGGTTAGGGAAATGTGAATATATATATTAGATACTAAATTATAATATTTGATAATTTGGGGGTGTAAAAATAATTTATTAAATTAATGGGTAACCTATTAGATCTTAGGTTATCGTGTAATCTGAATACACGAAATTCTTATCGTGTCTTATCGTGTAACCTATTGGGTTATCAGGTCAACCTGATAGTCTGCACTATTTCTTATTGGGTTATCGGGTTTGACACGATAACGACCCGATACCTGATAAGCAAAATCTAGACCTGATAATTTCTTATTGGTCTCGTGTCGTGTCATCGTGTAAATACCTGTTTTGCCAGCCCTAAATGAGATGAGAATTTTGTTTTCTTCTTGGGAGTAGAATCGCGTTGGTAACGATATTTTTTTTTTTGTTTTGGGAAGAGAATTGCGTTTGGTAACGATTTTATCTTAAAATCTTTTTTTTTTTTTTTTTTTTTTTGTTTTGGCCAGACGGCGGTGGCTCCGGCGCTGACGGCCGGACGGCAATGGCGCCGGTGCCGGCGACGGTCGGACAGCGGTGGCGGGTGGGTGACAGTGGCCGGAAAGTTTTCGGTAGAACGGTGACCGGCGACGTTCGCCGCCGGCGCCGGGTGAATAGTGACTGCGTGTTTTGGGAATGGAATGAGAATAATGAGAAACAACTTATTTTTGTTTTTCATTTCTTAAGAAAAAAGTGGGCACAATTCTCAAATGGGAATAGAATGGAAATGGAAACAAAAATTACCAAACGCTATTCCCAAACAGAATTCTCAAAAATCTGGGAATGGAATGGGAATTTCTGGAATGGAAACGGTTACCAAACGGGGCCTTAGTTACTAGCGGTAGCGGTATGTTGTTCATCATCACTTACGTCTAGCTAATTCGAATTGTCTTGATCATCTAACAATGGTGCTTATCTCTCTTGAAGCCATGGAGAAAGTGGATCATCTTCTTCAAAGATGTGGCCTAAGCTGATAGGGTTGAAACTGTATTTAATATCACGCTGGCTTCTTCTTGGGGCATGTCTGATTTTCAGCCTCATATTATAAGCTACGTAAACAAGCTTATTCATTTTTTGATACTTTAGACGATTTCTAGCCTTTGTATGTATCAAACTGATTGTGATCTAATTACGCTTGCAATTAGTAGACGATGTCGTTTGACTCAACACTTTATCTGCAATCTCTTGAAGCTCAGGGGCATATGTCCTATAGTGGATTGGTGCATTCAATTGTATAAACGGAAAATATGAATTAAAACAATACGAAGATTAAGATTTTTATATTAATAGTTAATTGTTCATTATTTTACTCGGATTCGTATGTGCAACTGCTCGTTGAGCCAATGCAACCCCTAAAGAATCTTGCTCGTCACATAACAATGTAATCTGTACTTAAAAAGTAACAATTCAAACAACCACAAACAAAATGTAGAAAACTTATTAACTTGTTATTTACTTAAAAAAAAGACCTAACTTGATTAATAACTTGAATTTGTATGTCAATATTCGTTTCCAATCTTTGAATCACCTTTTTAAACCAATCCATTACTTTTCTAAGGTCAGAAAGTTTACCACCGCATTGATATTGAGGGTTTAAAAAGTAACCTATATGAATTGAAAACAAAAAACATATATTGTTGATGAAGTTTAATTCTAACAAAAATATTTGAAATCTGATGGTTTTCCCTCAATTTTCTTTACCCATCTTTTTGTAATTTCAATGCGTAAAACTTGCCATTTTTTACTGAGTTTGTCTTTAAGTGACTTTTCTAGGTTGCATTTTGTTGAAGAGTAAGAAATGGTAAATGAGAAAAAAATAAATAAATTATGGTTATATAAGTAGAGCGAGTTAGAGAACAAAATGTTTAGGCACATTGTGAAGATAAAAAAACAAGAACGATTTATAGGTTAGATATACATATTACTAATTGTGTAATGAAAGAGAATTTCTAAGCAGCACGGATACGGATGCAAGAAATGGTAGCGACTGGAAATGGACACGATCACACACTAAATTCTGAAAATATAGGATAAAGATACAGCTAGGATGCAACAAATTTCTAAGTTGTGTGTGCATATATATATGTACAATTATATGGTCATACAAATCAAACTACTAAACTAGTTATAAAACAAAATAGAATGTAAACTTCCATTTGCTCCGAACAAAAACTGAAGTGTCATATATACCTCATAGACTTAACATTAAAAAATCTACTCCCTCCCTTCATTGCACACTTGATTCAGCTTACTTGCACTGCTGTAGGCCAAGAAAAAATTGAGAGAATGGAGATTGTTAGATGGATACACGAGTCTTCACGTGTCGAAGAAGAGGCCGAATAATAAATAAATTAAAATATATTAGGACATGGATTTAGGCTTGTTGAATATGTAGCTAGGCGTCTCCAATGTGTGTTGTACATGGATGCGTTGGCCTACTAGAAGTGTCGGTGCGTCCAAGGTGAATTTAAAAAACAAAAACAATCACAAACTGAGATAGCAAATTAAAATGTTTTTGTGGTTTAACTGAAGAGTTGGAATTGAATCAATAATCTCGGATGCATGCCAATTTCATAGTTGCGCTAATACACACAAAAAAGGAAAAAAGAACAGAAAAAAAAAAAAAAAGAAAAAAAGGGAAGAAAAGAAAAAAGAAATGAGCAACAAATTTGAGGCATGATAATTTTTTTGTTCAATCCAATTGAATCCAGTGGAATGAACTGCACTAAGAAAGATGTATAAACCACCTTGGTATGTCTGCAACTTTGATTCTTCCTACTTGTGGACCTTGTGGTTTGTTGCGTCCCATGTATAGGTGGCTCCATTTCTCATATACAAAAATCCTAGTGGATATGTGCCAAGACATTGTATACTCCTACCTAAGGGAGTTTTATCTCAATCTTATGCTTTAGGATCTAGATTTTCTATCTAAATAAGGTTAGTTGAAGTATTTATATCCTTTTGCCGTCTTGCTTTCCAAGTGAATACTAGATATCTAGTTAAAAAGACAAATGCTTCCTAACTCTAGCATGTCAAGGACAAGTCTGCACGTGGTCACATGTGTAAAAAAATCACTGTTACAAGACTCCATAAAGTGATGTTTTTATGAGATGGGACTTTTGGGGGAATTTCCCTTATTTTATCAGCGTGATTGTTACTTGTAGAAAATACGTGATTGTTACTTGTAGAAAATACGATATCGCCAACTGTTTAGTTTCAATTGTTGTATTGTGGTTTAAATTTGTTTGTTATGTTTGAGAGTGCATAAATATGAGAAAATAGGATTTTATTACCTCTCATAGAAATATTTTCTTCTCCACCCTTCTCCCACTGTCCGTTAATTAATCTGTACACGTTCTCGGTTGGAATTTGTTGATTTCCTTTTTTTTTTCTGCAAAATAATTTGTTGATTTTCAATTTTTAGGATCAATTGCTTTCTGTTTATTAAATGGCATATTTATATGTAATACATATATTTTTTATATGCATGTACTTATATCGTCACTGTTCAGATTATACACAACAATTCTTTTGCTCCGTTCTTGACTCACGAAATTGGATTTTTCCCCCCCTCATTTTAATCAGTGAAAACAAGTCCAAGTTTTGCTGATGCTGCTTTGGGAAGGATTGCGCAGGGAACAAAAGTTTTAGCCGAAGGTGGTTATGAGAAGATTTTTAGGAATACGTTTGAGACGGTTCCAGAGGAGAAACTTAAAAATTCTTATGCTTGTTACTTGTCCACATCAGCTGGTCCTGTCATGGGAATTTTATACGTATCTACTGCAAAACTTGCTTTTTGTAGTGACAATCCTCTTTCGTATAAAGCTGGTGATGATACAGAATGGAGCTATTATAAGGTACGATCAGTTAATTGGCATTTCAAGCAGTAGTTAGCATCTTGATTCCTTGTCTTAAATGAACTTATTTTATTTGCTGCATGCTGGGATATGTTAAATTTAAGCCAACATATAAGGGGTTATATTCACCCTTTAGCAAATGGGACTCTAAATATCAAATCTTGTCTGAAACTTCTCTTGTGCCATCTTGTGCCATTAGGGATGTCAATGGTTCGCTTTCAGTCCGGTTTCATATAAAATCAAAACCCAAACCAAAATTGTTAGACATATACCAAACCAAAACTGTAACCAAAACCGCTGTTTTTTTAAATAGTTTTAAAATCGAACCATTTAACTTTATACAAAATCAAAACCAAAACTATGAAACCGCGAAACTATTTAAGATTTTTCAATTTTATAAAAAATCAAAATCAAAACCAAAACCATGAAACTGTGGATTGTTGTTTTTTTATATATAAACAAAAACATAACTAAAATATAAAATATAAATTCCAAAAAATAAAACCAAAACAAGACTATTAATTGTTACAATAAACGTTTCTAATCATAATTAAAATATACTGATAATTAAAATAAACGATTGTAACTATAATTGTTACAATAAATAAAACCATATATATATATATGTTGGAATATTCAATATTATTATTATTTGTATATAGGGAAAGTCAAATATGTAGATTAGGAAAATCATTATTTGTCGTAGTTAATTTCCTTATTTATTCTTAATTACTCCTATATGTAGCCTAATTGTACAATTAGAAAAATATACAATTGATTATTCAATTTCAATTTGGCATCAGAGCGAAAACGAAAACCCTAGCTAGCCGTTGCAGCCGCCGGCGGCCTTTTACAAGCTTTCGACGTCCGCCGCCGGCCATTATAGTCGTTGACGACTTTCGCCGACATCCAACAACAGCCGACAAAGGTTCGCCGGCGTTCCTTACAACCAGGCGATGAATGAAAGCCCTCCTACAGCTGATGACGAGCTCTCTTTACAACTGACGAAGCCTCGCCGGTCCCCTATAGCCGCCGACGAACACTCGCCGGCCCTCTACAATTGACCACAAAGCCTCGTCGGTCCTCTATTCGCCGCCAACAGCCTTGCCGGAGCCCTAGCGGCCGACGAACTTGCCCTCGCGAGATTTGTACGAAATAGATCTCATGATTACAGTTCGATTGCAGTTCGTGAGGTTCAATTGCAGCCACTGACGAACACTCGCGGCCCTAGCCACCGCCACCGCCACTGCTGCCGGATTTGCTTGAAATCGACGAACAAAGCTTACTCAGTGAGTCAACTCAGTGAGCTAACTCAGTGAGTTGACTCAACTCAGCATCAAACAGCCTGGTTTCGCGAGATTTGCTCGTTGAAGATCAACCCGACGATTCTCAACCTCTAACGATATTTCCCCTTGCCTTCACTATGTCCGACGTTACCTCAGAATCCATCCCAAGGTTCAACCAACTTACCAAACCAAAGCATCTCCCTTCTGAATCCCACTCCATCCAAATCACCTCTGTTTGTCTGAATGGAACCAATTTCTTGCGTTGGTCTCAATCGGTGTGAATGTATATCCATGGACGAGGACGGATTGGATATCTAACCGGCGATGCAAAGGAGCCCGCCATCACAGATCCGTTGCATACGATTTGGGATGCTGAAAACTCCATGGTTATGACGTGGCTCGTAAACTCTATGGATGAGGAAATCAGCTCCGACTACATGTGCTACCCTATGACGAAGGAACTTTGGGACAATGTAAATCAGATGTATTTTGATCTGGGAAACCAATCTCAAAAGTATGAGCTGACTCTAAAACTCCGTGATATCTATCAAGACGAAGACAATATCACAAAGTATTTCAATTCATTGAAGAGAATATGGCAAGATCAGGATATGTTTGACGATCATGAATGGCATTCGACTGAGGATTATAGCCACTATAAGAAGCTGGTGGATGATGATCGTGTTTTTAAGTTCCTGGCAGGTCTGAAATCGGAACTTGACGAAGTTAGGGGACGAATCATTGGTCGTCAACCTCTTCCCTCAATTAATGAGGTTTTCTCAGAGGTTCGAAGGGAGGAGACCCGTCGGAATGTTATGCTCAACAAACTATAAATTATCGGTCTTACAGTTGCTCCAATTGACCAGTCTGCTTTGGCTGCTGCTAATGTTAACTCCAGCAGGTTTCTACGCCGAGCAGAGGAACGCTCTCGTATATGGTGTGACTATTATAACAAGCCTCGTCATACACGGGAAACATGCTGGAAAATCCATGGGAAACCGGCAAATTTGAAGAGCAATAAGTCGGGAGAAAAATCTAACCGATCTTATCCTTCCGTGCTTGAAGCTGCCACCACTCCGTTTAACAAAGAGCAGATTGATCAACTTCTGAAACTGCTGACTGCCAATCTATCATTCGGTACTCCTAATGCTTCCTTAGCTCAAACAAGTAGTAACTCTAGAGCTTTTTCTTGTTCCTTAAACTCAGCACCTTGGATAATCGATTCAGGTACTTCTGATCATATGACAAGCTTTTATCACCTTTTCAATATATATTCACCGTGTTCTGGTAACGAAAGAATTAGAATTGCAGATGGTAGTTTTTCACCCATTGCAGGAAAAAACCAAATAACAATCTGAGATAGTATTAATCTAAAAATGGTCCTTCACGTTCCTAAACTTGTAACCTCTTATCTGTAAGTAAACTATTGCGAGATTCGAACTGTCATGCCATTTTCTCTGAATCTCAATGTTTCTTTCAGGACCAGAGCTCGAGGAAGATGATTGGCAGTGCTGGACTGGTGGATGACCTTTATTACTTCGATGATAACTTCTTGAGGAATAAAACAACTCACGGCTCCAGTGGTACGAGTTCAATGTCTGTTCGTGATAAAATCATGCTTTGGCACTTTCGACTATGACATCCAAGTTTTCAATATCTTAAACATTTGTTTCCGACTTTATTTAAGAATATGGATTGTTCTTCTTTTCATTGTGAAAGTTGTTTGTTTGCAAAAAGTCAGCGTACTTTTTAAATTTCAAAACCATATTGTGCATACAAACCATTCTATTTAATTTACAGCGATGTATGGGGTTCCTAAAAAATCACAACACTATCCCGAAAAAGATGGTTTGTGACATTTATGGATGATCACACACGTTTATGCTGGATATATTTGATGCGTGCAAAATCTGATGTAGAAACTTTATTTAAAGATTTTTGCATTATGCTAGAAAATCAATTTCAAATGATACCTTGCATTC
Source organism: Eucommia ulmoides (assembly GCA_016647705.1). Taxonomy (NCBI): domain Eukaryota; kingdom Viridiplantae; phylum Streptophyta; class Magnoliopsida; order Garryales; family Eucommiaceae; genus Eucommia; species Eucommia ulmoides. The sequence continues at coordinate 48,508,540 of CM028339.1, read as the reverse complement.
TTTCGCACAGATAATGGAACATAATATTTTAACGAATGTTTAGGCAGTTTTTTGAAAATAAATGGTATTCTACATCAATCCACATGTCGTGACATGCCTCAACAAAATGGCATCGCTGAACGAAAAAATAAACACTTACTTGAAGTCGCACGTACATTCATGTTTTCTATGCATATTCCAAAATATTTGTGGGGTGATGCTCTTTTAACAGCCGCATATTTAATAAATCGCATGCCTATACGTATTCTAAATTACACCACACTATTTGATAATTTTAAAACACACTTTCCAGCTTCTAGGATATCAGCTGACCTGTCTCTTAAAGTATTTGGCTGCACCTCCTATGTTCATATTCGTAGTCAATTTCGGTCTAAACTTGATCCTAGAGTAGAAAAATGTGTTTTCATTGGTTATGCACCAAATCAAAAAGGGTATAAGTGTTACAATCCACAAACCAAAAAAATTGATGTTAGTATGGACGTCACGTTTTTGGAAAATGTTTTTTTCTTTGACAAAAATCCCTTTCAGGAGGAGAATGTAATGGAAGGGAATTTTTGGGTCACTGATGATTCTCTCCCTATCACAGTTTTAGAAATTTTTCCTCCAAATCAGTCAAAAACAAGTGATGACAATATTGAAAAACAAAAAGAGATCCCTAATAATACACTAGTACCAAGCATAATTCCCCCACAAACAGGTGAAGAAATACCACGATCATGTATTGAGTTGCAGGTTTATACTCGGAGAGGTACAAAGAAGAATACAGATTAGCCTACTGTTTTAGCACAAGGTCAATCCGACTCCCCAAGCAATGATCCAGGAAATCCTATATCTTTACCACCTCCTAATGAATCTTCTCATTCCAATATTCCTTTAGATCTTAATATCCCTATAGCCATCAGGAAAGGAGTTAGAACCTGCACCAATCATCCCGTATCTAGATATGTATCCTACACAAAACTTTTCGAACCTTATAGAGTCTTTACTTCTAAAGTTACCAATCTGTTTATTCCAAGGAACATTGAGGAAGCACTAGGTGATACAGGTTGGAAGCTAGCAGTTCTGGAAGAGATGAATGCTCTTAAAAGGAGTGGTATGTGGGAAATAGTTGATTCGCCAAAGGATACATAGATAGTCGGGTGCAAGTGAGTATTCACAGTTAAGTGTAAGGCAGCTGGAAGCATAGAACGGTACAAAGCAAGGTCGTGGCTAAAGGGTTCACGCAGACATAGGGAATAGACTACCAAGAAACATTTGCTCCAGTTGCTAAGATAAACTCGATTCGGGTTCTATTGTCCCTAGCTGTGAATCTTGATTGACCACTACACCAATTAGACGTGAAAAATGCCTTTCCAAATGGAGACTTGGAGGAGGAAGTGTTCATGAGTTTACCACCAGGCTTTGAAAGAAAAATAGGACAAGGAAAGGTGTGCAAGCTAAAGAAGTCACTATACGGCCTAAAACAGTCTCCAAGAACGTGATTTGAACGCTTTGGAACCACTGTAAAAGGCCAAGGTTATCAACAAAGCCAAGCAGATCATACTATGTTCTATAGACACTCAATTGATGGTAAGATTGCCATTTTAATTGTCTATGTAGATGATATCATCTTAACAGGAAGTGATAGTGACGAGTTGAGAAGACTTAAAGGAAAACTTGCTGATAATTTTGAAATCAAAGATTTAGGTCCGTTAAACTATTTTTTTGGAATGGAATTTGCTAGATCAAAGGGAGACATATTTGTGAGTCAAAGAAAGTATGCACTTGACCTACTGAATGAAACAAGGTTACTCGTGTGCAAAGCTGTAGAAACTTTAAGTGAACCGAATGAGAAACTACAACCGGCCAAACCTGAAGTTGTGATAAACCGAGAACAATATCAAAGACTAATGGGGCGGTTAATCTATTTATCACATACCCGTCCGGTAATAGCCTTTGCCGTAAGCATGGTTAGCCAATTTATGCACTCACCAGGACAAGAACACTTCGAGGTTGCCTATAGAATCCTAAGGTACTTAAAGGGTACTACTGGAAAGGGAATTTTGTACAAGAAATGTGGCCACCAACTTGTAGAGGTTTATACTGATGCAGACTGGGCTGGGAGCATCACGGACAGGAGATCGACCTCCGGTTATTGTACCTTTGTTGGTGGGAACTTCGTCACATGGCGGAGCAAGAAACAGAATGTCATAACTAGAAGTAGCGCAGAAGCGGAATACAGATTAGTGGCTCACGGTATCTGTGAAGTGTTATGTATTAACAGATTACTCGAAGAGTTGAAGATATCTAATTCAGCATCTGTGAAGGTCTACTGTGATAATAAATCAGCCATTGCGATTGCTCACAATCCGATGTTGTACGATCGAACAAAACATGTGGAAGTGGACAAACATTTCATCAAGGAAAAGATCGAGAGTGGACAAATATGTATGCCATATGTACCGACTACTGAATATATTGCAGACATTCTAATAAAAGAATTGCCAAAGAAGAGATTCAATTATTTAGTATGCAAACTGACAATAGAAAATATCTTCATACCAGCTTGAGGGGGAGTGTTGGAATATTTGATATTATTATTATTTGTATATAGGGAAAGTCAAATATGTAGATTAGGAAAGTTATTATTTGTCGTAGTTAGTTTCCTTATTTATTCTTAATTACTCCTATATGTAGCCTAATTGTACAATTAGAATAATATACAATTGATTATTCAATTTCAATTATATATATATGGAGTTAAACTGTAAATATATAAAAAATTGAGAGTATGTATGTCATAAAAATATATCTAAAATATCGGTTTCGCAGTTACAATCCCAAAACTAGAACCAAAACCAAAACCGCTTCGGTTGTTAATTTCAAAACCAAAACCGTAACCAAACCATTTAGTCGGTTTCAAAATCGACTATTCGGTTTGTTTTCTCTTAGTTACTTGTCGGTTTTTTTTTTTTTTTTTTTTTTTTTTCCATTTGTGCCATTGGACTGTGGCTGACATTCAAATGACATTTATGGGTGACACCTGGATCTCAAGATGATTTAAGAGGCGCTAAAGTAGGAATAATTAGGTTTGAAGCCGATTAATCAATTGGAATACTAAATTAACCTTCATTTGATTCAAAAACAAAACTTCATTTGATTCAAAAACAAACCTGGGCTATTTTGGTGAAAATTACAATACAAAAATTTGTGGCAGATGTGAGCATTTGGTCTGAATTTATGTACATGTACTCTTCCTTACAGGTGTTTTAGGTGATTGACATTTCCGGGTTTTAGTTTTATAGCGAATCTTGAAGTAGCTCTTGATAATTGGTATGGGTCATGAAAGATTTGAGATTTTTGTGAGTTGATTCTTAGTGGTATATTGAGTGGGTATACTTGAAGAGCGAGTGAAGTTTTATGTACATGTTCTTGGGTATTAGTGTGTAGGGCTTTGTTTATGATTGAGAAACTAAAGAAGAAAACAGCAAGGAAATAAGAATGCTGACCAGTAGAGGTGGAGGTTTGTCAGTCATTTTTGCATTTGAATATATATTCTGTTTCCTTGTTCTTCTTGTCCATTTGTAGGGAAGTTGACGGTAATTATATATGCCATTGAGATTGTATTACTTAGATCAGTACGATGGACACTTGTATTCGGGTAATTTGCAACAATGCTAGTGCGTATGGTTACTGGAAAGTTCGTTCTGCACTCTCACAGCTCTCAATCTTTTGGCTCCTATTACCCGTCATCTAGGGTGCTCGCTGACTTCCAATTCAAGACAATTTGATTCTACTTTCACTACCCACCCTAGCCAAAATGTTGGCCGTGTATTCGAATCTTATGAATATGTGACCTGTTGAGATTGGAGGTGATTGTGCCTCAAGTTAAAAGTAGAAGGTTTCCTCATCGGTTTCCTAATCCTAATTTGATCAAGATTCTATTTATAGAGTTGTATTTAACTTTGTAAATACATGTCGGTCTTAGAATCATTGTCCAACAAGGATTAGTGTTTAGGGCTCTCTGTAAATAGATATTTGGGGTCTCTAGGTGGTATGATTGTTGCCTCTTGTAAACCTCTATTTTTAAGTGACATTATTTTTTCCTCTTGTGGGTTTGGATTAAACTTATGTCAAAGCATTTTAATTTCTTTGCGTTGATTTTTCTCTTTCTGGAATCTTTTGGTGTTCTTTGTTTCCGGGTTATTGTTGTTGTGTGTCTAGGAGGTGGTTTGATCCCCAAAAATTCCCTCAATCAAGACTTGGGATGTGACAACAACAGTAAAGAGCTTGAACCTCATTTTAGAACTCCAAGGAACCTAAGCTTCACCTGAGCTTCTTCCTCCCGCCATCGTTCCTCGTCCTCGCGTCGTTCGGTCCTTCGTCGTTCATTCCTCGTCCTCAAGTCGTTCGGTCCTTCGTAGCTTCATCCTTCGTCGTTCGGTCGTCGTCCATCGCTGCTGCACCTTCCCGTCGCCGTCGCAGTCCATTGCTGCTGCACTTCACCCTTCCCGTCGCCGTCGCCGTCCATCACTGTTAAATTTCTTTAGTTTTCTAAATTCTTTAGGGTTCTTGTCCAATTTTGTGTATATCTAGGTTAGGGTTCCAATTTCTTCATGTTTCTTGTCCAATTTCGTGTAGATTTTGATTTTTTGGTTCTAATTTCTAGCTGGATATAGGGTTTAGGGTTCTTTGTTATGTGGATATGGGTTCTTTGTTAATTTGTGCATTTTGTGAATTTATTTGAGTTTAGGGTTCCAATTTCTAGCTAGATGTAGTGATTCTAGTGATTTTTGCCATATAGATCTAGGGTTCTTTGTTATTTTGTGAATTTTTGTGTATTTTGAGCATTTTGTACAAAGTATGAAATTCAATTGATTTGGAAATTCCATTTACAAATATTTTTACCTATCCAAGTAAGCGAATTGTAAAATTACACGATCAAATATTTCAACTAAAGTAGTTATCCAAACAAGGGATTTGTAAATGATGGGATTTCAAAATTTAAACAAGGGAATTGTAAAATTACACTATCAAATATTTTAACTAAAATAGTTATCCAAATAAGAGATTTGTAAATGATGAGATTTTAACATCTAGGATTTTAAAATCTCATCATTTACAAATCCTTTACCCAAACGCAACCTAATGGACTACAATCTTTTCATTCATTTTTTTTCCAACAACGATCTATGAAATTAAGACTAAGATATTATCTTTACGGTATCAAACATATATTTTTTTGTTAATTGACATTGTTAGATGGTTCTTTAGTTTTTATGTCTGTATTAGGGTATTCATGTACTGGCCTTACGGCCCATTCTTTGTTATAAATAGAGGGAGAGGCTGATTACAATGGTCAAGTCGTCTCATTATTCTCATATTCTCTTCTTTACTTCAACATGGTATTGAGAGCAACTTCTAATAGGATACCAATGCCAAAGTCTTGGTCTACCAACTCATCTTCACGTTTTTCCCCCTGTTTTTCTCTTCATATTTTTCTCCAATAGCCTTAGCAAAGGAAAAGGAAAAAAAAGGAACAAAATGTTTAGATATTAATCCAAACCCTAGCAGCCACCTTTGTTCAGATCTATATCCTGCCTCTGTGGAGCTTCGTTGCCAGCCACCACCCTCGCTAGAGATTTACAGCCGTCAATCGACCTTCGCCTGAGATTCACAATTGGAATGCCAGGAGAACAATGACGGCAACTGGAACACCGGTCGACATAGGGCAAAAACTAGAACGCCAGGTAATAAATGGACGTCGGGCGATAAATGACGAGAATTGTAACGAACAGGGATAATTGCAATGCCAGGTAGCAAATGGTGACAACTTGGACGCCGTACAACGAATGCCAACAACTAAAATGCTGGGAGAACAATGGCAACAACTGGATGCCTGGAAACAAACGGAGGAGCAAGAGCTTTAACACGCAGCGTGACAAAGGGGGCTGCGTGCTCGAAAAGCCACAAGACAAACCGTGAGCTTGAAAAGTCGCTGGACAAAGTGGTTGTGAAATTGGGAAAGCCACAAGACAAATGGCTGCGGGCATGGAAGTTGTGGGATAAAAGGGCGATAGCCTAGGCAGTAGGAAAAATGCAGGACAACCACGGGACAGGTTAACAACAGTTGGAGAACCAAGACAGTTGCAAGAAAGGGTAGCTGCGAGGCGGGACAACTGTTGGACAAGAGCAGCAGTAGCGAAACACTCGCCAAACTCGCCGAAAATGGCTAGAAACAAAAGTGAAAAATGAACGGAAGAAAATTAAAGATATGAAGTACCAATACGCTCTTAGAAAAATGTCATATTGTGAACGAGTAAATTGCACTACAAAGGGCTATATTATGTATGTACATCTACTACTACCACTCAACTGTCCCTTTATTTATAGAGGAGTCCTTCAACCAATAACCTCATTAATTGGAACCACCTCATTAATGAGGGACCCTAACACAAACATAAAGACTAAACTATTTTCTTAACAACATTAGTAGAATATAAATTATTTCTTATTTCTGGCCTTTTTCGACAAGTTCTTTGCTGTTGCTGCTCGTCCAACAGCTGTCCAGCCTTGCTGCTGCCCTTCCTTGCAATTGCCGCGGTTGTCCGTTGTCTGTTCCTGCTCCCGTGGCTGCCCCCCTTCCGCGGCCATTTGTCCGCAGCATTTCCAATCTTGCGACCACTTTTCCGGCTTCTTTCCAAGCCCGCGACCTTTTTTTCCCCGCGGCTTCAAGCTCGTGACACATTTGTCCCGTAGCTTCATGTATGTGGTCCCCTTTGTCATGCATCGTGTTCAAGGTCGCGGTCCTCCATTTGTCGTCTGACGTTCTAAGTTGTTGTCGTTTGTCACCTGGTGTTTCAAGTTGTCGCCGTTTGTTGCCCAACGTCCAAGTTTTCACTATTTATTACCCGACGTTCCTGTTGTCGACGTGTGTTGCCTGGTGTCTGTTTGTTACCCCTGTGTTCTAGTTGTCGCTGTTTGTCACCCGGTGTCCAAGTTGTCACCATTTGTTACCTGACGTTCCAATTGTCACCTGACGTCTGTTTGTTACCCAGTGTTCGAGTTGCCGCCGTTTGTCGCTTGACGTCTGTTTGTTACTCGACATTACGGTTGTCTCTGTTTGTTGCCTCGCGTTCCAGACTTCACCGTATGTCGCCTGGGTTCTAGCTGTCACAGTTGTTCTCCTAGCATTCCAGTTGCCACCATTGTTCTCCAGGTGTTCTAATTTTTGCTGTATGCCAACTGAAGTTCCAATTGTCGTCGTTGTTCTCTCGGCATTCTAGTTGTCGTCGTTGTTCTCTTGGCGTTATTGTTTTTGCCTTATGTCGCCCAGCATTCCAGTTGTCGCCATTGGTTGATCGATGTTCCAGTTGTTTCCATTGGTCGATCGACGTTCTAGTTATCTCTGTTGGTTGGCCGACGTTCCAACTGTCTCCATTGGTCGATTGACGTTCTAGTTATCCTTATTAGTCGCCCGATACTTACTTTCGTCTTATCTTTGCCGTTGTTCCCGGCAACAATCGTTTTTTCTTTTTACTCTTATCAAACTGGGACTCTTGACTCATCTTCGCCCCACCTTGAGGGTAGTGTTGAAATATTTAATATTTCTATTAATATTGTTACGAGGATAGCTTAGTGTTTATGTTTGTGTTAGGGTCCCTCATTAATGAGGTAGTTAGCTAACTTTATTAATGAGGTGATTGACTAACCTCATTAATGAGGGTTGAGTGGTCGGCAGATAGGTACATACACAATGTAGTACATTGGAGTGCATTGTACTCATTCCCAATATATGATATTTCTTTATATTCATTGTCTAGTTTCTTTTCACAATCAATTTCAACATGGTATCAAGAGCCTATTGATCCTCTCTATTTTTCCCAAAAAAAACAATCTAATTAAAAAAAAATGTGTTGCTTAGAAGAAGCGCACCTCAACTGCACCTCACACCTCAACGTTTTGTTGCCAAGGCACATGTCTCTTTGAAGTTGCCTTACTTACCTTGCAGTGTTCGGGTGCATTAGTTGTGCCTTGCTATGCCTCGTGTTCCTGTGCGCCTCAAGCATGCCTTTCACAACAATGGGTCAGCTGAATTATTTCTTGGCTAGAAGTAGCTCGATCAAGTTAAGATATTTTACCTTTATCAAAAGAAATACGCTCTTGACTTGTTAAGCGAAACAAAAATGTTATGACCCGAATCAATAGACTCAATTATGGATCCGAATACAAAACTACAAATAGATCAGGGGGAGTTGTTGATAGACTTAGGGTAACATAGACGATTAGTTGGGATGCTGAATTATTTGGTTGTTATCATACCTGATGTATCTTTTACAATTAGTATGATTAGCTAGTTTTTTTATATTTGAAAGGTTCACCAGGATGTGGCATGTTTTATTTGAATCATGAAGCCACTATATGCTATTATATATTTGTTGGAGGTAATATGGTTTCTTGGAAGAGTATGAAACTGAGTGTGGTTGCCCGATCAAGGGCCAAATCAGAATATCGAGCTATGCCACATGCTAAGTGTGAGTTTATTTGGTTGAAACACAAGCTAGAAGAGCTTGGGTTCGACCACTCTCCTCCTATGAATTTAGTATGTGATAATCAAGCAACAATTCATTTAGTGTCAAATCTAGTTTTTGTATCAGAGAACGAAGTACATTAAGGTTGATTATCACTTTATTCAGAGAAATTACTTTAGAAGTTGATCCATAAGCATGTTAATTCTATCGATTAATTAACATATTTATTTACTAAGTCACTTGGGGTTTTCGGATAAAATAAATTTGTAACAAGTTGGGAGCATATGATATATATGTCCCAACTTAAGGGGGAGTGTTAGAGGGTACTAGTTTTTATCTTTGTACTAGGCCTTCTGTGTATGACCCATATTTTATTGTAAATAAAGGGAGAGGCTAACTTCTGTGGTTAAGCCGACTCATACTAGAATGAAACGAAAAACAAAAATTTAAACACTAACGAAATTCTACATTATTGCCCAAAAAAAGAAAAAGAAAATCAAATGCTACCTCATAGACTCATTGGACTTGGTGTATGGTTGCTCAATAAATAGGCTGTTAGAACATAAAAAACTTTTCTTTTTGGTACTTGAAACTGTAACATAAAAAGAGTAACAAAACATAATCACTTGTTCATCTGGCAACTTAGGTCCCGTTTGTTTAGTGTTTCTGTCCCACATTCTTGTTCTCGTTTCCAATATTTTAAAATTTAAAATTAACATGTTTCTTATCTAAAATATTCCCAATTTTTTTGGAATTTTGAGAGGAAAAAATGTTGTTTCGATTCATTCCCGAACAAACATTCTCAACATATTCTCTTATTATGGAATATGGTATTTTGGAAATTCTTAATGAGGTTCCCCCCAAACTTTGTTAGGCTCACATATAGAGAGGTGATACTTTTTGTCCTTTTCCCTTTTATTCATCAATTTAGGCCATTGTCTAATTACTTTATTTAGTTGTAATTGATGTTATAGATGTGTTTTTATTTTGATATAATTTTCGAAAATTGATTGAATGAGAGAAATGCGTAAGTTTATCCTTTACATTTAAAATAGAAAAAAAGGGAACTAATGTTGTAACGAAACTTGTTTATTTGATTTTGTTTTCATAATAGTTGTCGTTATCAAATGCATTTCTATTCTCAGAATTATTGAGAATGGAAACATAATTTTCATCTCTTTTTTTGAGAGTAGAAACAAAAAAACAGAAACATTTACCGAACATCACCTTAGAGACTCTGTAGTGTTGTACCGTTTTTGGATTTACTAATTTACTTGCGTACATAGATCCTGCAGTATTTACTGATCCATGTCCCATTGTTTCCTTTAGGTAGTCATCCCATTGCATCAGCTTAAAGCTGTTAACCCTACATCAAGCAGAACCAATGCTGCCGAGAAGTACATTCAGGTTATATCTGCTGATAACCATGAGTTTTGGTTCGTGGGCTTTGTGAAGTACAATGGTGCTGTGAAGTACCTACAGGAAATCTTGCAAGCTCAAAGCGCTGTCTCTCTAAAATAATCCCTCGGAGGTGAAACTATTTATCTGTAGTGTCATTTTCAAGATATTTTTACAATGGCAGACAGGTCACGTGCATAAACTATAGTTTAATTTCTTGCTATGTGGTCATGGTTTGAATTGTTTGATTGAATCCGTAACATTCTCTTACATATAACTGCATATTCCGTTAAGTAAGGTTTGATCTTGGTGTCGATTTGGTCCAATTATTAGCGGTATGTTAAATCTAGACGTAAATGGCGAGATGTCGCTGAGCTAAGATGTCATCGACGAAGCAGTCAACCAGCGATGGCGGTTGTCTGCACTGCAAAGGAGAGGATCAGTAGGGTTTTTTTACATGAAGAAGAAAAAGTGATTACATTTTGTACCATTAAATTGATTATAAATGATTGATCTCTCTATGAGATTAGTTGTATTTGGAGGAACAAAATTGCTCACAAAATTAATGTTGCGTTGCACATACGCATTTCTGTTCATATTTTAACGGATCCTTAGCAATTTGATTTAATTGACACCAAGTCCAAACCTTGAGGTCTCAGTGTTTTTCTTTTTTCAAATCATAGGGGCCAATTCAAGACACGCTCAAAAAATTAAGGGTCAAAAGTGCATTTTCTCAAAAATAAAGAAGCGAAAACATGAAATTTCACAGGAAAAGGAAAATAAATAAATAAAAAAGTTATGTTCCACTCGACGAATGGTCGGCTGGAACTTGAAATGATGGATACAGGTAGAGCATTGGAAGAAATAATTAGCGGGTTCTCCCATGCCATGTTTTGAAACTCGGATCGGACTGTCTGGTTCGACTTGTTGAATGTTCGCCCGAGCTTATTTCCGGTTTGGTTAATAGCTGAAACCCATTTTGGTCCCAAAACCAGTGGCTCGTCTGGTTTGGACCGGTTCAGACTTTGACCCGTTGAACTGGAACGGTTCTTACCGAACCGGCTCGTTTTTCTCGTTTTTGAGAATGATATACCCTAAATGCCCTAATTAGCCTAAATCCTTCTCTCATCTCGTCTCATTCCTGTCTCTCTCTCTCGGTCCAGCCATTCGGCCCGAACTCTCGATCACAGTCCCGATCTCTCTCTCTCTCTCTCTCTCTCTCTTTCTTGTTACTGTATATGTCTAGCCTTCTACTCATTTCTCTCTCTCTCTCTCTCACTGCAGATCCAGCCTCAAACAGTGATCGGTCCAGCTGCTGACTTTGACATTGACTTGTCATCCCCGGGCAGCCTCTGATGGAGACCCCTGCTAAACAAATTCGATCCAGCCGCTGTCTTCTTTGCAATTTAGGTGGGTTCGTTCTTTTGTTCGGTGAGGTCCATCGTAGAGGTAGTTGGTGATTTGATCTATCTAGCTGAGCTTGTGCACGATGAGAGCCATTTCTTGGTCATTGTCTGACATATTGTGTTTGTATGGTTAAGGTTAAGGCCAATAAGTTCTTTGTCCTCTGGTAAGGCCAGTTCTTCTGTGCACTTGTTCTGGTTATTTTATTTTGTAATTTCACACATAATTTCAGTATAATTTACATATTAATTGTTTAATAATATGTTTAATTGTTGCTGATTGTGCTTGATTTAATTAGTTTTATATAAATTTTGTTTAATTTGTTTAACAATGTTTTCATGTAAATTGTTTAATTTTTATTTATATAATTATTGTAAATAATCTGTTTAATTTGTTTAAGAATTTGTTCATGAAAATGATCTATTTACTGCTTATGTAAAAATAATCTATTTAATTTTTATCTATATATTTTGATTTTTTAATATTTTTTCTATTTAAAAAATATTTTTATTTCTCAATGACGTAATTATGACGTCTCGATTCAACTGTGGTTCACTTAACGGTTGAACAAATCACATGTGACCTTGTGACTTTTACGGTTTGATGTCTGGTCTGGACTTCAAAACATCATGATGTCATGGTTTGGCCGTGGTTCACCTACGGTTGAACCAATGACTTCTAACCCAATGATTTTTCCAGTTAGAGTTTCAAAACATTGCTCCTATATTGATACAAGGGAGGATTGGGGTTCCATTGGTGACATTGTATTATTTTTCATTCATTGTTATTGATTCTTAATAATAAAATATCAATTTTTATTTCATGCATTCTACTGTTATCCTATATATTTTATTAGAATATAGGGGAAATTACCGATTAAGCCTAAAAATATTTACTGTGCACCGATTAAACCCAATTAGTTTATATTAAACCAAAAACTCACCCTTTGTCGATTTCATGAACCGATAACTCCCATTTTAAAAGACAATTGACCATGAGATTATTGATTTGCCCTTGATTCATTTTAACCCTAATTTTAGCATCCTCTTTGCTGACTCTCTACTCGTTGCACTCTCTCTCTTCAACATCCTCCGCCGTTATCCTTCTCTTTTCAACATCCCTCCGCTACTCACTGCAATTGTCGCCCCTGCCACTGCCTCGTCACCTTCACCACCAGTCGCTGCAATTGTCTCCACCGCCACGTCGCCTTCACGACCACCGCGGGTGATTCCTTTGTCAATTCGTCGTTCCATCCATTGCCGCCATCTCATCGGTATGTTAGATCTCATTGCTTCGATTTTTCGCTCCATCGAATCGCTCTGTTCATCTAGGTTAGATCTAGGCTAGATCTAACCTAGGTCTGCACGTGCTTGTCTGCTTTAATTGTCACAATGAGTGAAGAAACTCTTGATTGCTTCTTCTTTCTCATCAATGAAGTCAAAATAGTGGCGAACGACATCTGCATACTGCAAGCTTCGCGATGAGGATGACGATGAGGCCCTCTGCTTCCTTTTGTAGTGTATATATTGCCTAACAATTCTTAAAAAGAAAACGAGGACGACATAAAAGGTAGAGACCCTAGAAACTGCTCAATTGGAGCTTATTAGGCTCCGCGTTTCTTCTCATCTCCATTGAATAGGCGGATTTACCGAACCACTTCTTGTGAAGCTCCTTAAGCTTTTCGCTCTCGGCAAGTTTGAGGATGGCAGTTGACAATTTTAGTAGATCCTTATTTATTTAGATTTAACAATTTCTTGAAAATTTTGAATATTTGCTTAGATCTGATTTTTAATGTTATATTCAACACACAAATTTACAATGGCTGTGATTAATTAGATAATTTTACATTTAACACGCATATTTGTTTGATTATCGACAGTTAGATGATGTTACATTCAACACATACGAATTTACAACGACTGCGATTTATTAGACAAGGTTATATTCAACACACATGTTTAAGAATATTCCGAAAAAACAGGGTTCAATCAGATTACATTCAACAAATATACTAAAAGCTGATTTTTGAGAATATTAGATGGTGTTACATTTAACATGCGTATTGCTTTGGAATCTTGGCAAGATTAGATAGTATTACATTCAACAGGCACATTGAAATTTGAATTTTGGTAATATTAGACAGACATTCAACACAACATTGAAAGAGGCGGCACAAAGAGGATGATCAGATGTATCACAATATTGGATAAAAAAGTATAACTGACTGTTCCGTTGGATGTTACATTCAACATTGCATTTGGATATTACATGTAATATCCACGTATAATACGACTTATACGTTCAAAAATATGATTAACATATCATTAAAAAAATGACATTTTACTAATTAATACAGTGTAAAAATATTGATTTTACAATATTAAGAATTACGAAAAAATCTGTGTGTTTTGATATTAGCATTGAAAGTAACATTCTAATTGAATAATGGGTATTTTGGTAAGAAAAACAAAAAAGGAGTTGCAGGTGCAAAAAAATAAAAATAAAAATTTAGGATGAATCGATATTTTGCAAAGCCAAAATGGACCTCTTGGTGCATGCCCCTAGAATATAATCCATGATTGAATACATAGACTAAAAAAATAAGGGAAATTTATTATATAGTCTTTAAGAAATATATAAATTAGAAAAAAAATCTCCAACTAATATAATAATATTTTTAGCCCTTAGCGATTTTTAGAAAATAATTTTATGTTCTTTGACTATTTTTTTTTGTTTCATTATTTCCACACAATGCCATTCTGTTAAAAAATCAAGATGTGAACATTCAAATTTTTATTCTATTATTTTTAAATATTTTAATACATTTTAATTTTATTTCTGTTATGAATATTCATTTTTCTTTATGTGAACAATTTATATTTTTATTATGTTGGTATGAACATTTACCAAAATCACACAAAATTACAAAAAAAAAAAAAAAAAAAAAAAAAAAAAAAAAAAAAAATTGAAAATAAAAACTAAGGTCGACAAAAAATAAATTAGTGTAAACATTTAATTCCACATGAACGTTCACCCAATAAACCAATGAACAACAAATCCAGACATCGAAAACCCTCTAAGATCAATAGGAGTGGTCATGGGCCCAGGGGTCTGCCTAGCCCGAACAGCCCAACTCGATTTTTTTAGGGCTAAGGAGTTTGAGCCCACGGGCAAGGTCTGAGCCTAGATTTTAGGGCCCAGTCAAATTTAGGGTCAGGCTTGGACAAGGTCCAAAAATTTTAGGGCCGGCCCGAAGAAATAATAATAAAAAAATAAAAATAAAATATATATATATATATATATATATATATATATATATATATATATATATATATATATATATATATATATATATATATATATAACCCTAAGGTCCCTAACCCTTTTCATTTTCTCACACACCAGCAGCAGCGCCGCAGGAGACTGAGGAGAGAGAGAGAAATCGAGTTGGGCCAGGCTCGGGCCCAACCCGATTTCTCTTTGGTTTGGTGTTGATTTTTTTGTATTTATCTTTGAAATTAAAAAAAAAATAAAAGGGTCGGGGGCCCGTGGGCCGGGCTCTGGGCTTAAAATTTTCTTATAGTGCCGGGTTTAGGCATAGGAATAAGGCCCGACGGTCGGGCCTAGAGTTTTTTTTGTAATATTCTAGTTGAAGCCCGGCCCAGTCCATGACCACCCCTTAAGATCAACAAAAATAAAATCAATATGAACATTCACTAACTACAAATGAGGCATTAACCATAAAAACTAAATCAAAATAAATTTAAAATCTTGTGCGAAAATTAACGAAAACACAAAGTAAGAATATTGAAAGAAGCCTAAAATCAACGAAAAATACATTCATGTAAATAAACAAAAAAACTCAACAAAAATCGACAAAATTGAAACAGATCTAGCGACCATTTAAGAAAAAACAAATCAAGATCATTAATAAAACACCCTAAAGATAAAAAAAAACAAATAAATAAGTGCGAACATTCACCCATAAATGAACATTCACCAAGACAAACAACGAACGACGAGGCGACCAGTGCGCTCTGTTCGACACTATAAGAAAAAATAGTATTAGTGACCAAATTAGTAACGTAAATAAAATTCATTGTAGAAGGATAGTATTGGTGAAAAAAATTTGATTTTCACACTAAAGTTCAATAACTATTGGTTACGACACAAAAAATTCTTCACTAAAAATTAGTTTTAGTAATGAAATATGAAATTCATCACTAAATTAGTTACAAATACTCTACCACTATTTAATTTTTTTTAATAACAAATTAAAAATTATTAGACACGATTGTTTTTTCGTGGTTAAAAAATTAAAGTGTATAGCCATAAAATAATTCCTTACTAATTGTTAAAATAATCCCATTATATATTTATAATAGCGTATCATGTGTGATCTCCTCTTTCCCATTCCACTAATTTCCTCAGAGATCTATCTGACAATCCTTCCCTAACCTAGAACCCTCCTCATGCTCGTTGTTCAATCGCCGAGAGGCGACGCCTCCTTCTTGCAATTCGTCACTTAGGAAGTCATCCTCATGTTCTCTCTCCCATTGAGAAGCTGCCAAACCCTATTTTCTAAACCAGTTCTTGTCGTTCGTTCTTCAAGCTACTTCACCTAGTCGCGAGTCTCTTTGACTATCTCTTCAAGCTATGCCACCGCTGGTGTCTCGAATTCTCTCTTGAAGCTACTGCCCAAGCCCCAAGGGTCATCAATTTCTGCGGTGTTTGGTACGTCTCTCTCTCTCTCTCTCTCTCTCGATCTCTCTCTCCCTCGATCAATTTCCTCCTTTGTTTGATCAACTTCTATTGCTGTGTGGTAGATTGTTTGAGCGTTGCCATGGTTGCAAAGATTCGAAATTGTTGGACATATTCTTGGAGTAATTAACCTAATTCTTAGTATCAGGACATAGACTATTTAATTGGGGTATAAGGGCATAAGAGAAGTTAAGGGATTGCAAATAGTTCGTACACCTCTGTTGACAGAAGAGAATGGATTCAAAATACAAGACACAAAGCTCAATTAATTAATCTGGAAACTAGAAAATTGGTTTAGTGTTTCAGAATGGTGTTCCATAATTTTGTTCAAGAATTTATTGTTCCAGAAATTTTGCTATGTTGTTTTGTACTAATTTCTGCACATTTTAGATTTAACCTAGCCAATATAGTATTTAGTGCTTTAGTTCCTAGAAATCTGTTTCTAGTTCCAAAAATAGATAGATTTTTGTTTCTATTTCTGCTTCCAGATTTGTATTTGTGTTTACTTTGTTGGCTGCACTATAAGATAATAAATTAAGCTTGAAATACTATTTTCTACTTCTTAATATCTTTTATCATATTCAATCCTAATCGTTCTTCTTATTTCATGATATATAAAGTTACTTTGTTTCTCTGAGTGATATATACATCATTTTACATTGATGATTAGTTGATCGATAGGTCTATGAGGTTCTTATTGGATGGTCCTTCATTTGTGTTTTTTTAGTATTTTTTGTCTTATTTTCAAAAACTTATTTTTCAATTAATATTTTAGTTATTTTTAGATATGATATCAAATAGCAATTCAATATAAGCTAATATCAACTAGATGAATGAATCTAGTTTTTGGACAATTGTTTTCCCTCTTCTATATTCTATTCTATTTGTGTGCAGTTATGGTCTTTTAATTTAATGGCTGTTACTCCTACACGACTTCATTCTTTCATTGGGCTCGAGTCACTTGAGGTAAATCTAGCTATTTTAGCACTGCATTGCTATTATATTGCTTGATCCTTATTGTACGAATTTCATTTTTCTTTTGCAACGGAACAATCTCTGATTGTTTAAGTAAGATGTGAGTTATTGATTTATTTGATTTCTTTGTGATGCAGATTGGTTGTACGTTGATTTAAAATTGCGAAGACAATTTTTGTGCTAGGGAAGATATTTGATACAACTACTTAGCCTTTTTTTTTTTGCAAGAATGAGATTGTTTTAGTTACATCTATCCACACTTTCTCTTATGCATTGTTTGAGAATTTGGAAAAGCATATTTATGTAGTTTGATATTATTTACGTGATATGAGATTTAATTGAAATATGTTAATTCGTTGTGGGAGTTTTATTTTACATATATTTGGAATGTATGTTATGAATTTTTGTCTCTTTGAATTTTAGATGTGAAATGAGTATTGTTCTAAATATTTGTCTCAAATTCTAATGATAATGAATATATATTTTTAGTGAGAAATTTAGTTGGTCGTTAAATATGAATTTTTAGCGAGCAAATTATTCGAAAATCAGTTTGTTGCTAATTATTACTTTTAGCGAGAAATTTAGTTAGGATGAGATTATTCAAATAAATTTTGTTGCAAAATGTGATTTTTAGTGACCAAGTAGTTCATTTAATAGGAAAATTAGCGACGAAATAGTTCCTTACTAAATACATAGTTGTTAGTGAGAAATTCAAAATTCGTCACTAAAGACTTTTGTCGACGAGATTTTTGCAACGACCTTGGCGACGAATCTATTTCTTCGCTAAAAAACTTTAGTGATGAATCCACTACTTTTAGTGACGAAATTTTTTCTCCCTCATTTTTTTTTCTTGTAG
Organism: Eucommia ulmoides; assembly: GCA_016647705.1. Taxonomy (NCBI): domain Eukaryota; kingdom Viridiplantae; phylum Streptophyta; class Magnoliopsida; order Garryales; family Eucommiaceae; genus Eucommia; species Eucommia ulmoides. The sequence goes on along the minus strand of CM028339.1, from coordinate 48,490,636 downwards.
TGTTCTTCCAGATCTAGAATTTTCTTTCAGATCTGGAAAATTCTTGGTTAGATATGAAAAATGTTGAGATGAACGACAAACGATCTATTTTTCTAGATCTAGAATATTCCAGATTAGATATGAAAATAGAGAGATGAACTACAAACGACGACCGTTGTGACTTTAGTTCCGACATAGACTTCAACTCTGGCGACTTGAGGCGACAAAAGTCGGCAAACAAACATCTTTGGAAAACGATCGAACGATGACAATCGAACATTGCCAACAATCTTGTCGTCGTGGATCAAGAAGGAGACCACTTTTAATGTTCTTCACACTAGGAACCCTTTGTTCCCTCAAAATCAATAGCAATTTTGTAATCAAAATCACGATTGGCTGAGAAAATATAGAAGATAGGCTGAAATGAAGAAAATGAAGAGAGGGAGAGGGGGGGGGGGGGGGGGGGGGGGAGAGGGAGGGGAAGCAACTACAAAAATAGAGAGAGAGAGAGAGAGAAAAGAGGCTAGGGTTTCATATTTATATAGGGGTATTGTTTTCTGTTTATTATTACTTTTAACTGTAAAAGGATTAAATATTAAGAGATGAATTAAATAATAATCTTTTTGTTTAAAAAGTTAATTGAGGAAATAGAGTATGAAATTGGGGTTTGGCAATAAAAACCTCAAAAAATAATCTTAATTTGAAAAAAAAAAAAAACTTTAACGTAGGCAAAGAAACAAAAAGATTAATTTTAATATTCAACAGAGTATTATATACAAACTATCTTTTGAGAATATAGTTTGAATACATATTTTATTATATAAATATGTAATAAACTACTTTATCATTTGTTAGAAAGAAAATTAATCACTATGCATAAAGGATCTTGCAATTTATTGGAAGAAAAATAATAATTACACACTAAATGCATGTCAATAATTGTTTAAAAAATAAATATAATACAAATATAATATTTTATCTGTGGATCAAAAATTAAAATTGTTGGTGCCAAAAAATGGCGAGCACCCACAATATGGTCCGGACAGTTGACACGTGAGAATTTGTTGCTGACGTGGAGGTGACGAACTGGTGAACCCGAGATCAATGAACTTCTGACGTTTTGGAAATCCTTGTGATCCGACCTGAGCCCTTATTCTAGACTTCGAGATCCTGTTTAGACTCCGAGTGGGATTTCTCTCTGGACTTTGTTCCGTTCATCGAGCCAAGCTCCAAACCGCACTCTGAGCACTTTTACAAAGGCCTACCAGGGTTGTTCCCGGTGAGATCCTTCTGGCGTGAGAATAAGTATCCAGGGAGAGAAGGCTAATGGTACTCTAGAGTGAATTAGAAGCAAGTACCTCTAGGAGTATTTATAGGGCACTAGGCTCAATTAGCGCCGTAAAATTAGGGAGTCGTGCTCGGTTAACTACCCTAATCCATCTGATAGATAATGAGTTTGCGGATTAAGACCTTAATCACCTGGACTGGGTTTTTAGGCCCATTTTGTAGAAGTCTATGGGCCGACCCACTTGATATGGAGAGTAGTAACCCGTTTTTAGCCCCTCTAGACGACCAGGAAGTGGAAGGGGCGTCAAAATGGCTTCGGTAGCTTCAAAAAGGCCTTAAGAGGCCCCATATGTTGGAGAATCAGAGCTGAAAGTGCTCGGGCACCTCAGCTTGACTTGTTACTCTTCAAGGAGGAAATGAGAGGCTTCATCTTGAGAGAATCCGAGCTGAGAGTGATCGAACACCTCAACTCGGCAGGTAATCTTTAATTTTCCTTGAGGGTTCCCAATTTGAATAAGTCCAAGCTGAGAGTGCTCGGAAACCTCAGCTTGGCGGCATGTCTTGAATTCTTCCAAGGGTTCCCAATTGGAGAAAATTCGAGCTGAGGGTGCTTGGACACCCCAGCTTGGTCATGTAGCTTCGTTCTTCACTTGTGGGGGCTCCTTTTTGCATAAGTTTAATCTGGGAGTACTCGGACACCTTAGCTCGGCAAGGTATCATCAATTACCTTTAAGGCTTCCCATTTTGAGTAAGTTCGAGTCGAGGATGCTCGGACACCCCAACTCGGCATAATATCTTCAACACTGTCCTGAGGATTCCCATTTTGAGGCAACCTGAGCTGAGGATGCTTGGACACCCTAACTCGGCAATAAGGCTTTAGTCATAGGAAGGCCTCTTTATTTTGCATAAGTTCGAGCTGAGAGTGCTCGGACACCTCAGCTCGACGGTATAGCTTGAACTTCCTTTTGAGGGACTTTATTGTGTATAGGCTCGAGCTGAGGGTGCTCGGACACATTAGCTCGACAAGGAGACTTCCCTCTTCATTTGAGAGCCTTTTTGGATGACGTCCGAGTTGAGGGTGTTCGGACACTTTAGCTTGATAATCGAAAGCCCTGATAGAGGGGTTTGAGACTTCCCCCTTTGGGTATATCCGAGCTGAGAGTGCTCGGACATCGCAGCTCGGACCTTTGGAGAATCTAGAGGACATAAGGGGTTAGAGGCTCCCTTTTTTGGATATATCCGAGCTGAGGGTGCTCGAATGCCGCAACTTAGACCTTTCTATATACTTTGCGATTCTAGAGGAAAGAAGGGGTTTGGGGCTTCCCCACTTCACACTTGAGGTGGGGAGAGGTCTTCCAGCACGTGTGATCTTCATAACCAAATTTACTTCCATCAGTTGCCCCTTAGTCCTGAGCATCCGGATGCAGAGATGGATGTTTGGGATTGTGAGTTCTCGGTCCAACAAATTTGTGACAGTTAATGTTTTTTGAATTTACGACCAGGGCCCTCGTGTGTGGCGCATGGGTGGCACATGCAGTTACCCAGGCTTAGAAAGGAAGCCAAACCGTACAATCGCTGGATACGTGGCATGGGGCACATGAATCGATGCGATAGTGTCCGTTGAGCTTTATGACTCTTCATATGGGCACTTTCATTTTTATAAAAGGGGTCCTCTGCATTCATTTGACATTTGCAAAAATTTCAAGAGCTCTTTCTTCTTCTCGGTCACTGGTGCATTTTTTCTCATCTGCCTGAAAAAAAATGTCACTCTTTTCTTCTTCCATTTCCTCATTGGGTTCGACCTCCGGCTCGGGGTTCGGTTATTCGGAATGGTTATCCTCTAGCTCCCTGTCCTTTAGGAGTGGAACATCGTCTTGTTCCTGTGGATGCCTCATCTTTTGCTCGAGCCTGGCTTCATGAGACTAGCGGTGTGGTCCAGTCTAGCTTGGTCGACTGCGTGAACGTGGTAGGCCGAGGTGATGAGAGCGGCGGAGCATCTTCGTCTCGCGATCCCTGCACCAGGGTTTCTCTTGGTACCGTCATGGTGGCAGAGTTTCTCCATTCCCTTCCCTATCCCAGGTCCTCTGTGACAACGAGGTGCATAATGTTGGGTCGGAGAAACTCTATGTCAAAGTCTCGATCACGAGCCCATTTTGGGACACTAAGATGATTATGAATGAGGAGATTGTCCTCAAGTGTTGGAGTGAATATTTCTTCCTGGACTCCGTTCAGACGATCGTTCCAGAGCTCAATGACAGGGCGTGTAGTGGTGGATCCGAGTTGTCTGTGCGGAGTATGGATTTTGTCTATCACAAATTGCTCCGAGTGACATGAGAGCCATTGTGGCGGCATACATGATTTTTCAGGTCGAGGGAATTAAGGCGAGAATAGGGCTCTTCAAGGCTCTTTTCTACCCCAAGTCAATTCCCTGAGGCACTGGGTGGTGCTACATCTCGTCCAGGTCAACTTTCCTGATAGACCTGGATTTTTCCATTTACCACGGAAGCCCCAGTTTTTCTATCTTGGAGGAAGTGGTTGGCGGTCTGACCCGAAAGGCGAAGGGAAATATCCTGTTTAGATGGAATTGGAAAAAGTTGGTAAGACCATAGCCCCTTGGGGGGGGGGGGGGGGGGATTTGGGTTCTCGGATTTTTTCTAATACTTGGATTAATTTTCACTTTTTGTCTTTCATTCAGAAAAGGAGAAACCAAAAAAGCAGAGATCATCGAGCAGAGGGACAGAGCACTTAGGACGGTTTACAAGGAGGTGAAGATGTTGATAGACTCCCTCTTGTTCAATATCTTCTAGTATTTGCCACTGGATACTTGTACGCGCCAGGATTTTACGTCCTTGCGGTATATGACTACTCGCAAGTGCACGAGGTCTAGTTTTAATATAATGGATCTTTTAAGATTTGATATCGTTCTACTCGGAATGGTGTAATTTAGTTGAATATGGTGATTGACATAGTCTCATATTATCTCGACTATTCAAAAATGGTTTGTATTCTATTTAATCTACTAAGATAAATGACAACTATTAGGTTAGTTCTAATTACACTAATTACTTAGGTATTGATTTCTTTCACATAATGCATACTTGACTTCATTTAGTTATCTATAACGGTGTTTATCTATTCCGACAATCTCTGTATCTACAACTCCTCCGCTACCTCTTCCGAGTGTAAGACGGGGGATTACACGACTTCGTGTCAACGAAGAAGTCCCTCTTAACGCCTTAACGACCCTAGGTCGCGTGAGTCTTGAGTCAACGTCATGGATTACATATGTTCTAACGCCCTCCCGGGTCGTTAGAACGTCACGTTGCGTTTACCCTAATCCGAATCCGGGGTTACCTCTCCCGAGTGTCAAATCTCGTATTCTCGATTTATCAATACAAGCATAATATCAGAATAACGATAAACACAATCGGATTTAGACAAACAACACGTTAAAGTAACATTAATTCATTTAACTAACATTTACATGATTTCAACAACACTTAAGTAACATTTAACTACTACTACATGATCTTAGCCATATACCATACAAAACAAGAGTGATTCAACATCATTAGATATGGAAAAGTAATTATAAAGATAAAAACAAGAGAAGAACGATCAAATATGAGAATGGAACGGTCCACTATCGCTATTAATCGCTCCACCAATGATTCCTCTTTGCCCAAATAATGAATCTCCTCCTTGGTCTCTCAAAGATAGCTTAAGAACTCTATATTAGGGTTAGGGATGCTCAACAACAACTTTCAGTCGTGGGAAAGGGGTATATATAGGCTAAAGGTTTCAAAAATATTTAAACATATATTTTGCCCTGTTATGCAAAAGTCGCCTAGGCGGTAGAATCTTCGCCTAAGCGAAGGTTAAGTCGGTTAGAAATCCGCCTAGGCGGAGGACTAACTTCTTAGTCTTCTTTTACTCTGACTGATTTTCGCCTAGGCGGTAGTTTCTTCGCCTAGGCAGATTTCAGCACTTCAGCGCGCCCAACCTTCTAACGGAATTCCGCCTAGGTGGTGGTTTCTTCGCCTAGGCAGATTTCAGAACTGCAACATTCCAACTCTACGACAGAATTCCACCTAGGCGGTGGTTTTCTTCACCTAGGCGGATTTTCTGCTGGCTTTGAAACCTCATTTTTTCATATTTTCTTCATGATTTCCCACCGTTTCACTCGGTTTGTCAATTGTTTATGTCCCTTCACCTGACTTATATAAAAAACAACTAAAACGTAATTAAAACATTAATACAATACTCGAAAACTGGCAAATTCGGTTTAGAAATAAATAGGTATTTTACAACTATTAAATACCCCTAAATTTAGAATTTTGCTAGTCCTCGAGCAAAACATTCTAACACTAAATAACACTAACTACACTAATTAGCTAATTTCTAAACTAAAAATAAATAACATTAACAAATAAGAAGTAAACACCTGTGGAATTCAGGTTCAATCGAAGAAACCATGTGGTTCTTCCCTCAACAACCCGTAATCAGATCAAGTTAAGGAATAACACACACCACGTGGTGTTCTAGAATTTCAACGCTCAATATCAGTTAAAACTATTTTAGATCCATTTGAAATGTGTGTGTGTGTGAGAACTCAGATGTATAACTAATCAAATACCAGATTGGATTATTCAATAAATAAGGTCATGACTTAAACTTTTAAAAGATTCAGGAAAGCCATATGCTTGACTGGGCTCAACTATCCACTAATGTAGGTTCGGACATTCACAGAGATCAATAAGGCTTGGCTTGGCTTTGGAGAACGACCAAGGGTATTGTAGGAATGGAAAACAAAAACTCGTTATAATTTAACGATACCCGAGGTAGAAACACTTATCGCTAAATCTCTCTCGTAACCCCCTAACTTTGAAGATACAACCCCGAACAAGATTGAAGTAAACTTGTATTCACTTATCACAACAATCGAGATTAAAAACTATATTCACATAATTGTTGTTGCTTTTTTTTTTTTTTTTTTTTTTTTTTAACACACACCCCCAAACTTCAAATTTGTACAATTTTAGGGGCGTGACAACTAAAAGACTGACAAGTGAATACACTAATACTCAAACAATAGCCTTTTGTCCGAAACCCCAATCCTCACTTTAAGTAGCATAAACTAATGCTACTTAATTTCACTAACTTTTGACTTTTATCCTTAGCGACAACGGTTTTTTAAAAGATTTAATTGGCTAAAGTATAGAAACAAGTTTAGAATTGAAAAGTTTATGGGCTTCGACAGGAGAAAGAAGGAATAAATTTTCAGATTAGTTTTAAAAGGTTCAAGCGATAAAAATGAAGGCCTATATCATTCCTTCGGAATTACCTTACCTATAATTTCGCCTCAAGCCTCCCCCAATCAAGTTCTAGATTCGTCATTTCTGTTATGAACTTATTACTAAATAATCGATGTCAAATCGTTCAACTAATTATACAATGAGTCTATGAGATCGTGCGATTTAGGATCAAAATAATTTTTACGTAATCAACATGCTAAGCACACAATACACACATGAATGGCATTACCCCCGACCTCAATATACAATTTGGGGATAATTTTCATCATCGGGACATGGTTCGGACGAACTCAAAAACCCAGCATGCACATACAATTACATTCATTATCATATCTACTCTAATTCTACAAACTAACATACATATACTAATGATCCTTACATATGCATAACTAATCATTACACATGCACAATAAAAAGAATTTCAACATTTACAAAAACTAAACATTAATACCATTATAAACAAAAATTTGTCCACAAATTTTTTTGTCCTACATCATTCACATCACAATTTTTTTTCATCCTTCATATCCCAAAAAGAACAAAAAATACATGCTTACATGTTTTTTAATACCCCCAAACTTGAACGAGGCAGTGTCCTCACTGCCTAGGCAGCGAACCCAATAACAAAATAGATAACTAAGTATTGAAAACTGGGTTGGACACATACCTAGGAGGGAAGACATAATAGTCTAACCTTCTATTGTTCATTGGGGAGGAGATGGTGGTTGCGGCTCATCGGTCTTGAAAGGCGGCATGGGCATATAACGCGTTATGTCGATTCCGAGATGCTCGAATAACACCCTTTGATTTTGATCTTACTGCCTTGTGTAGTGATCCAAGTAAATCCCCATCAGAGAAAAATTATTTTGAAGATGGCTCATGTCGGATCGAAGACCACGGATATCACGCAAAATTTGGTTCAGTTGGTCGCAACGGGTTGTGGGTGTCGGTGCCTTCGAAGGGCCTGCTTCTTCTTCTCCATGACCCTTCTCTCCCTTAATTGCCTGCTCAGCCAGGTCTACTGGTCCTCTATTCCATAATTGGTTAATCATTGAAAGATCGAGTGGATGAATAGGTTGCCAAGGGCTAGTCTCTATGAATTGAACTCCGATACGCATAAATAGAACGATTAAGAATGAGGGAAAAAGAAGGCCACCATTCGTCGTTCTAGCTGCATGAAGAATCGAAGAGTAGATGTGCCAACCGACATTGATGGGGGTCCCTCTATCGATGCCATAAAGCATAAAAGCCCGCTCCTTAGAAACATCTGAAACATGGGAGGTAGGAAGTAGATTCCCGCAGATGAATTGATGCCATATCTTCGGGACTGGCTTCAGAAACCGCGCCTTAAAGATGGCCTGACCCTGCTATGTGTTTTTCCATTGGGCATTACCCGTAGTCATGGTCTGGATCACAACATTCATCGTTGGTGTGGCAGCTTCAGACAAATCCCGTGAGGCTTCCGGCCCCGTCAAACTGAATAACTCATTAAAGTGGTCTGCACTAAACAAAATTGGCATGTTTTAGACCTTCGTCTGATAGCCAGTGGCCTCGGTAATATTCGTGTAGAATTCTCGTACCAAGGCCAACTCCCCTGGTGGGGGTGAAGCGCATAATTGTTCCCATTTTCGACTTTGCATGACAGTCCTGAATTCTTCGGGGAGTTCTTCCGAAGGTTCGAACCCCCTTTGGCGAATGCCGGTGCACCTGTTCTCATATTTGTTGAAATGGGCTTCGGCTTGCTTGGATACGAATTTTGAGGAGTTGTAATCTGTAGCAACCGAGGATTCTTCTGTGCGTGGCTGTTTGGATGCTTGACGCTTTGCCATTTTGCCTATAAATCACAATCACAACACAAACCACAACAATAACAATAGAACACACAAATCAACCCATTTTCGGCGAACACTCATTGCCATTATAACAACCACATACCAACCAAAACCATATCAATACTAATTTCGCAATATATCATACCAACCAAAATCAAATCACAAAAATTTCGCAATGTAGCCTAAAATAAACCATTCCCATAGTGTATCTATACATAAACATGATAGTCTTCACTAAAAATCAACCCTAAAGCCCTAAGAACATGACAAACGCAAAACTAGGGGTTAAAGGGTTTAGAGTTCTATCCAAATCCAAGGATTTTTGAAATAAATATGCAAATCAAGCAAATATTTCAACAATTAAATGAAAAATAGGACCATTCACACTTGTTGAAACATTTCGGTCAAATCGCTTGAAAATGTCGATTTCGCACTGTTCACCCCTTAAACTCTAGATTTCTGAAAATGGGGGAGAGAATCCAATGTTTGGATGAAGATTTTTGGTGGAAATCCAAGTTTTTTGCAAATTTAGGATAAATTTTTAAAGGGAGGAAAGGATTTGGAATAATGAAGTTGAGAGATTTTCGAATATTTTAGGGGAGAGTGCCGTTTGCGAAGGGGAATGGCTCATCTTTAAAACAGGGTTGACGCGAATTCGCCTAGACGGAGGTTTTTCCGCCTAGACGACGTAGCGCCCGTTTGTTTAGAAGACCTTCTGACGTTAATCTGCCTAGGCGGTGGTTTTTCCGCCTAGGCGAATTTACGTCAGTGTAAAAATTAATGGGTTTTGACTCTAATCTGCCTAGGCGGTGGTTTTTCCGCCTAGGCGAATTTACGCCAGTGTAAAAACATTTAATTTCTGTCGTTAATCCGCCTAGGCAAATTTACGCCAGTATAAAAACTCAGCCCACTGTCCTATTTCCGCCTAGGCAAAATTTCATCAGTGTGAATTTTTGGCTGGATTTCTTCATGTTTTCACCACTCTTCTCTACACCACTTACTTCCACTTCGTTCCTCAAACGATTTTTAGCATGCAATTCAACCCTAAGTATTGAGCCTCATCAATTCATCACAAAAATATTCCGAGATCAATACGATCTCCAAAAAGTAATTTATAGAAAATGTGGGAATGTTCGTTACCCTTGACGACATATCAAAAGATGTTGCTTGGTTTTACGTCCCTAGCTGGACGTTTATGAATTCCGGCTTTAGCCTTCAACGAGAGAGATGTTCTCCACAACTCGCTCTTCATCTTTGAAGTAGTGCTTGATCCGCTCCCCATTGACTCAGAAAGTTCATCTGTCTTCGCCTTCCAACTCAATAGCACCGAATGGATAAATTTGCTTGATCCGAAACGGTCCAGACCACCGGGACTTCAACTTTTCGGTCAGCCTTGAATTAAACAACATAACTTGTTGGCCCGGATTGAACTCCCTCCTAACTATCATTTTATCATACCACCTCTTCGTTTTATCTTTGTATAGCTTGGCATTCTCATAATCCTTGTGTCGGAATTCCTCAATTTCATTCAATTGGAGGAGATGTTGCGCACCAGAAGCCGTTAGGTCAAAGTTGAGTTTCTTAATCGTCCAGAATGCACGGTGCTCCAATTCAACGGGCAAATGACATGCTTTTCCAAACACAAATCGATACGGCGACATGCCAATCAGTGTCTTAAAAGCCGTGCGGTACGCCCATAAAGCATCATCAAGCTTTACCGCCCAATCCTTGCGATTAGTATAAACCGTTTTCTCCAGAATTAGCTTAATTTCTCGGTTTGAATCTTCAACTTGGCCATTTGTCTATGGGTGGTATGGTAGCGCTACCTTATGCCTAACCCCATACTTTGCCAACAAAACATTAAGCATTTTGTTACAGAAGTGGGTTCCCTCATCACTGATTAAGGCTCGAGGTGTCCCGAACCGTGTCATGATATTTTGTTAAAAGAACTTTAAAACCACTTTGGCATCATTGGTAGGTGTTGCTACGGCCTCGACCCATTTGGATATATAATCCATCGCTAACAAAATATACTCCTTGCCAAACGATAGCGGAAATGGCCCCATGAAATCAATGCCCCACACATCAAACAACTCAAGCTCAAGAATGGATGTCAATGGCAATTCATGCCTTCTCGATATGTTACCCACTCTTTGACATCTATCACAAGTTTTCACAAACATGTACGAATCTTTAAACAAAGAAGGCCAGTAAAAATTTGATTGAAGTACTTTCGATGCTGTCCGATTCGCACCAAAATGGCTACCACAAGGTGATGAATGGCAATGATAGAGAATACTAGCCATCTTCTCTTCCGGAACACATCTCCGGATCACCTGATCAACACATTTCTTAAATAGCAATGACTCGTCCTACAAATAATACTTTGAGTCGAAGAGGAATTTCTTCCTTTGGGCTCTAGTCAAATTGGGTGGTAACACAATACATGCAAGATAGTTCATAATATCCGCATACTAAGGAAGTGCATTTTCAACTGAAAATAGTTGTTTGTCAGGGAACACCTCCGTGATGCTAGACTCCTCACCAACGTCTTCTTGAATCAACCTTGACAAATGGTTGGCAACAACGTTCTCACTCCCCTTTTTATCATTTATTTCAGAATCAAACTCTTGCAATAGAAGAATCCACCTTATCAATCTCGGCTTAGCGTTTTTCTTTGCAAACAAGTACCGGACAGCCGCGTGATCCGTGTAGACGATCACTTTTGAACCAATGATATAAGACCGAAACTTATCACAAGCAAAAACAACAGCTAGCATTTCTTTCTCTGTCGTGGTGTAATTCTCCTGGGTATCATTCAATGTCTTACTTACATAATAGATTGATCGAAAGATCTTCTTCTTCCGTTGGCCTAACACCGCGCCAACGGCATAGTCACTAACATCGCACATAATCTCAAATGGCACCTCCCAGTCCGAAGCGACTATTATTGGAGCCGTGATCAACTTCTCCTTTATCGCCTTGAACGCTTCCATGCAAGCCTCATTGAATTCAAATGGAGTATCCTTCTCAAGTAGGTGACATAACGGATTCACAGTCTTCGAGAAGTCCTTAATAAAGTGCCAATAAAAGTCGGCATGTCCTAAGAAACTTCGAACTCCTTTCACATTAATCGGTGGCAGAAGCTTCTCAATCGTTTCAATCTTTGCTCGGTCTACCTCAATCCCCTTAGAAGAGACTCGATGACCCAAGACGATCCACTCTTTAACCATAAACTGACACTTCTTCTAATTGAGAACTAAATTCTTCTCCTCACATCGGTCAAGAACAAGTGCCAAATTGTATAAACAGTGATCAAAAGAAGACCCAAAGACTGAAAAGTCATCCATAAAGATTTTCATTTTCTCTTCCACCATATCCGAAAATATTGCCATCATATACCGTTGAAACGTTTCCGGTGCATTGCAAAGGCTGAACGGCATACGCCTATAAGCGAACGTCCCATAAGGGCATGTGAAAGTTGTCTTTTCTTGGTCCTCCGGTGCAATGACTATTTGATTATAACTTGAATAGCCGTCAAGAAAGCAATAGTACTCATATCCGGCTAATTGATCAAGCATTTGGTCAATGAAAGGAAGAGGAAAATGATCATTCCTCGTCGCCTTATTCAATCTTCTATAATCAATGCACAAACGCCATCTCGTGATGGTTCGTGTAGGAATAAGGTCGTCCTTATCATTCTTCACCACCGTCATACCTCATTTCTTGGGCACCACTTGAACCGAGCTAATCCACTCACTATCGGAAATAGCATATATAATTCCCGCATTCAAGAGTTTCAACACCTCCGCTCTCACCACTTCCTTCATAGCCGGATTTAGCCGCCGTTGATGTTCAATGGAGGGTTTGAATGAATCCTCCATCAAAATCTTATGCATACAAATCGAAGGGCTAATTCCTTTGATATCCGATATAGACTAAGCAAAAATGGATCGATGCCTCTTCAAGATTCTCAGTAACTTACTCTCCTCTTCTTTCGTCAAAGATGATGAAATTATAATCGGATTAGCTGAATTCTCTCCCAAAAAGAATATTGAAGATGCTCTGGTAATTGCTTGAGTATTAATCCACCGTGAGGCGGATTTGATTCCTCGGGAGAGTTCACAACTTCTTCAATCATCGCCACATGAATAAGATCCTTATATTTTTAGATTGAGCATCCAAAGTCAGCACGTAGTCCACAACTTCAAGTTCCGTGGTAGAGCATTCCTCACCAAAATCCCCCATAGATAAGGAATATGTGAGAATATGCTCTAACGAATCCATCTCCATATTTGCAAGAAAGAACTCCCTCACGCAAGAGTCCACAACATCAACTCGATTGCATTTGGGAAGTTCATCCGAAAGGTTCATAGTTTTAAAAATGTTGAACTTTATCTCTTCATCATTCACCCTTAATGTCAGATTTCCATTGTGCACATCAATTAAGGCCTTTCCCGTTGCAAGGAACGGTTTTCCTAGGATGATCGAGATTTCTCTATCTTCTTCCATTTCTAGTACAACGAAATCCACTAGAAAGATGAATTTGTCGACCTTTACTAGCACATCCTCAATGATACCTTTAGGATAGGTTAACGAACGATCCGCCATTTGGAGAGAGATCGTTGTTGGCTTTGCACTCCCAACTCCTAACTTCCGATAAACAGAAAAATGCATTAAATTTATACTAGCCCCAAGATCATAAAGAGCCTTATCAAAGTGAGATTTTCCGATAGTACACGAAATTGTGAAACTACCTGGATCCTTCAATTTGGTAGGCAACTTCCTTTGTAGTATTGCACTACATTCCTCCATGAGCTTTACTGTTTCATACTCCTCAAACTTTCTCTTCTTTGTCATGATATCTTTCAAGAACTTTCCATAGTTGGGCATTTGCTCCAATGTATCTGCAAAAGGAATATTGATGTGAATTTTCTTGAAGATTTCAAGAAATTTTTCAAATTGGGCATCCAACTTCCTCTTTTGGAATCTTTGAGGATATGGCAATGGGGTAACTAGAATTGGTGGATTTTTTGAAAATGTTACTCGCCCCGGCATCACCCTTTCATCTCTTCTTCACTCCTCGACTTTCTCTTGGTTGATCTCCTAATTCATGTTTGCCTTTTTGTCTTCATTCGGCTTCTTCTTTCTTTCATCGATTTTCTCTTCAACTTCCTCATCCGCATTCGTTCTTGGTTCATCATGTTGAAACTCAAGACTCCCTCCCGGCTCGTTTTCCCTTGACTTGCTCACCTCCATTTCTCTTCCGCTCCTCAACTTAATCGCCTTGCATTCCCTGGGGTTGGTTTCCATGTTGCTTGAAAACTTCTCCTTTTGTTGTTCTTGGATGGATCTAGCAATCTGCGCGATTTGAGTTTCTAAAGACTTCACCGTGGCATTGGTGTTTGTACAAGTTGTATCGATCGAGTCAAGCCGTATTTCGTGCTTGTTCAGCCGGTTATGCGTCTCACGCATCATAGTCTAAGTCTCCTTCATAAACGAACCCAATACTTCATCCAAATTTGATTTTGGATTATGCATCTGTGGTTGTTGCATTTGATGACTGAATTGTATCGGATATCCCGGAGCTTGATTTCCATATCCCGGAGGTGGCAGCAAAGAGTTTTGGTTGTTTGCATATGAGAAGTTCTCATGGTTGCCAAGTTTAGGATTGTAATGAGTTGGAATGTTGGTAGCAGGCCTGAATAAGCTCGATTGTTCAGAAAGTGGCATTCCTTGAACTCATTATCTAATCCGGATTGAGAACAACTTGCAATATTCTCTTCCCCTTGACTTAACAAAGTGCCTTTAGTAGACAAGGCGACTAATTGATATGAGAGCTTGGACACTTGCGCCGATAACATTGCAATATGGTCAAATTCTTGGATAGAAGAGACCCGTCTTCCCGTGTTCCTCTCATTCGGCCATTGATAATTGTTGGCTGCTATTTCTTCCAATAGTGCATTAGCTTCGGTCGGGGTTTTGGACAACAATGATCCTCCTGAGGCAGCATCAATGATCGTTCTGGTTTGGCCATCCAACCCATTGTAAAACAATTGGATTTGGAACCAATCTTGATACCTGTATTGAGGGCACCTTCGCAATAGATCCTTGAATCGCTCCCACGCTTCAAATAATTGCTCAAAGTCTCTCTGGCGAAACTACGCAATCTTGCCTCGGAGCGGAGAAGTCTTGGAAGGTGGAAAGAACTTAGTGAGGAACCTTTGAGCAAGGTCATCCCAAGTATTTATGCTCCCCGGTTGGATAGATTAGAACCAACCCCGTGCTCTATCACGCAATGAGAAAGGGAATAACCTTAACCGGATAACATCCTCAGCAACACCATTGGTCTTCACAGTGTTACATATCTCCAGAAAGGTTGCTAGATGGATATTGGGATCCTCATGAGGATTCCCGCTATATTGGTTTTGCTGAACCATGTTATTAGGGTGGGCTTCAACTCAAAATTATTCGTCTGGATTGGTTGCCTCCGGATGCCTGAATAATTATCCAGCATCAATGGTCGATAATAATCCCTAAGGACTCTCTATGGGCGCTCTTGTTCCGGAGTCTGGAATGCCTGCGGCTCTGGCTATTGCAGGATATTTTCACCTCCCCCGGCTATAGTTGTAGATTGCTCTTCTTTCTTTTGACGTATTCGTTTACTATGCCGCATGCACTGCTCAGTTCAAACAAATAAATCAAATAAACAAATGAATTGAATGAAATTAAAAGTAAAAGAATTTTTGTGATTAACATTCAACTACTTGATCACAATATCAACTCAATTGAAAAAACACCGTAATCCTCGGCAACGGCGCCAAAAACTTGTATGCGCTAGGATTTTACGTCCTCGTGGTATATGACTATTTGCAAGTACACGAGATCTAGTTTTAATATAATGGATCTTTTAAGATCGGATATCGTTCCACTGGGAATGGTGTAATTGAGTTGAATATGGTGATTGGTATAGTCTCATATTATCTCAACTATTTAAAAATGGTTTGTATTCTATTTAATCTACTAAGATAAATGACAACTATTAGGTTAGTTCTAATTACACTAATTACTTAGGTATTGATTTCTTTCACATAATGCATACTTGACTTCATTTAGTTATCTATAACGGTGTTTATCTATTTCGACGATCTCTGTATCTACAACTCCTCCGCTACCTCTCCTGAGTGTAAGACAGGGGATTACACAACTTCGTGTCAACGAAGAAGTCCCCCTTAACGCCTTAATGACCCTAGGTCGCGTGAGTCTTGAGCCAACATCATGGATTGCATACGTTCTAACGTCCTCCTGGGTCGTTAGAACGTCATGCTGTGTTTACCCTAATCCGAATCCGAGGTTACCTCTCCCGAGTGTCAAACCCCGTATTCTCGATTTATCAATACAAGCATAATATCAAGAATAACGATAAACATAATTGGATTTATACAAACAACACGTTAAAGTAACATTAATTCATTCAACTAACATTTACATGATTTCAACAACACCTAAGTAACATTTAATTACTACTACATGATCTTAGACATATACCATACAAAACAAGAGTAATTCAACATCATTAGATATGGAAAAGTAATTACAAAGATAAAAACAAGAAAAGAACGATCAAATATGAGAATGTAACGGTCCACTGTCGCTATTAATCGCTCCACCAATGATTTATCTTTGCCCAAATGATGAATCTCCTCCTTGGTTTCTCAAAGATAGCTTAAGAACTCTATATTAGGGTTAGGGATGCTCAACAACAACTTTCAGACGTGGGAAAGTGGTATATATAGGCCAAAGGTTTCAAAAATATCTAAACAAATATTTTGCCCTGTTCTGCGAAATTCGCCTAGGCGGTAGAATCTTCACCTAGGTGAAGGTTAAGTCGGTTAGAAATCCTCCTAGGTGATTGTTTATTCACCTAGGCGGAGGACTAACTTCCTAGTCTTCTTTCACTCTGACTGATTTCTGCCTAGGCGGTAGTTTCTTCGCCTAGGCGGATTTTAGCATTTCAGCGCACCCAACCTTTTGATGGAATACTGCCTAGGCGGTGGTTTCTTCGCATAGGCAGATTTCAAAACTGCAGCATTCCAACTTTCTGACGGAATTCCGCCTAGGCAGTGGTTTTCTTCGCCTAGGCGGATTTTCTGCTGGTTTTGAAACCTCAATTTTTCATCTTTTCTTCTCTGATTTTCCACCGTTTCACTCGGTTTGTCAATTGTTTATGTCCCTTCACCTGACTTATATAAAAAATAATTAAAACGTAATTAAAACATTAATAAAATACTTAAAAACTGGCAAATTTGGTTTAGAAAATAGATAGGTATTTTACACGTATCAATACCTCACTCGTTCTCGAGATCCCCCAAGACTCATAAAACAGTAAGTTATCTCGGCCCTGCTAATTTATCGTACTTGTACCTATTTCTTATTTTTGCTCAACCGTGCAGGCCATCTTATATAGAACTGGATGTTGCCAGCCTGGTCAAAAGGATTTCTTAATACTTTATTGAATATTGCAGCTATGGACAAAGCTTTAGTGGTTCAACGATTGAGGGAGCGCAAGGCCAAGGAAGCTGTCGAGGTGGCTCGGGCCGGTGGAGCTAACCAGCCTGGAGGGTCTTAGGCCGGCGAAATAGCATAATCTTCTCCACTACTATCACAGCGACAACAACAACAACAATGTCCTTTGTCGCCGGCTCAGAGTCATTCACCAGTACTTCTGGGTGTGGTGATCAGGGATCTTTCAAGGTCAGCGTCTCATCAGTCCACCCTTTTGGGAGCGATGACATTTTCCCCTCCGACCCTTCCGGCAAGGGGAAGAGAAAGGCGCACGAAAGTAAGCACAAAAAACACAAGTCTTCGAAAAAGTCCAAGCTGACGGCTGGGCCCCCCTCAGAGCTACCTACCGATGCCACATTCTTCCTTATCTCGAACATGGGGCTTTCGGTTGGCTGCCCCCTGCTGAAGTCTCCCGAGGTAATGCCTGGTTACATCCGATGCATCACCCCTCCCAACGACGAAAAACTCATGGTCGATCAGGACACGGGGAGCCTTATGTGCCATATCATTTGCGATTAGGTCTCGATAAAGATCGAGCTCTCAATTGAAATTTGAATTTCAATTCCAAAATTTTGTAGAAGTGCACTAATTTGACCGTTCTCCTACAGAGCATGCTTTGTCTGTCCGTTGTTTTTGATAGGCTGGCTGAGAGTGCTATGGAGAAGTACCAACTCTGGAGTGAAAGAAACGTGGCTATTAAGAAGGTGAACTGGCTAAATGATGATCTCCAGCTCGCTTTGTAGGCATACAACTCTCTCGAGCCAGACATCAGCTCGTCACCACGGAGTGGGACAATTTTGAAACAAAAAAAGATGACCTGAAATCTCAGCTGGGGGACATGAAAAGGAAGCTAAAGAAGGAGGAACTCCTGAGGGCAATGTTGATCCACAAAGCCGAGAAGAAGGCCACTAGAAAGTACAAAGCCAACAAAGAATTTAAAGAGCTAAAGTACGACCTCGCTATCAAGTACATGGACGACGGTCATCAGGCCATACTATGCTTCCTTCGATGACACTTCCTGGACGTAGATTTCATGCAAGTCGGGATGGAGTTCCCTAGCGAGGGGCAGCCAGCTGAGGATGAGCACATAAGTGATGAGGCCCGCCCGGAAGAGATCCAAGAGGGTGAAGGAGATAGAGATGATGAAAAACTGGCTGAGAGAGATGACGAAGATGGAGACAAGGACACTCACGCCGGCATTGTGGACAAGACGGTCAGGGGCGTGTTGGCCCGATCCTCAGTCCGACTTTTTATCCAGACTTGACATTTTTTGAACTTTTATAATCTCTTTTCCTTCTTTTATATATATATATATATATATATATATATATTTTGATGTAATCTGGTATTGACTTTGTGTAAATGGGCTTGAACCCCTCTGTTGTAACATTTCTTTTTGAACATAATACACATAGAGTAGTTTTTTGAGCAAAATACTTGTGATGAATTTCCCTCTTCTCCTTTCTGCGAGGATATAGTAGATGGGTCATTATTTGAACCAAATCGAGTTGATGTGTTCAGAGATTTGTGGCCAGCCAATTCCCAACACCTAAGCGTTAAACGACTTCCATTTTTTTTTAATCTTCTAAAATTCAAAAATTCGTGCTGAGAGTACTCAGAGAGCTTGGCCTGGGAGATATTCTAGGGTCCTTCAAATTTGATTTGTCCTGGCTGAGGGTGCTTGGAGGGCGGAGCTCGAAAAATGTGGATAACCTAAAATTGATGAATCCGAGCTGAGGATGCTTGGAGAGTAGAGCTCGGTCTTCTTTTAACACTTGTAGAACATTTTGGGTCATTTGGTTTTGAAACCTTCACAATTGGCAAATCCGAGCTGGGGGTGCTTCGAGAGCGGAGCTCAGCCAATTTCTCATACTTGGGAATTATTTAGCGTCAATTGGTTTTGGAACCTTCACAATTGAAAAATCCGAGCTAAGGGTGCTCGGAGAGCGGAGCTCAGCCAATTTCTCATACTTGGGAATTATTTGGCGTCAATTGGTTTTGGAACCTTCCCAAATTTGAATAATCCAAGTTGAGGGTTCTCGGAGAGCGGAGCTCGGCCAAACTTCCATACTTGTAAAAATGTTCGATTATTCTAGTTGCCAAGGCTGTATCCACCTTGTCCCCTAGCCCGTAGCGAGAGTAGTGTTATTGCTCGTGCTGCTGGCTAGAAGGTGGTTTTAAAGAATAGTCCTTGGTCCTCGCGGCCCGCATGGTGCCATGCAAGCAGTGAGGCTATGGCCGGTAACTGGTGGGTTGTTCGTATTCAGGCTTATCCTGAGTCTTTTCAGACTATCCCAATTTAGTCTATGCGGTAGTGTTTTCCCATTTAAATTACCTAACCTATGGTCGACTGTGAGGGGATAGATATTGAGCCATAGGCCCTCAAACTCGATCGATGCCCTGCCCTTAGTGGATGACCTTAGTCTATCCTTGAGTATGGACTATCAACATGTGTAGGGGGTCTGGTTATCACTCTCAATGGTCAGTCGCGGAGTGTCGCTTCGGTAGATTTGGGTACGGGGTAAAAGATTGTCGTTCTTGAACAACTATTTCATTGATATGAAAATTCATTACACTTAGTAGCAAAATGGGATGTTTACAAAATGATCTCTTCCATATAGAAGTATTGCTTGAGGTGGTAGACATTCTAAGGGTGTTGCAGTGGTACCCCTTCTTTGATTTCGAGCTCGTATGTGCCCGACCTTGCAATCTTTGTTATGCGGTAATGTCCTTACCAAGTGGGGGCTAGTTTGCCAACGTTTGGTTCTTTGGTTACGAAGGTGACCTTTCCAAGAACGAGGTCGCCGACTTCGAAACAGTGATGGCGTACCTTTTTGTTATAGTAATGAGCTGTGCGTTGTTGATAGGCCACTTGATGGATTTGAGCGTTTTCTCTTCTTTCATCTAGAAAGTCTAAGTTTAGAGTGAACATAGCATCGTTTTGTCCTTGGTCAAGATACCTGCTTGCCATCTTGAGGGTTGGCATTCCGATTTTTGTTGGGATCACGACTTCTAACCTGAACGTCATGGCAAAAAGTGTTTCTCCAGTTGGGGTTCGTGAAGTAGTGCGATACGCCTAGAGGATAGGGTATAAATCTTCTACCCACCATCCCTTAGATTTATCAAGCTTGGTCTTCAATCCGTGCAAGATGGTCCGATTGGTAACTTCAACCTGGCCGTTGGCTTGGGGGTGACCCGGAGAGGCAAAATGAGTTCGGATACCAAGTCTTGAGTAGAAGTCTACAAACAAATCATTGTCGAACTGGGTGCCATTGTTCGAAACGATGGCTCTTGGAATACCAAATCAGCATATCATGGATTTCCATACGAAGTCCCAAATATTTTTCTTTGTGATGCGCGCTGGGGGCTCTCCTTGACCCTTTTGGTGAAGTAATCAATGACGACCACCAAGAATTTTCTTTGACCGGTGCCCTGAGGAAAATGGTCGATCAAGTTAATCCCTTATTGAGTGAATGGCCACAGGCTTATCATTGGAACCATGTTTGTGAGAGGGACATGAGGGTGAAGGGAGAATCTTTGGTACTTGTCATATTTTTTCACAAATTTCATTGCGTCCTCGAGCATCTTTGGCCAGAAATACCCTTGTCGGAGTAGCTTTCTAGCTAGGGATTTGCCCTTTGAGTGATTGCTATAGATGCCCTCATGAACTTCTCTCATAACGTAGTCATCTTCTTTTGGACGAAAGTATCTGGAATAAGGGCCCGAGAAGAAGCATCAGTACAAGATTCCATCTATGATGCAATATATTACGGACCTATAACGTATCTTTCTAGCCTCAGCACGGTCCTCTGGTAGCATCTCGTCCTCTAAGTAATGTCGTATCGAATCCATCCAAGTGGGTTGGTTGTTGAGCTCACAGATTGACGCCACCTGGTTGGATATTGCGGTGCTTGGAGAATCCAAGTACTCCACAGACACACTTCTCTTTAAAGTCCACTCTACCGCCGATGCGAGGTTGGCTAAGGCATCAACATGCCTGTTCACTTCTCGGGGTATTTGAGTTACCTGGATTTTTTCAAAACCATTCATCAGCGTCTTTACCCTTTCCAAGTAAGCAGTCATGCTTGGGTCCTTGCTCGAATACTCATCGTTATCTTGATTGACCACAAGCTGGGAATCACAGAGCACGACCAAAGTCCTTACATGAAAATCATGGGCTAAGCGAAAGCTAGCCAGGAGTACTTTATACTCTGCCTCGTTGTTGGATGCTCTAAATCCCAACCTAAGGGCGTCCTCTATCTCTTCCTTATCCGAGGCCATGAGGACCATTCCATATCCATAGCTGTTTACATTGGAAGACCTGTCAGTGAAGAGTTTCTGAATATTTGGATCGGATTCCTAAGTTAGGTTTGTTGACGTTCCTTCTTCTTCCATGGGTTTTGTACCCAAGTCTTCAGAATTTGTTTCTAGATCAACGAGAAAAGTGAGATCGATGATGAAGTCGGCCAGGACCTGGCCCTTGATGGCAGTTCTAGGCCTGTACTCGATATGGAACTAGTCGAGCTCAAGGCTATACTTCATCAGCTGTCCCAAGATGTTAGGTGAGTGTAATATCTGCGTCAACGGTTGGTTGATGGGCCCATTTTGTAGAATTCCATGGGCTGGCTCACTTGATATGGAGAGTAGTGGCCCGTTTTTAGCCCCTCTGGATGATCGGGAGGTGGAGGGGGCATCAAAATGGCTTCGGTAGCTTCAAAATGGCCTTAAGAGGCCCCATATGTTCCTCAGCTTGACCCGTTGCTCTTCAAGGAGGAAATGAGAGGCTTTAGCTTGAGAGAATCCGAGACAAGAGTGATCGGACACCTTAGCTCAACAGGTAATCTTCAATATTCCTTGAGGTTTCCCAATTTGAATAAGTCCGAGCTGAGAGTGCTCAGACACCTTACCTCGGCAGCATGTCTTCAATTCTTCGAAGGGTTTCCAATTGGAGAAAATCTGAGCTGAGGGTACTCGGACACCCCAGCTAGGCCATGTAGCTTCGTTCTTCACTTGTAGGGGCTCCTTGTTACATAAGTTTAATATGGCAGTGCTCGGACACCTCAGCTCGGCAAGGTATCATCAATTACCTTTAAGGCTTCCCATTTTGAGTAAGTTCGAGCGGAGGGTGCTCGGATACCCCAACTCGGCTATGTACCTTCATTCTTCACTTGTGGGGGTTCCTTTCTGTATAAGTCTGAGTTGGAAGTGCTCGGACACCTCAGCTTGACAAGGTATCATAAATTCTCTTTGAGGCTTTCCCTTTTGGCTGTGTCTGAGCTAAGGATGCTCAAACACCGCAGCTCAGACCATTCATCCTGCTTGGAGACTCTGAAGGAGAGAAGGGTTTGGAGGTTCCTCCTTTTGCGTATACCTGACCCGAGGGTGTTCGGACACTGTAGCTTGGATCTTTTTTCATACTTGAGG
The DNA here is from genome assembly GCA_016647705.1 of Eucommia ulmoides. Taxonomy (NCBI): domain Eukaryota; kingdom Viridiplantae; phylum Streptophyta; class Magnoliopsida; order Garryales; family Eucommiaceae; genus Eucommia; species Eucommia ulmoides. The sequence goes on along the minus strand of CM028339.1, from coordinate 48,468,234 downwards.
TGTGGAGAGGTCTTCCAGCAAGTGTGATCTTCATTACCAAATTTACCTCCATCAAAAATAATATTGATGGTGATGCTATTGTGAAGTATTATATCTCATATTTTATCTTTTCCTTGTTTTTGTTCAATTTATTTTTAGTTTTTTCAACTTACTTTTTGAGGCGTAGTAAATCTTAATCATAACAAATTTTAGGGTGAATTGCAATCAAATTAGATGTCATTATCAAAAAAATAATGACAAAAATAGGGGAATTGAAAAATAAATAAGAGAAATAGAGAGAGATAATGGCAGGTTACGAGGAATGGAAAAGATGGATCATTTTATTTTCTAAGATCGTTTTTTTTTTTTTTTTTTCTTTCTGATTGTTGGTATGCGGAAATCTTTGAATGATGTTCAAATTTTTGCTGCTAGAAGCTTGGTGCTTGGAGCACTCGAATGATACTAAAAATTCTTCAATCTTGGAGGGTCTTGTTGGATATTGACACGGTCTACTCCATCTTTATGCTTTGCAGGAATGGGTAGATCCTCTTGCCATGGCGTATTCTAGGTAAGGTTGGTTGTTGGTCTAACTGCCAGTTTGCTGAAGCCACTACTAGAGGTGGCTAATTACAAGGTAGTTGGCGAGGTTATCCACTGCGTTAAATGCTCGAGGATTGCCAGTTTTCCTACAGGAGCTACTAGATGAAAGCGTTATGCTGATGATGGCCTATTGATGGAAAACTATATGCATTTTTCTTTATGTTTTTGCATGATGCCACAGGTTATTATAAAAAATGTGATGTCTAACTTTCCTCATATGTGTGAGTGTTATGCAAGTCTATATAAAACATAATAATGCATGATGCTTACGCTGTGTTTGAATGATGATGCATGTTTTTTTTTTTTTTTTTTTAATTTCCTAAGAAGAAAGCTGCCTAGTAAGTGCATGATCTATAGATGATATCAAATGATTTTGTTATGATATATAATCCTAAATGATGACCTCAACATATACAGTTTTTGTTTCCTTCACTATGTCACCAAGCTACTGTGAACATTAAATACATGATCTTTAGTTATATGAGACTAAGCATGATATAGTCTATCTAGAATGTTGTGCAAGACCTACATGGAGATGTCACCTAGTTTTTTATGCAAGTTTTTTTTTCAACATTTATTTCTTGCTTGCATTAGGTGCCTTTTGCTACTAGCCATTTTCCTCAAGTGCTTCCACATTGTCTTCGATACAAAAGGCTTAATGGTGCTTTTGAGTGGCTTTCAACTCCTTTATTCTTGCTTCGTTGCAATTGACATTTGGGTCTAGCCACTTTTATGCCAAAGGCTGAGGTGTATTTTGGGGAATCCGTTTCACCGATGGAAACCCCATCCCCCATCAATTCTTACTTTACAATCATTCGCATTCAAAAGATCTTACCATTTCCCTCCTCGTAGAAGGTTGACCTAATTCTTGGCATGGCCAGGATATGTAGGAAGTCTCGAGTGGGTCCGGTCTAAATTTAGGAAATATTGATGATCAACAGTATCTGTCCCTAAGCTTTGGCGTATCCCTTACAGGAATGGTCTGTGGACCCTCATCGAAATTTTCAAGTTGTCTTTAAATTTTTCTTTTCGTCAGAAGTGTCCGAAACTTGGTTCCTAGCCCTTGGTGCAGAAATTTTTACTATTTACTTTTCTTGTTCTCCACCCTACGTGGCGAAAGGTTTAGTAGAACTACATCTGACATGATTCTTAGTGTGTTTGAGATATGTAGGGAAACTCCTAATTGGGTTCGATCCAAACCTAAGAGATGTTAGTGCTCCAATATTCTCCACCCTTACGCTGCCACGTAATTGTTTGTTTATTTTGACAGTGAGGCCGATGATAGCTTGGAACTGTTTGTTTGTTTATTTTAATAGTGAGGCCGATGATAGCCCAAAACCATTTTATTTGTTTATTTTAGCGGTGAGGCCAGCGATAGCCCATAAGAGTTTGTTTGTTTATTTTAACGGTGGGATCGGTGATAGCCTAGAACCATTTTGTTTGTTGATTTTAGCGGTGAGGCCGGTGATAGCTCAGAACTGTTTGTCTATTTCATTTTAACGGTGAGGCCGGTGATAACCCATAACCATTTTGTCTGTTTCATTTTAGCGGTGAGGCTGGTGATAAGCCGTAACCGTTTTATTCGTTTATTTTAGTAGTGAGGCTGGTAATAGCTTGAAACCGTTTTGTTTTTTTATTTTTTTATTTTTTTATTTATTTTAGTGGTGAGGCCAGTGACATCCCAGAACTATTTGTTTATTTTATTTTTGTGGTGAGTTCGATGATAGCCCAGAACCATTTGTCTGTTTTATTTTAATGGTGAGGCCAGTGATAGACCGGAACTATTTGTCTATTTTATTTTAGCGGTGAGGTTGGTGATAGCTTGGAATTATTTGTATGTTTTATTTTCACGGTAAGGCTGCTGATAGCCCGGGATCGTGTGGTTTATTATTTCGGTAAGGACGGCGATAGCCGAGGATCGTTTTGTTTTTTCTCCAATTCTAGATGGTAATTGACACTTTTCACTTTTCTTAGAAAAGCGAGGTGTACTTTCGGTGATTCCAAGGTGCCTTGAAAATACTATTTTCATTTCCTTCACTGTTAAATGGGCCGACCTAATTTAATCGAGGTTCGGTTCATTCCTTTTAGTTTTTCTAGCAAAACAAAATGGTGTGTGTTTTCTTCTTTTTCATCACGAGTAAAATTGTATGACAAAGTGTCGGGTTTAGAGAACAAGTTTAGATAAGCTTTAAACTATATTTAAAGGGGTGAATTCAAATCTTAAACTCATGTATTTAATTTTACTGGATGTTTTGAAAAAAGAAAATACAAAAAAAGCCCAACAATTTAAAGAAATTCGACAAAGAAATAAAGTTTTTGCTAAAATCGAAATTTCTAAAAGCTAACTGGGGACAAAATTAATTAAATTGAAAGTTCATTTTCATAGAATATCACTTTGAATATAGTTAATTTCATTTCCCATTATTTAATTTTAAGAAATTTCACAAATTCCAGCTACTTTTCAATTTAGGTAAAAATTGTGTTTTTTTTCGCCAGGTTTGTCAAATTGATGACCAATTGAACCTTTATTTTTGAAATTTAACATTCTAATATTAAATTTTATAGTTTAATTTTATTTTTATCATTTTTGTTTTTGCAAAAAAAAAAAAAAATACATTTAATTGACAAAAAGCGCCCAAAGCACAAAATTCACCTCATGTATGTCTCCCGAGAAGAATATAAAATATTGGAATTCTAAATTGGAGTGCCCTTATCCATCTTGGGAGTCCCCCAAGTCAGCACCCTTAATGGTAAGATTTAAGGAAGTGAAAAAAATAAAGTCAACTAGTCAATTCTTGAAATACAAAGGACTAAAATGCACATTTTCACGAAATAAGGGGTAGATGTCCATCAAATGACAACTACGCGCACCTGTCAAGGGGCCTGCGCACTCCCTAGAGGGTGAGTGCACATATCCTAGTCCACATAAACAAGGGTGCCCTCCTAACTATTTTTCTTGTCAATTCACTTGTGATATCTTACATGCTCTCTATACACATGCAAGTAGCTTTTCTCTCTCTAGAAAAACTTCTTGAAAAATTTTAGACAAAAGAAGAAAAAGAAGAAGGAGAAAATGAAGAACTTCCTCCATCAAGCAAGGTAAGTTCTGCTAACCTCCTTACACACATTATTTTTTTATTTTTTTCCGATCTAAAGAAGGACAAATAAAAACGGTCAAAACCTAAAAAACCTATTCCAAAGAGATCACTAAAATAAGTTTATTTTCTTGCATTTACTTTATCGTTATTTACTTTTACTGTCATTTATTTTTTCACTCTTCGCCTTTCTGTGTTTTTGCTTTCTTGCATTTACTTTACTGTCATTTACTTTCCTATTTTGCGCCTTTCTCCACTTTTACTTTTCTGCACTTTACTTTATAGTTTTACCCCACGCTTTAAATTTCCTTCAATTTTTATTTTATTTTGTTCTATTTATTTATTTTTTAAGTCGAGTCCTCCCTAGCTGAAGGTGGAATCCGGGAGGACCCTATTTTCCCCACTTCGATTTTGTGATCTTGTGAAACGAAAATGGCCGGATAAGGGCAATGCTCTCTAGAAATATTTTTCCTTTCTTAGCCATAGTTAGGACTGAAAATATATATATACATACATGTACACACACGCGCGCGCGCGCACACACACATATATATATTACACTTGTTATATACATATATATTTTTTATGTTTCCTCTGCAACAAAAAATGAGAAAAAAAAAAAAAAAAAAGAATTTTTTTTGCGTAAACTTAAAAAATGTAAAGGGAGAATTATCTATACCTCATTTTTTAGTTTTTTCAATCTTGAGAAAATTTTAAATGAGGGTTATGAAAAATCCTTCCCCCAAGTAGTTTTAGTTAAGGTTATTATGGTAAAAATACACACATTTTTTTTTTTTTTATTACTTTTACTTTTCTAAAAAATAAGAAAAAACTAAGTCTCTTTGTTTTTCTTCCAAAACAAATAAACTTTAAAAAAATATATTCTTGTTTATACTCTAAAAGTCATTTTCATGAAACAAAAATTTTCATCTAAAAGAAATATTTTCTTCATTTAAGAAAACCAAATTATTTTTCTTAAAAAGATTTCTTAACAAAACTTTAATGTTCTCTTTCAACTTAAAAATATTTTTTTTCTAAAATAAATATTTTGTCTTCCATACAAATATAAACCAATTGGTTTTTCTCCAAAAAATGTTAAAAATATTTTTCTACACTTTAAAAGTATTTCTCCAAAAATGTTAAAAATGTTTTCTTTACTTTAAAAATATTTTTAATGAAATATTTTTTTCCTAAAATATGTTCTCTTCCTAAGAAGAGCAAAAATTTTCTTAAAAGAAATGTTCTCTAAAAAAACAAAAAATGTGTTTTTCTCATAAAACTCTCTTTCCCATTTGTTTTCCATAAGAAAACAAAATTTTATATTTTACTTAAAAAATATATTTTTTTTTTCATAAAAATCAAAATAAAAGTATTTCTTCATAAGAAACCAAGCCCGTGTTTTCTTTAAAATATTTTTCGAAACCAAAAAGTATTTTTAAAACGTTTTTTTAAATAAGTTTTTTTTTTTAAAAACCCAATAAAAATATTTTCTTAGTCTTTAATTCTTTTCTTGACAAAAGAAACATCTCTTTTATAAAAAAAATTCTTGTCTTAATGGAAAGTCTTTTTTTTATTTCTTTTCTTGTTCTCATACATAAGTTTTGCCATCATAACTTGAGCTTAAATAAAAAAAACCCCGGGACCAACTTGTCGATTTTTCCGTAATCGATAGGTGATTTAAAAGGATGACATTTGTTTTTGTATTTTATTCTACTTGTTTGTATTTACTTTTTTTTTTCTTTATTATATGTTTATTAGCTTCATTTCATTTGCATGACATAATAAAAAAAAGATAGGGAAAAGTACATTTTAAACCCTCTAGGTATTGAAGAATTTCTAAATGATCCCTTTCCGTTTGAGCGTTTCATTTTAAACCCTCCATGTATCAGTACGTTTTTATTTGGTTCTTCTATCAAAAAATCAGTCCAAACTAACTAAATTTTGAGGGAAAAATTGTCATTGTACATTTTTTTATTTTTCTTTTTTCTTTTCCTTTTTCTTTTTCTTCTTTGACTTCTCTCGCTCTCTCTCTCTCCCGCTCAACTCTCTCTCTCTTACTCCCTCCCTCTCTCTCGCTCAACGCCCTCTCCCTCCTTCCCTATGGAAACTGATTCACCCCCTTAACAGGGGTGAAAAACACCCCCTGGTTGCAGGGGTTGTTCACCCCATGTTTGCATACAATTTCTATTTGATTTTTGTAATGTGGTTTGACATGGCAATTACTTGCATCACCATGGCAATGAGCAAAAACTCACATGGTATCGGGGTAAGGAATGGAGTTATCTTAGGGGAGGGCTAACAACGATTGATCATGATTATGGGTAGATTAACAACATCCACCATGACATCGGGACACACGTTATTTATCATCTCTTCCCTCAAATCCCCCATTACCACCTTGTAGAAGCGACAAAGTTGGTGAAACATGTTCTAGGGAAGTACTACAGGGAGCCAAGAAAATCCGGGCCATTCCCTTTTCACTTGATCAGTTATCTAAAGAAAAGCATGCAACAAGATCACTATGTGAGTGACACTGGCGATGTAGTGTTTTATCAGACCGATCATCAGCTGTATGGAAGCAAAGATGACTGAAGAAATTTCAGAGAGAGAGAGAGAGAGAGAGAGAAAGGGAGTTGTTGGAATAAGTAAGAAAGTGTTAGTTGGTAATTACGAGTTTTTAAGTTTTTTCTTTTTGCAGTATAATGAAGATGGGGGAGATTAATCCTCATTAGTGAAAAAAAAGGGTGTTGGGAGAACACCCCCTCCTTGATTCACCCCTGTTAAGGGGGTGGTTTCACCCCCATGCAACAGTTATGGAGGTCGCCGACCCATATCGTCTCATTCTTGCCGTTAAATCCCCATTACTGCTTTGGCGTCTTGTGTAGTTGGTGATGGTGGTGGTACGGCACGTAGTGCGGCGAGTAATGCGACGGTGGCAGTGGCAACATATGGTGCTGCATTACCATCCCCGTCGTGGGGTACGACATTGCCTCCTGCTGTGGCTGAGTCACAGGAGCTATAGTTTGAGATGCCGCATCCGCTACCGACTGACTCTATTTTTCCTGAGTGTTATCCTATTGCGGCGTTGGATCAGAGTCGTTATTAGCTTTCATCTTCGCTTCTCTCTGTCTTTCCTTCTCAGATGTTCTTCTGGGTACGATTGTATACAAGAATCCGTGAGTTTTTGGAGAGAGAGAAAGAGAGGACGAAGAGAGAGAGAGATGTGGCTGAGTTTTGGGAACACCCCCTGTTTCACAAGGGGTGTTTTCACCCCTTATTTTTCACAGGGGGTGTTCACCCTTACAACAAACATCCCTTGTTTCACAGGGGGTGTTTCATTTCATGGGGAATGAGAGAAAGTTGAGCAAGAGAGACAGAGAGAGAGGAAGGGGAGGAGGAAGTGAGAGAGACTTGAGCGGGAGAGAAAGAGATGAAGGAAAAAAATAAAAAAGAAAAAAGAAAAAAGAAGAAGGGAAAATCATTAAAAAATAAAAAAATATATAAAAAGATTATTTTGTCCTTCTATTTCGTTAGATTTCAAGGATTTTTTGATAGATGGACCATTTAAAAATATGCTGATACATAAAGAGTTTAAAATGAAATGCTCAAACGGAGAAGAACTATTTAGAAATTCGTCAATACCTAGAGGGTCTAAAATGTACTTTTCCCAAAAAGATAAGGGGAAAAAAAAATCCAGTTAACCAACCAAATTAAATAAAATTTGGACTTTGTATAATTTAAAATTTTTAGGCACTCGGTACCATTTTCGAATGGGTATCTTGGTGTGCCTAACATTTTTCCCGAGCATAACGACCCTTGAACTTAAAGAATACTCTGGTTAAAACCTTTTTTAGGTAAAAAATTTGGGCCATTTCAAAAGTTTTTGTTTCTTTAGTTACTTTCTTTAAAACCCAATGACCTAACACATCTTTTCAAACCTATGCTATGTGGTGACTCCATATTTTCATTAAATTTGGCCTAAGCAAATTTGTTCAAAACTGACGCCCAGAAAACTCCATTGAACTTGTTTCATTAAAATGTTTTCAAAATTAGAGCTTATTTAAAAGCATTTAAAAAAGGATAATTTTTTGAAATGAACGAGATTTGAATATAACACCGGCACTTGGTTAGTGTTGTGTTCGCGAACAATCCGAGGCGTGTGATCCCCTATAGGTAAAAATTTACTGAATTGGTTTTTGTAGTGACAACTTTACCCTTAACCATTTAAAAATAATTAAACAATTAAAAATTAAAAAACATAAAAACCCTTTTAATTTTTTTAATATATATATTTTTACACTAATATCCCTATTTTTTTAAAAAAAATTAGCACTTTATTTTTAACAAATTAAAATTAAAAAAACCTACCTCCTACCCCCACCTCCACCCCGTCGGGACAACCACCACAACCTACCAGGACCCTGTTGGGATTTTCTTCCTCAATATTTCTTGTTCTTCCTCCTAATTATCTCTCTCTCCACAAATCTGTCGCGACGATGGATTCAGAAGGAGGGAGGGGAGTAGGAGGATGAGGAAGAAGAAGGATCGGAGAAGAATAAGAAGAAGAAAGTGGAAGGAGAAGAAGAGGATTCTAGTGGAATGGTGGTGGTGGTGGTGGTGGATGGGGTACGAGGTCGTGGCGGTAGAAGGGTGGGGAAAATTACTCTTTATTTATTTAATTATGGATAAAGGGGAAGATTTGGCCTGCAATTGGTATAACAAATGGGTAGAGTGGAAGGATCTTGCTTTTGATGCTTTTTCTAATCTCATATTCTCAAGTTGAACAACACTTACTCTTCTAAGTGGAACTTTGTTTGGCATGAACGTTAACCATTTTCTATGGCCACAACTATCGTCGCCGCCGTACTTTGGAATTTTGCTACATCGTATTATTTGTGAAAAATTACTGTAAATTAATATTTGGTGAAAATGTTGTTTTACAGTAAAATTATGTGAAAATGTTACTGTACAGTAAATATTTTTTGGTGGTTGGGTTATATTCAGGGCTTAGATGAGTAATAATTATACAAAAAAGTAATTTCCCTTGTTTTTTTTGGTAGATATGAATGCTTTTCAATGGGAATTGTTTGAAAGAATTTTGCTTTCAAGTTATGGGTGGCCAAAGCTTTGAATTAGTATTTGAGCCTCATTGATTTCGGTTTTTATGTTTCTATTTAGTCTATCATATTTATGCAATTTTTTTGTTCTTTGTAAAGAGCATCTCATTGTGCTTCATGAATTTTGTTGTACAATAATTTTTGTGAAACATTATAATACATTAAAACTTAGGGGCGCGTACCGGTAGGTCCCATTTTGCAATTTCATGTACCGATCCAACCCAATGATTTTTGTTTGCACCAAGATCTTCTTTTGCCATTTTTATGTTTCTATTTAGTCTATCATATTTATGCATTTTTGTTGATCTTTGTAAAGAACATCTCATTGTGCCTCATGAATTTTGCTGTATAGTAATTTTTGTGAAACATTATAATACATTAAAACTTAGGGGCGCGTACCGGTATGTCCCATTTTGTGATTTCATGTACCCTTCGTTCAATTTTCACACGCCTAATTCTATATTCCATTTTCGCAAAATATCTCCACCGTAACTGTTTGCCATCCACAGTCCGCTGTCGCTGCCCGCCGTATGCCATCGCTGTTGCCATCAACCGTCGTCATCCACCTTCACCATGCATCGTATGCTTTTCGTAGTCCCCGTCGCTGTCCACTGTCGCCGTGACCGTCGCCATGCCATTCGTTGTTCGCCCATCATCGTCGCCTCCGCCTTTCGCCTTCACTGTCGTAGTTAGCTGTTTGCTATCGCCATTTGGCTGCAGCCGCAAGTCTGAAGAGAGATGGTTTGACGGAGAAGAGAGAGAGAGAGGAAGACGAAGAGAGAAGAGACGGAGGATGAGGATCATTTTTTTGGAAGATGTATTTTATTTTTAAGAGAGAGATGAAGACAATGATAGAGATGAGGATGAACCACTTTCCTATTTTACTCTCTCTTTCTCTATATATATTTTTCAAGATAAGGACAAACTCAGTCTCTGTGTGCACATTTTCCAAGTTAGTGGGTGACAGGTGTGTTATAATTCAAAACATTTTGACAAAAATATACTTTGTACCCTACAATTTGTGATTTTCATGCATGTCAGATGACAAACAAACAAAAAAATAAAAATAAAAAATTATTGTTCAAATTACATTTTACACCCTGCAATTTATTGAGTGCAGCCTACAAAAGGGTTCCAAAATTACACTTTGCACCTTTGACATTGCCAAAAAACCAAGTTTCGTGTGATATTGGCAAAATTCAAATTTGTATATGCGTGTTGAATGTAACACTGTCTAATCTTACCAAAATTAAAAAATAAATAAATGTGTGTTGAATGTAACACTGTCTACAATTCTCAAATAAATACGTGTTGCATCTAACATTATCTAATATTGTCAAAATTCATATTTCAATGTGCGTGTTGAATGTAACACTGTCTATAGTTCTCAAAAAATTATTTTCAAACATGTTTGTTGAATGTAACACTGTCTAATACTGCCAAAAGTCAAATTTCAGTGTGCTTGTTGGATGTAACACTGACTACAAATCACCAAAATTCAACATCCAATATGCGTGTTGAATGTAACACATGCGTGTTGAATGTAGCATTGTCTAATAAATCTAAGAAATACAAAGGCAATATTAGTGAAGGTTTGTTGAATTCACTTTTACCCTTCAAAAAATGCGTATTGAATGTAACATTGTCTAATCGTGTTGAATGTAACGTTGTCTAATATTTTCAAAAATCAATTTTTAGAAATTCAACAATTGAAACCATTTTTTTCAGTGTGTGTTCAATATAACACTTCACCGTTGCCGTTCGTCCTTCTCCGTTCGCCTTCGCCGTTCATCATTGACAGACCGCCGAAGCTTCACAGCCGCATGATGAAGGTTCACGATTACATGAGGCTAGGGTTTTCAATTCAATAACATTAATTTACATTTTTCACCCACTTATTTTATTTTAGATTCAAATTTTACTTTTTGTTTTTTACACTTTCCTACCTGAAACCTTCACAAACCTTCAATAATAATGCCAACAAATGAAATTTCAAAGTGCGTGTTGAATGTAACACGATCTAATATTCTCAAAAATTATTTTTTTTAGAAAATTCAATAACATTAATTACATTTCTCATGTAAATGTAGATTGAGTAACAAAAGCAAAATTCACAGCTTCGCATGCTTTCGAGGTTTTGTGGTTTTGTTCGGCTAATATTCATACGTCCATATTTTCCTTTAGTTTGTATGGATGATATTTCTAGATCAAGCTTCACAGTTCAAATATTACTTATGTGTTGTATGATTGTATCATCATTGTATAATACATAATCAAAATAAACTAAGAAGCTTCATGCTAGGATTGAGGACCAATAACAAACTGAAACTCAGGCAAAGGTAAGAGGGAAGATAAAATTATTTTAAACCCATCTAAACCATCGTCTAATCAAGCTAAAAATTTTTCAGTGGTCGTTGATGGAGGAGACCCTAAAAATCGATTTCTGCACACGAAAATCAAAATCGAAATCAAACAAAAACGATTCTATAAATGGAATCAAAATCGTTGATTTTATCATTTGATCATTTGGGTTTCTCTTAGAATTCTCTAATTTGATCAGAAAATGGACGACGAAATAGAAGTTCCACCATTTTTCCTCTGCCCCATTTATTTGTAGCTCATGAAAGACCCTGTTATCCTTGCATATCCTATGATCGCAGGAGTATCGAGAGGTGGATATTCACAAAGAAAAATAGCTTTTGTCCGATGACAAAACAACTACTCCTTTCTGGTTTTGAGATGACGTCGAACCACACTCTCCGGCGACTGATTCAGTCGTGGTGCACCGTCAACGCCAACGGCGTCGAGCGATTCCTGATGCTAAAGCCTCAGGTGGATAAATCTTATATACTCGGTCTTCTCAATGACTCCAAATCGCTAGAGCTTCAGATCAAATGTCTTACGAGGCTAAAATCGATAGCTTTCGCTAGCGAGACAAACAAGCGGTGTTTGGAATCTGCCACCGGAGCGGTGGATTTTTTGGTGTCGATTATGACCAATGCCGATCAGGCATTTTTCGATGAGACGAGAGACAAAGTACTCGGCATTCTCTATAATCTCTGTTTATCGGAGGCCATGCTCAAGTCCATGTTGGGACAAAATGACGAATTCGTCGGAACCCTAATTGCTTTCATCACTAGAAGCGCGTAATTCGAATCACACACTTATGCTCTAAGCCTCTGCAAATCGATCCTCGAATTAGCCGATTCGATCACCATGAACGAATTAAAACACAATTTTTTTGTCGAATTGGTTCAATATTCGAAGCAGGATCAACGTCCGTACTGATCAATCTTCTTCTCGATTGCTTCAAGAGGAGGACATGCGAGTTGATTCTGGCAGCGCTGGAACAGTTGTGCCGGTGAGCAGAGGGGAGGGCGATGCTTGTAGCGCATGGAGCTGGAGGTTGTATCGAAGAAGATGTTGAGTGTATCGGTAGCGACGAACGAGATGGCGGTGAGTATACTATATTGGGTGGCTAAATTCTCGGCGACGGTCGGAGTTGTACAGGAGACGGCGAAGCTGAAGGTGCACTTGGATCTGGTGGGAAGCTTCAAGTGCTCGATGAGGGAGTACGACAAGGAGGTGATACGAAAGGGGAGGGAGTTCGGTACCGATGAGGCGACAACGATGGAGACGAGGGAATTGGTGGGGATAGAAGAGTGTGATTTTGGAAGAGAGAGTAGGGTTAAAATGAGTTGGGGAAAATTGGTAATTTAACATGTACCATTTTTTAAAAATGGGACTAATAAGTTCAAAAAATTATTAGGATGGGTGTTTTTGGTTCAATTTTGACTAATTGGTATTTATTGGTACATGAAAAGTTAAAATAGTATTTAGTGGTAATTTTCTCTAAAACTTAAGTGAAAGAAGGCTATTGTACAGTAAAATTTTGTGAAAATTTGTGGCACAACAAATTTTGTGTGAAACTTGCTAAATGGTGTTGTTTTTTGTTGGTTTTGCAAAGCATGTGTTGCTTTTTGTGGGAATTCTTGTTATTCATAGCATTTGGTTAATCTGGTGGTTTGTCTAATTTTCACTACCTAATCAAATAAAGATACATCATATTTGATTATCAATAACGCATCTAATGGATTGTAAACGTGCAAAACTTGTTTGCACATATATTGTGTCATTTTACCAAATATTATTGTACAATAGCGTTTTACCTGAACTCTTTAAAAAATGTTGTTGTACAAAAAATTTGTTATGTGATTATACATTCAAAACCAATTTTTCTGTAAAGTCAATCCCTCATTATCATTGTTGCTGTACAATAATTAATCATAAATAATTATATACTTCACACAAAAATTGAACGCAAATGTTAATAGTTATTGTACAATAATTTTTGTTATGGTGAATTTGATGATGGTTGTTGTGCAATAACATTCGTTTTGCAGGTGGTAAAATCACATTTTCGCTGTCAACGAAGCAAAATTCAAATTTAATTTTTCTAGAAAATCAATTCTTCATTATGATTGTTGTTGTATAGTAATCAATCGTTAATAATTGTTGGCTTAACACAATAATAGAATGCAAAATACCAATGGTTACTGTACAATAACTTTTGTAAAGTGATTAATACCATGTGTTCTATAGATACTAGAAACACATTTTTGTTATCAATGAAGCAAAATTAAAAACCCATTTTTTTTTTTACCAAAATCAAAATCAATCTCATTAATATTATTATCATACAATAATTAATCCCTCTAATTTGATTATTGCTGTACAGTAAATATTAAACATTGAACTCGATGATAATTGCTATGCAGTAATATTTGTTCTATAGGTAGTAAATGTACATTTTTGCTATCAATGAAGCAAAATTGAAATTCAATTTTTTGCAAAATCAATCCCACCAATATGATTTGTAGACACGACATTTGACCGTCTTCCTCATAAAATTTTAACTTTATATTACTGTTGGTGCATAAAATTGGTACACACCCTCGAGTATGGTCCTGTCCAATGACAGGTAGGTCCTCTTGCTGAGGTGGAGTCGTCGGTTGAAAAGTCCTCGAGTGAGCTATACTGAGTCTTGGAAGGATTGACCTGTTGTATCCAGAGTCCTGCTTCTCAGGGAGTGTACCTGCAGAAGGCTCAGACCGAGATTTGTCCCGGTGAAGCCCCTCCGGCGTGGTAATCAATGCTTAGAGAGAAAAGATACAGTAATGCATCCAGTAAACAAATGAACTCGCGCGTAATGTAAAGCATATTCCAGCGTACATTGGGCTTGCACAAACCCGATGTATATAGGAGTTGGAGATGATTTGTTGGGCCTAAACACGGTTAATTAGTCGAAATCCTGTATTTAGCAGATAATCTGGGGCGTTTAGGAGATAATTGTTGGGCTTGGGCTTTTGGACCCATTTGGCAAAGCCCGCGGGCCTTTGTTAGGCATGTGATGAAAATGTTGGTAATAGTAGACACGGGGCCGGGGCCCAGGTGTTGACTCGGAGAATCCCAAAAATACCCTCATCAGTAGCCCCCGTAACCCTATGTGGCGAGAGAAGCGAGACGGGCAGAGATACTAATTGCTAGGCGAAACGGGTGTTCCGGAGGGTTCATAACTTTCGAAACATACATGTGTATATAAACATGTGTATAATATTTATTTAATTTTTAATTTTTTTAATTATTTTTTTTGCTGCCCGGCTGCCGGCCGACGATCGTTGGCGTTGACGCTGGCTAAGGCATAGCTCGCCCCCTCTATGGGGGTTGTTGCGCCCTCTTGAGGGTGCTCGCAGCACCCCTCATAGGGGGGGTGTGCTTGGGATGGCTCGCAACATCCCTCTTTCCTCTTTGAAGGGGGTGCACAACATCCTTCTTTTTTTTTTTTTTTTTTCACTTGGCAGCAGGGAGGTGGCTGCAGGTCCCTGGGTATATTTTTCAGACATACCAATTTTTCAAGGGAGAATTTCAAATAGGCTCCCAAACGGACAGGGTTCGGGGTCAAGAAGTACAGCAGGACGACCCCAAATTTCTTCGATTTCATGGCGATACTCTTTCAAGAGTTAGTTTTTTTTGGGGAGCCAACTTGAGATAGGTTCCTATACGGCCGGGGTCCGGGGTCAGGTAGCACGGTATGGTGGCCCCAATTTTATTTTTTTTATTTTTTATTTTTTTTTCAGGGTGACACATTCACCATGAACAAGCCTTGAGCACGGACTGGCCTCCACTGTGAGGAAGATTAAGGCGAGCCCCAGGAGGGTTGGCCGCCGTCATGCTGAGGGCATTGGCCCAACTCGATCTAGAACCAACCAGGTTGGGCCAACGCCTAAACCGGGTCGGTCACCATCTGGCGTCTGCTGCCTAGCTCGTTGGCCACCGCCGTGCTGAGGGCATTGGCCTAACTGGAGCTAGCACGAGTTGGGTAGGGTCAGCGCCCAAACAGGGCCGGTCGCCATTCGGCTCCTGTTGCATATGAACAGTCGGTAGGGTGGTGCCGATCATCACCTGGACCCTATCGGTCAGGAAGAGTGTGGCAGGGCGGTGCCCATCAAATTTGATGTTTCTGATTACGGGGCATTGAGGCTAAACCCCTAGACTATGCCATGTACAAGGACGCTGAGGCAAATAGTACTGACGAGGGGCCCTCTGAGGAGGGCGAGATTGACTTCACTTTTCCTCGCACCGACGCCCCTCACAATGAGGGCGAAGAGGGTTGAGCTCAGACCATTGCTTTTTTCAGGACTTTGGATTTTGTAGACTCGTTTTTGCTTATTACTATTTTTCTGCATGCGATCGTGTAAGCTTTTGAGCAGCATAGATAGGGTACTTCAGAGTTTACTCATTTCTCTTGATGTTTTTGCCAAGTCGCTTTCCGCTTGGTCATGTTTTTAGAATTGTAAAATTTTAAAAATTTTGTTGAAAGAACTTATTGCCTCTGCCCAAGGCCATGGACCACTAACCCCTCAGTACGGGACACGAGCTGATTGTAAGAAAATCGTATCGTGGACTCAGGGGGGAGGGTTTTCCAGGGTGCCTGGTCCTCTTGGTCCGCAGGGGCGTAACACGATGTTGGACCCCCGTGGCTGGTTAACGAGGAGTTCTTCGTAGTCAGGCTCATTCAAGAACCTTTTCAGGTTATCTCCATTTAGTTCATACATGAGCACCTTCCCTTTTAAAACGCCAGACTTATAGTCGACTGGTGGGGAGAGGTACTTGGCTGCAGGCCCTCAGACCCGATCAATGCCCCGCCCTTGGTGGATGACCTTGGTCTTTCCCCGGGTATGGGCTATTGACTTTCGGAGAAGGTTTGGTTGTCCCCCTTGACGCTGAGCGTTAGGATGAGACTTGTGGAGAGTTACTCGAGATGTCGAGAATTGAGATGTTGGGTGTAGAATCACCTGTGACTTAGGACGACAGAATGCAATTGTGAAGAATCACTTGTGACGCTGAGAGCCGAGATACAGCTTAGGGGGTCGGAATGCAGCCATGGAGAATCACTAGAGACGTCGATAGCCGGAATGAGACTTATGGGGTCGAAATGTGACTTAGGGGGTTAGAATGTAACCATGGAGAATCATTTGCGATGCCGAGAGCCGAGATATGGCTCAGGGGGTCGAAACACAGTTGACTAGTGAAAGCGCAAGGCACATTCTTTATTTTGAGAAGCAAAAGTAGAACACTTTGTATAAATTGGAAATTGTTTACAAAAGTGGATTATCCCTACAGAAGTTGCACTTCAGCTAGTCAGCAATCCGCAGGTGCCTGAGCGGCACATTGTCTTCTGTTTCAAGATCGTATGTGCCTAGACGTGTGACCCTAGTGACTCTGTATGTCTCCGGAGCTGAATCAGCCGTGTAACTGGTTGATTCACCATCCACGCGTTGGGGATCCTCCCCGGCCTCAGCTCCCTAGGGCGGTGGATAGTTGTGGTTTTTCATTCTTCTTTGGGCCTGGGGCTCTCCCTTTGGTTCATCCTCGTTAGGTTGCTCTTGATCGCCTTTTCGGATGTAGTTCTGGAGAAAGCCTATTCGAACAACAGTTTCAATCTCCTGCCGGAGCTGGAAATAGTTTTTTGTGGAGTCACCTCGATCTTGGTAGAACTCACAGTATTGGGTCATCAATCTCTCAACCGGCCTTTCCCTTAGGGGTGGCGGAGGAAGGAAGAAGTCTTGCCCTGAGTTTTCTGCGAAGACAGTGGCTACCGAGGCTGTGAGCGGGGTGAACTCTAGTTGGTGACACCCTAGAAGAGGAAGTGGCCTTCTGTTTCTGGGCTGGGGTCTAAACCTCCCTTCAGTTTGTAATCTTCTCGAGCCTTGGGCTTGATTCGAACCTCCATTCCTTAGTTCTCTTGGCTTGTTTGCTACTTCCCGCTCTCTCCTGGTCGCAACATGGAGGTCGGCACTCTCTTCTCCCCGGCCTTAGCCCCCTAGGGCGGTGGATAGTTGTGGTTTTTTCTTTTTCTCTGGGCCTGGGGCTCTCCTTGCGGTTTATCCCCGTTAGGTTGCTCTTGATCGCCTTTCCAAACATAGTTCTAGAGATAGCCTTTTCGGACAAGAGTTTCAATCTCCTACCGGAGCTGGAAATAGTTTTCTGTAGAGTCACCTCGGTCTTGTTAGAACTCACAGTATTGGGTCATCGATCTCCCGATCGGCCTTCCCCTCAGGGGCTGCAGAGGAGGGAAGAAGTCTTGCCTTGAGTTTTCTGCGAAGACGGTGGCCACCGAGGCCGTGAGCAGGGTGAACTCTGGTTGGTGACACCCTAGAAGAGGAAGTGGCCTTCTGTTTTCGGGCAGGGGTCTAAATCTCCCTTCAGTTTGTAATTTTCTTAAGCCTTAGGCTTGATTTGAACATCCATTCCTTGGTTCCCTCGGCTTGTTTGCTCTTTCTCGCTCTTTCAGAGTTGCAACACGGAGGTCAGCACCATGGAATCTAGTCCCACGGTCTAGAGCTTAATCGAGAGTGGGAGCAGGGTTGGGGCAGAGGTCATTAGATAATCTTTGACGCTGGAGCTCGTCAACAAAGGCATTCAATGCAGGAGCCTCAAGAAGGTCGTCGCACGTATTTGCCTCTTGATTGAAATGCTCAACGTAATTTCTCAAAGATTCAGTGGGCTCTTGTCGAAGAGTGAGGATATGAGCCACAGTCCTCAACCTCTGCCGGGAGCGATTGAAATGAGCCAGGAACAATTGCTCGAATTCCCTGAAGATGCAAATGGACGCTGGTTTCAAACACTGGAACCAGGATTTTGCTGCACCTGTGAGGGTAATGGAAAAGGCTCTGCATCACAAAGCTACAGAGGCCACTTGCATGTCCATATGGGACTTAAACATAGAGAAGTGGTCAACGGGATCTGAAGTCCCATCTTACGGAGTCATCTAGGGTTGGATAAAGTGCCTCGGTGCTACTTTTTCTAGAACCTCATCCACAAAAAACGAATTCACCTTCTAAATAACACCTGGTCCTACCTGGCCTCCTTGCACCTCCTAGAGATGGGTTTCCATGTTGTCCAGGAGGCGTTCCACAACCTCCCCTACTCGGGGCTCTTTCTGTATCCGATTGCCCGTAGCTCGAGCCGCAAGGTGATGGGAGGGAGGTGAGTAGGAGTCAACTTCACGCTTACGCCAACCTCTTTCATCGAACCTGGCAGGCCGATGAAGAGCTCGACCATTTGGGGACACCGACATATCCCTTGGCACAAATTTGCATGGCGGAGGAGGTGGGGATCTCGGTATTGCTAGAAGTCCCTCTCTTACCCTACAACCTTAGGGTTGTGAGGTGGAGGGCGGTCCTCGGGCTTCTGCCCATTTAGAGTGTCCACAAAAATATCATGGTCATGAGGTGGCTCCTTGGGCGATGCGGGCTGGAGAGATGGTCCACCCTAAGCAGATGGCGGCAGAAAGCGTTCGAGGAGAAGTTGTACATTCGACTTGAACTCTTGCATTTAGTATTCAGGAAGATCAACTCAAGATGCCTCCACAGCTCCCGAGGTCTGTCCCGCAGCCCTAGGTGGCAGAGTGGATGGTCTTGCCTGACCATGGAGAGGGCAGTTATCCTCGTTGGTAAGAGTTGGGGGGTATGCCCTTGGATATTTCGACATGTCTTCTGGTTCTTCTATTTTGTGTCTATCTTACTGGACCTTGTGATCACCCAAACTTAGCTGAGTAGAGAGTAGTGATCAGGGGAAGGCTTTTTGTTCGGTTCCCACAGATGACGCCAAACTATTGGTGCATAAAATTGGTACACACCTCGAGTATGGTCTATTCGGATTACAGGTAGGTCCTCTTGCTGAGGTGGAGTCGTCAGTTGAAAAGTCCTTGAGTGAGTTGTACTGGGTCTTGAGAGGATTGAGCTACTGTGTCCAGAGTCCTGCTCTTCAGGGAGTATACCTGCAGAAGGCTCAGACCGAGATTTGTCTCGGTGAAGCTCCTCTGGCATGGTAATCAGTGCTTAGAGAGAAAATATACAGTAATGTAGCTAGTAAATAAATGAACTTGCGCGTAATGTAAAGCGTATTCCAACGTACCTCGGGCTTGCACAACCCCCGATATATATATAGAAGTTGGAGATGATTAGTCGAGCCTAAACACGGTTAATTAGTCAAAACTCTGTGTTTAGCTAATAATCCAGGGCGTTTTGGAGATAATCGCTGGGCTTGGGCTTTTGGGCCTATTTGGCCAAGCCTTCGGGCCTTTGTTAGGCTTGTGATGAAAATGTTGGCGATAGTGGACACGGGGCTGGGGCCCAAGTGTTAACTCAGAGAAGCCCAAAAATATCCTCATCAATTACAATTTATTTTATTCTGAAAAAAAATTAAAAAAATAAAAAATAAAAAATAAAAAACTTAAACCAACTTTGACATATCCTTGGACGAAATAAGTGAACAAAGAAAAAAATGAAATCACAAATATGGAAAATCAACTTATGAGCTGGTTTCTAGAATTTGGAATAGGAATATTCTATATATTTGGAAATTTAATTATTGTCATCTTTTGCTCACCATTTTCGCACGTCACTATGTATCAATGGGGTTTTATAGAAAGAAAAGTATTATGTAGGTGTTTATTATTAGTGGGCCAAGCACCATGTGGCCCACATTAATATATCTTTGAAAAATGGTATTGTTGTTAAAAAATTCTAAAAATTTAAACATGAAATTAAACTATCCAAATTGGTGAAAATGAAAGTTTTTGGGGTTAAAACATAAAATAAATGTAATTGGTGAAATTTCTTCAATTTTGAGTGGTAACGAAATTAAACATGTTAAAAGTGATATACATAGGAAAAGTACTATTAATTTTGTCATTTTAGTCCCTAATTAATTTGTTTTTTTAATTTGACCAAAAACTTTTGTTTATACCGAAATTTGATCAAATTGACAAATTTTATTTTATTTATTTATTTTTAATATTGAGGTGTATTCTACGGTGGAAAGTCGTCTCTCTAAATCTCAGTTTAAAGTTTGTCTGAATTTACACATTTGACCTGAAATTTTTCAAAAGCGAAATGAGCGGGACAAAATGCACTGTCTACAATTAGCATTTTTAAAATAACAGGGGAGATATTTGTGATTTTGGACAAATGATAGGGAGATAAGTAGTATAATTCTTTATATATGTGTGTGTGGGTTTTTTTTTTTTTAATTTATATTTTTAAAAATAAAAGACAGCTCACGAGGTAATAAATGATGGCCACATTCTACTGTTATCTTTAGTTTTCAACCAAAACACCTCCGAACAATTACTAGACCCCTATAAATCGGCAGAACCCTTCTTGCCGGTAACTCTTAAGCTTTATATACAATTAGTGGGTTGTATTAGTAAAAGAAGAGACCTAAAACATGGAGTCTGAGGATCACGAAGAGCTTGAGGAAGAGATGGAGCTGCCACAGAGTTACGACTCGCCCCCGAACTCGGCTAGTCCCAGAATGCCGAGCCCAGTTCGAGTTGAAGCGCCGCTATCCATGGCGGCGAGGAAGGCCACGTACAGGGAATGCCTCAAGAACCACGCCGTGGGCATTGGAGGCCACGCTGTGGATGGGTGCGGCGAGTTCATATCTGCGGGAGCTGATGGCACCCTGGACGGGCTCATGTGTGCAGCCTGCAACTGCCACCGCAACTTCCACCGGAAAGAACCCGACGCTGCCGGTTACATTGCCGGAGCCGAAGCCCTTAACTTCCGCCACCCCTTGCACCGCCAGCTGCAGTTGACCCACCAACCGCACCATTACCAGCTGTCGCCCAACTACAGGACCTCATCTGGTTACTTCCTTTTTAAGCCGCCCCAAGGGAGGCCACTGGTTCTGCCTTCTTGCGCAGTCGGTGGTTCGAGGGAGGACGAAGAAGACGTATGGAACCCATCATCAGCCGGAGGGGGGGCTAAGAAGAGGTCCAGGACAAAGTTCACGGCGGAGCAGAAGGAGAAAATGATAGGATTGGCGGAGAGGTTGGGGTGGAGGATTCAGAAGGTAGATGAGGAGGTGGTTCGGCAGTTCTGCGAGGAAACAGGCTTGCAGAGGCACGTGCTCAAGGTTTGGATGCATAACAACAAGAACACCCTTGCTAAGAAACCTTAGAAACAATGACCAAGGAAAAATACAAAATATATGAATCTATATATAACATATGTATTGTACTAGTGGGGAATATCAAGAGTAGCGAGATTAGTGTTATATTTAAGCTGGGAGATTGTTTTTGAGTTTAAAACTTAAATGTAACAGTTAGAAATTTATCAAATTTAAGGATAATTTTGTTATTTTATTTTTAAATTGAGGATAATTTCGTCATTTTCATCTAACAAATTCAAGGGGTTTATTTTAAAAGTCATTTAAAGTTGTGAGGGGCAAAATGTTTTATTCATTTCATTTATTTTGTCCCTTCCTCCACTATTTCCCCTTTCACGACTGTTCATCTCTCTGCCAATCTCCGCCACTACCCCACCACTACCAACCTCTCCCTTCTCTGGCGTCGTTCTGTCTTTCTCTCTTTATCTCTCTCTCTCCTCTCATCTCCACTCTCTCTAAAATATACACACATAAACATATATACATTACATATATATGTATATATGGTGATCCGAGCTCGGATCTCTTATGATTTGTGTCTTTCCCTCTCTACCCACACCCTCCATGTTTCAACAACGGCGAACTGAGCAACCACCGCCACTATCCCCGTCCTTTATTCCTGTTTGTGTTTTTTCTTTCTCTTTTACTCTCTCTCTCTCTTACACTCAATCGATCAAATAAGGGAAAATTTGAGTTACCAGTATCCACCAAGACTCCATCCTTTCTATATACATACCCAAAAACGCAGTGACCCATCCATTGAAGATAGGTGGCCATGAAGAGAGAGAAAGAGAGATATTAAGCGAGAAGAAGAATTAAAAATCTAAAAACCAAAATTAGTAAGCCTACCTAGTAGGAGTGTGCAATTAGCTCGCCAAACCTAACCCACTCGAGTAAACCGTCTGACCCAAGCCCGAAAAATCGGGTAATGAAGTGCATGGGTTGAAATTCAGGTGAGATACTCTATCTTTTCAACTTTGCGAGTCGGTCACTGGTTTTCTCCAAGCCCATTCGAATACAACCCGATCCGACCGTATACCCCCCTTTAAATAAGATTTTTCTAGGGTTTCTCATTCATTTCAGCCTTCTCTTTAGTTCGACTGCCTCTCTATACTCTCGCCTCTCTTCAGCCATTTGTTTTTTTCACCAAGAGTTTCAATGATAGACCCAAAACGCAACCTAAATTCCTTTGTCTCTAGGGTTTGTCATAGGTGTAATTTATCTATCTATTTCCAAATCGAATCTGTTAGTTTTCGAGGATGTTTATTACGTTTTAATATGTTTTTATTCTTTTTTGTATAAATCAAGTGTGTGAGGTGAAAAGAGATGAAAACTGATCATAAACGATTAAATCGGATCAAGAGCGGTGGAAAAACGGTGGAAAAAGAGCAAAGAGGCTAAATTTTAGAACCAGCAGCCCACCGCCGCGGTGGTCAATATACATAGAAAAGGCTTAAACTTTCTATAAATCCATCGTCGCAGCATTGAGATCCACCGCTGCAGCAGTAAAGCAACAGAATGTCTCAGCTCCCACCGTCGCATCCACTGCCATGGTAGAGACCACTGCCGACATACCCACCGCCGCGGTGGTCACTCTGCACAGATTCTAGATATTTTTTTTAGATATTTTGAGCCCTATTTCCTTATTTCTCTCCTTTATTTCGGCCATAAGAGACCCATTAGGTGTAGAATAGAGTAGAGAGTGTTTTGGGGAGTTCTCAACCAAATCTGAAGGAGAAGCGATCGTTGAACGATTTTAGTACCAAATCATTAGATAACGGCTAAGTCTTTCGTTCCTTTCTTTCATTTCCTAACTTCGGTAGTTTGTTGAGCATGTTTAGCTAATTTTTCATTGTATAAATGGTTATGTTCATGAGCTAAACGGATTTTGTTTAGGGATTAATAATATTTATGAAAATGTCGTTTGTTTGAGTTGTATTTCTTTAACGGTTGTTCTTCGCTATTCGATTGTGCTTACCGTTCTTGTATTTCCATTATATGCTTGTTTAGATATATTGAAAAATCGAGGTTTGACACTCAGGAGAGGTAATCCCAAATTCGGATTAGGGTTAAACACAACGCGACGATCTAATAATCTGGGGGGGGGGGGGGGGGGAGTTAGAGATTGTGCAATCCATGACGTTGGGGAAAGACTCATGTGACCTAGTGTCGTTAAGACGTTGATGGGGATTTATACGTTGATGCGAAGTCGCATATTCACTAATCTTACACTCGGGAGAGGTGGTGCGTGAGTTTACGATACAGAGATTGTCAGATAGGTCGAATACTGTTATTGTAAACTAAACGAGATCAAACACATTTAAGCAAATGAAATTAATCCCTAGATAATCTTTTCCCTTAAAAATCTCATATTAGTAGTATAGTAAAATTGGATAAATTAGTATTTTAGTTTGGAATTTATCATTTATAAACTCATTTTTTATTGCCTTGATAAAATTAGGTTATGATAATTACAGTACTCGATAATAATCTCAACTAATCCCTATGGACTCGATAACCCTAACTCTCCTAATCTATACTAAAACTTGACCCATACACTTGCGGTGAAAGTGGCGACGTAATATTCCGCCACCAAGTTTTTGGCGCCATTGACGGAGATTGGTTTTTAGATTATTGTTGATATTGTGAGTAAATAACTTGATTTTAATTTAGGCATGTATATTGTTTATAATTTTTCTTTTTAGTTTTGTTTTGTTTTGTTTTACGAGGTACTTGAAGATGGATCATCGACAAGTCCTCATTTGTTTCTTTCAACAAGATTCTGAGCCGTTTTATTGTGCTTGGGATCAATACAAGGATTTGCTACTCCGGTTCTCATATTATCGTTTCTCGAGGGAGTGTCAACTACTGAACTTCCTCGACGGGTTACTAGCCGTAACTAGAACGTGGATAGAAAGAGGAAACGGTACCATCTCTTTTGATCAACTAACCGCGGACGAAGCCTATCGATTGTTGGAAGCCATGGCCGAGTATGATTTTCATTGTTGGAATTATTCAACAAGCTACCAAAGCTTGGAGGGTAATTCTACTGTTTCGGGGCTATAGATTGACACCCCCGACCAATACGTGAAGTCTTCCTCTACACTAGAAGAAGTGTTCACCACAGTTATGGGGGAAACTCAGATTTTATTGAGGGAGACGAATGACCAGATCAATGAGCATGGGGATCGTCTTGATAACATTGAGACGGTCTACGTCGAAATCGATGCGACTGTAAAGTCTCTTCAGATGCAAATCGGTCAGGTAATCTATTTTATTGAGGTCGATTCAGACGCGGTGGCACTGGAGGATACAAACGCCATATGCATTAAAAGCCACTGTGAGGCACCAAAAACGAGCGGAAGGAGCTTGGAAGAATTCAACTATGATTATTCGAATGAGACGAGAATCCAAGCATGGATCGACGATTGTGATTCGTCACCATTGGAGATCTAAATTGTGGTGCCACCATCGATTCCAGACGATCACATCTACGAGAATCCGATGTGGCTCACTTGTCTTTGGCAGCCAAAAGTGATGCTCTTTCATGCCCACCAAGAACATGAGTCGGTGGAGAATCTCATTGAAAGCTCGGGCCATACAATGCCAAATCTCGCCAATCTTGAGGACGTACTAAATCGAGACCCATACGTAGTGTTGTATGACACTTACTATGGGCGGAAGACACTCTTTGACGAGCCCGTTCTCCGTGTCGGGCCGAGGACAATAAACCACGTGCTTCTTGGGAGGCAACCCAAGGTTAAAAAAAAATAAAAAAAAAGTCCATCACTGCCGAATTGATTCGGAGACGAGATTCTCTCGCCTCCCAAGTACATGTTCTAAACTCCATCTTCATTATCATGCTATATGCTGTCATTGGGATCGCTGATGGATTATTTCGGACATTACCCATTTAAGTACAATGGTGATGTGTAGTATGTTTATTATGTGTTAGTATTGTTAGTTATGTTGTTTTGTTTTTATTGTTTGTATGTTTGTTTAGGTTAGTTATTATTATGTGCTAAGTTTTGACTTCATCTGGGCCATTACCCGATGATGACTCCGTCCCCTGGTTGTTTATTGAGGTCGAGCGTAAATCTCATTTATGTGTGTTCTGTATGCTTGACGTATCGTTTTAGTAAAAGTTATTGTAGATCCTAAATGCACGAGTACATAAACTCAATGTATAACTATCCAATCGATTTGAAAATGATTATCTGTTAGCCAAGTTCATGACAATAGGGATTTTAGAACCTGATTTGAGGGAAATTTGAGGCGAAATCCTAGGCGAGGTAGTTCAGGAGATATGATTTAGGCATTTATTTGATTGCTTAAGCCTTTTAAACTTACCTTGTAAAACGATCCCTCGTTACCTTGTCAAAACCTAAATACCGTTTCAATTCTGAACACAAAACAAATACCCTGGCCAATTGAACTTTTTCCAAACCTATATCGTTGAACCAAAGCCACAATTTGAGTGAATCAAGTTAGCATTCCTCAATGCTACTTGAAGTGAGAGGTTGGGTTTAGGGTGAGCTTTTAATTGGTTCGGTATTTAAGTACTCCCTTGTCATTTTTCTTTCGTTTTAACCACCTCCGTGAAATTCTAATAATCTCATAGGTTTGGGGGTGTGGTAAGTTAAAAAAAAAAAGAAAAAAAAGAAAGAAAAAACATATGTAAATATAGTTAAATTTTCGTTTCTTTCGACAAGTGAGTACGTCAATCTTAAATGTATGTTAGAGTTGTTTCCAATTTATCTATGGGGGTTCGGGAATGATTGAGTGCCCAGCATGTGCCTCGGGTATCGTCAAGTTAATGACGTTAATGTGTTTTCTATTTTCGATATACCCTTGGCCGTTTTCTAAAATCGAACCAAGTTCTACTGATCTTTTTGAATGGCTTAGCATACATTAGTGGAGAATAGAATCCGCGTCAGGCTTATGGATTCCCTATACCCTTGGGTTTTAGTCATGAGCTTATTTGGTGGATAATCCAATCCGATTGACGGATAGTTGTATATTTGGGTTTTAACACACACACTTTGGACAGGATCTAGAATGACGCTTACTATTATCGAATGTTGAAATTCTAGAACACCATATGGTGTGTTTTATGTTTGAACTTGATAGGATTGGGGGCCGATGAGGGAGAAATCGTTTGGCCGGTAGATGATATTCAAAACTTGCACATTATGGTTTTTTTGTTTTTCATTTTTAGTTTTTAATTTCGTAATTAGTTGTTATATTTTCTTGTATTGTGTTGGTGTTTTACTCGAGAACTAGCAAAATTCCAAGTTTGGGGGCATTTGATAGGTGTAATTTACCTATCTATTTCCAAACCGAACTTGTTAACTTTCGAGTATGTTTATTACGTTTTAATATGTTTTTATTGTTTTTGTATAAATCAGGTGTGTGGGGTGAAAAGGGATGAAAACTTATTATAAATGATCTAATTAGATCAAAAACGGTGGAAGAACGGTGGAAAAAGAGCAAAGAGGCTAAATTTCAGAACCTGCAGCCCACCGTCGCGGCGGTCAATATACAGAGAAATGACCTAAACTTTTTGTAAATCCACTACCGCAGCGGTGAGATCCACCGCCACAGTGTTGAAGCAACATAATATCTCTGCTCTCATCGCCGTATCTACCGCCGCGATGGAGACCACTGCCGATATACCCACCGCCGTGGCGGTCACTCTGTACAGATTTTAGATATGTTTTTAGATATTTTGAGCCCAATTTCCTTCTTCATCTATTCTATTTTGGCAATAATAGACCCCTTAGGAGTAGAATAGAGTAGAGAGTGTTTTGGGGAGTGCTCAACCAAATTCGAAGGAGAAGAACACGTTGCGAAGAAGGAAAAACGATGGTTGAACGGTTTAAGCGTCAAATCTTCGGATAACAGCGAAGTCTTTCATTCATTTCTTTCATTTCTTAACTTCGGTAGTTTGTTGTTGAGCATGTTTAGCTTGTTTTTCATTGTATAAATGGTTATGGTCATGAACTAAACGGATTTTTTCTAGGGATTAATAATATTTATGAAAATGTCATTTGTTTGAGTTATATTTCTTTAACGGTTGTTCTTCGCTATTCGATTGTGCTTACCATTCTTGTATTTGCATTATATGATTATTTAGATATATTGAGAAATCAGTGTTTAACACTCGGGAGAGGTAGCCCCGAATTCAAACTAGGGTTAAACACAACACGATGATTTAATAACCCGGGAGAGAGTTAGAAAGTATGCAATCCTAACGTTAGGGCAAGACTCATGTGACCTAGTGTCGTTAAGACATTGAGAGAGACTTTTTCGTTGACGGGAAGTTGCATATTTACTCATCTTACACTCGGGAGAGATGATGAGTAAGTTTACGACATAGAGATTGTCGGATAGGTCGAATATTGCTATTGTAAACTAAACGAGATCAAACATATTTAAGTAAATGAAGTTAATCCCTAGATAATCTTTTCCCTTAAATATCTCATATTAGTAGTATAGTAAAATTAGATAAATTAGTATTTTAGTTTAGTATTTATTATTTATAAATTCATTTTTTATCGCCTAGATAAAATTAAGTTATGATAATTACGGTACTCGATAATAATCTCAACCAATTCCTTTGGACACGATAACCCTAACTCTCCTAATCTATACTAAAATTTGACCCATACACTTGCGATAAAAGTGGCGACGTAATATTCTGCCACCAGTTTGCTTCTTCAGTTCATTGATTCATTTGATCCCATTGCTTCTAGCTCCTTCATCGTTCATCCAAATCCAATCCAACAACCAGATCTAGGGTTTATGAGCGAAGGTATTGCTGATTTGTGCTATTGCCGAGAAGAAAACGACGAAGACGAACTGGAAGGTGACCCCTTATCTCTTTCTCTAGCTTTGTCAAAAAAATATCTTTGTTGTGATTTATGAATTCCAGTTTGATTGCCATTTCTCATCATTATTCGTTTTACTGTTGGGGATCCGACCGAATCTAATAGACCAGCTAAGCCACAGGTTCTTTCACAATTCCGTCGGTAATGGGTGACAATTTTCAAACCCAATTTTGTTAGGGTTGGTTGCCGGATCAACCAAAAAATAGGGCCACTTGACCCGTGCCCACCCCTACTACCTAGCAGTCCACAGATGTAATTACAACCAATTCTACCAGAAAGAATAGGAATGTGATATATATATATATATATCATAGAGAGTAGATGAGAGAGATAATATGAGATGGTTCACGTTGGAGTGGTGGTGGTGATTCACCATCATAGTGGCGTTGGTCGTTAGTTGGTTCAGAATCGAAGTGGCAGTGGGCGTTGGTTAGTTCGGCGGTAAAAGACGAATGAAGAATGGAAATGTAAGGAGGGTGGGCTGCAGGAGGAGGGGAAAGGTTGCTGGAGAGGACTTTGGTTTTTAGCTTTAGAAAATTTTATTTTGGACCCTTAAAATTTCGAATTAGTGCCTAAATTATTCCCTTAAATTAATTGAATGCTATTTGTTTAATTTGAAGGCATATATGTAAATTTAAGATTATTTAATAGATTTTTCTTGAGTTTTTCCCATTGATCGTTAAGCTTTACAGAATATTTAACTGTTGCACGTAAATATTAAGCACGGGAGTGTAAGTGATGATAAAAATAACTTAGGGGTGCAAAGTATAAATTGATCTAGTCAGAGCGGGGTAAAATAAAATTAACCTATATTTTAATTTTCTTAATTACTTTGTTCATTCGAAGACTAATTACATTTCCATTAAAAATAATAATCCAAAGTGAAATACAGTAAAACTTTGCTTCTATTTCTACTACTGCACACCGCTAAGAGCTTATTATTGCAAAAACTTCACCATCACCGCCTCCAAGCCAATCCTACCACTACTTGAGTTACCTAAGTCAACCTTCCCGTTTGACTCTCTTTCTCTCACCCCCAATCAACTCTCTCTCTTTCAAGCACCACATCCACATGCCCATATACCTGAACCCCCCCATCCCCTACAACCAACCTTAGATTTGCTAGTCGCCAACCAAGCCTGTCCCTCACAAGTCTAGTGTCCAACATGATCCACCAATTTGAACACCCACAATCTTTGGTTTATATTTTCTCTCTGTATATATATTTGTGAATATATTGTTGGCCTAGTTAGCAACCAAAAGGGGATGAATTAGGTAGTTATAAAAAATTTAAGCAGATTCTTATATTTTCAACACTTAAAATAATCAATTAACCAATTTATCCTAAATCGATTATTATCTTTATAATGTAGCGGATAAGTATTCAAATCCAAGTACACACCTAAATAACAGGAAATAAAGAAAATAACAATGCAATACACCACGATATATCCTGGTTTATCAAACTACTATTGACTAATTCAGTCCTCCGAGTTCCACGGAGATTCACACCCACTAAATCACTAAGATTCCTTTAACCAGGCAGGAACCAAACCTTTACACAATGAGTTTTTTTTCATAAGCTCAGAATCAACCTTTACAATTCATTTTTCACAGGCTAAGAAAGAACTTCTATATTTTTAACAGGCTAAAGATTAACCTAATTCTTTTATACTTAGACTAAGAATCAAACATCACAAAAAATCACTTCAAGTATCCTTTTCATCGATAAGAATGGAACCGTTACAAAGTCACACAAACTAATTCTATTCAGAAAGAATTAACACCTATCTCTTTTTACGAAAAAGTGTACCCTAACCTTTAGGTAAAGATTAAACTTCAATCTCTTTACTGGAAAAGATTGAAACCAAGTTACCCCTGATTAGATATTCCCAACAATATCTAATCCGTACATGACTCACCAATTATAATAAATTGATAAGTCTTTTCCCACTCGGAGCTTCTACCATCTCAAATTAATTTAAACTCAATTAATGTCCCGAATTTACTAGTAATAGAATTTTATGTGAGAAATTTAAAATCTAATTGTAAAATATATGAGTAGCACACAAATAAGCACGTAATCAGATTAACACATAAATTATTTTAAAAATAATTTTTATGAACTTTAAAGTTTGAAAATTGTTTCACACAAATCTTAAATCCAAGCAAGTAATAATGATAATAACTCAAAATATAAAACAGTAGCTTGTAAAGATCTCACCAGGATACCACCGAAAGAATGAAACTGAATCGCAATTAAAGCTTAGATTAGTGATCGCAAAATTCTTAGCAATTTCTTCAAAAATAATTTTCAAGAATAATCTTACAATAAACTCTCAGTATATTTTCAGAATAATGACTCTCAGAAAGCTTCGGAACTGATTTATTTTTGATAGAATGATATATCCAAAAGTGAAAAACGCAGGTCTATTTAAATAAATTTGAAACAAGCACTCTAACGGCTAGTTCCCACAAGATATGTCATTTAAATGCTCATATAGACCCCATATATTAATAAGACTCAATCTTGGTTCAATTCACTTAATTATAACATTTAAAATATTCAATTTATTCCTCCAAATATTTCTTAATCTCAAATAAAACACGATAGGAAGTATTTAATGTACCAATTTGAGAAACACTTAAAATAAGTGCTCCATATCTATAGGGGTAATCAAATAAGGATGATATATCTATTATTAGTTTAAATCCCTAAGATAACTCCAAAAAATTAGCCAAAAATGGCTAGTTAATGACTACTTTTAGATCAAATCCTCGAAATCCTCCAATCCTGAAACTGCTAGGTCGGTTGACTGACCAATGACCCATCGGTTGACCGATCGATTTAGGTTGTAACCCAAGCCATTTCTCAAACATGGTCGGTTGACTGATCCCCAAGGGTCAGTTGACCGATCGATTCAGGTTGCTTCTTCAGGCTATTTTTTGGCCCTAATCAGTTGACCGATCATCGATGGTCGATTGACCGATTGATTCAGAAAGTTCACTTCTTAGTCATCGGTTGACCGATCTCTCTTGATCAGTTGACCGATCGATTCAGAGACTACTCCATTTTCTAGCCTACGCCCATAGGTTGACCGATCCTACTTGGTCAGTTGACTGATCAATGCTGAAACAACTTTACCTTAATTCATTTCAACTCCAATCTTCGATGTTTTCGACCCTTTAATTGATTTCTTTTCTCAGTTAACTTAATTGACACTATTAATCAATTTTAAACACTAATATTTCTTAGGTCAATATTTTTTCTTCAATTTCACATTGGAGCAAATATGTGGACTAATTAGGATCCTAATGAAAACACACATAAATATAAATTCAATTTTGTGACGTGTGTGATCCTATGCGGAATACATTAAGAGCAAAAATTAATCTGAGTTATTTTCACCTAGATTCTTCAGAAGCTTCAATCTCTTAATGTCAGTCTCTTTATTTGTCTCTTTGCATCCTTAGCAAATTTTTTCATGATAACATCAATAATGGAACTTTTACACTGAAACACTCAATAAACTCATTAGTTCCACAAAAAATATAAACATTTAATTGTCTATCAAAATCTTAGGATTAACATATATAATAGATGAAGCCAAAATCATTATATATGGACTTTGATATTAGGAATATGATATTTCTCTCGGCTCAGATTCCTACAAAACAATACATCGCGGGTGGGCCTGTTGGCCGTATTGCACCTCTGGTGTGAGAATCGATCGAATGTTCTGTGAAGATTTTTGCATAGTATTTTCTAGGAAAGAGTCTGTATCTCACTACACCCCCTCTCTCGATATTTATATGTAGGAGAAGACTTATTTGGGAAAGTTTATCTTAAATCTCAACCCAATATCATTAATGTGGAAATGTTTTTGGGATATAGAGTAATGAGCCATTATTCAGGGAGTGATCACAACTATTTCTTTAATAAGAGGGAGGTGTTACAACCGTCCCTTAATGGAAATGGCGGTAATAGTACGTCTCATCCTACTTGGGAAAAAGTATTGAGACTCTCAGCTTGTTTTCTTGGTCGGGTTATTGCCAGGAGCTAACGCTCTTGGGGAGTAATTTACTATAGTTAGCGACCTGTCTCAGGGTAGGTTCCGTATCTATTGTAGCGCGTTCGGTCGCTTCTCATGCACAACACTTGCTTGTAGGAACGTGGAGATAATACGTGCTCGACTCAGATTTTTCCTTATCAATAATGTATATTTATAATATTCATATGAAGTATGATAAAAAGGAAAATGATGACGAGGAAGATGATGCAAAGAATTTCGGTAGTGGCAGAGGAGTAGTGGTGGCCAGGCGGGAGACACAGTGGTCATTATGGGAGAATGCACTATTGGAAAAGGAATGGAAACAAAGGGGAAAGCAAGATTTATTGTAGAGAAATAATTCATTTATGGGTTGGAGGTAAATATAAAATAGAGAAATGGTTCACTTCCTACCCTTGCGGTAGTTCTTTTATGCACATCTTTTGTCGGTTAGCTAGACCATGTAAGATCGTGAGTGGCTTAGACAAACGATTAGATTCACTTGGGGAAGTGATAATGAAAGAGGGGTGGGAATGATTTTTGTGTTATATAAAATGTTCTTTTTGGTATTTTACGATCCAATTATTTGTTGGACTCAATCGTAATTTGGGATATATGAATATACCACTGTATTCTCCTTGATGAGAAAATTATTAAAGAGGTGAATTAAAAGTGTTCATTAAAATGTCCATTTGAAGTTGTTGATTAATGTGTTGTGTGGGTTATCTCACATTGGTAACGAAAGAATATGAGGAGTCATTTATTAAGGCTCGGGTTACCTCTTGAAGATAAGAGCTCTAGGGCGTTGAATTGATATAGATAGAAAGTAGATTAAAGGCTATAAAATAAATAAAAACCACAAAAGCATACTCACATTGCCGCTACTGATCGACTTCCTACCTGGCCCAATGGGGCCAGGCTCGGTCTTAGGCCCCGGCCTTGGCGTCTTGGGGGCTTAGGGAATTCTTGCCTTGGACTTGGTATATTTTTGTATAGAATCCAAAAATCTAACCCAAACAGAGCCCAAAAAGCCTAATTGGAGGTTTGTAACTGTGGAGAGAGTCACAAACCTAAAGACTATTCAGGTGTGTAACTGTAGAGAGTTACAAGCCTGAAGACTGTTTATGTGTGTAAGTGCAGAGAGTTACTGCTACCACTTTACTGCAATATTAATTGAAGCTTCTTCAGTTACTAGTTTTGTTCCCTATAAAAAGGTAGGCTTTTTCAACATATATGCATCCCATTTCTTAAGCTTGCATTGCATTTTCATCAAAGAGGTTCTGTAGTTTGCGTGTTCTTGAGAGTTCTTGAGAGAGTTGAGCATATTTCTAGTTTATTGAGCTTCTAGTTTTTAGTGTTGGTACCAGTAGCTACTTGATCGTTGTATCTTGGGAGGCAAACGGTCATTCAAACCACAAGCACCTAGTAAGGGCGAAATCTACTTTAAGGATAAATCGTTAAACAATTACCTCAATCCTTTTTCCTGGTATTTTTTGTTTTTTTGTTCGATAATATAGTAAGTAACATTTTCTTATTTTCTTGTATAGTATTTTGATAATCAAAGTGTAATATCAATCTCTATTCTGTATTGTCAACTGTTATCTAGAATGTTTATGTAAAAGAACTTAGATATGTTTTATTTCAATTTCTTAAATTTCTCATGAATAATTAATTATTTAATTAATTATTGGACTATATATTACCAAAAATCTTAAATTAGATTTAAGAATATTCATATATAATTATGCTTTTTGTTCATAAAAACACATTCCAGTGACAAATGGTCTTATTTTTTTATTCCAAGAAATCTGTATTCTTCAAATGATGTTTCTATTACAATTATTGTGTCCGCAAACCAAGGTGTCACACTATATGATGTGACTGTGACTGTTGCACATTTTGTGGCTACTCTACATGAAGAAAAACTGGAGAAGTTTGATGAAAGTTTCTTCAAGAGATGGCAGCAGAAGATGTTTTATCTGACAACATTGAACTTGACAAAGTTCTTACATGAGGATGCTCCTTCCATAACTGAACAATCTGACACTCAGACTGTAGCTATTATTGATGCATGGAAACATAAATTTCTTATGCAAGAACTATATCCTAAATGGATTGAGTAATATACTCTACAATGAGTGTTGCTCATTCATGATGGCTAAACAACCATGTAGTCCTTGGGAAAGAAGTACAAGTTTGACAATGCTGAGACTAAACAGTTCGTAGTTGAAAGATTTATAGACTACAAAATGGTGGACTCAAAGATAGTCATTATCTAGACTGAAGAGTTTAAAGTCCTACTGCACGACATTCATGCATAGGAAATGACTTTTAGTGAGTCTTTCCAAGTAGCAGTTGTGATTTAGAACTTTCCATTATCATGGGGTGACTTCAAAAATTATCTTATGCACAAACAAAAGGAGATGACTCTTGAAACTTTTGTTCTCAAACTGAGAATTGAATAAGAGCATCAAAATGTGGGGGTTGTAATTCTATGATGTCGAAAGTCTATGTCATAGAAACTCACAAAATCTTCAAGAAGAGGAAGCAAACTGAATCAAACTACAAACAAAAAGTTTAAGGGCAGCTACTATACTTGTGGCAAGTTAGGAAACTGTGCTCAAGATTGTTGCAAGAAAGTCATACCTAAGGGTAAGAATCTTAATAACCAGACTCATGTGACTAAAGTGGAAAACCTTACTAATGAGAGTTTTCAAAATGAATTTGTCAATGGCTGTATTTGAAGTTAATCTTTTTGACAATCTACCCTAGAGAGTGGTATGTGAATATTGGTGCTATCCACCACATTTGATCAGATAAGAAGATGTTCACCGTTTATCATCCTGCGCAATCTAGGGATAAGATCTATATGGGTAACTTTTCAGCTTTTAAGGTTGAAAAATAGGTAAAGGTTGTACTAAAGATGACTTCTGGTAAGGAACTTAATTTGAATGATGTGCTACATGTACTAGATATCTGTAAGAATTTGGTTTCTGCATCATAGCTAAGTAAGAAAAGAATCAAACTAGTGTTTGATTCTTGATAAATTGGTACTTACTAAAAGTGGTATGTATGTTGGAAAAGGTTACATCAATGAAGGCGTTTTCAAGCTTAATGTTATGACTGTAATCCCAAAGAATAATAATAATAAAGCCAATACTTCTTCTGCTTATATGATTGAGTCTTTGGATGTATGGCACAGTTGTTTAGGATGTTAATTATGATATTGTACGTAAATTAATAAATATGAATTTAATTACTAAACATCAAGATAATACATGTCACAAATGTGAGACATGTGTGGAGCCAAAATTGACTCAAACTTCTTTTCATTCAATTAAACGAAAAACTGAACCTCTAGAGTTAGTGCACATAAATATTTGTGGTTTAAATTTTGTACAAAGTAGAGGAGGAAAAAGTACTTTGTTACTTTTATTGATGATTGTAGAAGATATTATTATAGTTATCTTTTTTAAAAG
The DNA here is from genome assembly GCA_016647705.1 of Eucommia ulmoides. Classification (NCBI taxonomy): domain Eukaryota; kingdom Viridiplantae; phylum Streptophyta; class Magnoliopsida; order Garryales; family Eucommiaceae; genus Eucommia; species Eucommia ulmoides. Next base: position 48,432,509 of record CM028339.1, on the reverse strand, counting down.
TAAAGATGAAGCATTAGACATGTTTGTACATTATAAGACTGAAGTTGAACATCAACTTAGCAAAAGGATCAAAGTGTTGCGTAGTGATAGAGAAAGAAAATATGTCACATTTTGGTGAGTTGTGTGTACAACACGTAATTATTCATCAAACTACAACACCTTATTCACCTTAGTAAAATGGAGTTGCTGAGAGAAAGAACAAAATTTTAAATAAATGATGAATTCTTTGTTAATAAGTTATGATCTGCCTCAGAACTTGTGGGGGAATGATGTTTTAACAACAAATTTATTTTAAATAAATTAATTCACAAGAAACTAAATAAAACCCATTATGAATTGTGGAAAAGTAGAAAGCCTTCATATTTGTACTTAAAAGTGAGGGGTGTAATGTAAAATTTATGCAAGTTAAAATATAATAAAAAACTATTGATTATGTATTCATTAGATATGCTCAAAATAGTTGTGCATATTGATTTTTGGTCATAAATCATAAATTTAAAATGTGCATGAGAACACGATTATTGAATCATGGAATGCATCATTCTTTGAGAATGTTTTACCTTGTAAGACTCTTGTAAAAGAACAAAAGTTTCTAAGTTTTTTAGTCCTTATTTTTATACCTATATAATAGGATATGAATCTTAAACTTTTGGGCAGGCTATGTCTACACCTGAAGCACCTCTTTGGAAACAAGCTGTGAATAGTAAAATTATTTTTGTCTTACAGAATCATACATGAAAACTAGTAGTTTTTCTATCTAGAAAGAAACCACTAGGATGTAAATAGATCTTAAAGAAAAATATGAAAGTATATGTATCAATTGACAAATACAAAACAAGACTCGCAGTAAAGGTTACAAACAGAGAGAGGGTATAAATTATTTTGATACTTATTCACCAGTAACAAGAATCACATCTATCTATATGTTAGTAGAAATTGTAGCTACATAACCTTGAGATACATCAAAATCGATAATAAGATTGCATTCTTGAATGATGAATTAGATGAAGAAATCTATATGGAACAATCAAAAGAGTTTGTGATTCCTAGAAAAGAGAATAAAATGTGTTGACTTGTGAAATCCTTATATGGATTAAAACAAGCGCCAAAACAATGGCATAAGAAATTTAACAATGTTATGTTGTTACACAATTTTAAGATCAATGAATGTGACAAGTGTCTATACTAAGACAACAAAGTCTTATTGCATTATTGTATGCTTATATATAGATGACGTGCTTATTATTTGTAGTAGTGATAAGATCATAAAATCTACTAAACAAATGTTAACAAATAAATATTAGATGAAGGATTTAAGAAAAGTAGATGTCATTCTTGGAATTAAAATTTCAAGAACATATGAAATATTGATCTTTTCTCAATCTCATTGCACTGAGAAAATTCCTGAAAATTTTATAAAGGATGATTTGGGTATATCTAGAACACCAGTAGATGTTAATTAATATATTTTTAAGAATACTGATGAGAGTATATCTCAGTTGGAGTATTCTCGAATAATTGACAGTTTAATGTATGTAATGAACTATATAAGACCTGATATTGCTTACGCAGTAAGTAAATTAAGTAGGTTCACTAGAAATCTAGGTAGAGAACACTGGAAAGCTATAGTGAGACTTTTGAGATATTTAAGATCTACTCAAAATTATGGTTTGCATTGCATAAGATATCCAACAATACTTGAAGTGTACAATGATGCAAATTGGATATCTGATATTAAAGACACCAAATCCACTAGCATACATGTCTTTGCATTAGGAGGAGCTGTTGTGCCTTGGAAATCTTCTAAGCAAACTTGTATTGCTAGATATACAATGGAATTTGAATTTATTACTTTGGATGAAACAAGAGGAGAAACAGAGTGGCTTCGACAATTCTTGGAGGACATTCTAATGTGGACTAAGCATGTGCCAGCTATCTGCATATATTGCGTAGCCAAACAACGATTAGAAGAGAACATAGTAGTATGTATAATGGTAAGTCTCGATATATACGTCAAATACATAATATCGTGAGACAATTATTTTCTTATGGAGTTATTTCAGTTGATTATATTAAATCAAAAGATAGCATTGTAGATCCGTTAACTAAAGGTCTTACACTAGATAAAGTAAACTTCTTATTGGGGGGAATAGGTATAAAGCCTATTACAAAATAGTCATCAGCATGACAACCCTGACTAGTTGACTAGAGATTCCAAGATTTAGGTTCAAAAGGACAACCAAATTAGGAAGATAGTTGTGACTGTATCACTGAGTAGACAAAATCTATGACTCATTCCTATGATATAACAATAATATCTGCAATATAATTAAGGATAAGTACGATTTTTAATGATTTCCATATCTTGAAAATTTCAAGTAGGGTTATAGCATAATATTATTTAAAGACTATCACCTATATGAGTGAGAATTAGGTCGGTTAAAGGAAAATGAAAAGATTGAATTCTCTAGAAGCATTTATGAAGTACCTGGGCGTTCAGGGCCAAAATGAATGCAACTATAGAATGAAAAATGTCTAAAGAACAACTATGTAGTTTTTATTATCTTGATTTACACGAAAGGCAAAACAGTTCAAGACATTATGTTCACTATTTAGCTGAATAAATCCGACAGATTCTTACTAGGTTAAGTTCAAGGCCAAAAGATATATGTCTTGATGCCATTGTTTTTTTTTTTTTTTAGCGCCCTCTCTCTCTTTCTTTCGAGTCTGCATTACATATGCATGTTTATCCAATAAATTTTTATTCATGTGGAGGACTGTTATATAAAATACTTTTGGAGTATTTTATGATCCAATTATTTGTCGGATCCAAACTTAATTTGGAACATATGAATATACCAATGTATTCTCCTTGGTGAGAAAATAAATATCGTATATTTTTGTGTTGTAAAATTAATTTAAGACATGAATTAAAATGGTTCATTATAGTACCCACTTGAAGTTTTTGATTGATCTATTTTGTTGGTTATCCCACATTGGTAATGAAAGAATATAAAGCGTCATTTATTAAAGCTCAGGTTACCATTTGAAGGTACAGTTCTTACTAGGTTAGGTTCAAGGCCAAAAGATATATGTCCTAATGTAATTGTTTTTTTTTTTAGCTCTTTCTCTTTCTTTCGAGTCTGCATTACATATTCATGTTTATTCAATAATTTGTTTTTTATGTAGGGGACTGTTATATAAAATAATTTTTGGATATTTTATGATCCAATTATTTGTGGGGCCCAAACTTAATTTGAGACATACGAATATACCAATGTATTCTTCTTGGTGAGAAAATAAATATGGTATATTTTTATGTTGTAAAATTAATTTAAGACGTGAATTAAAATGGTTCATTATAGTACCTACTTGAAATTTTTGATTGATCTGTTTTGTGGGCTATCCTACATTAGTAATGAAAGAATATGGAAAGTCATTTATTAAAGCTCGGGTTACCTCTTGAAGGTAAGCCTAATCTAGAGCATTGAATTAATATGGACAGAAAATAGGCGAAAGATTATAAAATAAATAAAGTTATACTGGAGCGTGTTGGCCCAATGAGCTACCCAAAAGGGAGGGTGAATTGGGTAATTTTAAAAATTTAAACAAATTTAAATCTTTAAACACTTACTTAATCAAATAATAAGTTATATCCTAAATCAATTGTTATTTTGTTACGTAACGGATAAGTGTTTAAACTACATTGACAACCAAACAAATAATTGGGTCATAAAATCATTTTGTATAACAGTCCCCCAAGCTCCCAAGAATATCTGAATCAGATATGCCAAAAATAGCTAGTTAACGGCAGGTTTTGATTTAGTCCTTAAAATCCTCAAAATTCTAACCAAACTGTCGGTTAATCGACTTCCAGTCATCGGTTGATCGATTAATACAGGTTTTAACCCAAGCCAGCCTTTTACAGGCAGTCGCTTGACCAACCCATGATTTTATAACCCAATTATTTGGCATATCTGATTCAGAACACAAAGATATATCCTAGTTCATCAAGCTACTCTTGGTTAATCTAGTCCCCCAAGCTCCACAAAGATTCACATCTACTAAAACCCAGATTCCTTTAAAGGTATGAATCAAACTTCACAAACACTTCAAGTATCATTTTCACCGGTAAGGATGAAATGTTACAATTCACTAAAAAATGAACTCTATTCAGGAAGAATTCACACCTAATTCTTTTCAAGGGAAAAGAATGACCTAATCTTTTTATCCACTAGGTAAAGATCAAACCTCAATCTTTTTCTCAAAAAATATTGAAACCACAACTACCTTGATTAGATATAACCCAACTGTATCCAATCCGTACAAACTCACCAATTACAAAAATTACTGAATTTCTTCCCACTCGGAGCTTTTACTACCTCAAACCAATTAAACTCAATTAATCTCTCGATAATTACTACGTGATAGAATTAAGTGAGGAATTCAATATCCGATTATAATATGTGTGGGTAGCATAGAATTATGCACGTAACCATATAATCACAAAATCGTTTTAAAAATAATTTTTATGCTCTTTAAAGTTTAAAAACAATTTTACTAAGATATTATCAACTAAGAAAATAATAATATAATTTCACAATAAAGAATAATAGTTTGGAAAGATCTCACTAGGAAAACATTGAAAAATTAGAATCAGAATAGCAAGACAACATAGATCGGTGATGCCAACTCAATCAACGCTTTAACCTAAGAACTTTGCACACAAATGATCTCTTGAATATATCTCAGAATAACAACTCTTAGAAAGTTCAGTAACTTTTATAGTTCTTGATTGATATGTTCTAATGATATGAAATTCGTAAGTCTATTTAAGCTGATTTGAAACAGGCTCTCTAACGGCTAGTTTCCTCAAGATATGACATTTAAATGCACTATATATATAGGGATATCAAAATAGATATGATATATGTTAAATATATTCAAATCCCAAGAATATCTGAATCAGTTATGCCAAAAACAACTAGTTAATGGCAGGTTTTGATTTAATCCTTAAAATCCTCGAAATTCTAACCAAATAGTTGGTTAACCGACTTCCAGTCATCGGTTGATCGATCAATACAGGTTTTAACCCAAGCCAGCCTTTTACAGGTAGTCGGTTGACTAACCCATGAATGGTCAATTGTCCGATTGTTACATGATGCAATTCTAGGCCAATTTTAAGCCCTGGTCAGTTGACCGATCACCTAAGGTCAGTTGACCAATCAATACAGAGAGTTTTACTTCAACCAATTGGTTAACTGATCTCCCCTGGTCGGTTGACTGATCGATTTAGAAACTTCCTAATTTCCAACCTACTCTAATCGGTTGATTGAACGTTCTATGGTCGGTTGATTGAACACTGCTGTAACACTCCCTCTTAATTTATTTCAACTCCAAACTTCTTCGTTTTAAACCCTTTAACCGATTTCTTTTCTCGGTTAACTTAATTAACACTAATATTCAATTTTAAACACTAATCTTACTTAGGTCAATTTTTATTTTTCAATTTCACATTGGAGCAAATAATTTAACACTAATTAGGATCTTAATTTCATCAAATTAAGAACACATAAATATAACTCATTAATTTGTGTCATGTGTGATGCTAATCGGGATACATTATGAGTAAAAGAGGTTTGAGTTGTTTTCACCTAATTTCTTAAGAATCTTCAACACTCTTCATCTCTTTAATGTTCATCTTTGTATCTTCAATAATTACTTCATGATTTGATCTAATGAAAATCTTAAACTGAAACACTCAATAAACACGTTAGTTTCACCAAACTCATCAATCCTTAATTGTCCATCAAAATCTTGGGATGAACAATCTCTCTATTTTTGATGATGACAATTAATTTTAATATTTTCTTCAAAACAAGAATTTAACCACGCTCCCCGTAAATCTGAGGATGGTTTTTTAACTCGTTAAAGCATAATCATGAAGATAATTCAATAAATTTATAAGATATTCAACGAAGTACAAAATATGATCAATTCAACGTTTAAGATATTCAATAAAGTATAACATAATCATTTCAACAAAGTTCTCCCCCTTTATCCGTGCAATGCTTAGGCAAACAAATCATAAACATTAACTAACTCGTTTTAAGTGCAATTATAATTTTCCCTTTAATATTCCCCTTTGTCAATTAAATTAATTCAATAAACATCAAATATATTCTCCCCCTTTGTCATCTCAAAAAGTGGGGAAGAAGAACCAAAAACATCATTTTAGACATGCAATCTCCCCCTATATAAGTGTAAACAAGCTAATTCATGATTAGGAGAATAAACCTAAGGCAATAAAAAACATTGTAGCATGAAATCATATATGTTTTACTTATGATACCAATTAATGTCTTTCCTGTAGATATAATCAAGAAATATGTAATCTTTAATGTACTAGGATAAGAAGCATATTTCAATGATAATTTATGAAATTGTCAAATCTAATGCATGCTTTATCATGGTTATGATCAATGCTTAGAATTCAAACTATATAAATGCATTATATAATTCATTTATCATTTAAATAAGTACAACATTTCAAATAAATCAGGATATCATGCATTTTAACACACTAACTTAATTCAATGATGAACAAGTCATGGATTGATATAACATATTTCGCACATTTTTTAAACATGACTTATAGTAGATATCATATAGCATAGCATAAAAATATCACATATAAATATGTACGCTTATCTGATTATCATGCAATAATTTTAAGACAACTTGAGAATATGTAAAACAACACAGGTCTTAGAAATTTTTACCATCTTATTTAAACTTATTTTATTACTCATGGCATCGTCTTTAGAAATCACATGACTTCCGTCTTTAGGTGTCAAAGACATAAATTTTACTTTATCTCTTGTCACGTGTTGAGAACAATCACTTTCTAGGAACAATTTATCCTTGCAAATAGATATTTATTTGATAACCTACAAGAAGCACCTCAAAGAGTTCCTAGGTGGTACCCAATCTATGTGTGTCCAATTTGGTTAGTCGAGATAATTTTAGTTCCTTTAGGAACACAAACTTGTATGTAGTTAGATACTTTAGAAAACCATCTACGAATAGTATGCCCTACAATATTACATTTAAAACATCTAGCAAGATCCATAGTTTCAGAAAAGAATTTTTAAAAATGTCTTTGTTTAAGATTTTTCAGAAACCCAATACCAGCTTTATCAAAGATACCTCGTGAATTTCCCAAAAGCATTTTCAAATTAGTCTCACCGCCGGTGAATTTGAGATCTATTGAATGTAAATCCGACATCTTGGATTTCAATTCAATGTTTTTCAGATTCATAATCCATCACTTGCTTGTTTAATGTGTTAATTGTACTTTGAAGGGCATCAATTTTTTAACACTGTTTTTATAATTATGCATTAGTTCTTGATAAATATCAAATAAATCATTAAAATCTAAAGGACAAGAACTAGAACATTTAGGTACCTCAACTCCAGTAGCCATCAAAGCAAGTATAGATGAATAATCACTGCTCGATTTTTCCGAGCAACTCGAATCCTAGTCATCCCAGGTGACTTTTGTTGACGTCTTTGTACTCTTCTTCACCTTCTCCTTTTCATTTATCTTTTTTTCTTTTTCCTTCTCTGGCTCGGGACATTCGAATTGAAATTGACCGATTTTGTGACAGTTGAAGCATTCCATATTACTCATATTGAAATTTCTCTTTTCCCGGAATGTTCGTCGAGTTATGTTTCTAAAATTATTTGTGAGAAAAGCCACATCATATTCTTGCTTGCTGTCAAGACTGATATCATCATTGTCATCATCTTCCTCTTTTTCTGAACTTTCAATGCCAAGGACTTCTTTTGTATATTTCCCTTATCGTCCTCATATCCTCGAATAGCCATCTCATGTGTCATTAGGTTACCGATGAGGTCATCAATTTCATACTTCGCAAGATCCTTTGCTTCCTCAATCATAGTCACCTTCGGCTCCCACACTTTAGTTAATGATCTCAAGATCTTTCTAACTTTATCCTCCATAGTGTAGGGCTTTCTAAGTTGATTCATATGGTTGTAGTTATTGTTGAATCTTGTATACATCTCTTTAATTGATTCTACTTCACCCATTTTTAATAATTCGAATTGATGGATTAGGGCATTGATCTTTGACTGTTTCACCTGACTAGTCCCTTTGTGGGTGATTTGCAATTTGTCCCACATTTATTTTTTCAATGCACAACTTGAGACCCTGAAATATTCATTAGCATCTAGAGAACAAAACATAATATTAATAGCTTGTGAGTTAATATAAAATTTCTGTTTGTCAAACGTGGTCAGCTGATCCTTTTTCTTGGCAACTCTATTTTCTATCGAGACAAATGGACCATTCTCAATTGCTAGCCAACATCATAATTTGTGGCCTGAAGAAAAATAATCATTCTGCCCTTCCCGAATGCATAATTTTCACTTGCAAACAAAGGTGGTCGGTGCATAGACTGCTTCTCACCTAGTGTGCCAATCGGGTGCTCCATGTGATCTTTGTTAGCTAGTATTTTAAGCTAATTTGAGTTAAACCAACCTTGATACCAATTGTTGGCCCAGTGAGCTATCCAAGAAAGGGAGTGAATTGGGTAGTTCTAAAAACTTAAACAAATTTAAATCTTTAAACACTTAATTAATCAAATAATAAATTTTATCCTAAATCAATTATTTTCTTGTTACGCAGTGGATAAGTGTTTGAACTACGTGCACAACCAAACAAAATTTGAACAATGTAGAAAACAAAGATATATCCTGGTTCACTAAGCTACTCTTAGCTAATCCAATCCCCTGAGCTCCATGGAATTCGCACCCACTAAAACCCAGATTCCTTTAAAGGTAGGAATCAAACCTTCACAACGATTCTTTTCACAGACTCTAAATGAACCTTTTTAATTCCCTTTTCATAGGCTAAGGAAGAACCTTTTCTTTTTCCAGGGTAAAGACTAACCTAATTATATTACATGAAGAATCATAATCTAATTATTTTACTAGGCTAAGAATCAAACCTAACAAACACTCCAAGTATCCTTTTCACCAGTAAAGATGAACCGTTATAATTCACTCAAAAATTAACTCTATTAAGGAAGAATTCACATCTAATTTTTTTCAAGGAAAAAAGAATAACCTAACCATTTATCCACTAGGTAAAGATCAAACCTCAATCTTTTTTCATGGAAAATATTGAAACCACAGCTATCCCGATTAGATACAACCCAACTGTATCCAATCCGCACAAACTCACCAATTACAAAAATTACTGAGTTTCTTCCCACTCGGAACTTCTACCACCTCAAACCAATTGAACTCAATTAATATATTGATAATTACTACGTGATAGAATTAAGTAAGAAATTTAATATCTAATTAGAATATGCGTGGGTAGTTCAAAATTAAGCACGGAACCAGATAATCACAAAATCATTTTAAAAAGAATTTTTATACTCTTTAAAGTTCAAAAATAATTTTACTAAGATATTAAAGCAAATAATAATATAATTTCATAATAAAACATAAAATCTTGGAAAGATCTCACCAGGAAAACACCAAAAAATTGAAATCAGAATAGCAAGACAGTACAGATCTGTGACGCCAACTCAATCAGAGCTTTAACTCAAGAATTTTGCACACAATTGATCTCATAAATGATCTGTTGAATATATCTCAAAATAACAACTCTTATAAAGCTCAGGAACTTTGATAGTTCTTGATTGATGTGTTATAATGATATGAATCGTAGGTCTATTTAAGCTGATTTGAAATAGGCTCTCTAACGACTAGTTTCCTCAAGATATGACATTGAAATGCACCTACAGACCCCATATATCATAACCATTCATTCCTGGTATAATTTACTCAAATATGGCTTTTAAAACTTTCGATTAAGTTCACAAATTATTTCTCAATTTCAAATCGTATAGATATAAAGAGTTAAATGAATCAAATTGAGAGACACTTCAATTTATGTACCATATATATAGGGATAGAAAAATAGATGTGATATATGTTAAATATATTCAAATCCCAAGAATATCTGAATCAGATATGCAAAAAACAGCTAGTTAATGGCTAGTTTTGATCTAATCCTTAAAATTCTTGAAATTCTAACCAGACAGTCGGTTGACTGACTTCCAGTCATCGGTTGACCGATCAATACAGGTTGTAACCTAATCCAGCCTTTCAAAGAAAGGCGGTTGACCGAGTCACGCATGGTCGGTTAACCGATCGTTACAAGATGCAATTCTAGGCCATTTTTAAGCCCTGTTCGGTTGACTGATCCCCTACAGTCGGTTGACCAATCGATACAGAGAGTTTTACTTCAGTCAATCGGTTGACTGATCTCCCTTGGTTGGTTGATCGATCAATTCAGAGACTTCCCAATTTCTAGCCTACTCCAATCGATTGACGAGCCTTCTATAGTCAGTTGACCGAACACTCCTGGAACACTTTTTCTCAATTTATTTCAACTCCAAACTTCATCAGTTTAGACCCTTTAACATATTTCATTTCTCGGTTAACTTAATTGACACTAATATTCAATTTTAAACACTAATCTTACTTATGTCAATTTTTATTTTTCAATTTCACATTAGAGCAAATAATTTAACACTAATTAGGTTCTTAATTTTATCTAATTAAGAACACTTAAATATAACTCATTAATTTGTATTGTGTGTGATCTTAATCAGGATACATTAAGAGTAAAAGAGGTTTGAGTTGTTTGCACCTAATTTTTTCAGAATCTTCAACGTTCTTCATCTCTTTAATGTCTATCTTAGTATCTTCAATAATTACTTCATGATTTGATCTTTAATGGAAATCTTAAATTGAAACACTCAACAAACACGCTAGTTCCTCCAAAAACATCAATCCTTAATTGTGCATCAAAACCTTGGGATCAATAGATTGCACGCCGCCTCGAGCACGAGCTCGAGCTCGAGCCTGGACTTGGGCTTGTGGCTTGTGGCCTTAGAGAATACTTGAACTTGGTATATTTTTGTACATAATCCCAAAATCCAACCCAAACAGAGCCAAAAAAGACTAATTGCAGGTTTGTAACTTTGGAAAGTGTTACAAATTTAGAGACTGTTCAAGTGTGTAACTATAAAGAGTTAACAACCTGAAGACTGTTTAGGTATGTAATTGCAGAGAATTACTACTACCTCTACACTACCATCTTAATTAAAGCTTATTTAGTTTCTAGTTTTGTTCCTTATATAGGCATCCCATTTCTTAAGCTTGCAATACATTTTAAAGAGATTTTGTTGTTTTCGTGTTCTTTAAAGTTCTTGAGAGAGTTTAACATATCTGCAGTTTGTTGGACTTTTGGTTTCAAGAATTGGTACTAGTAACTGTTTGATCATTGTATCCTTTGAGGCAAACACTCATTCAAACAGTAAGCACCTAGCGAGGGAAAAATTTGATTTAAGGAAAAATCGTTAAACGATTGCCTCAATCCTTTTTCCAGATTTTTTTTTTTTGTTCTTGTTCATTAATACATTATGTACCTTGTTCATATTTTTTCATTTAGTATTTTGATAATCAGACTGTAATATCAATCTCCATTCTGTCTTTCTATTTTGTAATCTGTTCTCTAAAATGTTTTTGTAACTAAGAACTTAAATCTGTTTTATTTCTATTTCTTAAATTTCTTATGAATAATTAATTAAATAATTACTTATTTAATTAATTTTTGGACCATATATTATCAACATTTTGGTTGTGGTTTGAGGAGATATATATGGTGGATGATCGCGTTGGAAAAACGAGACAAAGAGAAGGGTCTATGGGAAAAAGATAAAGATGATATTGACACCACTAAATCTACTAATTGAGGCCATGTTTGATAACTACTCAAATTTTAAATGTTGAGTTTTAAGTGTTGAAATTATAAGTACTGAAGTTATTAAGTATTTAATTTTTTTAATACTTTTAACTTCAAAAAAATTATTTTTGTACAAATTTTTATTTCTAAAATAATTTTTACAAATTTATTTTTCTAAAATATTCTCTCTGTACAACTTTCTCTCTCTATTTTTTCTCAATTTAATATTTTCTCCATTTACAATTTTTTGTCTATAATTTTTTTGTGAGATTTTACAGTATTGGTGAAAAATATTGATTGTGATAATTAAATATTATATGGTGTTAAATCTAATATTTTTGTGGACAATTATGAAATTAATGGTTTTATTGAGTGATTTCAGATTAAAAGTTATATAGGGTGAAATGAAAAAAAAAAAAAGATGGGCTAAGAAAGATTAACCATTGAAGATTTAAATAAATTCAAGATGGGTGCAAGATGAAGATATTGAATATGTTCAGAGTATTGAATATATTGGAGACAATTAGGTGAAAATAACTCATTGCTTTTACGCTCTTCATGCAACCTGAGCATCATGCACAACACTTAAAAATGAATAAATCTTATGTGTGTCTCAGTAACAAGTAATAAGTTTAAGATCCTAAAATGGTTTTTTTATAATGTGGTGAATCATAAAAATATTTTTGGTTAAGGGCATAATTGAAAATCATTTTAATACTCAAAATGGTATGTTTTCGGGTTGATTCGTTCAATCGACGAAAGGAGTTGGTTGACTAACGAAAACAGTAGCTTAGAGAAGTAAAATGGGCAACTCACTGGCCAATTTGGTCAGCCAACAGATATGGTCGGTCGACTAACTAATCCAATAGATGAAATGGAGAAACAAAAAAGAAAGCTTCTGGAGTATTCGATCAACCGACCGTTGGGTCGATCAAATGAATGAGGTAGTGCAACGGTAAAAAATAAGTTGTTGCATAGGGGCCGGTCGATTGAAGTTTAGGTCGGTCTACCGAGGCTGGCAGAATAGTCAATGTTGACTCTTTCGATTTTGAGAGATCTTTTACCAAATCCTATGGTTTTGAACGTTTGAAAAAGAAATATTTTGAGGATTTGAGTATTTTACTATTATATGTCATATATTATTAAGATCCTAATTAATTGGTATTTATATTAATTAATTAAATAAATGGAATTGGTAAAACTACTTTCTATACTTATGGATTTTGATTTAAAGAAATTATGGGGATCAAATTGAGCTTTTCTAAGTGCCATTTAAGGACTTATGGATTTTAATGAAATATATTTATTTTGAAAGTATTTTATAATATGTAGTCTTAAAGTGTCATTTAAGGACTTATATTTTTAGAAGTAGCAGTTATAGGATATATATGAAATCCTATAATTAAACCTGTGAAATTTGAGTTCAGATATTGCTATTTTGGTTAAGAATATTTGGGGTCAAATATATGAGAGAGATTTGTGCGATTTTATTTGACCTTACGATTTAGTCCATATACTTTCCGGTTTTTTAATAAAATTATTTTTATACTTTCATTGACTTAGATGACATTATTTTTGGAACTTAATTGAGAGCTTTGAAAGTTATATTGTTGGTCAAATATAGCTGTTATAAGTCTATACGGTATATAGGGTCCATATGTGTTATTCTTGATGTAACTTTTGAAAACTATCCGTTATAGGTCTATTAATAGAGACCTGCGAGATTTATAGTAATTCATCAATAACAAGGAGTTTAAATCAACATTTGCTTAAAAAAGAGTGTTATTCCACGAAATATATTTGAGTGCGTAATTTTGAAACAATTATTTATCAAAGCGTTAAAAGGTTTTCACCATCGGTTTGCGAGCTACATCTTGTCTTAATTGTTTTCAAAGGAATCCCGGTGAGATCATTCTTAACTCTATTTTACGTGCTCAATATATGTGATTTAATTGATATATATATATATATATATATTCGTCTGAGCTCATAGTTACATCATTGTGAAAATCGTTTTCTAGTTTAAAAATCTTGATTTTTTTTTTGTGAAATGGGCTTTTCGTTATAAAATCGTTTTCTCTTTGTTTAACTTGAAATATCTTGTGAAAGGATTTTATTTAAGAATATGATATAAATTTATATTGTGCTTAAATTGATTAAATCATATTTGTGTTCTCACTAAATTTTATCACATAGTATTTGGGATATTAATTGAGTATAATTGTTTTGAGGAGGTAGAAGCTCTTGTGAAAAGAAACGATTTTTTTTTTTTGTATTTATGAGGAAGAGTGAATTAGATATATTGGGACAATGTCTAATCAGGGTAGTTAAGTTTTAATCTTTAGCCGGAAAAAGATTGAGGTTTAATCTTTAGACTGAAAAATGATTAGGGTTTTGATTATGAGCTTATTAAAAGAATTAGGTTAATCTTCATCTTGTGAAATAGATTGTAAAGGTTTGGTCTATATCTGTGAAAAAAATCAGGATTTAGTGTATTGTGAATCTCCGTGGAGCTCAGGGTACTAGATATAGATAAGAGTAACTTATTGAAACATGATATATCGTTGTGTATTGCATTGTTATTTATGATTGTTTGGGTGTGCATCTATATAAACACATTTCTTCTACGTAACAAGATAATTATTGATTTATAAAAATTGATAATTTGTGTTTGAATTTATTTTGTTTAAATTTTTATAACTACTCAATTTACCCCCCTTCTTAGGTAGATCTTTGGGCCAACATATGGTATTAAGTGATAAGTGTTAAAAAATTAAGTGAATCACATCACTTAAAATTTTAAACAATTTTTTAAGTGATTATTTAATTTTGTTATCTGCACTTAATTTTATGTAAGATGATACAATAATCAAGCGTATTATAGTCTTTTTCATGTCTTTTCATTCAAGAGAAGGTCTCCACAGTCGTTTTTAGGGAGTTTTTTTTTTTTTTTTATTCCAAGGTCCTAAAACTCTAAAAAATAACTTTTTAAGAATTACTAAAATTAAAATTGTTCAAAAGTACCAACTCATTTATCATTCCAATACCATCTGTCGATTATATACACAAATTTCACTTAATTTTGAAAAATCAATTGATTTTTTTTTTAATAATTTTTTTTATTAACTTTATTTTTTATTACAAATATATACTTTTTTTAAAAAAATGTCATAAATACCCCTATATACGATTCACCTAATTTTTTTTTGTAATATTCACTTAATTTTATTTTTCAATCGAAATTCCACTTATTTTTATTTTTTACTCATAATATATAATTTTTTAAAAATAGCTTGATTACCCTTAAAAATCACTTATGTAAATCCACTGAAGAATTAAGTAGAAATCCACTAAATAAATCAAATAGAAATCCACTAAAAAAATCAAGTAGAATTCCACAAAGAATTAGAAAACCCAAAAATCTAGTTTTTGAACCGAAGTATTCAAAAACCGAATCATCATCAAACAAGCCATCACCTTAAACAAATCTCATGAATAAATCTATTGAATTCAAAAATAAAAAAAATTAGAAAATAAAAAATTATAATATCAATCTTCAATTAAAAGAATAAGAGGAAATCCACTAAAACTTATAAAACCTAGAAAATGTAGCCAATTGAAGGATTCAAGAATGACAGATAGATGAATGGAATATAAACCAGGATGCAAAAATCAAACGACGATTGAACTAAATCATCAAGATTCAAAAAATTACTCACAATATTGCAACAAATCAAACACATCACAAAATCACATATTCTAAAATCAAAATTACTCAAAAAATTGAAATTAAAAAGATGAAAGTAGTGGATTGAGTGATTGACTACAGTACGGGGTTCATATGAATTGTGCATTTTGTGTCAAAATTGGTATGTAGTGCAGTCATCTATTTTACAAGAAAATATAGGAATAACAGAATATTTAGACATGAACCTAAGGATGTGGTGATGGCAGAAAAAAGATTTATAATGCGGCTTGATTCAAGAAGGGTATTGAAATTAAAAAGATGAATAATCTGTCCAGATTTACAATTGAAATCCAAATTACTCACAAATTCTTTCTCTAGCGAGATCTAACCTAAATCTGGCCAATCTGGCGAGATCTAGCGATGGCGACCATGACATTGAAGAATAGTAGACCACCGATCAGGTTGTGGTAACAATCGGAGAGATGACAACAATCGACAATGAAGGAGACAACGACCAGGCAATGAATGCCACTGAAGACTAGGCGACGAATAGGGATGAAGAACAGGGACGAACGACTTTGAAGGAGACGACGACGAACGGAGATGAAGCAGGCGATGAACGGAGATGAAGTAAGGTGGCAGCTAAGGGTTGAGAAAGAAGATGAGGGGAAGGAGAGAGTGAAAAAAAAAAAATCTGAGAAGTAGGGTTTTAAGTGTTAGGGGTAATTTTGTCATTAAAAATTAATAGTAGGAGTTTGTGCAATTTTTTTTTTTGGTGAAAAAGTTTTTTTTTTTTTTTTTTTTTTTTTGGTAATAGGAGTTTTGAGAGAAAATTCCTAGTCTTTAAACACGAGTTGTCGGTGGAATAGTTAAAAATAAGAAAGTGTGTTTATGATAATAACTCTATCAATACCTTCAATAATTTTAACTGAGGACTAAATATTTCGTGCAGTTACTATTTAATTTTAAAATTTGAAAATATATATTAAATAATATTTATTTAATGTACTTTTTACAACACAATGCAAATACTATTTTGTAAGAAAATCTCAATCAATCATATTATTTTATTTTTCCTCATTTTTCTTTTTTGAGCTTTTTGTGTTGCATTTATTTTTGTGGTATTGAGGACGTCAAAAATTGATGGGACGGTTATCTTGAATTTATTGTATCGTGTGATCGATCATTTAAGAGAATCAAGCCGACTGAGTGACATGGTCGGATGACGGTAATATAAGCAGGATTTTTCTGTTTCTTATATATTAAGTAGCTACATCTCATTAAATTCTCCGCTCTACAAATTGGAGGTTAGAGCTAGGACCTTCCGCACAGCTAGACTTTCATCGTTTTTACTAGAACCAGAGTCATAGGAGCACTTGTCTTTTTATGATTCGGTTTTGGTCTGATTTTATATAAATTAAAATCAAAACCGTTAGATATATACCCAAACCAAAATCGCAATCAAAATCATCAGTTTTTTTTTTAAACCGTTTTAAAACCGAACCATTTAAATTTATACAAAATCAAAACCAAAACTGTGAAACCATTTAAGATATTGTAATTTTATAAAAAATTAAAACCAAAACCACAAAACCGTAGACTGTTGTTTTTTTATATACAAACAAAAATATAACTAAAGTATAAAGCATAAATTCCAAAAAATAATATCAAACCACAAAATTATTAATTATTACAATAAATGTTTCTAATCATAATTAAAATACAATGATAATTAAAATAAATGATTGTAACATAATTGTTACAATATATATATATATTAGGGGTTAAATTGTAAATATATAAAAAATGAGAGTATATACGTCATAAAAATATATATAAAATATCTTATATATATATATATATATATATATATATATATATATATTAGGGGTTAAATTGTAAATGTATAAAAAATAAGGGTATATACGTCATCAAAAAATATATATAAAATATCGCTTTTGTGGTTTGATTTCGCGATTACCCTCCCGAAATTGAAACCAAAACCGTTCAGTTGCTAATTTCAAAACTAAAACCGCAATAAAAACAATTAGTCAGTTTCAAACCAGACCATTCAGTTCGGTTTCTCTCATTACCTGTTGGTTCGTTTTTTGTTTTTTTTTTGCCATCCCTAACTAGAGACGAGGTTATAATTACTTCCCATGTGATTTTTCAACGAAGGAATTTTTTTCCCTCTCTCTTTCCTTTTCATCTGCAATTTATTGTTTTGATTCTTACTATCACTTAGAATGAAAAAATACCTTTTTATCTTCAAATTAGAATAAGATTCTTAGAAGTCTCAAGCACGTTATCCATAACGAGATTTCTGTTTAGATAATTTTGGAGGTAAGACAACTGAGTTGCTTCTAAGATAATTTTTTATCTATTACCAAGATGGGATCAGATCCAGTCACTCTTGGAGAGCTTACTCAAATCACACATCAAGCACTATTGACTTCTAGGCTGAAGCACCAAAAGAGGTAGTCGCTTAAAAACGATTTAAGCTATCATTGTTTTATGTTGCTACGGATGATTTGGTTTTAACGAACATGATATTAAATGTGATTTTTTTATTTTACTGCATAAATCTTCTTATTTTTAAAATTTAGTTCTTTCAATTGATATCAAAGCCACGCCCATATCTAACACAAAACAAATTAGTTTTGGTTATGTGTCACAGAATATTTGATCGTAGTAAAATATTGATGGAACATTGTTTTTAGATCTTCCTTAAAACAATAGCAATAACCTATAAATCAAAAAGAGCTTTTAATAATTTAAAAATTATTTTTATCAAAAATTCAAAATTAAAAGTTGAGAAATTCGAGAAAAAAATATGGCCACAAAAGTTGCAACGCCAATGGGTGGTAAACAGTGTACCAATGGTTGCTAAGAAGGCTCTATCATGTGCGACCAAACATGGCGGTGTTTGACCACTGGCAGCGTTACAATGGCGGTATTTTGTTAGGCAACGGCAGCAGAGCACTCTATGGTGATATTCATCGTCACGTCAACGAGATGCCAAGCTTGGTTGGGCGGCTCATTTTTGTTTCGATAGATTCCACTTGCCTACGATTCTATTAGATTCTGCAAGATTTAGTCCTTTGGATATTTAAGAAAAAAAGTACATGAAGTTAAGTTGCCTACCAAATTTGAATTTTGAGTTGTGCTTGAATCAGATTTGATATTTTTTAAAATATATTTTAAAAAAACTTGTCAAATCAAATTTGGCATCTTATCCAAAATTTAAATCTTAAACTTCCTAAATTAAATATTTAATTAATCATTTTAAATTGTTACAAGATAATAATTTATAGATAATAATAATAATTATTATTATTATTATTTAAATTTGACATCATTCATATTAAAAATTTAAAATCTTTTTAAAATTTAATTTAACAGATAAAGGCTTTAATATAGAATAATTTCAAAACTATAGATGTTTTTAATTAATTTTATTTTAATATTATGAGATAATTTTAATGGATATGGAACTAGAATAATTCAAATTTAAATTGGATTATATTTAAATTATGAAATAATTTTTAATAGATATAGAATATAATTTAATTTGAATTAATATTCTTATAATTATAGAAATTATTTTCTAATTAAATTAGAAAACGTTAATTTTATCGATCCAATTAGGTTTCATAATAAGATTAACCAGTTTCTTATATTTTACATGAGATGTATTATATATGGACAATCGTGGACTAAAAACATTTTAAGCTATGTGATAGGTTTGTGGAATGGGTAAAATTTTTGAGATTAAATGGTTTATTACAATTAGATTATAATTTATTATTTAATGTTTTTCAAGGGCTTGCGTGCCATGTCTCAATTTTGTTTCGTTGTATTGATCCCTTCTTGATACCCTTTTATTCTTCCAAAATCTATCCCTTTCCATAATGATATTTTTTGTATTTATAATTTTAAAAAAATGAAGAGGAAGCTCAACGATAATAGAGATAAGGAGGATCCCAATCAGGAGGATGGAGTGATGGAGGTCAGGACGTTGGAGGCCCACAAGATGTGTCAACCACAACTGTAACGACCCAGTTTTCGAGGGTCGCCACTTGATTTCTCCCTTTTTATTCTGGCGGAGAAATAAATGACAAACCACTCCATCCCACGCTTCTGCTGCAGTACTATGATAAAAATAATAATAGACGTTACCTCGACTCGGTATTATCCAACCAATAGTAAATATTCACTAACTGTATTAAAATTTACTAATTTAAAATTCAACTATATCTATCCATATTTTCTGTAACACTACAAAAGTTCGAACCACCGATTACCAACAACTTCCCTGACAGCATCAAAATCCATACTACCCTCTGATTTTATCTAATGCCAGTAGTAGACTATGGACCTATCTCTACTTATAGTACCTAAGACAAAATATTTTATCGATGTATTGTCTTCATAATTCAAAAATAATTTGTGGGTCAAGTATATTTATCAAACATCATTTTTTAAAATATAAATATAACCACATAACGAGTAGTAACAAAATCTTGACGATATACCTAAAACACATACTTCCCTGCTAGTTATAGAATCGCCTCATCTCATTATCAGGAGTTATAACAATACTATAACCTATACAACTGTGTAATTTAAGATTTCTATCAGTGTCAGGGTCATTCAATATTTCCAATGGTAGGAGTCAACATGTGTTATAAACCATCATATCCTAATGATAATCATCATCGTCAACAACAATAACAATAACACCAAATATAACAACCACCTACGGGACTTGCTTTTCTGTCAGGTCACAACACAACGTCATACATGACATGCCCTCCTGATAGGATCAACAACATCTCACAGGATATGCCCTCCTGTCGGGATCACATTCTGGCATAGTCGGATAATAATAAAAATCACTTTTCACAATCAATTATTTATTTTATCCATTCTAACATTAAAAAATAGTCCATTTTAATAAATATTTTCTTTCCACACTTTAATATAAAACTATAATTTGCGAACTTACATAAAAGAAAATACATTCACCTCGATAATCGCACTGCTATTAGGTTATCATAAGAATATTGTCGTAGTCGGTATCGCTTGTAAACTTAACAACGATAGGGCCTAAAACTAAGAATTTATCTAAATAAATCTACTATAATATAAAATGCGTGATACTAAAATGCAAAATTTTCAATTCCCAAATTTTTCCAATTATATAAAATTTATTAAAATTAAACGTTCTATTTTCTCAACCTAATACTAATTATACAACTAAATTATTATAGTTAGGGATTATTTGATAACGACTTAATTTTTAAGTGTTGAAAATTAAGTGCTTAAATTTTAACTGCTGAAAATTTAAGTGCTGATTTTTTTTTTTTAATTTGTTTGATAAGTACAAAATTTAAATGCTAAGAAGTATTTAATTTACATAATTACCCTTGAATCAAGATAATACAAAGAAAAAAAAATGAAAACAAAAAAATAAAATAAAAACACCAATAATATACTAGAAAGATCAAATATATAAATTATCACAAGTCAACAATAACATAGAATTCAACAAAAAAAACAAATTAAATCCGGGAATTAAACAATTCAATTGCAATTTTCTCTCTCAAGTTAATCATATATGCTTGATCTTCTTACTTGCTTCCCCTTCTAGTTTCAACTTCTGAAGTAATTATTTTATCATTTGATGATTCATTTGCTTCATAACCTTTAGTAAATTGGTCGAAAAAATCATTTTTCAAAATTATTTATCGAAGATAGTTATGAATAGTTACATAAGTAATAACAATATTTCTCTGCACTCCAAATGTATATGATGCCATCAACTTCAAGATTAGAAAATGTATTTTCAAAACCCCAAAAGCTCGTTCAATTACATTCCGTAATTTGGCATGAGCATGGTTTAAAAGTTCTTCTTTCGTTCTAGGACTGTTGTTCCTAAAGTCAATATCGTACATTACGATAGGGTGTCATAAATCCCCTTGTATGCGTATATGTAGTATCACATAAATAATAGTTATCTGTACCATTAATATGTAGAAATATTATTCAATTGCATAACTCATAAATGTGATAATTGTATTATAAAATTAAATTAATATGAAAAATAATACAAAAAGAACTTATCCGACAAAGGAAATGGAAAATTGTTCGTTGGGTCATTTATAGTTTCTGATAACACTCTTGAGTCATGTGCAACACCTTCCCAACCAACCCATAAAAATGTAAAAATCATATCGAAGTCACATATCGCAAACACATTTTGATAACACTGTCTTCTCCATTTTTTTCTAAATAGAACTTGCTTATCGGGAGGAATAACCGCATGAATAAGAGTTTCATCTAGTGCCCCTATGACACCCTTTAAAAAGAATCGGTTAATTCAAACAAAGCACTAAAATCAACTACTAAATAAACTATTTAGACATTTTACCTGAAATATTTGCCTAAGGCATTAATGGTGTTGATTTGAACTCTTATTACTTGTCGTTGGGATGATCATTTCTTTAAAAAAAAAATATCATTGCATTCAATACCTCATGGAAAATGTTATGTATAGTTTGAGTTGAATCTTCTCTTCATACATCGAATTCTTGAATTGTGACTTAAAATTAAGAGAAATATTGCCATTTTCTCTTTAAAAGAAATGTAACAACTATCTTTTAACCATCTTTTATTTTCAAAGTAAGTACACAACCTTATAAATGGATGAATATTCATCCTCAACATTTCGAGACAATGAGAATCATTTCCATTAACAATTTCTTCTACATATAATTTTCCACTTATATAGGGAGATTTGAGATTCAAAAAAATTAGTAAGAGGATCTCAAATCCCCATGGAGAATGTACATTAGGGTTTTGACACCCAACAACAGAGATCATGTATCTTTTTGTGACAATGCCAAGGGTAAGATCATTGGATTAGGTAATATTGGTAATTCTTCTACTCTAAATGAAGATGTGCTTTTAGTTGATGGTTAAAAATATAACTTTCTTAGTTGGGAAGCGGGTACATTCTAAAGTACCTAGTGATTACTTGCAGAAGCATTATATCTAATGCGCACAGAAAGTGTATGGGAAAAAGATATTGACACGAGATATTTTATAGTAGTTCGAGAAGCTACTCTTGTCTGTATATACTCCCTTTTGCTCTTATAAGGAATTCAAGCCCCTAAAAACTACACTAATTCTTTTCACGGGTAAGAATCAAATCCCACTCTGATCCTTTTGCTCAGGTAAGAGTCAAAACGTTCCAATTCCAATTTGGTAAATTCGCTTTATATATAATTACACTCTCACCCATACCAATTAACTTATGTCTGAGCTACAAAATCACAAATACAAAAAATAATTCAGTTTGTTCTTTTAAGAGCTTCTACTAACGCTAACAAAAATAAACTCAAATTTGATATATCGATCTAGGTAATAAAAGTGTTTTCACAATATGTCAATTAAAGACGTGAGAATATTAATCCGGATTTTTATCAAATAAGCACATAATTAGGTAATCCAGATTTCACAAATCATTTTTATCTTTAGAAAAATATTTTCAACAATGAGATTCAAAGATATTGTCAACAATATTTTTCATAGATTTTTTTGATATTATAACAAGATCAAAATACTATAGATAGTCAGATAATGAATAAGCATAAAAATTAAGCACACAAATATATACAGAAGATAAAGATTAAAACGATCTCTTAGAGAATCCTTAAAAAATGGCTTGAACACGAATGCAATATTCTCGGTTTCACAAGATGATTATGGTGCCTTCAACAAGATTTTCTGCATAAAAGAATTTTCACTTTTCTAATCTAGATTTTCAAATCTTTTTGCCTAAAAATATTTCATAAAAATGTTTCATAAAAATGTAATTTTTCTAGTAAAACATTTTGATTTTCTTTGATAACTACTTTTGAAAAACACAGGTAATAAATAAACTTTTTGAAAAATAGGCTCCAACAACTAGTTTGCTAAGAAACCCCTCAAATCTCTCCTTATATCTCTCACCATAAGTCTAAAAGACTAATGACTAGTTTGACTATGTTTTGAGCCTCATATTTTGACTAGTAAGACTAATAGATCGGAAATATTAAGGACCAAAAAACATTTTCAATAAGACCCTCATTTTCTAAGGAAACAATATTCCTAACAATTTAAAAACATTTTAGACCATTAAAAATAATCTAGAATTTTTCAATCGTAAATACCAAGAAAAAAAATATCACAGTATAATATTCAAAACATTTAAAAAAAAAATCAACAAAACGGTTGATTGGTTCCTCTTTCGATTGATCGTTTGGAGCCAACATTAAAAAAATTCAAGATGTTTTTGTCGGTAGGATAACCCTTTTAGTTAATCAATTCCAAATTTATGGAACTTGTACTTTTCAGTCGACCCATCAGTTGACCAATTCTCACATTTTCTCAATTTTCTTGGAACGTGAATTATTTGGTTGACAATTTCCTAGTTAATCGACCGTTTGATCTATTTTAAGATTTTAACCATTTTTAAAAATACAGTTACAATTAGTTGGCTATTTTTTCAAATGAGTTGACCAATTCTAACTACCTTTTTTTTTTCCATAAAAACTATTTTCAAACATATTTTAAACACTCATAACCACACAATTAAACAAATACAATAATCTAAGTTCATTTTTAAGTGCAGTTTGTGATCATAGCCAGGTTATATCAAGAGTTTAAGAATGACAACAATGTTTTACCATAAAAATACAAAAGAAAAATAATAATTCAAAAATAATTCTTCATCATCTTCCATTGATATAATCTTGGATAATTCATTTTGGGTTCTCATTTAGTCTCACCAATAACTTGGTCATCCTCACTAATTTATGTAATCATATCTTCAATAAAAACTATTAGTCCAACCAAATATTCAAGTTAATTGGATCAACAAAACCGTCAAATAGATTTAGGGTTAACAATCTTTTTCTTTTTGATGATGAAAATTAATCTGGTATGTTCTCATTAAAAATATCAACTACACTCCCCCTGAATATGAGAAGGCGTCTTTTTAAACAATTAAGCATGAAATGAGAAAGTTTTTAACTTAGCACTTATTGTGAAATATAATCCACACTATGAATGAATAATGAATATGATGAACAAACATATCAGAGAACTTAATGTTAACTGATTTAATAAAGTAGGGGAAACTTAAAATATGGAATGTTGAATTATTTGATATGGAAAAATTCGTATAAAAAAATTATCAATGTATCAATAATCCTTTAATATGATAACCTCTCAACTGTGTAAATAAAATAATTTCTAAGTACTCGAAGAACATTATTTTTAAAAACAATGCATATGCCCTCTTATATGCCATTTTTAAATAATACAAAAAGGTTTTATGCAAGTTTATAAACCAGTTTCAATGATGACTATTTTAAAAATATGCTAACTAATCTAGACAAATATTATTATTCTTAGCCATTCCCAAATCCCGAATGATTTTTGAAAACTATTCTTCCTCCAAAGGTTTTGTGAATATATCAGCCAGTTGATTATGTGTGTCAATTTCTTCTAGAGATTATGTCTCTTTTTGTTTCTTAATATGATCCTAAATAAAGTGTTGGTGAATCTTAATAT
The DNA here is from genome assembly GCA_016647705.1 of Eucommia ulmoides. Taxonomy (NCBI): domain Eukaryota; kingdom Viridiplantae; phylum Streptophyta; class Magnoliopsida; order Garryales; family Eucommiaceae; genus Eucommia; species Eucommia ulmoides. The sequence continues at coordinate 48,407,352 of CM028339.1, read as the reverse complement.
GTTTCGTGAGTGAGTATTAAGTAGGATTTTTGCTAAGACAGATACTTATATTGTCACAATAGATTGGAACATTTTCCTGCAAATGCCAAAATCATGCAAATGTTGCTAATTGTAAAGAAATTATGCAAAATGGCTTCCTGCTGCCATGTACTCAGCCTCAGTTATGGATAAGGCTACAAAATTTTGTTTCTTATTGTAGACACCACATTTTGTCCCGCCCATTTAGTATCGGATTGAAAGCGCAAATTTGGATAAACTTTAAACTGAGGTTTAAAAAGAACGAATTTCTGCATTAGATCACATCGGATCTACATAAAAAGAAGCAAAAAATACAATTTTTTTTTTTTTTTTTTGGTCAATTTGACTAAATTTGATATAAGTAAAACTTTTGAGTTAACCTCGAAATTCCTAAGATTAAGGGGGACTAAAATGATATTATTAAAGATTGATTTTCATAAAATCACCTTTAATATGAATAAAAAAAAGTTACTACCTTTCAACTTAAGAATATTTCACCAATTACCTTTGTTACCCGTTTTGACCCCTGAAAACTTTTACTATCACTGGTTTCGTCTTCTTGAGACCAAAAATATTTTTCTAATTTTTTAGTTTAAAGCAATAATACTCATAAAGCAAGTCAAAAACCTTGATCAAGTCGAAGAGACTATCATGACAAGTCTAGTTGCCCAAAGTAACTAGTGATAAAGACTCGGTTCAAAACCAACCAAACCGTAGTCATCACGACAAGCATTCAAAGCCCATCACATCAAGGGACCCATTATGCATTTCATGACTCATTAATGAACATTAAATGACAAAATATTTCCAATATATTCCTATCAAAATATCTATGATGGAAACCAAGTTACTAAAAAAGTAACTAATGGTTACAAATCCAACCGATTCAATTTTACATCAAATCATGCCATAAATGAGCCATCAAATCATCCTCACATCAAGAATGTAATGCTTGAAACAACCTAAGAAGACTACATTCAAAGAATCAACATATTTTGAGCAAAATATCTTAAGAAAACCAAATTACTTCCAAAGTAACTAAATGGTTACAAGACTAATCGGACAAATTCCATTCCATCAAAGGCATTTAAAGCCCATAAAATCAAGTGTCAAATCAAGCATTAAATGCAAGAATGACAAATGGAGACTACATACATTGAATGTCCAAAGCATTTAATACAAAGTGACCGAAATAGTCCAAGGAACTAGTACTTAGCAAGCAAACTGAACTGAAAAACATCCCATCAAACGTTAAATACCCCGTGTGCAAGCTAATGATAACCAATGTTTGCTAATAATAACTAATAATTACCAATCATGAACAATGATTACTTGAGATATTTTAAGATTTGGTAATCAGTACAAAATCTTAGTAAATCTTCAAGATTTGTCATAAACCATCAAACTAGAAGACATCAAAGGGTCACACCTAAACCAAACAGCCCCTAAGGAGCTGGATGGGATGGCCTGTGCATTCTCCAATGTGCAAGATTTTCGAGCCTATAAATAGACAGCCTGATTTCTCATTCCAAAGGGCTGAATCCAAGAGCTTCTCTCTCTAGTCTCATATTTCTCTCTCGGGTCTAGGGAATTCTCAAGTCTTCTACTTCAAAAACACCCAAAATTCTTTCATACTAGTTTTCTAAAGGTGTTCTTGAGGATCTTGGAGGAAGATCTCAAGAAGTTATCGAAGAACAATCAAGAACAACCGAGAAGATCAAAGAAGGAGAAGAAGAAAATCACTTAGAGAAAGACCACTCCCCTAAGTTAGGTAAGTCTTCTCAAATGCCCTTCGATATTGTATTAAATACTATTATATTTCTTGTATATAGTGTATTTGGTTAGTTATTAGATGCATATTTCATGTACATAGTGTATATATCAAGATACAAGTTAAAAACATCAAACACGATGCCAAGAACATGAAGAACATGTCAAAAACATGACAAGAACATCGATCACCCTATGAGTTGTGCATAACATATTTGATTATCTCAAGAACACAAGAAACCGAACTCTAAAGAACTCAAAACACACATCCAACAAAGGACTACTAACCACTAACAACTGACTTTTACATTTTTGCAATAGTCTAGCTCACAGCCTGGCACTAAGTCATCAAGCTCATGGACTGGATATATATATATATATACGACTCCGTCGAGACCTTTGTGGCTAAAATTCTAAATAAAAAGAGACCCTCTATTTCATCGGAGATAAGTGTGCACCTTGTTCATAAACATTTCCATTTTCTTAGTTACGAGTAGGATTGACACACATACGATATATTTTATTTACTTTTTGAACTAATAACTTAAACTTAAACACTTAATTTGCCTAAGTAAGTGAGTTCGATTAGAGTGTTCTTGATAAAATCAAAACTGTATATCCACTTATCATTGATGCAATTCATGTCCTTATGTCATAAAAAATAAATAAAAAACAAAATAAAGTCATCTCGAGATGAACTAGGTGTTGATTTGATTCTCAGCTACCTGAGATACATAGAAAACCCACGTACGGGTTTGATCACCTATCTAAATAAAAATCAGTTCATCTTGAATAGATGAACTACGTTTTGACCTGATTCTCTGTGAAAATTGGGATACGTAGGTAACCTTTACAGGTTCGGTCGACATAAAAGTACAAAAATATTTTTCATTTAATCTATTTTATCTGTTGCTGCTAATAGATAAGTAAACTTTTACTTGCTTTCCTTATATCAAAATGCAAAAAAAAAAAAAAAAAAAAAAAAAAAAAAAAAAAAGAAAAAAAAGAAAAAAAAGAAAAGAGAAGGAATTATTGTGCTAAAAAAACCCAAAGGAAATTACTTAGACTTTGTGTAAACGTAAACATCTAATTAGACTAAGGTACCGTCTTCATACGGATGTCTTGTGGTGCCTAACACCTTCCCCATGCATAACCAACTCTTGAATTGAAATGATTTTAATAATTAACCTAATTGAAAAATATATTTTAAAGTATAAAATATTGTGTTTTCAGGTCAATTCGGTCAACTGAAAAAAGGGGTTGGTCGACTTATTAAAATAATGATTTTTAAGAGTTAAAATGGAGTCCTATTGATTCAATCGGTCAATCGAGAAAAGCAATAGGTCAACCATTTGAAACAATAGCTGAAATAGATGAGAAAGTGAGTACTCTGATCAATTCAGTTAATTGAAAGGTAAGGGTTGGCCAACCGTTTGATTTAGTGGATGAAATGGGCGAAATAGTAAAACCCATTGCTCGAGTCGGTCAATCGACTGGGTAAAGTTCCAATAGCTAAAAGCATCCTGGCATTGGGCAGTTGACTGAATGGAATGGGTCAGTCAACCGATTGGTTCAATCAACAGATTGACTGATTTGATCTCTTGGTAAAAAACTATCCGTTTTTTTATGAGAAAGTGAGCACTCAGTCAAAATGGAGTCCTATTGATTTAATCGGTCAACCAATAAAGGCAATAGGTCAACCATTTGAAACAATAGCTTAAATGGATGAGAAAGTGAGTACTCTGATCAATATAGTCAATTGAAAGGTAAGGGTTGGTTAATTGTTTGATTCGGTGGATAAAATGGGCGAAATAGTGAAACGCACTATTCGAGTCAGTCAACCGACTGGGTAAAGTTTTAACGGCTAAAAGCACCTTGGCATTGGGCAGTTGACCAAATGGAATGGGTCGATCAACCAATTTATTCAGTCAACAGATTGACTGATTTGATCTCTTGGTAAAAAACTATCCGTTTTTTATGATTCCAATAGAGGGATTCGGGGGATTTGAGTGTAATTCAAATATGCATAACTTACTATATTATCCCTATTAATTTGGTCAATTTAATTAAATATTCTTTTAATTAAAGTGTCTTAATACTCTCTATTTTGATGGATTTCAATTTACAAATATTTTAAGGACCAAATTGAGATTTGCCAAGAATATTTTTGAATGAAAAAAATCTATTATAAACATATATGATATATGTGGTCTTGGAGTGTAATTTAATAACATATTATTTGAAAAGTAGCCGTTATAAGTTATCTTTGAAATACCTATTATTAAACCTGCGAATTTTGAGTATTACTATCTTTATGGAGAATATTTGGGGTAAAAAATATGAGAAAGATTTATGGAATTTTATTTGACCTTATGATTTAGTCCATATACTTAAATATAATTATTTATATATTTTCATTGACTAAGATCAAATTATTTTTGGGACAAAATTGAGAGCTTTAATAGTTATATTGTTGGTTAAATATAGTTGTTATGAATCTATATGATATGCATGGTCCATATGTGTTATTTATTGACATAACATTTAAAAATTACCCATTGAAGGTGTCACACCCCACCCCGGACACCCGTCATGTGGGGCCGGCGTGACGTAGACATGACACCGCCCAACTGACTAGCCAACCTCAATACATCAATAACAAAATTGTAAATCTATACAACACATATAATAGTCCCATCTGATAAGGATACACCGTCCCGAATATAAATACAATTAAACAAATCCCCTGAACGTCACTTAGATTTCATTTATGATATCTCGTCTCCAAAATTTTCCTCAAATGACTCATTTGTGTGACCTGCATAACTCTATCTAGCGCCAGTAGGGGACCGACCGACTCCTAACTATTTTACCTGCGAGTGTACTGTCTTCTTAGTAAAAATATTTTTAAAATAATAATTCAACCTACAACATCTAAATGGATCAAGCGTGAGTATAGAAATGGCACATAACTAGTAAAATTCTCCATAATATAAGCAGTGGAAATAAAGTAATAAATATAATTTCCATTCCAACTCATCTAGTAAAATAATACCAATCATCATAATAAATAATAAATCACCCAATATAAGTAAAACATCACATCTCAAACACACATCTCAAACTACCACTCCACCACAACACACACTGGCTAGCCATAATGATCGTTTTAACCTCACGGTCGGGAGTTGCAACGGTATCGTAACATCCGTAGGAATGCCTTCCTACGAAATATCCACACCCCTTTTGGGGAGAATTATAATCCACAACCCTTACGGGGAGAACTATCCACATCCTATGGGAAGAATCCACACCCCTAACGGGGAGAAATAAAATCCACACCCTTTTCGGGGAGAAACCACACCCCTTGCGGGGAGAACAACTATGATATCGTCAAAATCATCAGTATAGTTGAAAATTCACATCATTTACAGGAAGAAATATATTTTCACTCCATATCGTAAAAATCCACACCCCTTATGGGGAGAATATAAGCCACACCCCTTTCGGGGAGAATTTCCAAAATCACGTTTTTCACTCTCCATTTTAAAAGTACTATCAATTTTAGTAAAACCTATTTTTCCACCTTTGTACCACCGATTTTAATAAAAAAAACCATTTCTTCCACCTTAGTTTGTAGAAAACCAAACATTCTTAGAAAACCAGTTACTTTCCACTCTCTTTTAGAAACCAACACAATACCCCGAAAATTCATTTTATCAACTTACCCAAATACCTGCTTGATCCATATAATTTATAAAATCGTACAGTTTAAGTAAACCAATATTTCATCATATATATATATATATATATATATATATATATATAGTTTGGCAAGAAGACAGTACACTCACCTCGTTAACTGCTCTCCAAAACCTTCACTGACCACACTCTATCGGGACACCGGTGCCTACAAGCCTAATAATGACAAAGCCTAAATTAATATCTTATCTAAAACATCCGAATCATGCAATCCAGCCCCTATATTACGAATCGTTACTAGTTTATGTACCACGTAATTAAAATTAATTAATCGTTACGAAATTATTATGATTTTAGGATTTGTAACGCCAAATAAAACTTAATCTAACGAAAATTAATAATCGATTGAAATTTCACCTATTTCCGAATCGTTTGGCGACCACGAGATGGGTTTTTGATTTCCAGTAGGGTGGTTTGTGTAATTCCCTTTTTTTTTCCCCTTTTTTTTTTTTTTTTTTTTTTTTTTTTTTTCTTGGTTCTTCTCCAGACCCGACGGCCGGCCCCCTCTCTCTCTCTACTGTTGCCGACCGCCAGTGGCCTCCCACTCCTTGCCGATTATCACTGTCGGCCCTGCACCACCCACAACATCAATCAAACACCACCACCGGCCACCTCGCAAGCTAACCCGCACACCCACCAAGTCACTGCTCACACACCCACGCACGCTGTGACACACATACCCCTATGCACACAACTACACATGCATGCCCAACGCCGACGACACGCCATGGGATTAACGACCCCTGTCGACGACGACTTACACACACAGCGGCACACCGTAGCCGCACCCAACTCGCACTACCGCCACCGCTACCGCCACCGCCACCGCCGTTGATCGACCTTTCTCTCTTTCTCTCCGTCTCTGTCTTTGTTTTTTTTTGCTGGGTTCTCGCCGACACAACACACCCACACACACACACACTAACTGGACAATCAGAACACATACGCACAAACCCACACGCTGTCGGAAGAAGAAAACAGAGCACAACCCACATCGTCGGAAATTTACCGACTAAACTCGCAACACTCATGCATGCACACACCCACCAAAATAATTAGAGGAAATACACATAAATACTCACCAGCCCGACGATCGTTGATGATTGGATGGTGATCAGCAACTCCCGCTCACCGGCGAGGCTAAGAATGCCCACTGCTACACCGTTGACGAATTACTCCACCGGCCGGACCATCCTCTCTCTCTCTCCTGGAACTGTCGATTATGTCCACACGATCACGCATTCCCATAACAGCCACAACCACGCTGCCGGAGGAACGCTGATTCAAGAAAAATCGACGACCTCCACTCCGGTCCTCTCTCTCTCTAGAATTTCTCTAATTTTCCAGATTTGATGTAGCATTTGATCACTTCTACTGCATGAGGGGGTATTTATTGCATGAATTTAGTGGTTAAATTTGATCCTCTCATGCCACGTCGCTTGATCTTTCTCTCCCTGCCGGCCGGTGGTCTCCCGTCACTCACACACACGGTGTTCATATATATATATATATATATGTGTGTGTGTGTGTGTGTGTGTGTGTGTGTGTGTGTGTGTGTTTAAAAAAAAAATAGTTAAATGGAACTTTCCTCCCCCAATTTCCCTTAAGATCTTAATTTTAATGAATTTCAACTTTTAAAAGTTTCAAAAATTATAATTTCACCCTTAATATTTTTTTACTTTTTGATTTATAATTGTCAATTTAAATCTTAAGTTTTAATTTTATGTTTCTAAATTTTCAATTTGACCCCCAACTTTTTATTTGAATTTTTTAATCAATAAAATTTTACTCTAAAATTTTCTAATGCTCTAAATGCAACTATTTATGACGTACGTTTTACGATTTAGGTTTTACAGAAGGGCTAGTTATAGGTCTATAATATAGACTTGTAGGAATTGAGTTTAATACATCAAGAATAATCTGTTCAAGCTATTCTAAAAGTTATATTTACGCTGAGATTTTTTGTGAAAGATTTTTTCCACGTTCTTTATAACAGTCCAATTTTCCAAGGCCATCACTAGGTTTCTCCTACAGAGAATTCTACCCCCAAATAGTTGACCATTTATAAATAAATTAATATTACTAATAATTTCGCTCCGATACCACTCTATTACAACCCGGTTTTCCAAGGCCGTCACACGGTTTCTCCCTTTGGAGAATTTACACTAACACCGAACAACTATTTGTACAACGGTAAATAATCAATACAATTATTTTAAATTCAAATATAAATATAATTGAAATACAATTATAAATTCCATTATAATTTATCAAAGCATTTCCATTATAATTTATCTGTGGCATTGCCATTATAATTCAAACAGTGGCATTTCAAATTTCAATTCCGTGGCTCCAAGCCCTTGATACTGAAATACCGCCTAAAGTGGACTTTTACAAATTCATTTATAATTACAATTATTGGAATTATTACAATTATTACAAATTCAACTAAAATCTCTGATGCTATTTCATCCTCACCGGCCCTGCAATTAAAACTATGGGGTTGTGAGCCAACGCTCAGTAGAATTTCAACATCTCTAATGCGTGTATCTAATTAATACTAGAAGTAACCACATAGGCACGTTTTCTACATAATTTTCATATAATTTTAATTATTTCATGCGAACTAACAATTATAATTTGATAATAATAATAATAATAATATAAATCTCACAATAGGGAAATTAAATACATATATGAAAAGAGTTGGAAATTCTATCTGAAATTTGAAACCAAAATCCGAACCAGAACATATTTCTCTCATAGAAACATTTAACGTGAAATCGTATAGCCTTATCACCAATATCCCCTTAACCTTATGTGCCTATAATTGTTTTAATATGATAATTATGATGATTACTTTTTTTTGATTCATTGATCTTATCATTGATTATTATTATATAGCCCATGCACGTACACGTGTCATCAACTTGTGTATATATATAAAATATATACATAGTTGGTTTGTTTCCTTTTGTATGAAGGAAACAAATCTCAATCACTTATTTATTTATTTATTCATTCATTTATTTATTTACACAATGTCTCCCTTTAAAATAAAATAAAATAAAATATTAATTATATCCTAAAACTCTTAAAAGTATATTATTAAATAACATAATAGTCCCTAAACAATTAAAAATCAATTTAAAATTAACATTTAACTCCAAAAAATTATCAAATATTATTTATACCATAAATTTACCAATCAATCCCAAAAATATTAAACTTATATAAAATAATACTTTCAAAAATATAATTTTTGGGGGTATTACATTCTTGATCTAAAGCGCTTGTGGTTTGGTATCATCGACTTGTGTTCTATTGCGATTATGTCATTATCTTCGGTGTTTCCCAGTGAGATATATCCAAGCTTTGCTATTTACTTTGAAATCATATTTTTTATTGATTGCTTGGTATAAGATTGTTTAGAAAACTTGTTTTAAACTTAAAAGTTTGAAAATCTATTTTAAAAGATTTTTGTTTGATTATCTGATTACGTCCTTAAATTGTATTACCCACGTTATTTATTAATAAGATTTTATTTGCCTCACATTGTATCTATCACGTAGTAATTATTTGAGTCATTAATTGAGCATATTCGTATTGAGGTAGTAGAAGCTCCTTGTGGAAAGAAACTTGCATTTTTTTGTATTTATGAGTTTGAGCGGATTAGCCACGTTTGGGACAGTGTCTAGTCAGGGTACTAGGTTTCTATCTTTTTCCTGTGAAAAAGGTTAGAGTTTGATCTTTGTCCTTTTAAAAAGGTTTGGTTATTCATTTCCCTTGAAAAGAATTAGGTTTTGATTCTTCTGGTAATTGAATTGTATTTTTAAGTGAATTATAAAGGTTCATTCTTTCTTGTGAAAATGATAAGTGAGAGAGTGTTAGGTTAATCTTTAATTTTGTAAAAAGATAGGGTTGATTCGTGGCCTAGGAAAAGGGTAATTTGCAAAGGTTAATTTTGTGCTTGTAAAAAAATCGTTGTAAGAGTTTGGTTCTTACTTGGTAAAGGGATCAAATGGGTTTAGTGGATTGCGAATCTTCGTGGAGTTTAGGAGATTGGACGTAAGCAAGACTAACTTGACTAAATCAGGATATATTATTGTGTACTGCATTGATTATTTCATTATATTGTATTTGGGAGTGCATTTAGTATTAAACACGTATCCGCTGCGTAACTAAGATAATAAGTAATTTAGGAAAATTGATAATTTGATATTAAGTGTTTAAGGAAATTAATTGTTTAAATTTTGTAATTACCCAATTCACCCTCCTTTTGGGTAGCTCTTTGGGCCAACACCTAAGAAGTGACACGAACTGTTAGTGCTCTTACGCTCGACTTTATAATTGGCAAAATCAGCATTAGAGTAGCTAATTAAATAGAAACTAATCCCTCTTGCATACCATAGTCCTAAGCCTCTCGTGCCTTTTAAATAACGTAAAATTCTCTTAACAATAGAAAATAAGACTCTTTAGAACATGATTGAAATCTGGCACACAAACATACACAAAACATAATATCAGGTCTATTGGCTGTAAGATAATAAAGAATTTTGATCATACCTCGATAATTCTTTTCATTTACACTTTTACCTTTATTATCTTTGTCAAGGTTAGTTGTCGTTTCCACTAGCGTTTTGTATTCCTTTGCACTTTCCAAGCCATATTTCTTAAGAAGTTCTTTGACATGCTTAACTTGATTAAAAGGATCCCATCTTTTATTTGCTTAATTTTCAGTTCAAGGAAAAATGTCTATTCTCCCATTACATTCATTTCAAATTCTACGTACATTATTTTGGCAAACACTTAGCATAGATCTTTACTAGTAGAATCAAATATTATATTATCTACATATATTTGAACTAAAAGAATGTATGCGCCAATTTGTTTAATATATAATGTAAAACCATGATCAAACAATTTATCATTTTCAAATCCAGGTGGTTGTTTGATGTTAGCTTCTTCAAAAATAAAACCATTTTAGAAGGCACTTTTAACATCCATTTTAATCATATAAACTGACGAGAACATGCAAATGCTAAAAACCTTTTTATCTAATCTAGCAACAAGTGCATAAGTTTTCTCATAATCTATACCTTTCTGCTGATTATAGCCAATACTTTTAACATCCATTTTTAATAATATAAACTGAAGGGAACATACAAATGCTAACAAAATTATTATCTAATCTAGTAAGAAGTGCATAAGGTTTCTCATAATCTATACATTCTTCCTAATTATAGTCCGGAGCTACTAATATTTCCTTATTTCTAATTACTATACATGTTACATCATTTTTATTACCATAAACCCATTTGATACCAATAATAGGGTGAAAATTAGGTTTACAAACTAGAGTCCATACTTTATTTCTCTTAAATTGAAGCAATTATTCTTACATTGCTAAAATCCATGATTAATCATTTATAGCCTTACTAATATTTTTAGGTTCAATTTAAGAGAAAAATGCTAGATTAATAACATCTCTAAGAGAAGAACAAGTACTTACTCCCTTTTATATGCTGCCAATGATTTGATCGACTAGGTGTCCCACCATAGGCTTTATTGCCCAAGGAGTTGTTGATTCCTTAATAGGCTGTGACACTTCAAGAGGATCAGATGGTTCTTTTTCAAGTACAGTTCTTTGATCCTTTTGGTTTGCCTGAATATCTACATTATCCTCATCCAAATCTTTTCTAAACAAAAATGGATTAGTTTCTTCAAACACAACATGCTTAAACTCTTCGACTACCAGAGTCTTCTTGTTATAAACTTTATATGTTTTACTATCCAAAGCATACCCAATAAAAATACCCTTATCATATTTGGCATCAAACTTCCCAAAGACTTTGAAATAAGAGATATTTGAGGTTTTTCTAGTCCAAATCTCAAAGGGAGTTTTGTTAAAACCTTTTTGAATAGATAGTCGATTAATAACATATTTTTTATATATATATATATATATATATATATATATATCATCTAATTTTGAATTCAAGAATTGAAATCAAGGCAAAAAAGAATATGTATGAGTTGTGGTACTTACAGCTTCGGCCTAAAAGTATTTAGGTAGACTATTTTCACTAAGCATCTTCTTGATCGTTTCCTGTAGCGTCCTATTCTTTCTATCAACAACTCCATTTTTCTGTGGAGTTCTAGGAGTAGAAAAATTATGAGAATATCCATGCTCATCACAATGGTTAGAAATTTTTTTTTTATATATATATATATATATATATATATATATATATATATCATCTAATTTTGAATTCAAGAATTGAAATCAAGGCAAAAAAGAATATGTATGAGTTGTGGTACTTACAGCTTCGGCCTAAAAGTATTTAGGTAGACTATTTTCACTAAGCATCTTCTTGATCGTTTCCTGTAGCGTCCTATTCTTTCTATCAACAACTCCATTTTTCTGTGGAGTTCTAGGAGTAGAAAAATTATGAGAATATCCATGCTCATCACAATGGTTAGAAATTTTCTCATTTTTGAATTCTCTATCTCTATTATTACGAAGGTAAACAATGCAACATTATTTCTCATTTTGAACACGTTTACAGAATTTTATGAATGCAGATGCCACATCATTCTTCTTAGTCATGAAGACAATACAAGTAAATATAGAGAAATCATCAACAATGACAAATGTATAAAATTTGCCTCCTAACCTAGCAATAGGATTAGGACCAAATAAATCTACATGCAACGATTCAAGAGGTTTAGAAGTAAATGTATCACAAATATTGTGCTTAACATATTTAATATCAGGTAAACCACTTACAAAATTCTTCTTAGACAAAATAGAAAGTAATCCCTTGCTTGCATGCCCTAACCGTCTATGCGTGAACAAACTATTTTCAGATAATGCATTAAGATATCAAAGATTTTGAGATGTAATATCATTAAATGAGCATGTATAATCATTTTGAAAATGATAAACAACAAGAAAAATACTATCATCTTTACCTCCCTTAATGATGCACTTATTATTATAAAAAAAATAACATTATAACCTTTGTCATATAACTAAAAGCATGTCTCCAATCAAAGTAGAAGAATTACCAATGTTACCTATTCCAATTATCCCACCCTTGGCATTGTCTCCAAAAGTCACATGAATTCAGTCTTTAGGTGTCAAATGCATAAATTTTGATTTAACACCTGTCGTGTTATAAGAACAACTATTATTTAGGAACCATTTATCCTTGATTATAGATACTTTTAGATTAATCTGCGAGGAGCACCTCAAATAATTCCTAAGAGGTACCCAATCTACGTGGGTCTAATTGTTTTAGTTTGAATATTTATTGTTCCCTCAGGAATTCAAACCTATTTTACCTTTGATTTTGGTCTAAAATAACGTTTTTATCATATGCCCTAAAATGATATAGTTAAAACATTTAACAACTTTCTTGGTTTAAGAAAAGAATTTGTGAAATCAGTTTTGTTTAATATTTTTCTAAAATCCGAGTTATCCTTTGTTGAAAACACATCTCGAGCTCCCCAAAAGCATTTTTAAATTATTCTCACTTCACATTTTTTAATTTGTTCATTTAAAGAAAGAATTGTACTTTTTAGGGCATTAATTTTTGAAGACTAATTTTTATAATCATGTAACATTTCTTGATAAACATCAAACTACTCATCAAAATTAAAAGAATAAGAACTGGAATAAGTCAAATCTAATATCTCATCCCAATTTTCCGTTAGGGAAAGCATTATTGATTCCTCGTCGCTACTTGACATTTCAAAACTGCTGGAATCTGAATCATCGCATGTCACCTTCCAATACTTCTTTTAGTTTTCTTTGATTTCTTTTTATCACTCCAATTATTTTCCTTCTTCGACTCAGTACAATTTGATTGGAAGTCCAGTCTTGTGATAGTCGAAACATTCAATGTTGTTAAGATTTAAGTTTTTTCTTCCACGAATGGTATGACGGGCCATCCTTCTAAAGTTCTTTTTGATACAATCTTGATCTATTTATTGATCATTGTCTAAGCTTACTTCATCATTATCCTCAACATATTTTTGTGCCTTAAGTGCCAAGGACTTTTATTTACTAGAACTTTCCCTTCGTATCCCCGGACAGAAGGCTCGTGAATCATCAGGTTACCAATAAGCTCGTCAATTGTATATGTGTTTAAATCCATGTATTCCTGAATTTCTGTCACATTGGGATATCCTGCCTTGGATCTTAGTATTTTTTGAACTTCATTCGGCATTAAGTATGGTTTGCCGAGAGTTTTGAGACTATTGCAGATACTATGAATCTACTATACATATCCTGGATAGTTTCTGAATAACACATTTTGAATAGTTCGAAATGATGAACCAGGGCACTGATTTTGAATTCTTTCAGCCTATTTATTCTCTTGTGTGTAACTTGAAGGGTATTCCATGTCTTCTTGGCCGATTTACTACCTGATATTTTATTTATTCATTTACATCCAAACCGTAGAATAAAAGGTTAATAGCTTGGGGATTAATAGACTGTTGTTTATATTCATCCTCATCGAGCCTCTATTCCCTTTTAGGAATACCAATAAGTGTAAGACATACAAACCATTCTTAATAACCAACCATGCATCATAATTAGTATCGTGAAAAAATATCGCCATTTCGATATTTTAGAAAACGCAGTTATTACTGATAAAAGGTGGAGGTTGTGCATGGATCACCCCTCAGCTAGTGTGTTACTCATGTGATGTTCCATGTGATTATTTAGCTAGCATATTAATTCTATTCAGTTAATTTAGCTTAGATGCCAATTGTTGGCCCAAAGATCTACTGTTGGCCTAAAGATCTACCCAAGATGGGGGGATGAATTGGGTAGTTCAAAATTTAAATCAATTAATAATCAATTTTATCTTATTTATATGCAGAAGCGTTATATCTAATACACACACAAAGAGTAAATGATAGAGATATTAACACCAAATATTTTATAGTAGTTCGATAAGTAACTCTTACCTACGTCTACTCCCTTGAGCTCTCATAGGGAATTCAAACCTCTAAAACCACATTGATTATTTTTACATGTAAGAATCAAACTCACTCTGATATTTTTCATAGGTATGAATCAAACCTTAACCATCCCAATTAGGTAAATTTCCTTTGTACCTAATTATATTCTCATCTAGACCAACTATACTTAGGTCTGAGCTGCAAACTCACAAATGCAAAAATAATTCAGTTTTTTCTCATAAGAACTTCTACTAATGCTAGCAAAAATAAACTAAAATTGATATGCAGATCTAGGTGATAGAAATGTTTTCATAATATATCAAATTAAAGCACGTGAGAATATTAATTTGGATTTTTATCAGATAAGCACAAAATTAGGTAAACAAGATATCACAAATAGTTTTTATTTTGAGAAAATACTTTCAACAATAATGGTCAAAGATATCTTCAATTTTTTTTTTCTTTTTTGATTAAATTTTCTGATTGATCTTGAACATAGGCTCAAAACACGATATGTAATTGTTTAAGCATAAAATGTAGTACGCAAATAGATCTAGAAGATAAAGATTAAAATTTTTTGACTGAGAATCCTTTATAAATGACTTGAACGTGAATGAAATACCCTTGGTTTCACGAGATGATCAAGGTGCCTTCAACAAGATTTTATTCACAAACAAATTTTCACTTTTCTGACCTATATTTTCAAAATCTTTTTGATCAAAAAATATTTTAGAAAAATACAGCTTTTTTATTATTTTTTAAAATTTTCCTTGATAATTAAATTTTGCAAAATGCAGGTATTAAATAGGCTTTTTGAAAGATAGGCTCAAACGACTAGTTTCCTCAAAATTTGCTCAAATCTCTTCCTATATCTCTCATCATAACTCCAAAAGACTAACTAGTTTGACTGTGTATTGAGCCTCTTTTATGTCCAAATTTAGCCTAAAAATAATTTAGATATTAGCCCTAAATTGAAATAAAATTTGACTGGTAAGACTATAAGATCGAAAATATTACGGACCAAAATATATTTAATAAAACTCTCATTTTCTAATGAAAAAATATTTTCATCCATTTAAAAACATTTTAAATCAATAAAAAGTAAGTAAGAAATGTTTAATCGTAAATACTGAAGCAAAAATATCATATTATAAAATTCATAATATTTTAAAAAATTTCAACAATATAGTCCGCCAAAACCTCATTCGATCAACCATTTGAAGCCAACATTAAAAAATTTCAAGATATTTCGCTCCACTAGATAACCCTTTCAGTCGATCGATTTCAAATTTCTAGGAACCTTTACTTTTCAGTTGACCCATCAGTAGACTGATTCCAATATTTTCTCAATTTTCTAGGAACTTGAATCATTCGCTCGACTATTTTCCTAGTCAATCGACTGTTTGTTCTATTTTCAACTTTTGATCAATTTTCAAAATACAGCTACAATTAGTTGACTAATTTTTCAAATCAGTTGACTGATTCTAATTACTTTTTTCAAAGAATCTCTTTCAAAACATATTTTAAACACTCCTAACCACGTAATCCAACACATAAGATGATATAAGTTCATTTTTATGTACAGTGGGAGATCCTAGTCGAGTTATATCAAGTGTTTAAGAATGTCAATGTTTTTTTACATTAACAATACCAAAAAAAAAAAAAACACAATATCTTTAAAAATAATGCTTCATCATCTTCCATTAATATCATCTTGGACTATTCATTTTGGTTTCTCATTTTGTCTCATCAATAACTGAGTAATCCTGACTAATTTTCTATAATCACATCTTCAAAAAACTATTAATCTAACAAAACACTCAAGTTAATTGGATCATCAATACCATCAAATATTTTTAGGGTTAACAATTAGTTTTTTCTTTAAATTTAATTGACAAAAAGACTGAAATGCAGCTAACATATATTAAATTCTTAATTTTAGAATATAAATTGATTATTCAAATGAATTTTATTTTGGATCATCTATGTAATGGATTCATTCCAGATATTATGAAAATTTAGAATCAATAATTTAATAAAAATATTAATATTAATATCCAAATCTCTTACTCACTTTTCTTGAATAATGCTTATTTTACAAGAAAGTTCAAAATTTTAAATCCCATCTTTTATCTATTTTCATAATTTATATTTTTTCAATGTTTTAATGAGTGAAGAATATAATTGTTCAATCAACTTCGAGATTTGTGTTATGTATCAAAATAATATTTTGAAATTTTTAAAAGAAATTATTTTTGATATAAATCTTTTATGTCAAAATTGATTAATTTTTTTTTTTTTATTTCTTCACCCCTTGAAACATAGGAAAGAATATATAAATCACCAAAAATGGATAAAAAATATAATCAATTTTGTGTTTTAAATTTTCATGTAAAATACGATTTTATTCTAAAAGGGGTAAGAGATTTGGGTGTCAAATCTTATATTTAAAAAAAAAATTATAATTTTTTTTTTCTTTTTCAAATTCTAGTATTTTCTGAGAGAAATTCATGTATATATATATATATATATATATATAATATAATTCTTTCAAGTGGTTAATTTGTGTTCCAAATTTAAGAATTTGGCCTAAGTTAGGGGAATTTCGGTCATTTCACCAATTCCTTAAATTTAATGGAAAAACTAACTTCTTGAACTTCATTCCAAAATCTAAGCAGGCAAAGTGTTTATCTAAAAGTATAAGGGGATAAAATTAAGATGGATCTAAGTATAAGGGGGTAAACTGTAATTACCCCCTTTGAATTATATATATAAGCTTACAACCGAAACACCCATGTTATTCAGACAAACACTAAGGACTACCTTGATCATATTAATAATACTTTCAATATCCCATATCTTTTCAGCCTGGCTACCAGACAAGTTCAAAGGCTACCATTAGATATTGATATCATACTTTATTGACAAAACTATTGCGACTTTAAAAACCATATTTGATGTTGTTTATTATTTTTATTTTACATTTTCGTGTTTTTATTTTTTACTTGTTATTTTCTCCTTCTTTTTCATATATTTCTATGTTCTTTTCATTTTTATTTGAATTTTCTATTTTATGTTTTTCGTTTTTGATCTTATTCATCACTAATTTGGATTAAAGAAGAAAACACTCAACTTGTTTTGTATTTTTTATTACTTTTTATTTTTTTGGTTTTATTCTTTATTTTTTAAATCACGTGTTTTACTTTTTATTTTTTTATCTATTTTCTTTTTGCAGAAAATAAAAAGAAAATATTCAAAAGTAAAAAATAGGAAAACAAATATAGAAAATAGAAACGAAAATGAAAATGATAAAAAAATAAAGAAGAGACAAAACTAGAAATTCAAAAACATAAACAAAATAAAAAATTAAAATTAAAATAAAAAAAATTAAGAAGGAAAACAGAAATCGAACATAAAAACACAAAAAATCAAATTAAAAAAAAAAAAAAAAAAAACTCAAAATAACACACAAAAACAGAATAATAATAATAATAATAATAATAATAATAATAATAATAATAATAATAATAATAATAATAATAATAAAAGAACTGAAAGACAAAAAGTTGTAAAAAGTAAAAACAAATAGGAAAAGCGATAAAAAACAAAAAATGAAAGCAGAAATAAATAAAATATAAAAAAATCAAAATCAAAAATAGAAAACAAAAAAAGAAAATACAAAACAAAACTAAAGATAGGGATAATATGATAATTTTACATGTACAAACTCGACCTATACTCAAATGGGAAAATTATTAGTTTTTTCTTTTAAGTGAGTGACTTCAATTTTTTTTCTTAATTTTTAATTTTTAATTTTTAATTTTTAGTTAATATCAACTAAAAAATGTTAATTAGCGTTGAATTTATATTTAATATCACAATTAATATTATTAAGATATCACAAAAGACTAAAATATAAATTAATAAGAAATAAAAAAATAAATTGTCTAAAAATTGAAAAAGTAATTTATATGTAACTAATATTACGCAAGCACATATAATTAATATTAAACAAGTACATGTGTTATATGTAATTTGTAATTACTAAGTTATAACTAATTTTAGTTATATGTAACTAATATTCACTCTAATACAAATTTATTCAATAAATTCTCTCTCCGCTCCACATACTATGCAGAATAAAAATCAATTTAAGGAACTATATCTAAATTTATATTTTAAATCAGATAAATAACATATTACACTCTAAATTTAGGACTATTGACCAATTATCTTATAATAAACGTATAAAACCCCTATTCAAACCTAAGAATATCTCCTGAATTGTTTTATGTATAAAATGGAGTGTACATCATATTTAACATCCTATATATGTGATTAGAAATAAATCCGTCCATAAGTCGATATTGACTGTAATACTTCTGAAAGATATTGAATCATTATTCTATTGGATTTTGGATGTTGAAAAACATAATTTGTTTATTATCTTAATAAACATTTATGACACTAAAACTCTTTAAAAAATTAATGTTGCATTTGGATTGAATTATTTAACAAAAAAAAGTATTATAATATTAGAGCAAGGTAAAATCCAGTTGTTTTGTCATTTATGGCTAGGTGCACCCATTTTTTTTATTTTTTCGCCTTGGAAAGGGACGAAATGAAGTATTGTTTTCTTTACAATTTTTAAAATTTAATTTGTTTCTTGGGAAAGAGAATTTGGAATATATATCTATCTAGAAAATCCAATTATCTATCTGAAAAATCAAATCCAAATGTGTCATTTATATGTATACCGTTTGATATATATATATATATTAACGGTAAGTATGTCCATGATAATTTACGCACACCTCGACAAATTATTTTATTAAAAGATCTTAAGACTATATTTTTTCATATTGACTTAGGGCATGTTTGATAAAAAAATTAAGTACTTAAAACTGATTATATTAAGTACTTAATTAATTAAGTTTGTTTGATAAATGTAATTTGTATCACTTAATTAATTAAGTTAACTTAAAAATTAAGTCAAAATGTGAATAAAAAATTAAGTCAAGATCCCTTCACTTATTTTATTTTGTTTAATGCATTCCATTATTTTTTACTTAATTTTTTTTTTATATTTTGACCATTTTACCCTTGATCCCCTATAAGGGTTTAATTAAGGTTATGATTAATGAGAATTGAATTAGTTTTGGATTATTTTATGATTTTAATTTTATTTTATATTTAAATTATTGTTATAATTTAATTTAAGTAATCCAACTACATAAAAAAACACATAATATTTACATATTTTTAGGTTAATTTTTACTTTTAATTTTAATATTATTTTTTTTAAAAAATAGGACCCTGATTTTATTACTTTGTTCTCAATATTTTTTTTCACATTATCTTAATTCAAAGGTAGTTATGTAAATTAAATAATTTTTAGCATATAAATTTTGTACTTATCAAACAAATAAAAAAAATTCAGCACTTTATTTTCAGCACAATTTTATCAAATAACCTTCTTAAATTTTCAGTACTTAAAATTTCAGCACTTAAATTTTCAGCACTTAAAAATTAAGTTGTTATCAAACAAGTCCTTAGTGAATTTAACATTAAATTTAAGTTGAGGATAAAAAAATGAAATATTTTGCTTAACACTTGTTGAATATTTGATATTATATTTTGATGTTCCATAAAGTGATAGATCCAAAGCTTGGGTCCCATATATATTTTTCGATTCTACTTTTGTTGTTTTGATGTTGGAACACGTGGGCGTTTCAGAGACAGCAGTATGGAGACAAATTACTATGAGTAACGGCTGAGGCATGTTATGTATATATACGGCCAGACATGCTTTGTTTCGAAAAAGCACTTGGAATATCTAGTACCATCCAAAGTTCAAAATTTCACTCAAAATATTTTCTGCCCTGAAAGAGACATTTGAAATTCAAAAATCCAGAGCTTGCTGGTTTGTTAATTTAGTATATGGCCTGACCCATTTGATCAAAACCTTAATCTTAGAATTCCCTAACTTCTCTATAAATATTCCCTCTATAAATATTCCTATTATAAATTCTTTATAATGTACACTATTTTTCTCAATATCAATACAATCTTTTATATTTATCATGCCACTTCTCAATTATTTTAATATGGTATCAAGAGTCAATATTTCTTAACCATGTTCCTGTTAAAATTTTTGAAACCCTAACCCGAAGTCTTCTGTCGCGCCGTTACATCTGTTGACTGCTACGATCCCACCACTACTCTGAAATCGACTCTCATCACATCAACAATTCAAGACGATCACAACGCCATCAAAACCACCGCCAATGGAGTTTTAATGCGCCCTCACGCGCCGCCAATGCTAGCAGGAACACCACTACCAAATCGTCACTGATTTTGAGCTTTACCGTCTTAACCAGGGCTCCAAATTCATCCCAAAACATACTATCAGAACCATCTCGACGGGACGATTTCAACAACATAAAAATCATCATGTACGGCCTTGCACACGCCGTCATTGCCCTTCAGTACCACATCAACCCTAATTCTTAGCCATGTCAGCGCAATTTAAGCACCACATCATCAGTAAGTGTACGCCGAAGGATTCTTTTATCCTTCACGTATATGACTACTCGCAAGTGTACGAGGTCAAAGTTTTAGTATAGTGTGATCGTTAAAATCGGGTTATCGTATCCACAGGGATTGGTGTCGTTACTATTGAATACCGCGTTTGTCATGACCTAATTTTATCTAGGCAAAAATAAATGTATCTTATTAATTAAATTACTACTAATATAACCTAAATTAACTACATTAATATCCTAATATGTTTTAGGGTGAAGAATTGCCTAGGGACTAACGTGTTTACAAATACGTGTTTGATTTCGATTTACTCACGTTTACGATGTTCGACCCATTTGACAATCTCGGTACGTAAACTCCACCGCCACCTCTCTCGAGTGTAAGATGGGGGAATACATAACTCCGAGTTAACGAAGAAGTCCCCCTCAACGTCTTAACGATCCTAGGTCACGTGAGTCTCACCCAGTGTCATTGATTGCACACAATCCAACTCCTTCTCGGGTAATTGGATCGTCGCGTTGTATTTACCCTATCGACAATCTCTGTTCTAAAACTCTCTCGCCACCTCTCCCGAGTATAAGACGAGGGATATAACGCAACTTCGAGTAAACGAATAAATCCCCCTCAATGTCATAACAACATTAGGTCACGTGAATTTTGCCCCAATGTTATCGATTGTTTACGATTCAAACCCTGATTGGGTTATAAAATCATGGCGTTTGCTTACTCAAATCCGAATTCAGGGTTTGTCAAAACTCCGTATTCTCTATTTATCTAACTATGCATGATAAATAAACAATACAATAAATACAATCAAACTACAAAGAACAATCACAAACGAAACACTGAAATCATCAAAACAACGTATTTATAAATATAGTGTTAATCCCTATACAATCCACATTTAACTCATGGTCATAACCGTATAAACAAATAAAAATGAGCTAAGCATGCTCACATGATCCTAAGATAAAGAAATAAGAAAAAACAATCGAAGAACTTAGCCTCATCCGAAGATAAACCGCTAAGAACGCTCAACGATCGATTCGCCATCTTCTCCACTTCGAGATGTGAGCTCCACCTCTAAAATGCCTAAACCCTAGCCTAAATATGGCCTAAGGTGCTCAAATGGCCGGGGGGGTTCACAAGGAGGGGAAATGGGATGATATTTATAGCCCAAATATCTCAAAATATCTAATAAATATCAAGGCTGTGTCAGGAGTTTTCGCCTAGGCGGTGGAATTTCTGCCTATGCGAAGTTAGGTCGGTTAAATTTTTGCCGCTTTTCCGCCTAGGCGGTGGAATTTCCTCCTAGGCGAAGTTATTGCAGGTTTGCATTTTGTTTTGATTGTAACTTCTTCATTCGAACTCCGATTGAGGTGATTCAAAAATCAATAGAAAGTTAAGAAAAAGGTCTACAACTTCTATGTTTTGAGTGTTTCCAAAATAGGATTGAATCATATTCTAAAATAGCCTTGAAATTACAGCACCTGTACCGGCTTTGCAGGTTTGGTGACTGCCTAGGCAAAGAAGTAGGCGGTGGACTTGGAAATGTTTCTACTGGGGTTTCTGCCTAGGCGGAGGAATTTCCTGCCTAGGCGGTGGATTGTCAGTAGCCTTTTGTCATTCTCAGCATCTTCACTGTCTAGGCGGAGGTCTGGACGCCTAGGCGGTGGGCTTCCTTCATATTTTTGTCTCCTTGCTTGTTTATCCACCGTAACTTCGACTCACCTTCAATTCGATCTCATCCTTTTCGTTCCAGTTTCATATATTTTTGCTCCACACACCTGATTTAATATAAAAAGATAAAAACTAATTAAAACATAATAAAATACTATATAAACGCTCGAAAATCAACTTAATTTGGTTTGGAAATACGTAGGTAGATCATACCTATCTGTAAGCAGCCCAGTCAAAGCCCCGCCATGTCATTGTCATGTTAGTGCCTTGTCACTGCCACATTGACTATGCGACGTTAGTAGTTTACCCTGCTACATCAGCGCCCAGTCAACCCCTAAGATATACTATTCTTTGGACCGGTTTAGGCCCTTTTAGAATGGTTTTTTGCAACGTTGGAATAATTCCTGGGGTTTTTGGACGTTCTGATTTTGTTTCCGACCTTTGTTTTGTGATTTGAGACTTAAGGAATATAGTTTCCTCTATATTTGTGTGGTTTCTACGCCGGTTCACCCGTTTTTCGATTAGTTTTGAAGATTTAATATCGGTTCCGAGATAATTTCAGTATTTTGGATCTATCTGTGATCTCCATTTAATTAAAATTGGATTATACATTATAGTTCTCTTTATATTGTTGATTTAGTTTATCGTGGAGATTTGATTGGTTTCAGGGTTTCTCAATCGATTATTCATGAGTATAGATCGGTTCCTGGATAATTTTAGCATTTTGAATCCATTCGTTGCAGCAGTTTCTCCAAATTCATATCATACATTATACTTTTCTGTATACTGTTGATCTAATTCAATAACGATGTCTGGGAGTTGCAATTTTTTAATCATTTTCAATGCCAAAGAGGGTTCGGTTCTACCTCCACTACTGTTACCATTTCTATTGCAGATATAGATTCACCCTTCCACCATATTTTCTCTAAGAATGGTACAAACATTTCCCCTACTCTCTCACTTACTACAGGTAACTCTTCTTGGTTCTTTGATTCGGTTTGTTGTAATCATATGACATTTGATCCCAGCATCTTCTCATCTAAACTATCCGCTATGAATACCCCTAGTATTCATGTAAGACCTAAATTGTAGAACGTCCATCATAAATAGTTGCATTAAAGAGCATTAGAAAATTTTAGGGTAAACATTTTATTGATTAAAATTCAAATCAAAAGTTGGGGGTCAAATTGAAAATTTAGAAACATAAAAATTTAAACTTGAGAATTTAAATTGACAATTAAAATAAAAAAGTAAAAATATTAAGGGTGAAATTATAACTTTTGAAACTTTTAAAAATTGGAATTTATTAAAATCAAGATCTTAAAGGAATTGGGAGGAGAAAAGTGCAATTTAGCTTTTTTTTTTTTTTAAACATACACACACAATATATATGTATATGATGCATGTAATTCATCATCTAAGATCAAATCTGAAAAAAAAAATTGAGAAAAATCTAGAAAGAGAGAGAGAGAGGACCGGAGGAGGATGGGACTGTCGGAGTTTCGTGATCGGCATTTCTTCGGTGAGCAGTACGTGTGTCTCGTTGATGCATGTGTGTGTTACTGTTCCTGCTATTGTGTGCGTTTTGCTTTGAATTGATCGTGTGGGTGTGCTCAGTCTAGTCCCAGCGTGTGTGGGTTTTCGGTTGTTCACTCGGTGGTCGTGAGGGTGAGATCGTCAATGGTGTGATCGTTGCCTTCCATCGCCGTCATCTGGTGAGTAATTGTGTATATTTGTTTCTGATTATTTTGATAGGTGTGTGGGCATGCATGTGTGTTGTTCCGTCGTCGGTCTGGTGGTGTATTCCGACGGTGATGGTGGGTGTGTGCATGACTCAGTGCATGCGTGTGCGCGTTCGGGTGTTCATCGCCGAAAGTGGGTACGTGAGTGTTTAGTTGTGGGTATGTGTGGGGGTTGTTCATCAGGGTGTGTTGTGTGTGCATGGTGGTGTGGGGGTGTTTCCGGAGTTATCGCCGGAGTGGAGTCCAGAGAGAGAGAGAGAGAGCAGTGGGTATGTGTGTGTTCGGTCGTGGGTTCGGTAAGGGCTGTGCAGGTGTGTGTGTTCCGTTTTGTTTAAGCCGGCGATCGTGTAATTGTGTGGGTGTGTTCAGCATCATCAGTGTGTATGTGTGCTCCGGTGTGTGTGTACATGTGTGTGCCGACTGTGTGTATGTATGTGTTCTGTTTAGAGAAATTGTGTGGGCGAGTGTTGCTGTGTGTGTGTATGTATGGTTCAGACGAGGTAGCGTGGGTTGTGTGAGTGCGTGATCGATGAGCATGGTCGGCGGTGAAATCTCGTCGGCAGCGGCGAGACAGAGAAAAAAAAAAAACAGAAAAAGAAAGAAGAAAGAAAAAGGGAGGAAGGGAGAAATTGCACAAATAACCCCAACAAAAATTCAAGACTATCTTGCGGCCCGTGAACAATTCGGAATGAATATCGTTTGTCGTTAAATTTATTTTAGTTTTGTTAAATTCAATTCTAGCATAAAAACTTTTGTAACCGGAATAATAAATTTGGGATCGTTTATATTACAAGATTTTTATGCAATAATTAACGAAATGAAATTATCAGAATAATAACAATTTTCATAAATAAAATATGAGGAATGCAAGAAGGCAGAACGTAGGGCCTGCATTACATGATTAGGTGATTTTACATAAAATATTAATATAGGCTCTGTCATTATTAGGTTCGCAGGCACCGGCATCCAAATAGAGTGTGATCAGTGTCAGTTTTGCAAAATAGATATCGAGGTGAGTGTACTGTCTTCTTGCCAAATTATTTGTATATATATATGTGTGTGATGGAAAATGGTTGTATCTAAATTATATGCTTTTAAAAAAATTATGTGGTGATTTGACGATGTTGATTAGACGATATTATTGAGTTGTGTTTTGATGATGTTGTTATTGATTTGACGAAGCTATAGTAATTATCCGCTTCGGCGGAGTGGTGTTTATCTACTTCGGCAAAATGATGTTATCCGCTTCGGCGGAGTGATGTTTATCTGCTTCAACAGAGTGATGTTAGACGTTATACTGCGCAATGATTATTCGCTTCGGCGGAGTGATGGGTGTTCGTAGGAAGGCATATCCTACGGGTGATACGGTACCGTTGCAACTCTCGATCTTGAGGTTAAAACGATCACATGGCTAGCCTGAGGTGTAATATGATGAGGTGTGAAGTGTTGAGGTGCGAAGTAGTGTTTGGTCGTATATGGTGTTTTCTTGCATAGGGTGGTTGGGAATAGTACATTTGTATATTTTATTGTATACTAGATTGGTATGCTCTGATTTCGTTATACTATATGGTTAGCTGAATTATTTGTGTTGATTTTTACTGCTTAGTTGAGATAATATATATATATCGACGTCGATTCTGTGGTGACAGGAAAAAAAAATGTTTTCCTTATGGTATGAGGTATTTAAATTATGAGATTATTATATTATTTGATATGTGATGTTTATATGCTTGATCCAATTAAAAAGTTTTATTAAGAAGACAGTACACTCGCAGGTGCAGCGGCTAGGAGTCGGTCCCCTAGTAGTACTGTGTAGAGTCCGGAGATGGTATAGCGAGGGAGTATTTTGGGAAGTGCTGCTTGAGGCGAACCTATGAGAGGTTCAGTGTCGTTTTATCTTTTGTGATTATTATAATTCAGGGACGGGTGTGTCCCCAATTAGAGAAGATGTTTATGGCCTGTTTGTTTTATGGTTGTATAATTATGAATGCATATTGTTGCTTTCTAGTTTGGTTTGTCGCTCTGGTGTTGTCGTGTTGATGTCACGCCGATCCCATGGTGACGGGTGTCCAGGGTGGGGTATGACAATTCATATTGCTGATGGTTCTCAAATGCGTGTTACTCATACCGGTCAAGTTTCTACTTCACATCGTTCTATTCTTAACACATATTTGATTTTGCAACTCACCTTAATTCTCTTATCTGTTGGGAAACTTTGTGACTTGGGATTTGAAGTTATATTTTCTAATAGTGGTTGTTGTGTACATGATCCTTACATAGGAGAAATTCTTGAAACTGGTCGTAAAGTTGGACGCCTATTTGAACTCAACATTTTGCACCTTCCACATCAAACCTCACCACTGCCACCATCCCATTTCCTTTCATCAACCTATGCAATCTCACCACCACCACCACCACCACCATTATCCTCATCCTCCTCATCATCATCCTTATCTCCGCAGCCACCATTGTTGCTATCACCATCTTATATTTAACATTCTCGGTTAGGCCACGCTTCATCCAGTCGACTTAAATCGCTTATCTCTAGCGGTTAGTTAGGTTCAATTTAGCATGAGTCTTTCAAATGTATCAATTGCCAACTTGTAAAACAACTAGCTCTATCTTTCAATGAGAATCAGTTTATTTCTCTTGCATTAATCTAGTTCATTCTGATTTTTGGGAGACTTTTCCTCATGTCTCAGTGGGTGGTTCTCGTTACTTTTTTTTTTTTTTTTTTTTTTTTTTTTTATCTTTATGGATGACTACTCTTGATATACCTCTTATAAAAAATCGATTCGAATTATTCTAAATATATTATGAGTTTTCCTCTACGGTTCAAATTCAATTTTATAGAAATATCAAACTTTTTCGCTCAGACAATTTAATGGAATACATGGATCGTGTTTTTCTTAACTTACTTTGCAAAAATGACACACGCCTCCACCGCTCGTGTCCTAGCAAATGAACGAGCCGAACGTAAACATAGACAATTCTTGACACAGTTTGTGCTCTCCTTATTTCTTCATCCTGTCTTTAGCATTTTTGGGGTAATGTTTCCTTCACCGCCGTATACACAATAAACCGTATCCCTTCCACCACAATCCAGCATCAGTCTCCATTTGGGTATCTTTTCAGTAAACCTTCCGATTATTCTGAATTAAGAGTCTTTGGTTGCGCTTGTTTTATTCTTCTCAAACCACATGAATACCACAAACTGGAACTAAGGGCTCACTTGTATTGTTTTCTTGGATATGGCATTGAATATAAAGGGTATCGGTGTTTAGATCCCATTTCTAAAACTCTTTATATCTTTTGTCATGTCATTTTTTGGGAATATCAAATGTTTTCTTCCTTATGGTCATTTGACATATCAACATGTTGAATCTAATGTTTTGATGAACAATTAAGTGTTGATATTTTTATGGGTCTAATGTTTTTACTGAGTGATTTTAAATTTATGGTTCCATTCAACGTGTTTAAGAAGTGGAATCGTCGAAGATAATATAACAGGTGCAAGATGGAAATAATGAAGACGTGAAGAGTTTTAAAGACATTGAAGACAACTAAGTGAGACGTGAAGTGTTTTGAAGACATTGAAGACAACTGAGTGAAAACACAACTTGTATAATTAGAAAATACAACTTGATATGTCTCCAAATTATGCCCCCAAAAAATCAAGGGTCTCCACATTCTCCTAATTTTGAAATTCAGTGGAAAAATACCTATGTACAAGCAATCTAACATATATAGAAAATCACCAAAAATTGATAGGTTAAAGATTGTGACTACTTCATCAGGCTCGCCTAATAAACTAAGATGTACCAATGAATATCCTTACTTAAGTTTGGCAACAAGTTACTTGAAATACTTCAACAAAACATCATTGTATCAAATTATAAAAAGAATTAAATTTGCAGTGGCTTACATAATAATAACAGTAAAAATTATGGACTCTTCTCAAGTCAATTAACTATTAATAAGTGAATATAAAAATTATATATCTGCCCCTTAATATACGCATTCAAATTATCTTGTAGAAATATATATCAATCACACCAATATTTCTCCCCTTTTCGTAACAACTATACAAAGGCCCAAGTTAGATAAAGTATATGGGTATAATAGTAGAATGCATGTTAGACAGTTTAATTGTGAAAATCAATAGCAATGCTACGAAACGTTATCCAACCATAATGTGATGTGTTTCTAATGCCAATAAAAAGTAACACATCCAATGGTATTTAACATCCAAAAAACTGCCTCCCTTACCCGGTCTGCTCGTCTCTTCCCCCCCGCATATCATTGTAGAGTGATTAGGATGCATACTGAGAAGTCGGATTTCTTTGTTGGTTCGAATTGACTTTTCTTTCTTCTCGCTAGCTAAGATGACAAAATTTAACCATGTGAACTAGGGAATAACCAAGAAAGTAGATAATCCCTAAACTAGTCTTCTTTCTTTGAGCTACTATCCTCTTCGAGATTCAATTTCTGAACATTCGCAAAAACATTATCTACTTTTTTCATTTAAGATGAGCATTTTCCCATCAAATGTATTCAGTAATGCTGAAATACTATCAAACACAAATCCCGATAAATATTGGAGACTGAATAAGAGGATCATTAGTAGTCACAAAAGGACTATGAGTTGGATTCATGTATGGCTTCTACTGAAACATATGGTTCTTCCAACATTCTAACATCTCTTAAAGGTAGAACATCATCAATCAACCATACGTCATTCGTTTGAGCAACCAGGGCAAGATTATCGACTCCATTAGAGAAGATCTTCAAGCATTTAAATTCTCTTTTATATAAATCCCCATAATATATGAATTTAAATTCTATTATCCTGGAAAAATATTTCAATAAAAATTTCCAAGTGTAGCTTCGAAGGATGAACTTTTTAGATAGGTCAGATTATTTTTAATTGGGTA
The DNA here is from genome assembly GCA_016647705.1 of Eucommia ulmoides. Classification (NCBI taxonomy): domain Eukaryota; kingdom Viridiplantae; phylum Streptophyta; class Magnoliopsida; order Garryales; family Eucommiaceae; genus Eucommia; species Eucommia ulmoides. Next base: position 48,377,927 of record CM028339.1, on the reverse strand, counting down.
TTTTGTCATTGAATTGCCAACGTGGGAAATTGTTACTCCCTAGTTTTATATTGGCTTAATTCAGTAACTCATCGAGTTTTATTTTCTATTTATGAAATGTTTAGAAGGTGTTAATATGTCCTCTTCCAGTGAAGACTGAAACCCCAGATTGTCAACTCCATTAGGGAAGATTTTCAAGGACTTCGGCATATTTCAACAAGGTAAAAGGTTTCATTGCACATACTTAGCAACACTTGCACAAACCAACTTGTTTTTCAAACTTAAAACAAAATTAAAATTTGGGTTTAAAAAAAAAAAAAGTTTTGAGTGTCGGGATGGACCTAACGGGTGTTTTAAAAAGTTTTCGAGCAAAGCATTGACCATTCGAATCGTGTGGTCAATCATCTAGATGGCTCAACTTCTTAGGTTGTGTTTGAGTAAAGTATTTGGAGGAGGAATTTGATTTGTTCAAAGAATTTCAAAATTCTTTTTTGACAAATTCCTTATTTGGGTATTTATTAGGAGGAATTTGTAAAATTCATTGGATCTAAAAAATAAGGTAAAAAGAGTATTTCTAAATCCTTATGTTTTAGGTGTCATTTACAATTCAATGGGAGGGATATCTAGCTCAGACTGCGTCCCTCTTTTCCCTTCTTCGTTGCCGTCGTCCATTATCGCTGTCTTTAGTCTTCTTCATCGTCGTCATCCCCATCGCCAATCACTCCTCTAGCCTAGTGCCGAGCCCCCTTCTCTCATCCTACGTCGCCATTGCAGCCTGCTTGCCTATTTGCCGTCACACCATTGCCACCTATTGCCCCTTTCGCCATCTCCATCACCTTGGCGTTGCCTAGTCATAGAGCCATCACCTCCACCACCATCGGTCTCAATCACCCTCGATCTAGACCCTCAACACCGAGTTGCTCTCTTTTTGTCCACTTCTTTCTCTAGCTAGATCTAACAGCATCGACAACGGTCAGAGAGACGAACGACGACAAACGTCTTTGAAGGAGACGACAATGAATGGCGACGAACGACTTTGTTGTTCAATTTTGTAATTTTTTTGAAATTCCTTCATTTACAAATTCCTTGAATTTGTCAAATTTTTTACCAACTAGATTGCCATTGACAGCTTTTGAACGGTCTAAGTGTTGCCTCGATGATAATACTATATTTTACTGTGTTTGTTAAGAGGTGGATCACGGATAATGATGTGGGTATATCTAACTGTGTTTGTTGATATTTCACTTTGTAGAGAGAACTTAGACAAAAGGAGGTTGTAATATAGCTTTTGGAGGTTGCAAAAAATTCTTTTTGATTTTATCAATTGAAGCTCCCAAAAAAATCTCATAGATATGTGTTGGTGTTGGACATTGGTCCAGTCAGTAGTATGGTCTGAACACCCTCGGATCAGGGAGAATAGGATATGGTGACTAAGCTTTCTCGCGTGTAGCAGCCGGGTTGGACAGGTTCGATCTGACTTGCGTCCGAGCTTGGGTCTTCTTTTCCTTGCGCGCTCTTAGCCGTTATCTGGTTCGAGCTCCAATCTGTCACCTGCACACATGACAGGTTGAGTTTTCCCTGGTATATCCCCTCTGGCATGAGAGTAAGAGCCCAGAGTAGAAATATAGATCGAAGAGTTACTGTTATCTCGACCTATCTGCGCGACCTATGAAGAAGTTTCTCTCCCTAGAATGGTTTTCTCGTCCATCAAAAGTTTTGGGAAAGCCTTCTATTTATAGGCGGAAACGTGATTAGTGTTAACAAGATTAAGGCCTTAAGCTCGGATTACCAGTAAATAGTCAGGCGTGTGGGCGGCACGACAGATTAGAGTTATAGGCCTGGGCCTTGGTCCCTTTACTATTGATGGCGGGGACTGGGACCCGACCTGCCGAGGCGGTTGGTCAGGCCGGTAACGGTGGTGAAGGTCGGCTTGGGTCCTCCGACCTTCTGTTGAGTGTCGTTTTCACAAGGCTCCTATAAGAGGCCCTCTTGTGCAAAGTTGATCAACCTGGGGGCCATCTGGGCTATCTATACACTAGGCTTGACTGAGGTCGTCGATGATGTGGCAGATCTGATCTGAGTAGTTGACACGTGGAGGGGGCCCGACTTTACCCACATCAGTTGCCCCCCAAGCCTTAGCGTGGAAATGGGACATGAGACGCTGAGGATTCAGTGGTCAGGCCTTCAGAAATGGTTAGCCAGGCTCATAAAGAGAGGGGACGAAAGAACCAGGATGGCACAGCCCGACCAGGCGCGCTCTTTAACTTCTCCAGGAAGGTAGACTGTCAACCCTACCGAATGCGCCCTTTGGCTTCCCCAGGAAGCTAGATTGTTAGCCCGATTAGATGTACGACACATGGTCGAAGGCGTTGGAATCGAAGTCCTACGAACCGTTCGATATGATGCGACGGTTTGGGCACCCTATAAATTCGCGTCCCATTTTCCTAATTTCTTCACCAGATTCTCGTGAAAGCTCTTCCCGACCTCTGAGCATGGCACTCCTCCTGCCCTTGTCTTATTTTCTTGTTCTTTTCATATCTTCTTCTTCTTTATGTCTTTTGCTTTTGGGTCCAGCTCATCGGGGAGTAGTGCGTCCCTACTGACGTGATAGCAGCCTATTCCCCGGCCGTCAAGATTGAGCTTAGCTCGTCCACGATGGAGTCCAATGATGCGGGCGTCCCTCCGCCCACTGGGCCAACGGGTAAGATCGTTACAGTGGATGTCTTCTTTTGAAGAGTCTCAAGGGGAGACCGAAGTAGGGGCACTCCATGTGCCTGGTCCCCCGCGCGGGTCTCTAAAGACAAGGAGTGAGACGGGCTCCTCTGGTGGTCCTGCGGTCGCCCAACCATCAACGTCCGGACGTCCTCCCAAGGTGAGCTCGACTTCTCATCGACCTACCTGTGACGTTCCCCCAGATGCTTTGGTCTGGAAGATAGATTCTGACTTATCAAAAAAAGATGTTCGAAAATTACGCACTACGTACGCGATTTCTAGCTCGGTTGAGTTGCGTGCTCCCGGGGAGGATAACCGAGCATGCGACCCACCCAAGGGGTTCATCGTGGTCTACGACCAGCAGTTGCAGGCCGGGCTGCGATTGCCCATCTACCCCTAGGTGTGAGAGGTCTGTTGGGACTTGGGTCTGTGTCCGTCACAACTTTCTCCTAACAGCATCCGTATGGTTGGGTCTTTCCAGATGATCTGCCTAGCTGAGGGGATTACACCGTCCCTCGAGTTGTTCCATACGCTGTTCTTGGCGAAGGCCATGCCCGACGTGAAGGGTTAGTTCTATCTCTTGGCCCGACAGAAATTCCTCAAAGGTTACCCCGATTCCATTAAGGACTGGAAGCCGGGATTTTTTTTCTTGGGAGGTATTGGGTGGGAGGCTGACGAGGTGTCTTCGTTCAATTTTTCGATCTAAAGGTATTGGGGAGACTTGGGTAAACCTTTTCAGTTCGGACCTCGTTCCCCCTCACCCCAGTTTCTGTTATACCATGGTCCATTTTTTAGCTACAAAAAAGTGCAAGCCCAGCCCAAAGATCTTCGAAGAGGAGGAGGTAATTCTCCAGACCCCGTACACTAACGTCGGCTCATTGCTCACGTTGTGCCTGTACAACGTATATTTTTGGAGCGACCCCTCTCTACCTGAGCTAGACCTTGAACTAGAATTCTCAGAACGGTTAGTACTTCGAGCTCGGCCTGGTCATTTTATTTTACTCGGGAATTATTTTTCTTCGCCGACTAACGATAATTTTTTTTTATAGCTATGGAAATGGCGGCGATAGCCCGGATGGCGGTGAAGGGAGTGGAGGTGCACAAGGCCACGCAAAGCACTCAAGCCGGTCAAATGACCGAGGAGGCGAGATCTACTGGCCAGGTGGGGCCCGTCCTTACCTAGAGAAGGTCAGGGACCTTGGCTACCACCAGGACAGGGCAGACTAAGGTTATCCCAGGAGACCCCGCCCTTTCCGCCAGGAAATATAAGGGGAAAAGGAAGACGGGGACGTCTGATGCGCTGATCGGACATTATAAGAAGAGTTGACCCTCCATTTCGATCCAACAAAAGGAACAACCAGATAGATGTGGCGAGGGATCCGAGGAGGTCGTCATCCAGATCAGGCTCCTTCCCGATGAACCTGCCACACATAATCTGACCGTGCTGACGAATTTCGCTCAGCGGACTGTACCGCCGGTGGACAAGACAAGATTTGCCGAGAAGACCGACGCCCGGCTTGCGCCGAGATGAATTGTTACATGCTTTCGGTAAGTTATTCTCCTTGGGCAGCGTTTAGTACTCTCCTTTTAAATTGTTAATAACTCCAGCTGTCAACCTTGCAGGGGTTGTTTTCTTCGCTGGAGACCAGTGCCCACCTACACCAGGCTAACTAAGCGATCAAAGAGTTGACGAAGCCAAGGGAGGAGGACATTAGTTTCTTGGAAGAATACCACAAGGAGATAGAGCAGATGCGTTCCGAGAATGAGGCTGCGGAGAAGAGGACCTAGGACTTTTGGTGATCCGAGCATATTGCCAACTCCTAGTTAGAGGAGCTTCAGAGGAACTAAGCATCCGAGTTGGAGAGAGTCCGAGTTGAGACCCGAACTGAGACCTAAGCTGAGGTGGTCGATCTTTACAAGAAGAGTGGAGAATTCAGTGGGCTCCAAGACTGTATCACCGTCAGCGTGATCCAACTCAGTTTCAAGGGAGCGGTTAACTCTGTCCCGCACCTGTTCTCGGAGGTCGATCATACGAAGATAGCCCTCGAGATTTTCGACCAGGACATCGCCGAAGCTCAGGCCCAGCAGGACGCAGACATGGATGAGCCGAGCACTAAGTCGACCATTCCAGAAGCTGGGCTGAGCCGGCCATCAGGGAGCTGCAACTAGGCTAGTGTAAAGAAGGCCGTTGGCGAGCAGACCGGTCCTGAGTAGCCCTACAGCCTTCAGCCCAATTGGATTAGCTAACTTAGCTTTAGTTTTGTTTTGTTTTGTTTTGTTTTTTTTTTTTTTTTGTTTGGCTTAGCTAATAGTGGGTTTGTATATCACGGGCAAGAGTCCCGTTTCTCCTTTTGTAATAACTTTTGGACGGGTTAATAGAACTCTTGTTTTGCCAATTGCACAAACTTTGTCTTTGTTTTTCTGTCTTTACTTTTTTTGATGGATGATGTTTTTTTTTTTTTTTTTTTTTTTTTTTTTTTGTGCAAGTTCACAAGATTTTTCGAGCTGGAGTAATACTCATGTGCTCGGCAATCTGTACACACCTTGCCCCCAAGGCGACCATAAGAGCTTGTACTGAGCGAGCTGTTGTGGTCACCTTTCTGATGCCCGGTAGACTCTCATCACTTGGCACGCAGGTAAGTGGACGTACTGCTATCGGTCACTTTTCCCCCCAGATGACCAAGGGATCTCGGGCCGAGTGAGCTGTTGTGGTCGCCTTTCTAGTGGCCGGCAGAATTTTATCACTTATCGCTATCCTCATGTTGCCCCCAAACGATCTGACCAGCCCGATTTTTTTGTGCTTGCCGATCTTCTCTAGGGTGTGGCCCTTGGTTTTGTCTCATTCCCGGATCATCCCCGAGGCTAGAGGGCTACCTCTGCCTGGAGGAATGGCTAGAGCACTGCTCGTCTCGACCCTTGGCACGGGGGGCTGCTCGGCTCTGCCTTTGCAGGGAAAAGGGCTTAGGGATGGCTCACTCCGGCCTCTCGGCACATAGAGGGTTTCCCTTTCCCACCCTAGAACTCTTGTTGGGTCGTTTTTCCCCCAGATGATTTGTCGAGCTCAATTTTTCTGAGCTTGTCGATCTTCTTTAGGGTCCAATCCGTAGACGTGCTATTTAACGGATTTGCGGAAACTAGAAACTTATTGAACCAAAAACGCCCCTTTTTCATTGACTTCAACTTTTCCATTATAATTCTGTGAGATCAAAATACAAAATCTTTGACAAGTTTAAGGATTTCGCTCATTGGTTTGATAGTAGCGTTTCAGGTGCTCAGCGTTCCAAGGATACCTGAGTGGTACCTCTTCTTTCGTTTCCAAATTATAGGTGCCTGGCCAGGCTATGCGAGCCACACGATAAGGCCCTTCCCACCTTGGTGCTAACTTCTCTGTAGTTTTCTCCCTAGTGGCTAGGGTGACCTTCTTAGGATAAGGTCCTCAACGTCAAAAGATCAAGGTCGGATGCGACGGTTATAGTATCGGGACGTCTTCTGTTAATAGGCGGCCTGATGAATCTGAGCCCTCTTCCTCATTTTTTTCAAGCAGGTCGAGTTTGAGAGCTAGGCCTGTCTCATTTTCAGCTCGGTCAAATGGTTGGGCTATACGGGGAGAGGGTTTTTCGACCCCCACCGAGATGACAGCTTTTGATCCGAATGTCATTGCAAAAGGCATCTCGCCGGTTGGGGTCCAGGCTATTGTATGATAAGCCCATAGCACGGGATACGGGTCTTCCACCCATAAACCCTTTGATTTGTCCAACTTGCTTTTCAGATTTTATAAGATAGTTTGGTTGATGACTTCGACTTGGCCGTTGGTTTGAGGGTGGCTGGGAGAGGAGAATTTCGTCCTAATCCCCAAACCGGCATACAGCTCGGCGAACAGGTTGTTGTCGAACTATTTCATTGTCGAAGATGATAGCCCATGGGATTCCAAATCGATAAATCATGTGCTTCAATACAAAGTCTCGAATCCGTTTCTTGGTGATCGTTGTGAGTGACTCGGCTTCAACCCACTTAGTGAAGTAGTCGATGGCAATGACTTGAAATTTCCTCTAACGGTTCCCTAGGGGAACGGGCCAAGGAGATCGATCCCCCACTGGGCGAACGGCCACGGACATCAGGACCAGCTCGGTCGGCGGGGCGTAAGGGTGTACGGCAAATCGCTGGCACTTGTCACACTTTTCCATGATTTCTCCCGCTTCCTCCAGCATCTTCAGCTAGTAATACTCGTTTAAGAGTAGCTTTTGAACTAGGGACCTGCCCCCCGAGCGATACCCACATAGTCGGCCTCTTTAGGTCGGAGATACCGGGAGTACGAACCGGAGAAGGATTTCCTGTAAAGAATCTCATTGATGAGGGCATATCACGCCGCCTGGTATTGTATTCTTCGAGAGTGAGCCTGATCACTAGGAAGCATCCTGTCGGCGAGATAGCTCACTATAGGGTCTATCCAGGTCGGCTCGGAGTCCCGTGGTCTCGTCCGAGGAGGCTGTTGATAGGTGTAAAATATCTATATACTTCTAAACCAAATTTGGTAGTTTTTTTTAGCATTTTTATAGTATTTTATTACGTTTTAATTAGTTTTTATTCTTTTTGTATAAATCAAGTGTGTGGGGTAAAAAGGTAGAAAACGGAGCATAAAGGATCAAATCGAACCAAGAACGATCGAAAAAACGGTAGAAAAACAAGCACAGAGGTAAGATTCTGAAAAGAAGCCCACCGCCGCGGCGTTAGACCTCCGCTGCGGCGGTGAAAATGCAGAGAGGGCCATTTATTGTTGAACGTCCACCGCCGCGGTGGTGAAATGGCAGGATGGTCACCAAGTCCACTGCTATCTTCACTGCTTAGGCGATCAACTAACCAACCTACTCACCATTGCGGTGGTGGCCTCTGCACAGATTTAAGATATTTTTGAGATATTATCTCTATTTAATCCCTTCTCCTCTTCTCTCCTCTTGTGAATCCTCTGGCCATTAGAGCCCTTAGGGCTTAGATTAGAATAGAGAGAGAAAGAGTATGGAGAATGCTCAAATAAATCTGAAGGAGAATATTACCACGCGGAGAAGGAGAAGCGATCGGTGGACGGTTTTAGCAGCTAATCTTCGGACTACGACTAAGTTCATCCATTTTTCCTTTTATTTCTTAACTTCTATATTTGTTTGAACATGTTTAGCTCGATTTTAATTATATAAAAGGTTATGACCATGTTTTAAACGTGGATTATATATGAGATTAATATTATTTATAAAAACATAGTTTTGTTTGAATTGTGTTTCTTTAATTATTGTTCTTTGCTATTTTGATTGTGTTTGCCGTATTGTTTGTTTATCACGCTTAGATAAATATATCGAGAATTTGGGGTTTGATACTTGGAAGAGGCAACTCCATATTCGAACTAGGGTAAATAACGCGACGATCCAATAACCCAGGAGGGAGTTGGATTGTGGGCAATCGATGACATTGGGGAAAGACTCATGTGACCTAGGGTTGTTAAGACGTTGAAGGGGACTTTTTCGTTGACACGAAGTCGCGTATTCCCTTGTCTTGCACTTGGAAAAGATGGCGGAGGAGTTTACGAACTGAGATTATCGATAGGGTATACACAATGCGACGATACAATAACCCGGGAGAGAGTTAGATTGTATGAAATCAATGACGTTGGGGTGAGACTCATGTGACCTAGGGTCATTAAGATGTTGAGGGGGACTTCTTCGTTGACATGAAGTCGCGTATTCCCTCGTCTTACACTCGGGAGAGGTGGCGGGAGAGTTTACGAACTGAGATTATCGAATAGGTCTAACACTATTATTGTAAACTAAACAAAATCAAACGTGTTTAAGTAAATAAAGTTAATCCCTAGATAAGCCATCCCCTAACTATCTCGTATTTGTATAAGTAGTATAGATTAAATTAGGTTATATTAGTATTAATTAATTAAAATCATTCTTTTTTAGCCTAGATGAAATTAGGTCATGACAAACACGGTATTCGATAGTAACGACAACTAATCCTTGTAGATATGATACCCAATCTTCAAGATCTATTATACTAAAACTTTGACCTCGTACACTTGCGAGTAGTCAATACGCAAGCGTGTAACAAACGCTCGTCATATAGCTGTGCTCGGATCGGTGAGGAACTCGATGAGGACCGTTCTCTTGAGCGTGTATTCTACTGCTGAGGCCAGGTTAGCTAAGGCGCTAGCGTGCCTATTCTATTCTCAGGGTATTTGCCTGACTTTCACTTTCTCAAAGAGTTTTGTCAGGTTTTTTACCATCTCCAGGTAGGCCACCATGCTCGGGTCTTTTGCGAGGTAATCACCGTTGACTTGATTGACAACAAGATGGGAATTTCACATTACTAGAAGGGTTCTTTCGTTAAACTCCTGGGCTAACCGCAACTCGGCTAACAATTTGGGGTGACGAGGACCATCCCGGCACTTGAGCTGCTCTGATTGGAGGATCCGTCAGTGAAGAGCTGCCATGAGTCAGGGCCAAGGTTGTTATAGGCCTTAGTTAGTTCGCCCGAGCTTCCGGCCCACCCCGGGTTTTCAGAGTTCTGCTTAGATTCACCTTGATCGAAGACGGTTTCCTCCTTGGGGAAGGTCAGCTCGGCTATGAAGTCAGCCAGGACCTACCATTTGATTGCCATATTGAGGCGATACTCGATATGGAATTGGCCATGTTCTAGGCTATACTTCATTAATCTCCCTGAGATGTTAGGGAAGTGGAGAATTTGCCTCAACGGCTGGTCTGTCAACATCACAATGGTATGATATTGAAAATACTAGCGTAGCTTCCTTGAGGTGATTAGTAAGGCATAGGTCAGTTTCTCAAATTTTGTGTACCTTTTATTGGTTTCGGTTAGGACACAGATCGATTAATAGATCGGGCTTTGGACACCGGCATCCTCCCTGACCAGGGCGACGCTGATGGCCATGGGGGAAGCCGCGATGAAAAAGAACAAGTCTTCACCTTTTTGAGGCGTAGTGAGCAGGGCGGCCGATGAGAGATATATTTTCAGCTCTTTAAAGGCACAGTCACACTTCCTGGTCCATTCGAATGCCTTGTTACCCCAGAGGATTTTGAAAAATGGGAGGCATTTCTCGAATGACCTGGAGATGAACCGGTTTTGGGCGGCCAACTGACCTGTCAGCATCTGGACCTTCTTCTTGTTTTGAGGAGGGGCCATGTTGAGCACCGCGCTGATCTGGTCGGGATTTGCATCAATGCCACGCTGGGAAACCATGATGCCCAGGAATTTACCAAAAGACAAGCCGAAAATACACTTGTTCGGATTTAACTTCATATGGTGAGCTCGGAGCTTATCGTTGCAGGCCTGGAAATGGTCGAGGTGATCTTCAGACCGGTTACTTTTCATGAATATATCGTTGATGTTCACCTCCATCATGTTTCCGATTTTCTCCTTGAATATTTTGTTGACAAACCTCTGATAGGTTGCCCCTGTGTTGCGGAGGCCAAATGATATAACTTTGTAGTAGTTGATGCCCCTGTCGTTGATAAATTAGGTCTTACTTTTGTTTGGAGGATATGTGGGGATCTGATTGTAGCTGACGTAAGCGTCGGGAAAGCTAAGCTACTCGTGCCTCACCATGGCGTCGATCACGATGTCGATCCTTGGAAGCGAAAATAAATCTTTCGGGTAGGCTTTGTTACATATTTGAAGTCGATGCAAAGTCTCTATTTGTTGTCGACCTTCGGGGCCAGCACGACATTCGCAAGCTAGTCCGAGAACTTGACCTCTTCTACGACTTCCGACTTAACGAGTTGATCCATCTCCTCTTCTATTATCTCTTGCTTGTCTGGATAAAACTTCTTTCTTTTTTGGTGAACAGGTAGATGATGCACGTCGGCGTATAGCCGATACATGGAAACACTAGGATCAATACCGGGAAGTTCGTTGTACGACCAGACAAAAACATTGTGGTTCCTTATCAGCAGCTCGATGAGGCCGGATCATTCTTCAGGGCCCAACTGAGCCCCAATGCTCACCGTCCTCTCCATTATAGTGGGGTGAATAGGGATGTTGACCAAGACTTCATGGGGCTGGGGGATAGGTTCGTCGCCATGCGGATCGTTGATCGGAATGGGCTCAACCACGTCCGCTAGGACCACGAGCTCCCTGTCAGTCTGACTCGGGGCACATAGCTCGGGTCCCAACTGTAATTGCTATTTATTTTCCAAGGCCCTTCTTGCACAGGACCGGGCAATCTCTTGGTTCCCTTGTACCTATCTAACCCTTGAATCCATGGGAAACTTCATTTTCTGGTGATATGGGGAGAATATAGCCTTTAGGATAGCCACAGTGGGCTAACCCATGATCGCGTTGTACGGCGATAGCCTATCAACTATAAGGAACTTAGACTAGATGGTGGCAACGTCAGGGCTGGAGCCAACGGTGACGGGCAGAGAAACCCAGTCGACCGAACTAACCATGTCACCACCAAACCCAAAGATAGTGGATTTTACGGGCTGAATGGAGCTCAATTCCATACCCATTTTATCTAAGGCTCCTTCAAAGATAATATTCTTCGAGTTACCTCCATCAACGAGTATCCTCACCATCTTGAAATGGTTGACCAGGGCGTCATCATGCGGAATGTGCACTCCCTTCAGGTCGGCTTCATTGAAGTACATGACATTATGGAAGGCAGCTTCTGTCGTGTTGACCTCATAGACGCCCTGTTTTACCTTTATTTTGCTCTTGCCTTCGTACGTCTTCCAAGAAGAAGATGTCTTTCCACCGAAACCTAGGCCGCCATGGATGACGTTAATTTTGCTGTCAACCCTCAGATCGGAGTTGACCCCAGCTCACTTGCAATGGGGCTGAGCCTGGTTATCATTTCGCTTTCTGCGTTGTCCTCAGCGCCCGTCACGCCAGTCATTTGAGCCGAATCGATCTTCGTCAGGTCGGCAGACGTAATTTCCAAGGTAACCTCTTCTGATGAGGGCCTTAATTTTCTCATTCAACTGGAAGCACTCGTAGGTAGCATGACCGTTGCTCCTGTGGAAGTCGCAGTACTTATCGGTCGACCTTCCTAGAGGTTTCTCCTTCTAGGGAGGTGCAGGTGAGAAAATAATATTTCTGGCGTTCTCAGCGAAGATGGTTGCGATGGAGGTGGTCAAGGGAGTGTAAATGACTTGGTGGGGACCTAAAAGCGGCCTCCTATCGCCGGGCAGTGGCCCCAAACTTCCCTCCACTTGGAGTCTCCTAGAAGCTTGAGATCAGCTCGTCCCCTCGTCGGTTCGTGATTTCTTTCTGTGAAGATCTTTCTTCTTTTTAGTGATCTTGTCGACGAGGTTGGCTTTGTAAAAATGAGCGCCGAGGTCAAGGGCCTCACGGAGGATGGTCGTCGACCTAGAATTCAGGATGTATAGGAGCCTCATGTGCCTCAATCCGCCAATGAAAGGCGTTGAGCGCCACCTCATCAGACACCCCTCACACGTGAGGGATTTTATCCAAAACCTATGCACGTAATTGGCCAGATTCTCATTCTCCTCCTATCTGACGCCGAGGAGGTGAGAGGCAGTCTTCGGCCTACACCGTGATCGACTGAACCTCTCCATGAACTGCTGCTCAAGCTAGAGGAATGTGGAGACTGAGGCCGGTGAGAGGTTGTTGAACCATAACCTAGAAGGACCGATCAGTCCGAGAGAGAAGAACTTACACATTATTGCATTGGTGGCAGCGTGTACATCCATGTGAGAGACATACACAGAGAGATGATCCAGTGGGTCAGTTGTCTCATCGTACTGGGCCACTGGAGGGTTGGGAAATTGATATGGAACTGGCTCTTCCGTGATCTCCGTGGTGAAAAGAGACCTGATTCCAGTATGAAGCCCCATGGCTCCCCCGGTGTTGCGCATTTGACTGAGGACGATGTCCATTTTGGCCAGGCATCACTCTAATGTGGTCGTCACCCGCTCTAGGGCAACGATTTAACTGACGGTAGACCTGGGCTCTCTCCTACAAGCCGGTGGTGGGGAGTGAGAATCTATCTCCTAAATTTGATGAGATTGGAGTTCGGAATGCTCCCGGCGGCTATACTCTCGAGCCGGTGGTAACCCTGATCGGCCTTCAGACCGTCGTCTCTGAGCTGGTCTTGAAATGGATGCCGAGGCCACTAGGGGGTCAAGATCCCTTTCCCTCAGTGCTCGGTTAGCGGCCTGAGGCCGAGCCTGATCCATCTATCCGTGAGAGGCGAGTGCCCGATCATCAGACTCCTATGGACGGGCCCTCTCCTCCGCAACATAGAGGTCCAGCCCTCCATCTACGGGGAGTAGAAGAATGTGGGAGAGGAGAATGTTAAAGCACTCTAGAAACTTGCCGAGCTGGCATTCCATGTCGTTAAGCCTAGCGGCATCGATGACCCCAGACGCCTGACCCGGGTACAGTCCCGGGGCGGGGTTGGGTTGATGGGACTGCCCCTCAATATTGATATTTTACCTTTCAGCGTTTGTGTCTTCCTCGTTCACCGTCCTTCGGGCTATGGCCCTAGTTTTTGGCCTTGGTGCTCGCGACAAATCTTCATTGGGTTGTTTATGTTTTCTGATCATTGAGAGTGACCAGAGCTTGTGTTCATTAAACTTGGAAAAGGCTTTTAGTAGCGACTTCCCACAGACGGCGCTAAACTATTGGTGTCGAAAATTGGTCTAACCAATAGAATGGTCTCAACACCCTCAGATTAGGGAGAAGGGGGTTTGGTGACTGAGCTTCCTCGCGTGTTGCAGCCGGGCCGGACAGGTTCGTTCGAGCCCGGGTCTTTTTTTCCTTCTGTGCTCCTAGTCGTTGTTCGGTCCGAGCTTCAATCTATTACCTGCACATAGGACGGGCCAGATTTTTCCCGGCGTGTCCCCTCCGGCGTGAGAGTAAGAGCCCGGGGTAGAAATATAAATAAGAGAGTTACTGTTATCTCGACCTATCTAAGCGACCTATGATGTAGTTTTTCTCTTTAGAATGGTTCTCTCGTCCCCCAAAAGTGTTGGAGAAGCCTTCTATTTATAGGCAGAAGTGTGATTAGTGTAAACAAGATTAAGACCTTAAGCTTGGATTACCGGTAAGCAGTCAGGCGTGTGGGCGACACGACGGATTAGAGTTATGGGCCTGAGCCTTGGGCCCACTACTAATGGCGGGGACTAGGGCCTGACCTGTCAAGGTGGCTGGTTAGGCCAGTCACGGTGGTGAAGGTCGGTCTGGGCCCTCCGACCTTCCGTTGAGTGTCTTCTCCATAGGGCTCCTAGAAGAGGCCCTCTTGTGCAAAGTTGATCGACCTGGGGGCCATCCGGGCTGTCTATACATCGGGCTTGACTTAGGTCATCGATGACGTGACAGATCTGATCCGGGTGGTTGACACGTGGAGGGGGCCCAACTTTACCCGCATCAATATATATCAAGTTTAACTCAGTGTTTGTGTGTTTTTTATCTTGTGTTTTTTTTTAGCCAAGGTATCCTAAATATATTAGAGTGTTCTCTGACAAACCTACGTCACTATTCTTCTAGTTTAAGGTTTTGGAAGAGAAATAATGGGAAGCTCTTACTGTTGAAAGTAAAGCTTGTCTCTTTTAACTTAATTTACCCAAAGATCGCTCTAAATCAAGGCTTATAGTTCTTTCATTCGTGTTTCTATAGTTATTGTTGGTGGTAATTATTGAAATTTTAAAATAAATACTTAAATAATCATGAAATAAAACTAATAGTTGTTAAAATAAATTAATGTGAACATTAACTAATCATGTATGGGCAGTAAAATCAAAATATGAAAATTCTATGAAGCAATCTAAAGTGTATACTAAACCAGAATCGTGACATTAAAGTTTACGTAACAGAAACATAAATAATAACAGAGAAGAGAAGTAAACGTTTACGTAATAGAAACATAAGAAGTAGCTGTGACATAATGTATTAACATTAACGTAATAGAAACCGTAGTATAAACTTCAAATAAAAACTTACATGGATATTCAAAAAGCGAATAAAATTGAAGTAGATCGAGGTTAGAGTTTGACTTTATGCCCTTCAAGCAAATTCGTGTTCCTATACTGGTGCTAATATTGAATAGATGTCTACCTTCCATGGTATAACGATATTCATGTTTTTAGAATAAGTACTTGAAACCAAAAACTTCGACGAACTAGACTTGTGCTTGAACTCATAAAATTCTAAATGTTTTGTGCTTTGGTGGTAATATGAAGTGATAATATTGTGTATGAGACTTTATGAAATGAATGAGAAATTTTTTATTTATAGAAGACCAAAAGCTACCATTGAATGGATGCAACTTTAAAAAGGTATATGTTGGTGTTAATGTTAACGCGAGCCGTCATCTAATGAACCTTCATGTCTGTTCATTGGTGCTAATTCAGAATTGACTATTAAGAAATTAACTAACTGCTTAACTTCCACTTAATTAAACTTTAAACTGTTTTGGTGGGTCAAGACCCTACCCAACACGGATCTGACCCAAAACCAACCCAAATATGGATCAGATTGACCTGACCCAAACTTGACCCGAACCCTGACCCTGCCTACTTCGAGTTTGAATTTTTGGTGGTTAGTGGCTTGTCTTTATTCTCAAGTTATAAGTTAATACAAGCTTGATTTTTTCCTCCACAACCAATGTGGGATAACTACACCTTACAACTCAAGCTCTCCCTTCCCAAGTAATATGGGATAACTCATCTATTATATTCTCAACTAATCTCAAATGATTTCTTTTGAGAATTAAAATCTCATTCAAAATGTAATTATTTTTGGCATATAAATATACTATGTCGATCCTCAAACGAAAAGTAACTCAATGGAATAATAACCTGATTAAATTAATTAATAAGTCTCACATTAATTAATCAATTAAAATAGCCAAAAATTCTAACAATCCCCCACATGAAGGAGATTGACTGGATATACGTGCATATGCAATATTGATACACTTTAGAGAGTTCAAAATAGAAAGTAGCATTGAGATAGGTAGCTTTTGGCCTTGAACCTTCTCTAGTGAAAGACTATCAGATTTACTTGGCTAACTAGTGAACGCGATGTCTTTAACTATTTATCCGTTTGTGTAAACTAAGATAATATAATTCATATAGATACTTCCTGACACAGTCAGTTCTCTAGTTGTGTTCATTTTGGCCTTTAACATCCTGGTGTTTCAATGAGTGCTTTAGAAAATTTAGCCTTCTCATTCTCATAGAATTGGCCTTGTTCTTCATTCATCTAGGTGATTAACCTATCAAAAGTATCTCGTATATCCTACTCTAATTTTTCAACCTATATGAATCATTAAAAACAAAGCTTATCCTTAATAGTTATATTTATCACTAGTTCACCATATGAATGAGTATAAGACTTAAAGTCTTCCAGTGATTACTTAATCCACACAAAATTAGGTTTTCCCTTTAAATCTAGATCTTGGGATCTCCAGTCAGCTAGGTTGGGTTTCCATTAAGGTGACTATTTTGTTGTAGGCTTTAAACCCATTCCCCTCGATGAGCAGTATACTCTCTCTCTCTCTCTAGTTAACTCTTTGGTTACTGGATCCACAATGTTATCTTTTGACTTTATGTAGTCAAATATGATAACTCCATTTGTGAGTAACTGTCTAACGGTATTATGTCTACGTCATATGTGTTGAGACTTACCGTTATACATATGTGCCCTACCAATTGCAGATTGGCTATCACAATGTATACAAATAGCTGCCACAAGTTTCATCGACATTGGAATATCTTCTAAAAATTAACAAAGCCATTCTATTTCTTCACTTACTTTGTCTAAAGTAATAAACTCATATTCCATTGTAGATCTTGTAATGCACGTCCGTTTGGAGGATTTCCATAAGATAGCTTTTTCTCCAAGTGCAAAGATGTATCCACTTGTGGATTTAGTATCTTTACAATCCATTATCCAACTAGCACCATTGTAACCTTCAAGTACAACTGGATATTTGGTGTAATGCAATCCATATTTTAAGGTATACCTTAAATATTTAAGTGCCCTAACTATCGCATTCTAGTGTCCATCTAGTATATATGCTCAGTCTTCTCACCGTGTAGGCAATATCAAGTCCAATACAATTCATTAAGTATGTTAGACTTCCTATGATTCGAGTATACTATAACTGAGAGATACTTTCACCAGTATTCTTAGTCAGATGACAATTCACATCAATAGGTGTTTTAGCTACTCTAGTATCATACTTATTGATTTTTTCAAATATCTTCTCAATATAATGAGATTGCGATAATACTAGTCCTTTAGTAAAACTAGAAATTTCAATTCGATAATACTAGTCCTTCAGTAAATCTAGAAATTTCAATTCTTATAATTACATCAGCAACACCCAAAACTTTCATATCGAATTTACTGGTTAACATCTTTTTGGTAGACTTAATAACGTCATTGTTGCCACCAATAATTAGCATGTTATCTACATAAAGGTATACAATGACATATTCGAATTCATTATGTTTAATGTAGACACATTTGTCACATTCATTGATTTTAAAACCCATTTGACGTCATAACTTTGTCAAATTTCTCATGCCACTGTTTTGGTGTTTGTTTATGTCCATATAAAGACTTAACAAGTCTATAAACCTTGTTATCTTTGCCAGAAACAACAAACTCTTCAGATTGTTTCATGTATATTTCTTCATCTAGTATACCATTTAGGAAAGTTGTCTTAACATCCATTTAATGTATTTCAAGATTATGTATAGTTACTATAGCTATTATCATTCTAATGGATGTTATTCTAGTAATCGGTAAGTACGTGTTAAAGTAATCAATACCTTTTCTTTGCTTGTAACTTCTAGCTACAAGTCTTGCTTTATACTTATCAATTGATCAATCTACTTTCAACTTCTTTTTGAAGATCCACTTACACAAGGGGTTTTGAACCAGATGGAAGATCCACTAGTTCCTATGTATGGTTTCGCAAGATGGATTCTATTTCACTATTTTTTAGCTTCTTTCCAAAATGGTGCTTCAGGAGTTGACATCGCCTCCTCAAAACTATTAATATCACCTTCTACCATATAAGTAAAAAAGTTAGAGCCAATTGACTTTGTTGTCTTAACCCTCTTACTATGTCTAGGTTCATTATCTTCCAAAGATATTTCATTTTGGACTTCACCAATCGTAGTATCACACATTCTTTTTGAAGAACAAAACTCTCGAGAAGTCTTACAAGGAAATATATCCTCATAAAAGATTACATTTCTGGATTCTATTATTGTATTCTCATGTACATCTTCAATCTCAGACTTGTGAACAAAAAACTGATAAGCAGTATTGTTATGGGCATACCCAATGAATATGCAATCAATCGTTTTAGGTCATATTTTAGTCATTTTAGGAATAGGAACCGTCTCCTTAGCAAGACACCCCTACACTTTTAAGAATTTATAAGTAGGAGTCTTACATTTCCATATTTCATATGGAGTTTATCCAATTTCTTATGTGACAACTTGTTAAGAATCTAATTGGTAGTAAGCAATGCTTCCCCCTCATGTTCTGGGTTAGACCAGAACTTATCAACATAGCATTTATCATTTCCTTTAAAATTTGATTCTACTTCTCAACTACTCTATTTTGCTGAGGTGAATAAGGTGCAGTTGTTTGATGAATTTTTCTGTGTTGAGCACAGAATTCCACAAACGGTGATTCATATTCACCATCTCTATCACATCGAAGAACTTTAATCTTTTTGCTAAGTTGATTCTCCACTTATATTGCATAAACTTTTATAAGGCTTCATCTTTACTCTTTAGAAGATAAACATAACAATATTTTGTGCAATTATCAATAAAAGTAATAAAATACTTTTTACCACCTCTAGTTTGTACAAATTTTAAATCACAAATATTAGTGTGAATTAACTCTAGAGGTTTAGTACATCTTTCGATGGATTGAAAAGAAGTTCAAGTCAACTTGGACTCCACACATGTCTCACATTTATGATTTGAACTAATTTCGCGTGTTGGAAATAAATCTAAACTAATCAATTTGCGTAAAGAATCATAATTAACATGTCCTAATCTAGCATACCAAAGATCAATTAACTCAATCATATAAATAGAAGATGTAGCTTTATTAGTTTTTGGAATCACAGTCATTACATTCAATTTGAAGAAGCCTTTATTCTTATAGCCCCTTCTTACATACACTCCACTTTTGGTTATTACAAGCTTTTCAGCCTCAAAGACAACCCTTTTTACTCATTAAAGATCTGAGACTAGATTCTTGCGAATGTCCAGCACATGAAGCATATCATTGTGAGTAAGCTCATTTCTAGAAGTAATTTTTAGCACAATCCTTCCTTGTCCTTCAACTTTAGAAGTCGAAGAGTTTCCCATATAGAGTTGTTCATTTTGATCCACTGGTTGATAAGTGGTGAACATTCTCTTGTCTGAGCAGATATGGCATGTAGTTCCAGTGTCCATATACTATTCCTTCGGGTTGTCAACTAGGTTGACTTCAGACACTACTACTGAAAGATTCATTTCGAAAACATCCAAAGTAAGATGCTCGACTTCAATTACGTTAGCTTGATGTGTAGGCCTCTTTACATTATATTTCACTCGGCATTCACTTGGACGGTGTCCAACCTTTCCATACATGAAGCAATTCCCCTTAAATTTCTTCATTTTCTTTCCTTTGGGACCAAGGCTTTGACTTATTCCAAGGTTATGAAACTTTCATTTCTTATTAGTCTCGTGAACCTCCACAACATTTGCCTTTGAGTTCATGGAATAACAACTATCATGATTCTCATCAAACCGATGTTCTACTTCAATTATAAACCTCATAATCAGATCTTCAACGTTCATCTCTTTGCGTTTACGCTTGAGATAATTTTTGAAATCACTCTAGGTCGGTGGTAACTTCTCAATGATATTTGCTACTTGAAATGATTCACTCAATGACATTCTCTTAAAAAGAATGTCACGTATAATGACTTGAAGATCTTCGGCTTGATTGACAACTGATTTGGAATCCACCGTTACATAATTAAGGAACTTTTCAACTACAAATTTATTTGAGCTGGCGTCCTCTATTTTATATTTTTTTATCCAAAGATTCCCACAATTCTTTAGCTGTCGAAATCTCTCAATATACTTTATACAGAGAGTTGCAGAGAGTATTGAAGATGTAGTTCCGACACAGATAGTCAGAATCTTTCCATCCTTCTACCACAACTTTTGTCTGAGCATCGACATTCTCAGTCAAAACTGGAGCATCTTCTTTGAGAAAATGAACCAATATCAAAGTCGTGAGGTAGAACATCATTTTTTTTTGCCACCTCTTAAAATTGCTCCCATAAAACTTGTCAGAATTTTTAGTCTTAAGCAATGGAGTAGGCACCGTAGTGATTAAAGGTCTGAGTCATAGGAGGCATCACATTTGACGTCTCAATTGGCATAGTGTTTTCAATTGTTATCACGGAGTAGTATGTCTACAATTTTAAAAAAATGTATAATAACACTTAGAAAATTTAACAGAAAATCTTTACAACCAAACCACAAACTAAAGATTCAAACGTTTCACAAACCAGAAACTGGTTGTTAACGTTCACACAATAATAAGAAATTAAATCAGAATGTTAATGTTCATATGATAGATTCAGTATGTGAATGTTTATGAAACAAATACAGAATGCAAATGTTTACAAAACAAATTCAGTATGTGAATGTTTACGTAACAAATTTAAAACATGCACAATTATTGATTTGCACAAGAATATTACCAAAACAAGAATTATTTCGGAATATAAATTCAGAAAAATATTTATTTTAAAATTTTAGAATATAAAAATCAAATATGCTTTAAGAACTTTGGTGATAATTACTGAAATTTCGAATTAAATACTTAAATAATCATGAAATAAAACTAATAGTTGTTAAACAAAACTAATGTGAACATTAACTAAATATGTATGAGTAGTAAAATAAAAATATGAAAATTCTGTGGAACAATCTAAAATGTATACTAAACCATAATAGTGATGTTAGAGTTTACGTAACAGAATCAGAAACAATAGCAGAGAAGGAAAGTAAACGTTCACATAACAGAAACCTAAGAAGCAGCAGTGACAGAATGTGTTAACGTTAACGTGACAGAAATAATGGTTTAAACTTTAAATAGAAACTTACTCGGATATTCAAACAACGAATAAAATTGAAGTAGATCGAGGCTGGAGTTTGACTCTATGCGCTTAAAGCAGATTCGCGCCCCAACACTGGTGCTAATGGTTGAATGGACATATGCCTCCTAGAGTAGCACAATCTTCAAATTTTTGGTACAAGCACTTGAAACTAAAAACTTCGATGAACTATACTTGTGCTTGACCTCTCACCAAATTCCAAATGTTCTGTACTTTGGTGGTGATATGAAGTGATAATGTTGTATATGAGACTTTATGAAATGAATGAGAAACCTCCAATTTATAGAAGACCAAAAGCTACCATTGAATGACTGCAACTTTAGAAAGACATTTGTTTGCGTTAACGTTAACGCAAACCGTCACTTAATGAACCTTCATGTCTGTTCATTGGTGTTAATTCAAAATTAATTGTTAAATAGTTAATTAATTGCTTAACTGCCACATAATTAAATTTGAAACTATTCTGACGGGTTAAGACCCGACTCGACCCGGGTCCAACCTAAATCCAACCTAGATTCGGCCTAAACCAGATCTAAATATGGATCGGATTAACTCGACCCAAACCTAACCTGACCCGATTTGAGTTTGAATGTTTAGTGGTTAGTGGCTTGCCTTTGTTCTTAATTGATAAGTTGATACAAGTTTGAGTTTTTCATCCACAACTAATGTGGGATAACTACACCTTACAACTCGAGCTCTCCTTTTCCAAGCAATATGGGATAACTCATCCATTATTTCTTCAACCAATCTCAAATGGGTTCATTTGAGAATTAAAATCTCATTCAAAATTTAATTATTTTTTGCATATAAATATATTACGTTGATCCTCAAACGCCGAGAAACGTAACAGAATAATAACCTGTTTAAATTAATTAATGGGCCTCACTTTAATTAATCAATTAAAGTAGCCAAAAAATTCTAATAGTTATGTCAACCAATCTTCTAAAATTAAGGTATGATAGTCCTCTTAAGATCTAAAAACTAAAAAACAAATAAAAAAAACTTTTTCTTTTTTATTTTTTTTTAAATTATCCTGAAGAATGCGTTAGTAATCCACAAAAATTATCTCAATAAATTTAAAACGTATTTTTATGTTGTGGAGAATGATTTGGAAGGATTAAAATCTAGAAACGGAGTTAAATCTTGAAGAGAATTGTAGAAGAAAATGTTGTTCGGCACAAAATGATTAACCGACATTTCTAGTCGGTCGACCAGATTAATAAGGTTTCAAACCATTAGGCCTCTATTTCACTCAGTCGACTGGGTGACCTAAATCAGTAGACTAGACATCTAAGATTTCAAAATATACTGACCTTCTTTCTAGGTCAATTGAATCGGTCGACCGAATTTGTACAGTTAGATTCTCTTGATCCCTTGGTTTGGTCATCCAACTACTTTTGGGATTCTATTGACTAGATTTAGACTAATTCACTTCCAAAATTTCTTGGCTAATTCAACCAATGGTTTTGGCCTAAATGGTTGAACGAAGTTTACGAATTCAATTTCAAGCCCTTCTTGCATCTAATGCAATTTCTTATGATCTTCCTACTTAACCCAAGTGTTTTTCACAAAAAAAATATGTCACCTAACATATAATGATGATCGAATGAATTCATGTAATTGTGGCGTGAGCGTGTGTTATCCTAACTAGTCAAGATATAAAAGAAATAAGCGTTGTTTACCTAGAAAGATAAAAACACGTGTTGAGTCTTGAATTTTTAATCGTTGCCTCTTCGATCTTGATCTCTTTAACTTTTTGATTATCTATTTCTTGATTTTTCATCTTGAATGCTTGATTTCTCAATCTTCCTTAATCTGTCTAAAACATATTCCTTTATATGTCTAAAACATTCACTTGACAAAATGTCATTAGTTCACAAAAAATGTCAAATGATATGCCATCTTCGAAATCAATAAAATGGTTTATGAATCAGTTAAACCCTTAAGGCTCCCCTTTTCAATGACGACAATATAATTTGATACTTTTTCCAATAAATCATATTTAACCAACGCTTCCCTTAAGTAAGGAACAAATTTTAACCAATTGATATAACTTATATGGGATCAAGAGTTTATGAATTTGAAAGATAAGCATCAAGAGTTTGTGATTTAATAATTTCAAAAGAAAATAATATAATCCAACTAAAGTTCATTACTGATCCATTTTTGTGGGTACATGGGGAATTTAAGATCTTGATGTGAAACAAGCCACGCTTGCAGTGCAAGTTCTTCTGATATTCAATATAACATATCAAAATTAAGGATTTATAATAATTTTAACCATATATAACACATCATATTTATCTCCCTTTTGTCATCACAAAAAATGGAGAAGGTAAAAGTAAAATATAGCAATCCTGCTTGTTAATGTAATAATGGGTTTGGCCCACATGATCCATTAGGGCAAAATCCTAACCCCTATTTCCCCTATAAATACATGTATATAGCTTGTAGTTTATGTATATTTTCTCATAATATTAATACATGATTCATTCCTCACTTCTCAATTATCTTAACTTGGTATCAGAGCAAGTCTTTGCTGGATCTGTTCTCAATAAATTTTTCGCAACCCTAACACTTTCGCCGCCGCCGCCGCCCTTATTCTTCCAAGGCTTTCATCGCTACTGTAGGCTTCATCCCTTCTCCGGTATCAACAAACATCATACCGCAGTTTTCATCTTGCAGAGACGAACATAACGCCACCAAAATCACCACCACTAGATTCCAGACGCACTCTTACGCGCCTCCAACAGCCCGCAGTGCCACCACTCTTTGAAGTCTCAGATTTCGGGCTCTAACATCTCAACTAGGGCTCCAAATTCACCTTACGATACACCATTGGAAATGTCTCGCCGAGACGATTCAAACCAATAAAACCACATTGTCGTTCTCAACCGCACGCGTCCTCATGTGCGGCGCATAGCATCCGTCGTTGCTTTGCTCTCAGATTCATGGGCCTAATTTGTGCTCTCATTGCCATGTCAGCCCTAGTTGCCTAGTCAGTGCCACGTCAACGTTAACTGACACGTTAGTGCCCTACTGTCTCCTTAACCCCTGCCACGTCATCAGTACTTTTTTGTCCAGGTTCAGGCCTTTGTTAACCGGTTTTCTGCAAACTTGGACTGATTCTTGGGATTTTTTGATGTTCTGAATTTGTTTTCGGCCTCCGTTTTCTGATTTGGTAATCACAGAATACACTTCCTTCTTTGTTTGAGTGTTTTCTACAGTGGTTCACCTCATCTTTTGCTCCTATGGCTGAATCTGATGCACCTCGGTTATCACTACTGTTCTAAATGAAACTAATTATGTCGTATGGGCTCAAGCGATGTCTAGTTTTCTCCGTGGAAGACAATTGTGGCGTTTCGTGACTGGAGATATCAATGAACCCAAGCGGAAGGATAACGAAGATAAAGCCAAATACATTGACCATCTAAAGGAATGGGATAGCAAAAATCACCAGATTCTCACATGGTTCCATGCTACTATCATTCCAGAGATCAAACTTCAATTTGATACAATCCAGTCAGCTAAAGAAGCTTGGGATCTTCTCCAGGACTGCTATACCAAGGCAGACATCTCGAATTGGTATCGCCTTCTCTCCACCCTCCATAGCATGCGCCAAGAACCTGGGCAAACCATCAATTATTTTCTATGCCAGATGACTACTGTGTGGGATCACTTAACTATCATTAAGCCAACCTGGGAATGCACAAAAGACGCCCTCATTCATGCCAAATACTGAACAAAGACATGCATTATGCAATTCTTGATGGGCTTGAGGGAAGAATTTGAGCCTGTACGAGCTTCAATCCTCTACCGAGGCACGCTAGCTTCTCCAAACAATGTCCTTTCTGATTTATTCAGTGAGAAAACACGTCTTGCGACACTATAAAGCCCACATACAAATGTTACCCTAGTAGCGCCAGTTGCTCCTACAACACCAGTTACTCTTGCAACACCAGGAGAAAATCCAAACCCAACCCAGAAGCCCCTATACTGTAGGTATTGTTATTCACAAGGGCATGAATTGCTCAAATGTCCTTTTCGCCTGTGTAAGGTTTGTAGAGAACCGGGCCAATATCTTGCAGACTGCTCGAAACTTCCATCTGGAAATCAGTCAAATGAGAACCACTATTGCTCTCAAGGCTCTCGAATTCAGTCATATTTTAAGCCAAAGAATGTTATTGCTGTAGCCACTGATACTCCACCAACTTCATCCAGCTCTTCACCTAATTGGAGTGGTTTCTGTACCGCGCTTACCAAGGCTCTAAATAAAACTGGTAACAATGTAGCCATGTCAGTTACACCAGGTACATCTCAATGGTATTTTAATTCTACCTGTTGCAATCACATGACATCTGATTCCTCTATCTTTTCTTCTAAAACCTGTGATGAGCATGCACCTACTATTCACACTGCTAATGGATAAAATATGTTGGTCAGTCATACCGGACATATTGACAGTTCTCATTTATCTCTTCCAGATACATATTTAGTCCCTGAGCTTACGCTCCACTTTATATATGTTGGACAATTATGTGATCTTGGACTTGATTTGTATTTTTCTTCTACTAGTTGTCGTATGCAGGACCTTCAGACATGAAAACTCCTTGGGATCGACCATAAAGTTGGACGTCTCTTTGAGCTCACTCACCTCCAAGTCCCATCCTCATCATCACCAAACTAATCAGCCGTATCCATCCCAAGACTCTCACCCATGGAATTGTGGGACTCTCGATTAGGTCACACTTCATCCATTCATCTTTGTTCTCTTATTTCTAATGGTCAGTTAGGTTAATTTCAGCATGAGTCTTTCCATTGTATTAATTGTCAACTTGCAAAACAATCAGCTTTACCTTTTAATAAGAGTAAGTCTGTTTCCCTTGCACCTTTTGATTTAGTACATTATGATATTGGGGGGCCTTTTCCTCATGCAACAATGGGTGGTGCTCACTATTTTGTTATATTTGTGGATGACTATTCTCGATAGATATGGTTGTTTCTTATGAAAAACATATCTGAATTATTTCAAATATATTCTGATTTTTCTTCTATGGTTCAAAGTCAATTCTCTCGGAATATCAAAGCTTTTCGCTCAGATAATGCAATGGAATACAAAGACCGTGCTTTTTCTAAACCTACTTCACAAAAATGGCATTCTTCCCCACCGCTCGTGTCCTGAAACCTCCCAACAAAATGGACGAGCTAAATGCAAATATAGACACATTTTTGACACCGTTCGTGCTCTGCTCATTTTTTCTTTATGTCTTGAGCACTTATGGGGTGAGGTTGCCTTAACCGCAGTGTACACAATCAACCGTGTTCCTTTCATCACAATCCAAAATCAGCTCCCATTTGAGCCTTTTTTTGGTAAGCATTTGTTTCGTTCTTCTTAAACCACATGAACATAACAAATTGGAACCAAAGGCTCGCCAATGTTGTTTCCTTGGATATGGTATTGAACATAAGGGGTATCAGTGTTGGGATCCTATTTCTAAAACTCTTTGTATCTCTCGTTATGTCATTTTTTGGTAACATCAAATGTTCTTTTATTACGGTCATTTGACATGTCTACCATCCCTAACTCCAGATTCTTTACTGATCCATCTATTGAGTTTTCCGAGGACCCAATTTCAGGTACTATCGAGTCCACCTTTGACCCACTAGCTTATTTCACCCTTCCAGATCCAGCTCCAGCTCTAGAACCGCCCGCTGACCTCACCCCTCCAACTCAATCGGTCGTCCCTGAGGATATTCCTATATCTGATGAGTCTGTACCGACTTTCTCTGAGCGCCATCCTCTTGATCACCCCCGCAGATCGACTAGGGTAACTCATCATCCCTCTCATCTCCATGATTTTCATTA
Organism: Eucommia ulmoides; assembly: GCA_016647705.1. Lineage (NCBI taxonomy): Eukaryota > Viridiplantae > Streptophyta > Magnoliopsida > Garryales > Eucommiaceae > Eucommia > Eucommia ulmoides. The sequence goes on along the minus strand of CM028339.1, from coordinate 48,351,186 downwards.
TTTTTCTACTATATTTTATCTACATGAGCCTCAATCATATAAGGAGGCTGGTACTAATCCTCTTTGGCAGAAAGCAATGGACGAAGAACTTCAGGCCCTAGCCAAAACTCATACTTGGGATATCGTGGATCTGCCTCCTAGGAAAACTTCTATCAGATGCAAATGGGTGTTTAAAATCAAGACGCTTTCTGATGGCTATGTTGACCAATATAAAGCCCTACTTGTTGCTAAGGGCTTTGCTCAAGAATATGGCATTAACTATGAAAAGACCTTTACTCCAGTGGTGAGGCTCACATCTGTTCTTACACTTCTTACCGTTGCCGCCATTCGGAAATGGACTCTTTTTCAAATGGATGTCAAAAATACATTTCTCAATGGCGACCTACTTGAGGAAGTCTATATGCATCCACCTCCCAACCTAGCTACCTTTTGAAATAAAGTTTGTCGTCTTCGTCGTGCTTTCAATGGATTAAAACAAGCTCCACCTACCTGGTTCGCCAAATTTAGTACTACTATTCATCAGTTTTGGTTTACATCTAGTGATCATGATTTGGCTATGTTTATTCACTACACTGCTAATGGTATTATCCTTCTTTTACTGTACGTGGATGATATGGTTATTACTGGAGAAGATCTACTTGGCATTTCTGAACTGAAACAGTTTCTTTGTGGCCAATTCGAGATGAAAGATCTCAGCGTACTCACCTATTTTCTTGGCCTCGAAGTCTCATCCGGTTCAGATGAATATTTTCTCTCTTAGGCTAAATATGCCTCTAATCTTCTTTCAAAGACTGGGATCACTAACTCCACCACTGCCACTACTCATCTCGAGCCAAACATCAAACTTACTCCATTCAATGATTCATCTCTTCAGGAGGTCACTCTATATCGCCAATTGGTTAGAAGTCTTGTATACCTTACTGTCATTCTCCCCGACATTACCTATGTTGTTTACCAGGTTAGCTAGTTCTTGTTCACTCCTCAGACCACTTATTACTCAGCTGTTCTTTGCATCCTTCGGTATGTCAAGGGTACTATGTTTCATGGGCTTCATTTCTTAGCTCAGTTTGCTCCCATCTTACAAGCTTATTATGATGTCAATTGGGATGGTGACCCCACTGACAGACGTTCAACCATTGCTTACTATTTCTTCTTGGGTAACTCTCTTATTTCCTGGTATAGTAAGAAACAAACTGTGGTTGCTCGCTCCAGCACTGAAGCTGAATATTGTGCCATTGCTGATGCAACTCAAGAACTTCTCCAGCTTCGATGGTTACTAGCCGATATGGGTATCTACTCTCCTACTGCCACTACTCTATACTATGACACTAAGAGTGCTATTCAGATCGCTCACAATGACGTCTTCCACGAGCGTACAAAACACATCGAGACTGATTGCTACTTCATTCGCCATCACATTCACCAGAATACACTTTGCCTACAATTCGTCAATTCAGCCTATCAAACTGCAGACATTTTCACTAAGACTTATCCACCTGGATGCTTTTACTATTTGGTTTCCAAACTCAAGTTTACCTTTCACTTATCGCCTTGAGTTTAAGGGGAGATGTTAATGTAATAATGGGTTTAGCCTACATGGCCCATTAGGGCAAAACCCTAACCCCTACTTCCCCCATAAATATATGTGTATAACTTGTAGTCTATGTATATTTTCTCATAATATCAGTAAATAATTTATTCTCCACTTCTCAATTATTTTAACATTGCTTATGTGCTAATAAGAACAACTAAGCCTTTATACTACTTAAGTAGGGTCGGCAACATGAATCCGATTACGCCATACTAAACGATCAACTCAGTCAAGTTGCATTAGGTAACTGACAACTAGCGTAAAATTTTGTCTGAACTTTTATGACATGAATCATGCTCATGTGCTCATGTGCTTATAACCATAATTTAACTCACATGATGCATCCAAGCAATTATTGAGTGAAATTCAATATTCCAACAATAGCAGGGAAACTGGATATATAATACCAAAAGGATCAATTCCAAAATAACACAAATGTTTTAAGATGCTAGGACCATGCCGATCCAATTTTCAACATATAAATATTTAAAAGTATATAAGAGGAAACAATAATTGATGATCTCAATTAGTAAGTCATTTTATTTGGACGAATTAAAATCTCACAAATAATATTTCAATGATTTTATTTTATAAATAAATAGAAAGGTGTTAAATCACTTACCACCACTACATCAAAAACTGCCTATAAGGGCACTCTTGTTAGGACACTATAGGTATTGTGCCCATAAAGGTGCTTTTCAGGGCACAAATTTGCTAGTGTTGCATAAAAGTAAATTTGTCAGGACACTATATGTATTGTGCCCTATATAGGTGCTTTTTAGGACACCATATGTATTGTGCCCCTATAATCAAATATTTAAAGGACACAAAGTAGTGTCCCAATAAAATTTATCTAGTAATTAAATAAATTAATATCTATATATAATGTAAAAGGATAGGAAATGGTGCCCTAAAAACAGAAACTATATTAGGGCACAATTGTGTCCTATTATAATTTAATTATAGGTCAATTAATGGTGTCCTAATATATATATTAAAATAAATTAAAAAGAAATAAATTAGAGGACAATTAATGGTGCCCTAATATGTATAATAAGATATAATAAAATCAATTGAAAAAAAATGTGATAATCATGTTTAGAAACGATGAAAATGACGTTATTTCTTGACAAAACGATGTCGTTTTGTGTGGACGCCAAATAAAGAAAAATACCTCCCACTCACATTTTTGGTGGAAGGGAGCCCTAATATTCACCATAGCACTACTGCACTTAATTTGTGATTTGAGTAAAATTGCGTTGATCCTTAACCCCCCCCCCCCCCCCAAAAAAAAAAAAAAAAGATGCTGGAAATTTGGTGTTCCTGTTCCCCATCCAAATCATCTTCAGGCCTTTTTTTTTCAACCTCTTTTTGCTTCTCTCTTCCATTGAGAGCTTCTCCCTCTAAAAAAAAACCCTAGACGATGCCTTCTTTGCCCACCGATTTTTCCTCATCTCACTCTCACTCTTTCAGTCGATCCTCCATTGCCTAACGCTCTCTCTATGTCTATGTTCCTCTCGCGAACTCTGATGACGAGATCCATCGGCCCTCACCGTTGCTCGGCTACCCAGATCTGGCTGCCCTCACCATCGCAGCCGCTACCCTATGTCCTAGTCAGACCACCATCATCTGACCATCGCCATCGATCTAGCCGAAGGTAAGACTTCTCCCTTTTCTTTTTTTGACTTTCTTCTCTACTTTTTGCTCTTTTCTTGCAGGTTCACCGTCGAAGGCTCACCGTCTTCGATGACGAATGAGTCCAACACAGGAATATGTGGGCTAAACAAATACAGCCGATTTGGCGAGGTTTGGTTATTTTTCGTAGATCTTGATTATTTTTTGTGTGTTTAGTGTTTCTGTTTCTTGGTTTTGTTCTACTCCCATGTTCTCTTTGATTAATCCATCGTTGTCGATTATGTATTTTAGGTTTGCCAACAATTTGGTTCAGAAATTTCAAGTATCATTTTGATGTTCAACCCTAATTTCTCTTAATTTTCAAACATAGTGTCCGAACAAAAATTTCTTCTACCATTTTCCCAAATTAGTGTTTCTGTTTACATTAGAGTTTCTGTTTGCAGTCAAAAATTTCAACTATCACTTCACATAATTTTCCTTGTTGGCCCAGTAAGCTACCCTAGAGGGGATGAATTGGGTAGTATTAAAAAATTATCAGAATAATAATAACACTTCAAAAATTCAAACAATTAATTTTATCCTAAAATTAATTATTATCTTTATAACAGCGGATATGTGTTATCAACTAGGTGCACACCAAATAATAATATAAGTAAAATAAATAAAGCAGCACACCACGATATATCCTGGTTCACCAAGCTACTCTTGGTTAATTCAGTCCTTCGAGCCCTAAGAAAATTCGTACCCACGAAACTCAAAACCCCTTTAAAGGTAGGAACCAAACCCTCACAAATATTCTTTTCACAGGCTTAGAATCAACCTTTACAAATTTATTTTCCCAAGCTCAAGAATAACCTCTACTTTTTACAAGCTCAAGAATACCCTATACTTTTTACGGGCTCAAGAATAACCTAATTATTTTTATACCTTAGGTTAAAGAATCAAAATCTCATAGAAACACTCCAACTATCCTTTTCTCAAGTAATGATAGAACCGTTACAAAATCACTCACAAATTCAGTCAATGGAGAATAAATACCTCAATCTCTTTATCGGAAGAGATTGAAACCCAATTACCCCTGATTAGATACTCCCAATAGTATCTAATCCGCACACAACTCATCAATTACAAGAAATTGATAAGTTCTTCCCACTCGGAACTTCTACCACTTCAAATAAATTTAAACTCGATTAATGTCCCGATAATTACTAGTGATAGAATTTAGTAAGGAAGCAAAAATCTGATTATAAAAATAATGTGGGTAGCACAAAATTGAGCACGTAATCAGATTATCTCACAAATCGTTTTAAAAGAAGTTTTATGCTTTTAAAGTTAAAAAATGATTTCTCATACAATCAATTAACCATGCAAGCAATGATAGCAATAGACTCAGTAAAGAATATGCTTGGAACACTTTCACCAAAAATATATAAAAATCTGATTATGATAAATATGAATAGCACACAAATAAGTATGTAATTAGATTTTCACCAAAAATCGTTTTAAAATATTTTTATGTGATTTAAAGTTAAGAAAACGATTTTATCAAGATCTTATCAACCAAGCAAATATAGAAAAATAAATATGTAGTAAATATTAATAGCTTAGAAAGATCTCACCCAGATAACACCGAAGAATTATAGATTGGAATACTAGACAACTCAACTCGGTGACGCTTACACAATCAGCGCTTTAACTCAAGAACTTCTCAATAATTGATCTCACAATTTGATCTCTCAAAATAATATCAGAATGATTAATCTTATAAAAGTTTATGAACTTAATAATTCTTGATATAATCTCGTTTAACATGTGAAATCTACAGGTCTATTCATAGCCACTTGAAACAACCCCTATAACGGCTAGTTTTCATAATATAAGTATCTAAAAAGCACCTATAGATCCTATTTATCGATTACTTTCCTTTTTGGTATATTTGACTTAATTATAATTTTTAAAACATTCAAATTAGTCCCTTAAATATTTCTCAAACTCAAATCAACAGGATAGAAAGAATTAATTGTACCAATTTGAGAAATACTTAAAATACATAAACCATATTAATAGGGATATTCAAATAGGAGTATCATATCTTTAAAATATCCATATCCCTAAAATATATCAATCAAGTAAACAAATCATGGCTACTTAATGGCCAGTATTTAAATCAAAATCCACAAAATCTTCAAAATTCGAAACTGGCCAGCAATCGACAGACACACATCCATCGGTCGACCGCCCAATTTAGGATGTAGTTCAAGCCAAAATTCCATCGTCATAAGTCGACTTACCTGTCGACCTATGATACAGAGAGTTTATCTTTTAAGCATAGGTTGATCTACCTGTCGACCGAGAGATTCAGAGACTTTTTCTTTTAAGCACAAGTTGACTTACCTATGGACTGCCTATGCTGGAATTCTTCTCCTTAATTATTTTTTTGACCTTTTCACCCCTTTAACCGATTTCTTTTCTCGGTTACTTCCACTAAAATATTAAAATCAAGTTTAATCAATTATATTTATTTCGTTTTCAATTACACATAGGAGCAAATAATTTCACTAATTATGATCCTATCAAAACACACATAAATTTAATTTTTTTTTGTGTCGTGTGTAATCCTAATCGGGATACATTAAGAGTAAAAATTAACCTGAGTTATTTTTTCCTAAATCCTTCAAAATCTCCGGTCTCTTAATATCCATCGTCTTTTTTAGTCTCCTTAGCATCCATAACTCTCTTTACTCAATTCTTCATGATAAATCATCAATGGAACTTCAATATTGAAACACTCAATAAAATCGTTAGTTCCATAAAAAAAACATCAACCTTTAATTTTCTATCAAAATCTTTGGATCAACATCCCCTAATTAGTGTTTCTGTTTATATTGTGTTCTTCATTTGTGTTCTTATTTTTGTTTAGTGCTTTTGTTTTTGCAGTCTTCTACTATTGTGTTCTTCATGTTCTCTTTGTTTTGGATAAAAGTGTAATTTTGGAACAGAAGGTTGCGGATATAAAGAAAATCTTCTCCTCCTCCTATCACAAATGCTCTCATTTCCATCTACAATCGACAACTCCGAAGCAAATTATCTCGTCTATGGAAATCTTATAACACAATACCAGATCATTACATACTCGAATAAGGTAATTTTTATTTTTTTTTCCCTTCAGAACTTTTCGTATTGTCTACAGTAAGTAAACGATTTTCAGTTATCTTGTTTTTGGTTTGATGCTTTATCTTTATTTCTCCGGTATAATTATAAAGTGTGTTTTGTTTTTCTTTTTTATCTTCAATAGAATTCGAAAAAAGAGAAATCTGTATTATTCAATGGCGATGAAACTGGGGTGTTTAGATGATTTGTGCTGTGCAGCTTATGTTACTGTAGAAATGCCTCAAAAGTACTTTTATTTTTTTTAGCTCAAATTCATCACTTGTTTGGTTCGTAAAATGCTTAAATTGTATAAATTTTACTTGAAATTTCTTATTGAGGAATTCGTGGGGGATAATTTAATACCCTTTCTGCCTTTTTCTCTGAACTATGATTGATCTTCAGTTCATTATCCACAAATTTCGCAAAGATCAAATTCACAATTTGATGAATGGTTTAAAGAAGAATGTTGGCATTTCAATTAAGTTGTCTTTTGCAGGCATTGATTCATGTTGTTGAGAGAAATTGGAGCCATAATCATGGCGCAATTACTTTCCACCACTTGTTCATTGAACATCTCCTCAAGCAGAAAACCTTATTCCAAAAGGATTCAACCTCTTATTCTTTTTTATCTTTGATTACATTAGAGATGAACAGTTGAATAGAATGCTTCAGGTTTGCTCCAACCTACCTAATGGGCTTTCTTGACTTCATTTCCATGCTTAATGATTACCTAATATCATATTTGGTTTTCAGGGCACAAAATGATTGAAATTACAAGGGGACTGAGAAAGCGGTGCTGTTTTGTGTATCTGTTCAGGTAAGGTAGTGTGTTTTTAATAAATTTTGAGCCATTGTTTTCTTTTTAGCTGCTGGATTAACTTATGTGCTTCTTTCTCTCTGTCGGGACCTAATTCGAATTTTGAATTCTTTGAGTTTTGATGGTGGGGAAACGTTGGAAGATAGATACTTGCCTAGACTAAATGCTAGGAAGAGAAGCTTACTTATTTTCTGTGCTCTAGTTTCCCGGCACCGGAAGTTTTCTGATAAGTAATGCGATTCAACATGCAATTTTGTTTTATATGTACGACAAATAAAAACAATTATACTCACTTTGTGTTTTCTTGTATTTACAGGCTTATGCCAAATATTGTAGATTATGTTTTCGGAATAATAAAGCATGTCCCAAAAATTAGTGTATGTTTTATAACCTATATGATTGGATATCCAAATAGAAGGAAGCTCTCATTTAGTAGGCATGGACTTTCTTATAGTTATCATGGTTCTTATAAAACGCATTAAAGATTGCACAATGTACACAATTGTGCAAACAATGATGCTGAGCTTTGAGTAAAGTGATTGGTTATTTATTTACATCGTACCATTCTTCTTGAATGTTTGACCATTAGACTTTATATTATTGCATTTGTGTTTGCTAATTGTTATCTTTTTCAAATGTTTTCTGCAGAAGCTAGATTTCTTGTCAGAGAGAGTTGTTTCATTGGCATTTGATGTTATTTCACATGTTCTAGAAACTGGACCCGTGAGTTCACTTACATTGGTGGTTTGCTCTTTCAGTATTTTTGTTTTACCATTTTTTAATATATAATTTACCAACAGAGAAAATGTCTTAACTATTCTGGTGTATTCCACATTGGGTTTGTTTATTAATCTGAAACTTGTCACTATATGATCTGGAAACAGGGATGAAGGCTAATTTCACCTCAATTTTCATCTTTGTTGGATTCCGCAATATGTCCTGCACTAGTAATGAATGAGAATGTGTGATTTCTGATATTACTCCTTTTCAATTAATTCGATACTTACCTATATGAAGTTCATGCCTTTGTCATCAATTTCATGATTTTTCTTTATGACCTAAGGAAGTGCATCTCTCTGCTGTGTCTCTATAATGTTTGCTGAGTAGGACATTGTAGAGTGGGAAGAAGATGCAGATGAATACATACGGAAGTATCTTCCATCTGATCTTGTATGGATCTACTTGTATTCCTTTTTAGGTTTAACATTTATTAGTTTCACCTTAGATTGATTTTATTGCTTGATTTCTTTTACAGGAAGAAATTTCAGGATAGATAGTTGATTTTTTCACTGGAAGAAAAGTGCTTTGAATTTACTTTTGTAGTTAAACTTTGTTTTTATTTACGAATGGTAACTTAGATGTTGAAAGGAAGTAGTGCCCCATAACGAGTATAATTTTGTGTATCTTTGGGGTTTTTAATTCCCCCTTTTTAATAAAAAAATTTGAGTTCTTTATATATTTTGTGTTGTGAGAAATTTTTAACTTTTATTGTTTGGATTTAGAGTAATTTGATATTTTAAAATAATTTTAAATTACAAAAAAAAAAAAAAAAAAAAATTAGATACTTTTTGGGACGATAAATAGTGCCCTTATATGTTGGTTCTTTTTGATAATTTTGTGACACATTCTTATGTCCTAATAAAAGTTTTTCACAATACTTTGTAGTGCCCTAATATATATAATTTAAAAAATATAAAATGCTATAGAGGTAATATATGGTATCCTAATATTTATATTATAGGACACTTATTATTGTCTTAACAAGTTCAAACAAAAAGAGCACTATATAGTGCCCTTATAACCTATTGGGGCGGCTTTTTACGAGGCACCAGTTCAAGTGTCTCAAAAAGCTCAAATGTTGCAATAGAGGCTCTGTCACGACATTTTTTCGTGCCCCGATAGGCCATGTTTGTTGTAGTGCACGATACCGCAACTAATTTCATCAATGAATTTAATGATAAATCTTTTTCACGGTTCTATTAATCGATAAAACTATTAGAATGCATCCAGAACTTATATTGGGTTCGAAGAAAGTTAAATTTGATTCTAAGATCTATTATTTTAATAGTCAAATTTGCATCTTACCCCTAAAATCTACTAAAATAATATACATACATATATATATATATATATATATATATATATATATATATATATATATATATATAAAGTAGATCTACCCTTCTAATTATAAGATCACCTCAAAATTTTGCAGCTCAAGATTTTTTTTTTTCCCCCCCTTAATACTTTGCAGCGAGGAGGCCAGAGCTCCCTCTATATATATGTAAACATAAGGTTATGTTTAGACTTATGACACTAATATCCTCGTAAACTTATGCAATATCATTATTACATTCCTTAATCATACTTTTAACCCAAAAATTGATATGATATCATAAAATAATCTTTAAAATTACACATCTAAATTATAAATTACTCACCATTAATTTAAAAAGGCTATATCTAATAATATTCGTACTTATAATAAAAAAGAGGCGGTGACCGAGCAGTTCCTTTTTGAGATTTTAATTATCGATTACACTTGTTTGTTCTATTTTGCACCCATCACTACTTATCGGGATTCGTGGACTAATTTACTCCCTCATTAATAACCGATTACATTCCTTATACTACTTTAAGATTTTATTACTCCTAACAATGTGGAAACAAATATTGTAACTTCCAACAAAAAAAGTTAAACATGAAACATGAAATTTTATCATGAACCTATTGTTGAAAAATTAATCTTTTTACACAATAATCATTGGAAGATCATCATTTTTAAAATGAGATCAATATTAATCACGTTTTTTAGAGATGAGAATCGTATTTTACGTAAATATTACATGTAATATCTTATAGTTCATGTGGCACTAAATGTTGAATGTGACATTCGGTGATTGATTTTAGCCTATTTTTCCGAGTTCTAAATTGAGATGCATAAGGATGTTATATATAACATTAACGTCACTACATTCTGTGTTCTATGTGAATGTTGAATATAATATCTAATGTAATAGAAAATAACATTAATTAATATTGATAATAGAATAAATTATTTGCGTATTGAATGGAATATGAACTACTGATAAAGATAATTTTGATGTTAAATGTAACACGTGAAAACTGAAAATTCTGAAAATACCCTATTAAATGTAACATAAAATGTGAAAACTAAAAATTTTAGAAGTACTATTTAGAATATAACATGAATGTGAAAATTGAAATTAATAAAAAAAAATAATGAAATTGATATCGTTTTGTAAATTTTATTTAGATGAATCCATATATATAATTAAATTGTGAAAAAAAATGTGTACAACAATAGTTATCCTGATTTTAATAAAATGACTTGGTTGAATATGGAAATTCATAATCCCTATAAACTCGTGAAGGGAAAATAAGTAATCTGGTAACCAGAGTTTTTTGAATTTGGGATCAAACGATTCGTGAAAACTACGGGATGAGAGTTCTCGGTTTATCATATACTAATTGGCATTTATTGATAATAGATAATTGATTTTAGGCTTATTAGGTAATTTTCCTTGAAAAAAACATGCAAGAATTATAGTGCGGGATTCTCTCATTGATTCTTTCCATTAAGGGGTCTTAGTAGATTTGGAAGAAAAAGATTTTAGGAATATTGTGTATTTAAACAACCTTAGCCTCCCAAGTCCCTTGTAATTTGCAAGAGACCACTTCTTCTAACTAGGTATCTTCTGAGTTTTTTTGGAGAGTCTCTCACCTTGACTCAAACTTTTTGGATTGAGATTTGAAGTTTTATTTCAATCAAGTATTTAAAAATCAGCACCACCCGTCTTAAGGATCATGTCTAAAGGTTGCAATTAATCCTGTTTTTGCTGGAAGAGATTAGTGTCGTATGCAACTTTTGAAGCATAAGCATCATAGAGAAAAGTAGGTCGTCTCCAGGTTGAGGTTTCAAGGAGATTGTTAGACTGATTTGTATCCATCGTTGATGAAGATTGGATAAAGGAACTTCTGTGGATTGGACAAGTCAAATGAAAGGATATGAATAAAGCAGTGCAACATGAGCCTTCGAGGAGGAGGACCATAGCATAAGACTAGAAGTGTTTTTGTCAGGTGTTGTACTTGTTCATAAGCTTGCTTTCTATTGGAATTGCTTGTGTCGCAAAGCAACGACATGATTTTTCACCCTTCTAGGTTTTCATGTATATTTTTGTGTCACCATATTTACGCTCCCGCACTTTTATTCTGTTTCGTTTTCTTTAATCTTTATATTGCTCAGGCAACTATTATAAACTAAAGATTAAGATCAAAGATTAAATATAGTGGTCTAGCGGATTAAAAAATTGTTCTGCCCCTCCTCCCCCGACTTCTTAGGGATAAATGTTCCCTTCTTTTGACTAGGTTGTTTACCTACAGGATCCTTTCCTGCCACAACCTACTAGATTAATCCATTGTTAATTTTGTGAATATTCTGTCCCTAGTTTGTGTAGATCTATTTATTTATATTTGTAATATAGGTCTAGGACATGAGACACATCCATTGGACGACCGCCAATTTTTCATGAGAAATTTTTCCTATATTGTAAAGTCTGAATGAAAGCTTTTCTTAAGTCGAGCACGTGGGGCTTGCTATCAAGTTGTATGGACTCCTCGATGACTAAATGCAACAATAAAATTTGTCAAAATCAATCAATTAGATCAAACTGAAATGAACAAACTTCACGGGGAAAATTGCAAAAATTAAAACATCAAAAGACAAAGTAAGACGGCATTGAAATGCGATTAAGTGAAAATTAAGTTACTTTTAAACATAGTAAAGAGACCCACTCAACGAATCGAAGTTATTTTGAACGTTTAAACCCCAAGAGCAGCAAAGGCAATTATAACTTGTTATTAGATGCAACCTGAAGCACCAAATTTGATGCAACATCACCCAGGACGGTTCATAGTAATTGTTTGCAATTAAATCGAAACCGGTATCCGAATAACAATTAAATATGTTTAAATCGATAAAATTCTGGTCGCATAAACAATTTGTTATACTTCCTGGGTGGATATCTTTTGAATCTTCTCAATAAAACCCATGAATGTATCCACGCTCTTCTCATCTGCAGAAATGTAAAAGAAATACTCACCACTTATTGGAGTCGTTTTGGCTAAAATATCAAACAGAACTTGCTTTTCAGTAATCAGAAATCATACTAATTTTTTTTTTTTTTTTTTTGCCAATTCCAAAAAGCTTCTTTTTTCCAAAACAAAATTATTACAATCAGTGGACAAAAGAAGTCCTAATTAAATACAACCACACGAATATAATAGATGATATGAGCATACGAGCCTTAAACGTCACTGAACCTAGTTGTCATGCATTGTAACCAAGAAAACTCTAGCCGTCAACCTCAGCTCCCTTGTCCCCTATTTGATTTTATCCATATATTTTCAAGTCGGATTTGGTTGTTTTCCAGTGTTTTATTAGTGTTTTATTCATTTTTATTTGTTTTTATTCAAATCAGGTGTTATGGGAGAAATGGTGCAAAATATGTGAAAGTGCTGTAACTTCAAGGCTATATTTGACCATGATGTGATCTGATTTTGGAACATCTCAAAACTTGGAAGTTGTATACCTACATCTTAGCTTTCTATAAGTTTTTGAATCACCTCAATCGGAGTTTGTACGAGAAAGTTACGGTGAAAATACGAATCAGGCATCTACACTGACCGTATCTCGCTTCAGCGAGTTCCTGTCAGAGAAGTTTCTGACCCCTACTCGCTGCAGCAACCAGACACCAGCTGGCGACGATATTTTTGAGATATTTTGCATTTATTTTGGTATCCACTCATTTCACACACCACCTAGAACGTTTTTTTGGGAGTTTTTGGGAGCTCAAGATCAGACCAAGCAAGAGAGTTCATCAATTGAAGAAAAGGAAACAAGATCGGAGCGGATTTTACAAAAGTGGAACCTTCCATTCTTCAGATATTGGCTATTCTCCCTTATTTCTCTCTTTATTTCTAAATTCTTGTTTGTTGTTTGATCATGTATATATTGTTTTTAGTTGAATATTTGGCTATGGCCATGAGCTAAACATTTATTATTTAGGGATTGATGTAGTTTACAAGTATTTTGTTTGAGTAAAACGTTGTTTCGTTATCGGTTGTTTATCTCTATTCGATTGTGTTTACCGTTCTTTTACTTCCATATTATGCTTATTATGATATTGTGGTTGATTTAAGAATACAGTGTTTGACACTCGGGAGAGGTAACCCTGGATTCGAACTAGGGTTTAAACATAACGCGATATTCTAATGTTTCGGGAGATTATTAGAACGTGTGCAATCCGTTAGGTTGGGGCAAGACTCATGTAATCATTTAGATGCTAGATAGGGATATCAATGTTGACGTGGTTACATATTCACTCACTTTATACTTGAGAGAGGTAGTGAATGAGTTTTAGAAATTTAGATTGTCGAATAGATTGATAACCGTTAATGTAAACTAGACTAAATCAAATACATATAAGTAAACGAAGTTAATCCCTAGATAATCTATTCCTATAGAATTTAGTCCTAGTATTGTAGTTTAATTTGTTGTTATTTTAGTTTAGTTTAGTTATTTTTATAAAAAAAACTAAAATTCGATCTCCTAAATAAAGTTAGGTTACGACAATCGCGATACTTAACGAAGATTTAAACCAATCCCTATAGATACGACAACCCTACTCACTTTCTATACTATTAAAACTTAAGCTGGTGCACTCGCGAGTAATTCAAAGCGATTAAAATATCGCCAGCAAATTTTTGGCGCCGTTGCTGGGGATTGGCTTTTAGATTGTTGTTAATATTGTGAATAAGTTACTTGATTTAATTTAGGCATTTATTTTATTTTTAAATTTTGTTTTTAGTTTGGTTTGTTTTACGAGGTACTTGGAGATGGGTGATCAACAGGTCTTCTTGAGTTTTTCTCAATAGGATTCGGTTCCCCAATCATCGTTTCCCGGAAGAGTGTCAATTACTGAACTTCCTCGACAGGTTACAAGTCGCAACAAGAACTTGGGTAGAAGGAAGAAATGGTACTACCTCTTTCTACCAACTAACGGTGAACGAAGCCTATTGGTTGTTGGAAGACATGGCGAAGTTTGACTATCAAAGTTGAAATTATTCAACATACTACAAAAGCTTCGGTGATAGTTCCACCGTTTCGACGCCATGGAATGACACCCCAAACCAACCTGTGGAGTCTTCCCTTACCTTGGAAGAGATGTTCGCAGCATTCATAGAAGAGACTCAAGCTTTCCGGAGGGAAATACATAATCATCTCAATGAGCATGAGGATCGTCTTAACAATATTGAGATGACCTGCATTGAAATTGATATGACCGTAAAGTCTCTTGAGATGCAAATTGGTCAGCTTATTTGCTTTATTGAGGCTGAGTCAGAAGTTGTGGCCCTGAAAGACATACAAGTCACATCCATATGTGAAAGCCACCAGGAGGAACCGAATGCAAGCGGGAGGAACTTGGGTGTGTTCAATGACGATGATTCGAATGAGAAGAAAGCCCAAGCATGGATTATCGATGAAGAATCACAAGATGTCAATTGTGAGTCTTCTTCGTTTGAGATCCAAATTTTGATGCCACCCCCGATCCAAGACGATCACATCCATGAGGATCCGATGTGGCTCACTTATCCTCCACCACCTTTTGCACTGCTCATTCAAGCTTCCTAAGCACATGAGCCGAAGAAGAATCAAGTTGAGAGTACGTGTCGAACAATGCTACATTTCGCCAAGTTTGAGGGCGTTGAGAATTAAGACCTGTATGTTGTGTTATATGACACATATTATGGGCGGAAACCGCTCTTTGACGATCCATTATTCATGTCAAGCCGAAGATATTAAACCTAGCGCTTCTTGGGAGACAACCCAAGTTTCAAAATAATAGAGCATCACTGCCTACCACACTCAGAGGTGAGATTGTCTCGCCTCCCAAGTATGTGTTCAAAACCCCCTTCGTCACTATGCTATATGCCGTTTGTTGAGTTTGATGTTGGGTCACTGTGGACATTACCCATTCTAAGTTTGGGGAGATGTTTTGTATGTTTTATAGCATGATGTCTTTTTGTTAGTTATGTAGTTAAGTTAAATAGTTGTTACATGTTGTGTAGTTTAAGTAAAATTGTTTTCATGCATGTTTGTTTAGTATAGGTGTAAGTGTGTTTATGTTTGTAGTAGTTGTTATTGTGTGTTCAGTTTTGTGGTTCTTCTTAACCATTACCCGATGATGATATTATTTTTTAGTTGCTTATCAAGGTCAAGCATAATACCCATTCAAGTGTGTTTTGTGTGCTTGACATTTTGTTTTGGTAAAAGTCATTCTGAATCCTAATTTGCACGAGCACGTAGACGCAATGTACTAGTTATCAAATTGATTTCACTCTGATTATCCAGTAGCCAAGTTCATGGTAATTTAAGAGATTTTAGAACCTGATTGAGGGAAACTCGAGGCGAAATCCTAGGCGAGGTAGTTCAGGAGATATGATTTAGGCATTCATTTTGATCGCTTGAGCCGTTGAAGCCTTCCATGCAAAATGTTTTACCCCTCGTTACCCTGTCGAAGCCTGTTAGCCGTTTCAATTCTGAACACGTATCAAAAAAATACCCTGGCCAATTAAATTATTTCCGAACCACTATCGCAAAACCTAAGGCACGATTTGAGTTGAAATCAAGTTAGCATTTGTTTATGCTAATTGAACTAAGAGATTGAGTTTTGGGCAAACATTTGATTGGTTCGGTATTTGAGTACTCACTTGTTATTTTTCTATCGTAGTTCCACACCCGTGAAATTGTACAAATCAAATAAGTTTGGGGGTGTAGTAAAAAAAAACATGTTTAAATATGATTTTGTTTTAGTTTGTTTACACAAGTGAGTACTACGTTTTAAAAAGTAAGTTCGAAGTTGTTTTGGATTGATCTTTATGGATACGAGTGTGATTGAGTGCCAAGTGCCATGGGTATCGATGATCTAAAGACGTTATCTTATTGTATATTCCTGTTTTACCCTTGGCCAGTTGATAAAAATCGAACCAAGTCCTTTCGATCTTTTTAAATTGTTTAACCTACATTAGTAGATAGTGGAACTCAGTCTGGCATATAGAAATCCTATACCTTATCGGTTATAAGTCATGAACTTTTTTTGTAGATAATCCAATCCGGTCTTTGGATGGTTGTATAATTACAGTTTTCACATACACTTGGAAAGGATCTAGAATGACGTTTACCGTTATTGAATGTTGAAATTCTAGAATACCACATGGTGCGGTTTTATTCTTGAACTTGATATGATTGGGGGCCGTTGAGGGAAAACTTTTCGGTCGATTAGTTTGAATTCAAAACTCACACGTCGTTATTTTTAGTTCGTTCAGATTTTTCGTTTTTAGTATTTGAGTTCATTAATTAGTTGTGGTGGTTTATTTTATTGTGTGGGTGTTTTTATTCGAGGACTAGCAAAATTTCACCTATCGTACATTGAAACTGACGATTGGCAGCATTTCCTTCGGAAGCCACCAATTGGGACCTGCATATCCAGGATGAATTTCTGTTTTGAGACAATCAGTTGTGTGTTCCTCAAAGTTCACTTAGAGAAAATATTATTTGGGAGCAACGACTTTAGTGACATTTTGGGTGATTTGAGGTATATTGTCTCCTAGTTAGACGTAAATAGTCAAAAAATATATCCCTGCTTGAAAGGGAAGAACTGAGATTACTGGTCGCAATTGAAGAGAAAAGTTGGGAACCTTGTCAAACTAGTTATCCATGGACTTTGTGTTGGCTTTTTCCCGAACCCAACGATGTACGGATTATTATATTTGTCTAGTGGATCAATATTTTAAGATGGCACATCCTATTGCTTGCAGAATTAGTTTAGATGCAACCGATGTCGTAAAGCTTTTCTTTATAGTAGTATGTTTGCATGGGGTCCCAAACTACATCACTTCCGATCTTGACCAAATATTTATCTCACTTTTGGCGGACCTTATGAAGGCAATTTGACACCTGATTGAAATATATGACATGTGTGGTTTTCCCCATTACTCAACGCACGCCTAAAAACAATTGAGAATGGGCTAGTTATTGTCATTTGGAAGGCCAAATCCTGTTGGGCCTAATTTATTAGGCCAGTACACAAAAGATAAAGAACATGGGTTCATGAAAAAATGACTTGTGGGAGATCTCATCTCATCAAGGCCCAATAATATTCTCAACTGATCATAAAGTGGAGATTTTCCAGAGGAACATTGGATCGGTTAAGATCATGCCGAGATTCATGGTATTCTTACTCAATAAATATTGTTTCGTTGAGGTCAGAGTGGCTATGCCAAAATATTATCTTTAATAGACCTATTTAACTTATTCTCATGTAGAAAGGTATTTGGTCGATACCACACCGGTATCTCAAATACAAATTGAAGTGTTGCAGGTGTTATTAAAGGCTAAAAGAAATGAATAGATACGAAATTGTGCAGCATTAATATAGAAGCACCAGTCATCCGCAAATAGATAGATGTGCAGACGAAGTAAATCGAGCTTTAGGTAATTTGATAATGCGCATCTCAGAAGAGAAGCCCAAGCAACGGGCCTCGCGCTGGCCCAAGCAGAGTTCGCATACAATAGCATGGAGAATCACTCCACGGTAAGGTTTCAGAGAGGCTCAAGCCATGTGACCTCGCACCGGCCCACGCAGAGTTCGCACATATTGTATGGTAAGGTTTTGTTTTACAATAATTTACTGGGTGCCACCACCGCATCAAGCGCCTCCGATACGTGGCCTGCTTTTTCAGTCTACTCTGCTCAATGACCAGATTCAATTGATATTCCAAATGTATGCCATGCCACCACGTTTCCTCCACTCACTCAAATATTGTATGCCCCAATACATAGGAGAAATATCAATATATTTTGACTCCTCTTATTCCTACCGGTTCAATGCCACCAATCAGAAGAAGAAAACAATTCCTCAGGTGTCACCTCTTCTCGTGTTCATCATTGACAAGCCAATAAAATGTTCCACGAGCAGGGAACCGCATCGTATCTAATTTACTAACCCATCCATCACTTGTTCTCTACATCAACCTACATTGGCACCATGTCAATTTCAGCACCACCGCCACGCCAGCCCTCCATGTCCGTAGTTGCACCACCTACCACATTAGATTACCTTTTATTTCTTCTTGACACGTTAAGGAGTGAGTAGCTTTATCACCATTCAGTTTGACTGACTTATACCAGATCTTTTGGACCATTTTATAGACCAAATTGTTTCACATATTGTAGTCTGGTTCATACGTTTATGTTAGGTCCCTACTAGTTTTTGTGTTGTCATAAATAGGTGACCCAGCGAGTTGCATTTTCCATTTTTGCAAAGTTAAGTTGTTCTTGTTTCCTCTTCTGTCGGAGATTGAAGCCAAAGATTGCCTACTCCTTCAGTGAAGATCTTCAAGCACTCTGGAAAATTCCGACGAAGAAAAAGATATCATTGCACACACCTAGCATCACTTGCAGACCAACACGATTTTCAAGGTTTAAAATAATATAAAACTAGGTTTTCAAAAAAATTGGCACACTGAGCATCCAGACGGATTCCGGGCAGAGGGTTGAGAATCCATACAATTTGACCATCCATCCGGACAAATTGTTCACTACCTAGAAAACGTCTCAATGGTAAAGCCTGTCCCCAGGTGGTAGTTGCGCTGCATCAATGATTGTGCGAGGTTTTCAGATCGATTCTTTCCATATAGGGATTTGGCATTGTTAACTCTAAGGGTGTGAATCCTTATGAATGAGATTTTGATTATAACAACATATTTGAGGTTTTGTATTTAACACATGTGTTGAGTGTATAAGTACAAGAGAGGATATAATAGGGACACAACGCCATGTAGAAGATTAAAGAAACGGCATAGAAGAAGGAAGAAAGAAGTGCAAGTCAAGAAGATGAAAATTAAGCGAAGAAAGATCAAGATTCAAGCGTTCCAAGATGGAGATTCAAGCCGAAGATGATCATGATGAAGATTCAGAGGCTTGCGAGGGTCTAAAATAAACTTCATGCATACCAAAAGATAAGGTAAACTTCTTCCTTATAACTCCAGTTACAATTGACTCATCTAAGATAAACACACACACATTATACCATGTGGCATATTTATCTTGTCATATATTTTTGTTTAAGATGCTTAATATTATTAAAAATTATTTTAAATCCTATCTTGTCATATATGTGTTTAAGATGCTTAATATTATTAAAAATGATTTTAAGTCAATATGGATTGAAAACGGAATTGAGTTGGTTAGAAAATAGGCTTAAAAACATGTGC
Source organism: Eucommia ulmoides (assembly GCA_016647705.1). Lineage (NCBI taxonomy): Eukaryota > Viridiplantae > Streptophyta > Magnoliopsida > Garryales > Eucommiaceae > Eucommia > Eucommia ulmoides. The sequence goes on along the minus strand of CM028339.1, from coordinate 48,331,636 downwards.
AAAGTCTGGTCGACTGACCCCCTGAATCGGTCAACCGATTAGGAAACGTAGACTAGAAGAAAATAATCCATATTAATTCGGTCGACCAATCGGAACACCTAGTTAGCCAATTCTGGCAGAAAGGTTTTATAATAGACATATATAAAAATCAATTAACTCACTTAAGGAAACTAGTCGACCAATTCGGGCAGTAGGTCCAAAAATGTCGTTTAGTCAATCTGTCAGTCAACCGATTAGGACAATTTGCAACTTAGAATGGTTGATGATGAATATTAGTCGACTACAGGGAAAATTGGTCAACCGACTGTCGAGCACCTATTGAGTATCCTTAGCTAAAATTCAAATTCGAGCTTGAAATGAACACCAAATTGATTTGAATATGCTTCTAATATTAATTAAAGTTTTTTTTATCTATCATTTGAATCAATAATTTTGAATTATAAGAAGATCCATGGGAAAATCGGACAGAATAAAATTACCATTTTTTAGCCTTAAATTGTAGCTATATATCTCCCAATAGATTTTTGCTCAATTTGATCAAATTGGAATGTTGTAATGGCTGTGTATTGACCAAATCTGATGGCTCTAACGTTCAACTCATTAATTACAGCGAAGTAATTCCTAAATCATGAACATTTGCTCAGATCAATAGCCTATAAATACTTGCCAAAAAACCTCTGTTAAAGAGACAATATTCCACACTATACACATTGTGAAAGTTTAATTTTTATGTGTTAAACACTTATAATGATTCATTGAGTGAATAGTGTTGCAAAAATACTACCTTTTCAAAAAGAGAGAGAAATTGATAGGCAATTGAATGAGCTTTTATAAGAGAAACTTTTCCTTCCAATTGGTGATATCTTGGAAGAAATTCAAGTAAGATCAAATCAATTTAAGCATGATCAACAACTTCCAAATCCTAATATTACTGGTGAGTTCATCCCTTATTTGCTTATATATTAATAGTGCTTAATTGTTTTTGTGTGAAATATTAGTGCATATACTTGTGTCTAGACTTTCTTTATATTGGTCACATCCTTAATTCTAGTAGATCTGGTAGTTTCAATATTTGATCCCTTCACGACCTATCATAATAAATAGCCGGACTAACTACTCAACATCCAAATTGTACAACAATAATGATATAATTACAAGAATAACATCAAAAATATTTATACTAATACTTGAGATTGAAACGTTTCATATAAACTTGGAATTTTACTAGTTCTCGAACAAAACACACACAGGAAAATGAAAGAAAAAAAAAACACAACTAAATTAAATAACAAACAACCTAAAAACAATTTAAACATAACAACATACAACAACCGCTAGTCATATCGAGTTCAGGCGGTAACACACATTATGTAATGTTCTAGATTTTCGACATGCAATAATGGAGAACGCTATTCTAGATCTTGTAAACGTGTTTGTGCGAGACTCAATAATATAGCTAGATAACGACCAGATTGGATCATTCACCAATGAAACTCATGATTTCGACCGTGAAGGACTAGGATTTCCATAGGCCAGATTTGGGTCCACTCTCCACTAATGTAGGCTTGGAAGTTCATAGAGATCATTAGGACTTAGTTCGGTTAAGGAATAGTTGTCCAAGGGTATTTCGGAATTGAAAACGGGTTAACATTGTTAGCTTAACGTTACCTAAGGCTCAACGCTTGGCACATTCACTCTTGAACCCCCATAGATAAATTGGAAACAATTCTAAACATGCAATTTAGACCGACGTACTCACTTGTCAAAAGAAACATAAATTATTTTTTTCATTTTTTTTTTTTTTGATAAATATATATATTTTTATTTTTTTTAACTAACTACACCCCCAAACTTATTCGATTAGTATGATTTTACGGGTGTGGTTAAAACAAAAGAAAAGCAACAAGTGAATACTCGAATACCGAACCAATCCGAAGTTCACCCTAAACCCAACCGCTCATATCAAGAAGTATTTGCAACTGCTAACTTGATTAACTCAAATGTGCCTTTAAATTCAGCGATTAAGGTTTGGAAAAAGATCAACTGGCCAGGGTATTTGTTTATGTGTTCAGAATTGAAATGTCATTTAGGTTTCGACAGGGTAATGAAGGACAAATATATTACAGGGTAGGCTTAAAAAGGCTCAAGCGACAAAACGACTGCCTAAATCACGTCTCCTGAACTACCTCGCCTAGGATTTCACCTCAATCTTCCCCTCAATTAGGTTCTAGAATCCTTAATGTGTCATGAATTTGGCTAATCAATAATCGTCCTCAAGTCAATTGAATAGACATACATTGAGTTTATGTGCTCGTGCAAATTAGGATCTACAATAATTTTTACCAAAAAGTATAGTCAAGCATACAGAACACACATGCATGGGTATTACCCTTGACTTCGAAAACAACCAAGGGGTAATATCATCATCGCGTGACGACTCAGATGAACGCAAAGCTCAGCATGCAACAACAACACAAAAACATAAATACATTCTAACTTGAACACACATGCAATACGGAAAAATAATAAAACATACTAATATCCTACATATCACCACCAAACTCAAAATGGACAGTGTCCTCAGCAAACCCGATCATCATTCTCAATATATAGGAAATTAAAGCATGCTAACGAAGGGGGTTTAGAATACTTACCTATGAGGCGAGAGAATCTCGCCTCCATTTCAAGTTGAGGGTGATGGATTTAATTTATTTGACCTTGGGTTGCCTCCCAAGAAGCGCGTGGTTTAATGTCCTCGGCCCCACATTTTCATAACGCCCTCAAGCTTGGCGAGGTTTCGCTTTGGATGGCTCGATTTTTCAACGAAATGCCTCACCGGCTTATGTACATGGCCACGCACCATAAAGCGGCTTGGAATCCCATCGAAAGGGATGCATCAATACCCGTCGATCTAATATCGGCAAGTACCCTGTATAAGAAACAAAAACAAAACTACAAACAAAAATTATATACAAAAGAAATGCCTAAAGTAAAATCGGGTCATTTACTCACAATATTGACAATAACGAACAAAACAATCCCCTGCAATCGTTACCAAAAACCTGGTAGCGATCGCCGAAAACTGAATTTACCTAACGACCAATCCCCCGCAACAGCGCCAAAAACTTGTACAACGGAGGATTCGATCCTCGCGTATTGACTACTCGCAAGTGTTCGAGGTTAAAGTTTTATTATAATGTGATCTTAAAAGATCGGGTTATCGTATCCACAGTGATTGGTGTCGTTACTATCGAGTACCGTGTTTGTCATGACCTAATTTTATCTAGGCTAAAAATAAATGTATTTAATTAATTAAACTAATACTAATTAACTAAATTATCTATACTAATATACTAATATGTTTTAGGGGAAAGAATTGACTAGGGATTAACGTGTTTACAAATATGTGTTTGATCTCAATTTACTCACGTTTACGATGTTTGACCTATTTGACAATCTCGGTTCGTAAACTCCATCGCCACCTCTGCCGAGTGTAAGACGGTGGAATTCATGACTTCGAGTCAATGAAGAAGTCCCCATCAACGTCTTAATGACCCTAGGTCACGTGAGTCTCGCCCAACATCATTGATTGCACACAATCCAACTCCCGACCGGGTCATTGGATCGTCATGTTGTGTTTACCTTATCGACAATCTATGTTCTAAAACTCCACCGCCACCTCTCCCAAGTATAAGACGGGGGAATACATGACTTCGAGTCAACAAAAAAGTCCCTCTCAACGTCTTAACGACTCTAGGTCACGTGAGTCTTGCTCTAACGTCATCGATTGTCCACAATCCTAACCCCGACCGGGTTATTGGATCGTGACGTTTGTTTACCCTAATCCGAATCCGGGGTTTGTCAAACCCCGTATTCTCTATTTATCTATCTAAGCATGATAAACAAACAATACGATAAACACAATCAATCTACGAAGAACAAACATAAATGCAACACCGAAATCATCTAAACACATATTTATAAATATATCGTTAATCCCTATACAATCCATATTTAACTCGTGGTCATAACCGTATAAACATTGAAATCGAGCTAAACATGCTCACAAAATCCTAAGTTAAAGAAATAAGGGAAGAAATCGAAGAACTTAGTCTCGTCCGAAGATTAACCGCTAAGAACGCTCAACGATCACTTCGCCATCTTCCTCCACTTCGGGATGTGAGCTCTCCCTCTAAAACTCCTAATTCCAACCCTAAGTATAGCCCAAGGGGCTCTAGTGGCCGAAGTGTGCAAGAGGAAGGGAGAGGAGTGGGTATTTATAAGCAAAATATCCCAAAAATATCTAAAAAATATCTTAGGCTGTGCATAGGTCACCGCCGTGGCCGTGGGTAGGTCGGTTGGTTGATCGCCTAGGCGGTGAAGTAGACGGTGGAATAGGAATAACATCATGCATCTCTTACGTCGCGGCGGTGTATCTTGCGCCGCGACGGTGGAATTTTAGCAAGATATTGGTCTTCTCAGTATTTTCACCGTTGCGGCGGTGGACTTCTTTCACAACTTTGCCTCCTTACTTGATTTTCTATCGTTCTTCGACCGTTTTTGGTTCGATCTTATCATTTTCGCTCTAGTTTCCTATCTTTTTGCCCCACACACCTGTTTTAATACAAAAAGTATAAAAACTAATTAAAACGTAATAAAATACTATATAAACACTCGAAAATTAACTTAATTCAGTTTGGAAATAGATAGGTAGAGAACACCTATCAACAAGCCTTAAACGTAATAATGCAAGATTGATTAAAGGGCTTACGTCCAACAACTGGTAGTACCCACAATTTTATGTCTGATACGGAAGCCATTTGGTTGGGCTTACCTGTTGAAAAGTACTTAAGGGGACTAAAAGTTGTAAATTCTGAAGCGCATCCTGGTGGTTGGAGTCGCCAATACGTACACACCAAGATTACATAGTGCGATAGGTCCATAAACTTCGTTGTAGTTCCTATGGATGATTTTAAGGTGATATTGGGGATGCAATTCTTAAGGGACACCAAGACAATCTAGATGTCTTTTGCAAATTCTCTTTGTATGATGGAAGATTAATCGTGTGTTAGTCCTTCAATGAAATTTCCGATTCAAGATAGATCCATCTCGGCTATGCAGTTTAAGATGGAAGAATGTCAAGGATAACCAAATAACATGTCAACACTTAGTAGGGGCGATACCCATAAACGCCTGTTTATATTGCGGCAAAAGGGTTGTCGAACTATGTCAATGACGTTTTGTTGAGAGAGCTTCTGAAGAGGTTTCCATCTCCTTAAGTTGGGAATCACCAAACGAACATCAAGTTCTCATTGGGCTAATCCTCTGTCATTTTGGACAATGGTGCAAAGACACACTTGTTTTTGTGGGAATACATTCAGAGTGATGGAGGTGCCGACTTGTGTGCCGAGAGTCAGGGTATTGGGGAACAAAGGCACAACCATCACTTTAGCACCATACTCCCAATGACACTGCCACACAGTTTTTCAAGCATAATGTTCGGTTATGGAATGTTCCAAGAAGTATTTCCAGTGGCAAAGATATGGGATTCAACATATTGTTCTTAAATGAATTTCTAAAGCTTATTTGGTAACATATTAATTTTTATTTTAATCACACAAGTGCTTTGCTATCAACGTGGGTTCTAGTGAGATTGTCGCAGACCAATAGCCAATGTGTCTTCATTCGGTGGATGAGCTCTAAATGGAAAAGTATCTGGGATTCTTCAACTTTAAAAAACAATGGAAATCGGATGTTGTGAATATAAATTCTCATCTTGAGAAAGTTTCCAGGAGAAAGGGAAAATAGGTTTATCAGGGGAGAAAACCACTAGAACTCAACTGGGGAGACGTAGTGATGATTTTGAGGTACCCATACATAAACCCCACACTGCTTGGTGAACTGTCAAGATTCGAGGGAAGAAGATATCATCTAGAAAAAAGCAGAAGACGCAACAACTTGCAGATGAGATTAGAAAGAACCATCAAACGAAGTCTACAAGGGCGTTGACTTCCTCAAGCGTGTGTCACGGTTTAAACTTGTCCAATGCTTGGTCTCACACACGGCTGTTTACCAGTGAACTATTTCTTTTGTTTTCTATAGTTTAGTTTCATTTTTATATTATGTCTCCTCGAGTCGCTCTATATTTTTGTTTAAACTATTTTATGGGAGGACATGTCATCAAAATCTTTCATACCTTGAGAGGGTTTTGTAGAGAGATTGAGCCACCAACCAGAAAGGCAAGAATCAATGAAGTATTTAGAGAAGTAAACATGCAAGGAACCAAACCTTAAGTAAGACAAGAAAACATACTAACACTAGAGAAACTATGTTGGACAAACAAGGAACGGTAATAACTTTAGCGAAACATTTTTTTTTTCTATTTTTTTTTTTTTTTTTTTTTGAGTTATGCACTATGCATAATTTGTGATGACTTGTTCTAGTTATGCACTAATAAGAAACTTGAGGAAGTAAATCAAGACCCTAGATTTTCACAATAATTCCAAGTTTATTTGTTATGCGGCTTCGACGTGTTGACCTCTGTTAATTGTTTTAAGATAACTTGGTCTAAAAGACAACATCGGAACATTTAAAAACAGTAGGGACTTGACTGAAAAATTAGAACATATGATAGCCTATTCAAAGTTTTGAGGACCAACAATATTATTAACCCTAAAATAAAGGAAGGATTTGAAATGTGAGCAAATTTCTATTAGAGAATACTGACCAAGTCGAGGTACCGTATGTCCCTTGGGGTGATGAATCACGACTGGATCCACAAAAGATTCTAATAAAGCAATCCCCTCTTCCTTCAAGAAGTCAGTTTCGCCTGTTCAACACATTTTATAACGGATTCTGAGTACAAGGCACTATCCCGAAACATTCTTTTTAAGCAAAAATAGTGGGAAAAATAATGTAAAAAAACATGTTTGACGAGGGTAAAAATTACAAGAAAAATCCGTACATTAATACCTACTGATTAATGTCAAAATAGGCTTAAATGGGAATATACGATATCATAGAGTGTGATGAATAAATAATTATCAATTCAAGTCAAGAAACTACGGTCCATAATGGTGTAAAATTTGAATCGGTCTATCAAATTCAGTTTGATTTATTCTCCTCAAATCAAGGGGATATTATTTTTCCCAAATCAAGAAAAAATTGTTATTGATTCAGGATTTTACTTATGTATAAGCATGATAGTTACAATTCTAATTATCATCCACTTTCTAATAACTTATTCTTACGCCAGAAGATATTTCGCCGATACCACACTGGTATCACAAGTATTTTTCTTAAGTTTTGTAAGTGTTGATGAAGGAGTTAAGAGTTAGGATCATATTGCGTTTTCAACAATTATATAATTAATTTTTGGGGAAAAAAGAAGAAATGAAGATGATCTTCATTGGTTATATTCAAAATCGGAGAATAATTATAGTGATTATGAAACATATATCATTTTTGTATTGGTAAATAAACCTTTTTTTAATGAATTATTTTAATTAAAAATACTTAAAAAGTGTTTTCTAACCCACCTAAACTTTTGGGTCCTAAAATACATTTTGACCCATGAAAAATGAGAAGAGTGAAAATGTATGTACCTATGAAATGGAGAGAAGGGCAGGTGACTGGAGATGAGAATGCATTAGCAGCAAGTTTCGGCAACCCAAATTTAGATCCCCCGAACTTTGCCCCTGATATTATTATAATAAACTTTATCTTATGCACCTTATTTAGAGCAACTCCCTCCATCTGCATGCCAGGCAGTGCTGCTGATAATATCGCACCCTGTCCAAACAGCCCCCAATCAAACATTAACAATAAATTTTTTTAATGTGGCTAAATCATAGTTTGTATATGTTGGATTATAGAGTGGGTTAGATCGACCCGTGAACGTTCACATGAGCCTCAATTTCCAGAAAACCACCATGTGAATGAATGTTGTTTTTGCTTTCAAGGATCATATTTTTTCGGTAGACATCTATTGGAAATAACATACTCTGGAATTATCTCTAATGGGTATCGGTGTCTCTAAGGTTTCTAATTTTATCAAATTACAGAAAATTTGAGTGGCATTGATTAAGGAGTGTGTTGATATTATCAGAATGCGAAATGCTGTAACTGAAAATTAAGTATGCAAAGTGAGTTAAAAACTTACCTGGCTAAAACCAAGTAGACCATCGAAGGGACCATGTTTGACCATATAGTCCTCTAGGTATGCAAGGGATTCTTCGAAGTTGAAGTATTCTGTGAAATCCTATAAAATAGCGCAAAGTCATACCTCAAATCATATGCATTAGGGATGGCACTATTTTTGGGAACAAATTCACTTTATACGTTCAATTAATTTACAATAAACTTTTGGGTTCTTTTTTGTTCCAATTGATAATTTCAACTTAGAATTAAAAAAAAGACAGTCTAATGCACAACGGCTTCTGCCACTGCGGGGTCTGAGAAGGGTTAGATGTACGCAGTCTTACTCTTATTTACAAAGAGACTATTTCAAGATTTGAATCCGGAACCTCTAGGTTATAATAGAGTAACTTTACTATTGTACCTAAGCTAATGTGAAAAATTATGTTTATATAAAAAGTGATGTAGCATATGTATGAATGAAATTAAAGCAAAAAGCTTATGCACTCAAGATGTGTGCTCCTACTAATTTAGACTATCTGAAGAAAAATCAAAGCCGTGGGTTAAGTAAAAAAAAGAAACCAATAGTTTTAAGTACCATAATAAGAAATAGTGATATACTTGAGGTGAAAATGTAGTTTGCGGAAATTACTTTTAAAATGGGCGTATTACGTGAATGGCCCTAAAATTAACAGTATTGTGGGACACGTGTTTGATCAAATTGTTCCCTAACTTTTTTCAGTTAGTTGCAATCAAGTCTATCTGCTAAGTGCTAACTTCGATCAATAAAATAAATAAATTATGACAACGTGCTCAACTCTGATAATAATCTGAGGGCAATGGAAGTAAATTCACAGCCCTCTTATCTTTCCTAAAGGCATTATTTGTTGATGAAATAATTAACTTAAATATTTTAAGAGACTAATGATTTTATTGAGCAATACTTATAGAAATTAGTTTCAGTATCAAATGAGATGAAATGAGAAATTATTTTTGAAGTTCAAGTTAGTTGCACTGGAAGCTGTTGAAGACATTTTGAGAAGCATATTTTTTGTATTATTAGGTAAAACAGTTTAATTCTTTCTAAACTCTTAATGCAAACCGATTAAGATTACGCACTAAACTTAAATATGTGTTGTTAGAGTAACTGAGATGTGGAATGTGAAAAAAACATGAGAGACTTGTATTGATTTATGAGAAAGATACATTTACAGAAATATATAGTGAGTCTATATATAGGATGTGACTAGGGTAATCTTGGTAGGGTTAGGGTTTGATTTTTCTAGTGAGACTAAAGTTTAATATAGTGGGTCAATGTTCACATACATATATTAACATACCCCCCTCAAACTAAAGGTGGTATAAAGACGTGAACTTTAATTTAGAAACCGTAGTGTGAAAGCGTCTGGGTGGATGAGCCTTGATAAAATATTTATTTTTTGATCAGCTGAATTGACAGATTAAAGACGAATAATAGTCTAAGGAATGTGGTGATAGATGAAGTGACAGTCACTCTCAATGTGTTTTATAAGCTCATGGAAAACCTCATCATGGGCGATCTAGATAGAACTCCTATTGTCACAGTATAGAATAATGGTTGTGGGGGAGAAGACTCCCACATCAGCAAGGAGCCAACGAAGCCAAAGTAGTGCTTGTGTTGCATCAGCGATGACACAATATTCAACTTCAGTTCTGAAGCGAGCAACCACGATTTGTTTCTTATCGCTCCAGGAAATGAGAAAGTTGCCCAAGAAGAATTAGTAATCAATGGTTGAATGTCTATCGGTGGGATCTCTAACCCAGTCGATATCAGAATAAGCCTATAAGGTATGGTGGGAGAAATGAACTCCATGAAATAAGGTGCCTTAAAATACTGAAGTATGCAAAGAATAACCGAGTAATGAGTAATCCGCGGAGCAGATAAGAAGATACTAACTTGAGAGATGGCATAAGTGATATTCGGGCGACTAACTGTGAGATATATTAAACTTTCAACTAATTAGCGACAAATACTCACGTTCGGGAGAGAAGAGCCATCTAGTGGAATATGTGTGATATTCGGCTCTAGAGAAGTGTTAACATGGTGGAGTCAATGATGTCTGCCTTGGAAAGAAGATCAGATACATATTTGTCCTGAGAGAGAAAGTAATCATTTGAACCAGATAAAATTTCGAGACCAAGAAAATAAATGAGCACGCCAAGGTCTTTCATCTTGAATTGACCACAGAGAAAAATTTTGAGCTAAGGGATTCCTCATTGTTCATTTCCAATAATGATCATGTTGTCCACATACAGTCAAAGAAAAATAATGCCATTGTCAGTTTGGCGAATAAACAAGGCGAAATTATGAGCTCTGGATGTGAACCCGAACTAGTGTATTGGTGGTGCTAAATTTTGCAAACGAAGCATACGGAGCTTGTTTGAGACCATATAGGAAACGACGGAGATGACAAACTTTATGTTAAGGAGAAACTAGGCCAGGAGGGATATTCATATAGGTGTTTTTAAGAAAGTCGCCATTGAGGAAGACATTCATGACATCCATTTGAAATATGGTCCATTTGCGAATGGAATCAACGACAAGAAGAGTACAGACAGATGCGAGTCTAACCACTGGAGAAAATGTCTCTTCGTAGTCAATGCCATATTTCTGAGAAAATTCCTTAGCAACGATGCGGGCTTTATAGCATCCAACGGAACCATCAAAAAGCGTTTTGATCTTGAACACTCACTTGCATCCAATACGAGTTTTTCTAGGGGGGGCTCAAGATCTCAAATATGAGTTTTGGCTAGGGCTTGAAGTTGTTCGTCTATTATTTTTTGCTGACGAGGGTTAGTACTAACCTCTTTATAAGCTTGAGGCTCATATAGATTAAGTAAGGTGGAAAAGCAATGATAGTCATTGAGATAAGAGGGATAATAAGTTACCGTATTAGAGTAGCAAAAAGTGGTCTGCAAGATGGGTCTCAGAAGAAGTCGGTGTAGGATCATCAGACATAGAATAAGCCTCAGACATCGTCGATGGAGCCTAGGGGTATGATCAGCTGGTGGTTCTAGAGTTGGAGGGGTTAAATCAGCAGATGGTTCTAGAATGGGCTCCGCAATACCTAGAATAGCATCCTTATGAAACAACGCAAGAGATGGATCAGTAAAAAATATGGAGTTAGTAATGGTTGATATATCAAATGACTATAAGGAATAAAACATTTGATGTTCCAAAAAAATGACATGGCGAGAGATACGAAGAGTTTTAGAGATAGGTCCAAACACCAATACCCTTTATATTTAATTTCGTATCCCAAAAAACAACATAAGCGGGCCTTTGGTTCCAACTTGTTGTGTTTATGTGGTTTAAGAAGAACAAAACAACCGCAACCAAAAATTTTGAGACCAGATTACATAGGAGGTTTGCCCAAAAGAAGTTTAAATGGATACAGGTGTTCAATTGTAGTGAAAGGGATACGGTTTATAGTGTATACTATGGTTAGGGCAGCCTCACCGCAAAAGTGCTCAGAACAGGATGAATACATGAGGAGGACACAAATTGTGTCAAGAATGCGTCTATGTTTGCGTTCGGTTCGTCCATTTTTTGGAAGGTTCCAGGACATGAGCGGTAGGAAAGCATGCTATTTTTGTGAAGTAGGTTGAGAAAAGGGTAATCCTTATATTTTATTGCATTATTTGAGCAAAACAATTTAATATTTTGAGAAAATTGAGTTTTAACCATAGAAGAAAAATCAGAATATATTTAAAATAGTTCAGATCTCTTTTTTTTTTTTTTTTTTTTTTTTTTTTTTTTTTTTTTTTTTTTTTAAGAAATATCCATGTATATCAAGAGTAATTATCCACAAATTTAACAAAATAACAAAAACCACCCATTGTTATATCAGGAGAAGGCTCCCAAATATCATGATGCACTAAGTCTATAGGTGCAAGAGAAATAGATTGACTGTCATTAAAAGTTAAAGATGATTGTTTTGCAAGTTGACAATAGATGCAATGAAAGGACTCATACTAAACTGAACCTAACTGAATACTAGATATAAATTATTTGAGACGGTTACATGAAGTGTGACCCAACTGAGAATGCCAAATTTAGGAGGATGGTAATAATGGTAGTGGCAGTGGTAGTGATAAAAAGGATGATAGTGATGATAATGATGATGAGGATTGTGGTGGCGGTAGTAGTAAGGTTACACAAGTTTATGAAGCGATATGGGATAGTGGTGGTAGGGTTTGAGGTGGAAGATGCAAACTACTGAGCTCAAATTGATGTTCAACTTTATGATTAGTCCCAAGGGTTTTTCCTGCTCAAGGATCCTGCACACAATACCACTATTATCAAATATCACTTCAAGTCCCAATTCACAGAGTTGCCCAACATACAAAAGATTTAAATTGATCTATTGTGGAAGTAAATGCATGTCACGAATAGAAAGATGTGAAGTAGAAATCTGACCACTATGAGTAACAAGCATTTGAGAACCAAAAACGGTATGAATGATAGGATCATCCATATATTATAGTTTGGATGAGAAAATATTGGGATCATAAGTCATATGATTACAACAGATAGAATCACATAACCAAGAAGAATTACCGGTAGTAAGTGAGAGGGTAGGGTAAAAGTTTGTACCATAATCAGAGACATTTTTTGAAGTGTAAAGTTATATCCCCAAGTGAGATGGTAACAATAGGGGAGGCCGGATCAGAACCCTCTTATGCAATAAGAATGATCGAGAAAGAACAACCTTTAGACATCGTCGTAGAATCAGATCAACAATATACAACAGGTGTACTGTACGATATGAATTTGTAAGAAATTAAGGCCACGAATGGATTCAAAATGATGAAATTACCTAGGAATCAGTCTATAATCGTGAAGAACCGATTGATAAACCCTTAAATCGGTTAAATAATTGTTATGAACTGAATCAACAATATAAAGAGAAATATATTGTATGATCCAAATTTAAGTAAACTGCAGTTACAGATGGGTTTGAAACACAAAAATTAGCCAAGAACTGGTATTATATCTTCAAGAACGGGTTAAAAATTGGTAAATCAGTCCACAGAAGTTCCAAAGCAATCCTAAACTGGTCATGAGGCAAGAGTTAGCCAGAGACACAAGGAAGATGACGTGTCCATCAATTGATGATATGGAACTAACGTGAGGTTGAAATGTTAACAAAAAAGAGTGACATTGCAGTTAATGTGGTGGGAAGCGATATTGTGGCAAATGATATGTCGATGGCGTGGTAGAGTTTGGTAAACTTTATGGCTGATGTGGTAGCTTACGTGGTGCTGATGTGGTAGCGATTAGTCAATTGTAGGGCTGATGTGACATCTAACTTAGAGGATTCCATGGCCCTACGTGTATGGCTGACATGGCGTTATACGTGAAAAACTCGAAAGAATTACTGGTTTTTTGGAACACGTGTGAAAGCTCGTACGGTGTCGGATTTTGATCATTTTGGTGATGTAGGAATTATCTCGTTAACATGCTTCTGATAGTATGTTGGGTGTTGAATTTGAGTTGATATTGAATTTTAAAGGAGTCAACAAATGCGATAGCAACAATTGGATTATTGGCGACGTGTGGAGGCGCGTTGGAGCTCTGATGGCGATGATTTTTATGAAGTTTGTCTCATCTTGTTAAGAAGAAGGTGATGTTGTTGTTGTTGTCGATATAAGAGTAATGGTGAGGCCTGTAGAAATTAACAGATCTGACGGCGATGGTGGTTTGGCTGGTTATGTGTGAGGGCACGTGAAAACCCTGATGGCAGTGATTTTGGTGTCATTGAACTTGTTTTGATGAAACGAGTTTGATAGTAATGTTGAATAAGGTGTTGGGGTGTTGAATGATGGAAATGTGATTGTGGGTAATGGTGAAATGGAAGACTTGAAAAGATTTAGTTGAAACTAGGGCTGTAAATGACCCGAGCCGAGCCGAGTATTGTGTGTGCCTTATTGTTTGTTTATCGTGCTTAGATTTACATATCAAGAATACGGGGTTTGACTCTCGGAAGAGGTAACCCCGGATTCGGACTAGAATAAACAAACGACACAATCTTATAATCCGGTCGAGGTTTCGATTGTGGACAATCAATGACGTTAGGTCAAGACTTATGTGACCTAGAGTCATTAAGACATTGAGGGGGACTTCGGCATTAATGCGAAGTCACGTATTTCCTCGTCTTACACTCGGGAGAGGTGATGGGGGAGTTTTAGAACTGAGATTGTCGATAGGGTAAACACAACATGACGATCTAATAACTTGGGAGGGAGTTGGATTGTGTGCAATCAATGACGTTGGGGTGAGACTCACGCGGCCTAGAGTCGTTAAGACGTTGAGGAGGACTTCGGCGTTGATTCGAAATTGCGTATTCCCCCGTCTTACACTCGGAAGAGATGGCAGATGAGTTTACGAACCGAGATTATCGGATACGTCGAACGCCGTTAACGTTAACTAAAACAAAACCAAACGCATTTAAGTAAATAAAGTTAATCCCTAGGCAATCTACTCCCTTAAACAATCTCATTATAGTATTTATAGTATAGTTAATTAAATTAGTAATTTAGTTTAGTATTAGTAATTAATTAAATTCAATTTATAATTGCTTAGATAATATTAGGTTATGACAAACACGGGTACTCAATAGTAATCTCAACTAATCCCTATGGATACGATACCCGACCGAAAGGTCCATTATACTAACTTGATCCGTACGCTTACGGTGAAAGTGACAACGCTCAATTAGCGGCCACCATGACTGTAGTTTAGACCTAAAGGTAGCAGGTTTAAGTGAGAGCGTGGATTAGGTATAAAGCTATCTTACCTTATCAAAGTATAAATATTTAACTCTGAGCCTGGAAAAATAATTATTTTAAGGGTTTTATTCTTACCTGGAAAAAAAGATCAAGTGTGGTTAGTGGATTGTGAATTCGCTGAGAGGGCTTAAGGGAGTGAACATAGAAAAGATTAACTTGTTGAACCATTATAAATTTGTGTGTCAATTTTTCTATCCCTCAACTGTTTATATGTGCATTTAGTAATTCACGTTTCCGTATATTAAGAAGATAAAAATTAGTTAGAGAATTTGAAATTACTTGTTAATTTTTAAATTATCGAATTCACTCTCTTTCTTGAGTAGATGTTTGGAGCCAACAGAGTAGATGGGGATCGGTGTTAATTTACCTTTATTGCCCTTAACTCTTTTCCAGGATCTATGCTGACCATATTCAGTCGACTATATTAACGAAAGGTAGTGAAAAGAACATGGTTGCTGCTGATAAAAAACTTTTAAGATCTCAATTGAGAAAATATAAAGTTAATGACCTCTTCAACATGAACCACAACTTCAGGGACCATTTGTAAACATTGCACTTACTAAATCTAAATACCTAAAGATGGGCATTTGTATGGGACAATTACCCGATTCGCTTGAAACCACTCGTAATAGGGAGGATCAAAGATTCCCTCCACGTCGGACTCGCCCCTGGCTGGATAAGGAGCGTCGACGAAGACAAGATCTAGCTTTTGGAGGACATTTTCCGACCACCGGGAAATAAGTTTCTGGAGGATTTGAGCACTTGTTCTGAATCCATGGAGGCAAAGGATTCTGGGTTTCCTCTGGGCTTGATTTTCCATCTTGATCAGATCTTTGATTTTCTATCTTCTGTTTACTTCACTATAAATTGGAAGAGCAGCGGTTGCTGGATGTGGAGCCACCAGCTCTAACTGCGAATGCGGTGGGGCCTCTCTCAGTAAATGCGGTGGGGCCTGTCTGGGGGAGAAGATGTAAGCGCCTAAGCAGACATAATTAAGAGGAAAAAGTGACGGCAAATTAGGCTTTGCCCCGTTCGGTTAGTATTTTCATTCTAATTCATCCCAAAAATTCTGGAATTGATTTTTGAAAGCGCGTTTGGCAACACAAAACTCAATCCAACTCAATCCAACTCAACTCAAAAAATGAGAATTGATTCTCAAAATCCTAAGAAAATGAAAAATCAATTTTATTTTTTTTGCCCAACTCAACCCATCCTAAACGAGGGACACGTTGGGAATTAAAAATATTGTTAATCAGTCCACTGTTCAATTTTGGAGGAACTCATTTCCATTTTCTTTTTACTTTCACATCTCCTTATTCTCTGTTGTTCTTTTGTCATCTGCAGCTTCTGTCGTTCTTTTGTCATTTGCAGCCGGTGCCTCCTGCCTCGCAACCTACGATGAAATCAAGCCTTCCATTGCTGCCACAACTGTCGCCGTCGCCATTGCTAGCGATTTCTCAGCCGACGACGACGAAATAGTGCTCTGATTTCTCAACCACTAACGAAATAGGGCTCTGATTTCATTTCAACTGATTTCCTAACCTTCGACTAACTCTTCCTCCGATTTCGTAGCCTCCGACGGCATCACCCCCACAACTGTCGCCATCGTCTTCGCGAAATGGTCTTCTTCAAAATTATTGCTCCTCCTCCCTTCGTCTTAGTCGAAAACGTTCTTCCTCCTCTCCTTCGAAATCGATTTTGATTTTCGATTTTCAATTCGATTTCAATTTTATTACTCAAATCGATTTAGGGTTTTGGTTCTTGATTTTGGTTTAGAGTTTCGATTTCGATTTCATTACTCAGATTGATTTAAGGTTTGGTTCTTGATTTTGGTTTAGGGTTCAATTTCGATTTCGTTACTAAAATCGATTTCGATTTCAATGCTCAAATCGATTTAGAGTTTGTTTCTTGATTTCGGTTTAGGGTTCGTTTTTTATTTCTCAATGATTTCTTGATGATCTCTCAGAATTAGTATTCTTGATTTCTTGTTCTTCAGTGTAAGCTTAAATAAATAAATAAAAAGAAAATAACAATTGTAAGAAAACAATTCTAGGATAATATCGTTACCAAACGCGATTCTGTTCCCAGAAGAAAAAAAAAAAAAAAAAAAAAAATCGTTATCAAACGCAATTCTGTTCCCAGAACAAAACATAATTCTCAACTCAACCCAATCCAACCTTTAGTTTTTAAATTCTCTCATTATTAACACGTTTTTGTGTAATTTAAGAAATTTGTTGTTTAAATCCTCTAAATATGAAATCAATTTTAAATGGTCATTTTATTAATTATTTTTATCTAAATTGACATAATTCATGACATATGTACTGTACATGATTTATTTTTTAGGGTTATTTGGTCTTTTTATAAATTTCTCTACTTCCTGTTGCCGGAGGGCTTTTTTTCGAGCTCTAATGGCATTCTCTGAGATGGAAGATTCAAAATCGATGGTGTTACCACCTGAAGCTCCATCCCCGAAGAAATCAAATTTTTCGAAAACGGAGCTAAAAAAAGTATACTCTTAATGTAATCCGAATTAAGATCACTTACGGCATGTGAAATAAATAAATCTTATGTGTGTAGTGATAAGTTTAGGATCCTAATATGTTTTTTTTTTTTATAAAGTATTAAGTCATAAAAATATTTTTGGTGAAAGGTCTAATTGAAAAATTAGTTTTAATACTTAAAATTGTGGATTTTCAAGTCAATTCAGTTAACTGACAAAAGAGGATCGGTCGACTAACCAAAACAATGGCTTAAGGAAATGAATTGGGTGACCTACTAGTTGGATCGGTTAATCAACGAGTACGGTCAGTCAACTTACAAATCCAGTAGTTGAAAATGGAAAAATAAGGAAAAAAAGGGAGTCTACTGACTTGATTGGTCAACCGACCAAGCCAGTACAATTGTCAAAATTATGACCTTGTACATGGTCAGTCAACTGGCACTTCGGGCCAGTGAACTGATGGTCTCCGTCAAAATAGGTGACGGACTCGGCTTTTGGTCAAATCAATTCGTTTTTTACGATTTCAAATGTGGTTTTTCAAGAGAATTAAATGTATATATATATATATTCTATTTATTTGGTCTATAAATTTATTTATTCTCTTAATTAAATTGATAAAATACTTCCTATTATTAAGGATTTTGATTTAAAAAAGTTTTAAGGACCAAATTGAGTTTTTCTAAAAGTATTTTTAAATGCAGCATACTTATTTTGAAGGTATATGATATGTAGGATCATAAAGTATCATTTAAAGTCGTAACTTTTGAAAATTAGTCATTATAGGTCTAGTTCTAGGTCTATTAATAGCGACTTGCAAGATTCAAAAATAGTAATCAAGAACATCAATTTTTTGGCAATTAAAAGAGCAATTTTTTCGTTGAAATTCATAATTAGATTATTAAGAGTTCTTGATCGAAGCGGTAAGTATTTTTGGTCACCGGTTTGTGTTTTGTTGTTGAGTTATCATAATCATTTTCGATAAATTTTGGCGAGATCTATCCAAGAGATTTGTTTTGCTTTCTTAGGTTATCTGATTAATTGCCTGGATAAATTGTTTGTGAAAAATTGTTTCAAATCTAATTTCGTGAAAATCTTTCAAAAACGATTTTCATTTAAGAAATTTGATTTTTTGATATTTGTACTTTAATTTGTTTAAATCAGATTTATGTTTTACACAGAATCTATCACTTAGTATTCCCAGACATTAATCGAGTAGAAGACCCATGTGGGAAAAAACTAGTAAATCTTTTGTATTTGTGAGTTTGAGTGAATTAAACAAGTTTGGGTTGGTGTCTAATCAAGGTAGCGAGGTTTTGATCTTAAGCTTGAGAAAAATATTGGAGTTTAATCTTTAACCTGAAAAATGATTGGGGGTTGATCTTTAGTCTGTGAACATGATTAGGTTAATCTTTAGTCTTTGAAAACATTAGGTTTATAGAATTAGATTGATTGTAAGGGAATTAGAGCGCTTCGATTAAGAACTCTTAATAATCTCATGTATAATTTTCAACATAAGAATCTCTCTTAGAACAACCAAAATCTGAATGTTCTTGATTAATATTTTTGAATCCCGTAGGTTTATGTTAATAGACCTAGAAATAAACTTATAATGACTAGTTTTTAAAAGTTATGACATTAAATTATGCTTTAAGACCTTATTTATCATATACCTTCAAAATAGGTATGTTTCATTACAAAATACTTTTAGAAAAAACTTGATTTGGTCTCTAAAACTTTTAAATCAAAATCCTTAAGAATAAAAAGTATTTTATCAATTTATTAAGAGAATAAAAAAATATGTGGAACATTTGACTGGGCTCGTCGATTGACTGGACTACTCTGTCGGTCGATCGCCTACTTCAACGGTCTATTTTATAACTGTTGAGCAGCTACTGGTCTGTTAATCGACTAATGCACCTCGGATTTGGATAGCTGAAGAAGTAGAGATCAGGAAAAAGAGGAAAACTAGTTTCATTCCTTTTTTTCTAAGTCCTCTAAATCCATTCATTTTGAAATGGTTTTTCAAGGGTTTTTCTAGGCTTCAGTTTTGAAAAACTTCTTGGGTTAGGATTTTATGTTTTAAAAGGAGTCGCCACCTAACATGGATTAAATGGTGTGTTAGGTCACTGGGATTTTAAAGAATTTTTTTTTTTTATTTTAAAACGGCCTTTGTTTTGACTTTGTAAAGGTCTTTGTACCAGAGATTTATTAAAGTTCGAGGGTCGATTTGCTCGGGGAAGGTTTTACGCACCCCAAAACACCTGTCCATAAATGGTACCTTAGTCTAAATAAATATTCATTGTTTAACAACCTCCAAGTAATTATCTTTGATTTAATTAACAAAAATAATTCCATTTTTAAAAGTGTTTCCCTTTTTTATGCATTTTTATGTGATAAAAGTAGTAAAGGCTTAATGATCTATCATGCAAAAAATAAAAATAAAAATATTTTTTTGTATTTTATGTAATGAAAGCAGTAAACTATACTAATCTAGGCAATGACAACCAGGTGCAGAAATATAAACGACCGAACCTTATAAAGGCTTCCTACATATCCTTGTTTTCACTGAAAATTAGGTCGACATGTAGTTCCAACATACAAGATAATATGAAATGAAATATTTTTGAATTTTTTAACGACCAAATCTTAGAAAGACTTCCTACGTATCCTTGTTTTCATAAGGAATCAGGTTGACATGTAGTTTCAACATGCAAACTAAGACTAATTTATTAGCTATGTAACTGAAACCTTATTAGGTTGTCTATGTACTTTGGCGAGTAACCAAAGATCAGGTCCTCACATAGTTCATTTTATTTAAGGTTAAAACTATATGGTTTTATTTATTAAAGATAACCGAACCCTTATTAGGTTGCCTATGTACTTTAGCGAGTAACCAAAGATCAGGTCTAACGTACTTCATTTATTTAAGGTTAACTAGTTTTAATTAATTTTATTATTAATCAAGACATAAATCACAACATGATGTGTACATAGTCTCTTTGATTTTGTCAAGTACACCTCAATCGGACTCATTAGTTTAGACAAGTTAATGTTTGATTCTAAGTTGTTTAGTTAAAAAGAAAAGAAAATACCATATATATATATATCAGTCCTACTCGTAACTAAGAAAAACGAGAAGGTTTCTGAAGAAGAATCACACATATTCCCAAAGGAATAGAGACTCTCCCTTTATCCCAAATTTTTAGCCCCAATGGTCTGTCAGTGTATAGTGTGTGTGTGTGTGTGTGTGTGTCTATATATATATATATATGAGGTGCTAGTCCACTAGCTTGAAGACTTAGTTCCAGGCTGTGATCTTGACATTTAGCATAAAGTAAATTGATTATTAATAGTTATATGTTTAGATTAACAGTTAGTAAGAGTTCAATTTGAAGTGTTCATGAAAGAATCGTATAGACTATGCACAACTCATGATGTGATAGATGTTTTGTTTGGATCCTCACATGTTCTTAACATGTTCTCTGATGATTTAGGTCCTCACATGTTCTTGGATGGTCTTGACATGATCTTGAACAATTTTAGTATGGTTTGGTTTATATGACATAAATTCAACGTTTTTTTAGTTATTTATAGGTTATTTATGTTATGTATATGAAATTAAAATATGATATCTACATGATTCTACTATTTATAAGTAATATATATGAAATTTAAGACAAGATCAAAGGATTGTCAATACACATACCTAGTTTAGGGGAGTGGTATTTCCCTAAACAAGTACCTTTTTCTTCTTCTTGATCTTCTTGGTTAGTACTCGATCAGTTGCCGTTAACTTCTTGAGTTCTTGCTCCAAGAACCTCAAGAGCACCCTCAAGGACTGAATTTTAGTAGAATAATGTGGTGTTGTTGAAGATAAATGCTTGTAAAGTCTAGCACCCGAGAGTGTTGCTCAAGCTTAGAGAGAGAAGTTATGGTTCCAAGACTTGAAAAAATGCTAAGCCAACACCTTGTATTAATAGGCTAGGGGCTTGCGCATTCATCCATGTGCAAGACATTCTAGTCCCTTCCTTAGGGTCTTTTTGGCTTGGGGAACATGTTCTCTTGTCTTGATCTTGAACACCTTTGAACAAATTTTGGAGATTGTGAAAGATTCGCTAAGATTTGGTAATGATTACCAAATCTTTTCAAGACTCCTGTAATGATTGGAAATCATTAATAATCATTGGAAATCAATGGCAATCATTAGACAATTTTTGATTTCATTGGTTGCACATGAGTGCATTTATGGCATGAAGTGACACTTCCAGTTCAGTTTATGGGCTAAGTATCGGTTAGTTTCACTATTTCAGTTTAGTTGCCATAAATGTTTCCAAGGTGAATTGTATTTAGTCTTGATAAGTCATTTTAAATTTAATGATTAATCATGACTCATGATTTTATGGGATCTAATTCGGTTTGTTTTGGATCGAACCTACTCAATTTGCCTTGTAACGGGTAGTTACATTTCAAGGCTTCTAGTTAACCCTAAGATATTTTGATGAAAATATCTAGGTTCTTTGAATCCACCCCTTTCCATGTCATCCCAAATAATAAATTCTTGATGGTTTGTGTATTTAATGACCATTAAATTCTTTGTCTAGGTGGCAAACTAGATTGGTTTGGTTTCGATAATAGGTAGTCACATTTCAAAACTTTTAGTTAACTCTAAGATATTTTGATCGAAATGTCTTGATTCATTGAATGTGGCATATGCATGTCATCTCAAGCATTTAATTCTTGATGGGATGGAAATTTAATGCATATTAAATGCCTTACTTAGGTGGCGAACTTAATCGGTTTAGTTTCAATAACGGTTTGTTACCTTCTAAGTGATTTGATTTCTTTCATAGATATTTTATGTAGAGAGTATCTTAGGGCTTATTGGTAATTTCAATTCTAATTTATGAGCCATTATTTGATAGGTTAGGCCTTAATTCATTAGTCCTTGATGATTAATCAAGATGACTTCAGTTTTGGTCGATTTCAACTTGAGTCTTAATCTTTTATTACATTGTGTAACTTGGACTTGTCATGGCATTTCCATGCCTTGATTTAGATCTTTTGGATTTTTTTTTTTTTATATTAACACTTTAAATAATTTAAACAAATATTTCTGGTGTTGAATAAACAAAATCGGTGATAGTAAATGTTTCAAGGGTCAAAGTAGGTAACCGAGATAATTTGGTGAAATTTCCTATAATTAAAGGGTAGTAACTAATCTTTATTCATATAAGAGGTGATTTAAAAAAAAAAAAAAAACAACTTTAATAATGTCATCTTAGACTCCTTTTAATTTTAAGAATTTCGAGTTTGACTCGAAACTTTTAGGCCCCATTTGGTTAGTGTTCCTAACCCAACCCAAAATTTTTGGGATTGATGTTTAGGAATACATTTGGTAAACACAAAACTTAACCCAATCCAATCTAAAAAATAAGAATTGATTCTCAAAATTCTAAGAAAAAGAGGCATAAAAAAAGTTATTTTTTTTTGCCCATTTATTCCATTCCCAATCCTAGGACGCACTTGTAAATTTCTCAAACGTTAATGAGGTCCTCTCATCCATTCTCATCCCATTCATTCCCTAAATACTATTTTTTTCGTCGTTCATCAACAATTTAGCACGGCTTTTCTTTTTTCATTCCTCCATCGTCGTCATTGCTCGCCTTTTTTGTCGTTATTCGCGTTGTGACCTTCTTTCATTGTTGGTCGCCATCGCTACTTATTGTCGTTGCTCTATCACTCTTGTCATCACTGCTCTCTATATTTCATTGTTGCTCGCCATCGCCTAGTCAACGACAAACAAAGACATAGAGCAATAAATTCATCGTTTAAGAGGTCAACGAAATCGCCATCACCTACGAAATCGAAACCCTAGCTCAATGACGAAATCGATTTCGTTCAGAAGTCGATTTCGTCAATGAGCTACGGTTCGTGAAATCGATTTCAATTTCATTGTTTGTGAAATCGATTTTCAATTTCGATTTCGTTGTTAAGGAAATCGATTTTGATTTCGTTTCGTCACACTATTTCGTCAATGTTCTTGCTGATTTTCGATTTCTTTTTCATTGTTCAAGAAATCGATTTTGATTTTGTTTCATCACACTATTTCGTCAACGTTCTTGCTGGTTTTCATTTCGGTTTCATTATTCAGGAAATCAATTTTGATTTCATTCTTGCTAGGTTTTGTGTTTCTCTATTCAGGTGAGTGACTAATTGTCTTGTTTGGAGCAGTTTGCCGTTGCAGTGAGCGATTCTTTTTCTTCAGTTGCAGTTGTTATGGTTTCAAATGAATTGTTTCCTTTTTTTTGAAGTTTTGTTTGGATGATTTTTGTTTCCAATTAATGCCTAGTTGTAGTGAGTGATGCTATATATTATGTATTTTTGGATTGTTGTGTGATTGATCTTGTTTTGGTTTGGTCTATTGTTTGTTTTTTATATTTTTTTTGTTTGTTAATCGATCAGTAATGCGAATGGTAGCTCTGAACGTGGTGAATTCATTGTTGAGAAAACAATTCCAGAATAATGTGGTTATTAAACGCGATTTTGCTCCCAGCACAAAATAAAAAAAATTCATTACCAAACGCAATTTTGTTCCTAGAAGGAAACTGAATTCTAAATTCAACCCAACCCAACCCATCCCAGGTAGGTTGAGAAAAGTGGGAACACTAACCAAACGCCACCTTACGCTACCAAATTTAGTCAAATTCAACAGGTTTTTATGTTTTCTTATGTTTTTATGGGCTTTCTATGTAATCTAGTGTGACCTAAAGTAAAAAATCATTCCCTTTAAACCTAAGTTTAAAGTTTATCTGAACTTGTACTTTCAATTTCAACACTAATAGGACGGGACAAAATGCGGTGTCCACAGCTGTCCCTCTTTGTCATGCAAGTTTACTCATAATGACAACGGAGACATAGATATTTTGTTCCTCTAGACATGATATTTAAAAGACATATATTTAAATTTTATTTTAATCAAAGTTTTGGAGCATACTTAAACATTGTTGTATCTATCCTTTGGAAGTGGTAAAGAACTTTCTCTAAGGAGGCTGAATGACGGTCCTTGATGATCTCAAAGCAGGCTAAATAATCGGTCCCTAAGGCTTTATGGGTGGATCTTCTCAATGAAGGCTGAATAACCTGTCCTTGAGGCTTTATTGAATCTTCTCAATGCAGGCTGAATGACCTGTTCCTGAGGATCTCTAAGTTGGTTGAATGGCCATCATTGAGTACTTACCACTAGATCTTCTCAAAGTAGGTTGGATGACCTATCCTTGAGGGTTATGGACTTTCCTCAATGAGAGTTGAATGACCTATCCTTGAGGATTATGGAATCCTCTCAGATTAGGCTAAATGACCTATCTTTGAGAGATGTTATGATCCTTCTTCAAAGGAAGCTAAATGACCTATCCCTGAGTACCTACGGGATCTCTTCAAAGGAGGCTGAGTGACTGGTCCTTGAAGAATCTCACAGGATGCTAAATGATCATCCTAGCGTATACTAACGAAATTTCTCCTAAGGAGGCTAAATGACCGATCCTTGAAGAATTTCACAAGTGGCTGAATGACCTAACCTTGAGGATCTATTTCGTAGTATTTGGAGAATGATGACTCACCGTCATCTCTATAGTTTCCTAGGAAAGCCAATACCAAGAACATATGAATGGGTTCTGTTGACCTAGTGGAATACCCAAGAAGGGGGGTGACTTGGGTAATTAAAAATATGAGAGAGAAAATACTTTAATTAAACAAATAATAAATTTTAATCCTAAATTAATTATTATCTTTATATCACAGCGGAATTATGAAATCAACTAGATGCACACTAAACAACAAAAATAAACAAATTAAAGATTGCAACACACCAGAAATTTATACTAGTTCACTAAGCTACTCTTGGCTAATCCAATCATCTGAGCTCCACGGAGAGTCGCACCCACTAATACTCAAGATCCCTATAAAAGTAGGAACCAAACCCTCACAACAATTCTTTTATAAGCTCAGAATCAACCTTTACAAAATCGTTTTCACAGGCTAAGGAATAACCTCTACTTGTTATAGGTTCAAGAATAACCTAATTCTTTTTAACACACAGACAAAAGAATCAAAATCTCACCAACACTCCAAATATCCTTTTAACCGGTAAGGATTAAACCGTTACAAAATTCACACAAATCAATTCTATCCAAGAAGAATTACTACCTCAATCTATTTACAGGAAGAGACAGAAACTAGCTACCAATTGATTAAATACACACAACAGTATTTAATCCGTCACTCAACTTACCAACAAAAATTGACAAGTGATTTTTCTCACTCGGAGCTTCTACCACCCCAGATAAATTAAAATTCAATTAATATCCCAAAACTAGTGATAGAAAATGTAAGATAGTCAAAATCTGTTTTTTAACAAAAAATGGGTAGCATGTAATTTAACACGTAATCAGATTCAAGAAATTGTTTATAAAATATTTTCTTCAATAAAAATCAAAAACAATTTCTAAAGATCAATTTTCAAAAATTAAACAAGTAATATAATACAGAAAGTAATTGGAAAGATCTCACCCGAAATCCACCGAAAAAATAATTAGAGCGTAGTTACTTCAAATCCGATAACAGCAATGATTAACAACCAATGATTATCAAGATTATCTCTTAGAATAGCTCTCACAAAAAAACTCAGTTTGATATCACTTAAAAAAGCTCAATATGATCTCTTGATCTCTTAATCTCTCTTTTTGATATAAAAAAAAACGCAGGTCTATATATATGGGATATAAACCAGCTCTCTAACGGCTAGTTCCCATATGGCATGACACTTAATTGCTCTCTTAGACCCCTTATATCATTATAAATTCATTTTAGTTCAATTCACTTAATTATAACTTTTAAATCTCTCAATTAAGTCCCCAAAATATTTCTCAATCTCAATTAAATACAATAGAAACAATTATATGTATCAAATTGAGAAATATTAAAACCTAATGAACCAAATTAATAGGAATGAAATAATAGATGTAGCACATCTTAAATATCATAAAATCCCTAAAATTTCTCAGCAATCTCAACCAAAAACGACTACTTGTAGATATGAATTCAGAATTCTCAATATCCTAAAACCGCGCCATCAGTCGACCGCTCGATTTAGGATGTATCCAAGCCAAGAATTCTGTGCCCATCGATCGACCTATCTGTCGACATAGAGATTCAAAGAGTTCCATTTCTCTTCACCAGTCAACCTACCTGTCGACTTAGAGATACAAAGAGTTTTCCTTATACGCTTTTGTCGACTTATCAGTCGACTTAAGAATACTGGATCTCTTTTCTAAATTTATTTTTAATACATTCCCATTTACATTTTTACCCTTTTAACCAATTTCTTTTCTTAATAAGCTCCACTAAATACTTAAATTCAATTTTAATCCATTATAAACATTTCTTTTTCAATTACACATAGGAGTAAATATTTCAGCTAATTAGGATCCTATTAAAAACACACATATTTATAAAAATCATTTAAAAATATATTTGTGTCGTGTGGATCCTAATTGGGATATTAAGAGTTGAAATTTAAACTTGAGTTGTTTTACCTAAGTTCTTCAAATTCTTCAATCTCTTAATCCTTCATCATCTTTATCATTAAATCTTCATCATATGGAACTAATAAACTGAAACACTTAAACAAATCGTTAGTCCCCCCCAAAAACATCAACGTTTAATTATCAATTAAAATCTCAGGATGAACAATCTCTCCCTTTTTTATGATGACCATTAACTTTGATATTTTTTTCAAAACAATAATATAACCACACTCCCCCTGAATCCGAGGATGGGTTTTATAACTCATTTAAGCATCATAATGAAGATTTTAGAAACATAATCAATAAAGCACAATTTAAAAAAAAAAAAAAAAAAAAAAAAAAAAAAAACCCTAAAGATATTCGATATAAAAAAACAAACTCCCCCTTAAGATATTCAATAAAACATTAACTAATTCTCCCCATTTGGCATCTTCAAAAACAAAATTTAGGGAGGGAGGAGGGGGGAGAGAACCATGATAACTCAATTTTAGGCAAGCACATTGAATTAATTCATAAAATTAATTTTATGTATTAAGATTATTTTCAACAAATACCATGTGGATTATCATTATAGATAGAAAACTTAACTAAGTAGATCAAGTCTAGTTAATGCATCAAAATTCATACACAAGAAATCAAATTTCACCACAATCCTAAATTAGGTATTACAGACCGAAATAGTAAATATGAAACTTGTCTGAATAACATCAAAAATAAAAATAAAAATAAGGTCTAGTGAGGGCTCTGTCCAGAAAAGTGATAATAAAGTCCCATTGGACTAGTAGCTGGCTACTGAGGATACGGAACACCTGGCTGAACAATTGGTCCTGGAGTCATTTGCTGATGAAACAGCGTTGATGGTCCTACTCCAAATGGTCCTGCTACAGTTGGTCCTCCAAATGACTATTGTGCTCCAAACATAGGATGTCTTATAAAGTGTGGTTGAGCACTGTATTGCTACTAGTATATGTGATGAGATGATTGTATAAACTAAAACATTTGTTCCAGATTCCCTGTGATTTTCCCAAATCTAGCTTCAATGTTCATATTCATTTGAAGCATTTTATTTTCTAGCCCAATCATCCGATCATCCATTAAATCCGCATGTATCCTTAGATCATCAATCTGATCATGGATAAAATCCATCTTCTGATCTATGCTCATTTTTTCTTCATTTTCTTCTTTCTCACCTACAACTTGCATTCTTTGTCTTTTTTTATTCCTCTTCTTTACCCATCTATTTTCTTTGTACTCATATTCCATTAACGAAGAATTCCCTACATTGATCCATTCAGGTGTGATTGTCATAAACATTTGCTTATCAGGATCAATTACAACTCCAAAGTAATCAAACAACCTTTGGAGTGCATCAGCATAGGATAGTATTCCAGAGGGTTTCTGAACATGATACTTTATGTGGTCTATCATGATATGAGCTAAATCCAATTTCCTCCCTTCGACAATCTCATTCATCAAAGAAAGATTAAAGTCATTTACATTAGTATGACTTCCCCCTCTAGGCACAACGAATAGGTTAGAACCAAATGAATGAATCGATGCTCAACAGATAACGATCCTTCTTTGTCTCCCTCTAAATCAAATTTCTCAGCAATTGCGCTTCTATTGAAATTTATCGAAAACCAGTGAAGGGTATTGTACAGAACTATGTCTCCTCTAGGTATTTCCCAAATATCGCATAATAACCCCCTATCAAACCGAATTTATTTTCCTTTAACATATGATGAAATTGTAATATTATTGTAAGTCAGATTGTTGTAGAACATTCTCACCCATACCGACATCCATTCATTCCTTTGGGTGACAAAATCAACCCATCCCAAATTCCTAAAATATCTCTCAATATCATTACTTTTCTCTTTTAAATCAACAAAATCTATTGGTTTGCAACCTAAAACCTTTCGGTTGACAAACTCCTCATTATATTTTTTCTTATCTTCTTCCTTTCGAAAAAAATACATTATCAAATGTAGGCCTATTTGCACGATTCTTGATTCTAGTAATTTTTCACACAAATCTATAACAATTAAACCAAAATATCTTAAGAAATTTAGTCTAAACTAAGAACCAACCGAAACCCTAGAGTTTAGAGAAGACCAACCTTAATTTTCACGAGTAATCAGCCTCCAACACTCAGATCCGAGCCTTAGGCCTTTTGAATCAACCAAAAATTCTTCTAATCCGAGACGAAATGAACTGATTTTGTGAGATTTATGCTTGAACGAACTTGGGAGATTAAGGGTTTTAGAGAAAAAAAGTTTTTTAGTTTCGGATGAAAAGAAATAAACAAGTGAGGGTATTTATATCCCGACATGATCAGTCAACAGCCATCTTAGAGGCAGTCGACAGATGAATGCAGCGTGACTCTCGATATTCCAACCTGAAACTGTCGGTCAGCTTATAAGTCAACTACTCATTCTGATCTGTTTGATTTTGTGCATTTAAACTTAATTTGATCAACTTAGCTCAATTTTTACCTCTTATTTTGATCCACATTTATTTTATAAAAATTTAATTACTCATATATTTAAACACACACACACACACACATGTATTGCAAACATCTAAGTTTCAAAATGACCAGGCTCAGTTTCCCTAACAAAATTAATAAACTTAAATTTAAATTTTTTTTACATACCTAGATCATCTTTGGGAGCAAGTAGCGTGTGTACCTTTGTTGGATTACTAATTTCTGACTTGGTATCTTTTGACTCCACCAATACTTGATTTTTCACCTTAATTTCTTCCTTCTTAGGAACAACAATTCTTTAAATTGATTCAGTAAGAACTTATTTGCCTTTGTTTGGGGTTTCATGCTGTTTTGGCACAACTTTGTAAATGAACCTTTTCTTATACTGGTATCTTGCCATTTGTTGTAAATAAGCTTTGTCAGCTCTCACATATTGAGTTTGTTGCTTCTGCACTCTTGTAGTTGGTACGTGCTGATTCTTCTTATTAGGTACATTGAACTTTGGTTCCCTCTTTGGTAGGGCATATTCATTGTACCTTCTTTTCTGTTCAAATCTCTTTGTCGACACGTAGTATTCATTGTACCTTTGTCTAAATCTCTGATTTGTACCTGTACCAAAATTTTCTCTTTTTGGTATCCAGTTATTTCTAGATCTGACAGGGTAACCATGTAATAGATAACAAGAGTTTCTATAATAACCAAATTTACTACAATAAAAACACTTAATACTGTTAGCACGCCTCTTCGAATAGTCAGTGTTTCTTACGGGAGCATAATATTGTCTGAGATTTTGAGAAGCAGTTTTAGTAACTATTGGTTTTTCAATAGATTTAGTACTGTCAACATCCTTGAATTTATACATTGCTTCTTTAAGCTCCTTTTGAGTCTTCTCAAGTGATTGTTCATTGGTGCTAATGTTCATTGGTGCTAATGTTTACCTATAGGCCAAAATTCTTTTTATGCATAAATTTAATATCATTCTTAAGAATTTGACACTTATTTTCAACAGAATGGATTGTTATACGAGTTCTATCAAGCTCACACCTTGTATTGTCTAATTCAATACAAAAGACCTCATTCAAGGTTTCAATATTTTTTTCTTTTAAATTCATTCTGTTGAAGATCATAAAAATCACTTTTCAAAACCTCAGTCTCATCCTCAAGAGACTCAATTTTATCACACAACTTACTGATTTCAGATAAAACATTTTTAAACTCAACAATTTCAAAATATTTGTCCAAATTTTTTTTCTTGAGAGACTTTCCAGTACTAAACTTCTTATCTTCAAAAATTGAAATCTTTTGCTCTAATTTAAAATTTTCTTTTCCAAAAACATACGTAAGAGCAATAAGCGTCTCGATAGCCTTATCTGCATTTTCATCATTGCAAATTATATCAGTCTCACGATCAGAACCATGACTATTAGAAGAAGCAAAATTAAGAGTAGTACACATAACTTCAGAATCAAGACACTCCATATGATTGTATGTAGCTATACTGTGAAGTATATCGAGCTAAAACCAGCTCTGATACCAATTGTTGTCCCAGTAGAATACTGAAGAGGGGGTGAATTAGGTAATTAAAAATATCAGAGAGAAAATACTTTAATTAATCAAATAATTAATTTTAATCCTAAACGAATTATTATCTTTATATCACAGCAGAATTATGAAATCAACTAGGTGCACACTAAACAACAAAAATAAATAAATTAAAGATTGCAGCACACCAGAAATTTAAACTGGTTCATCAAGTTACTCTTAGTTAATCCAGTCCTTCGAGCTCCACGGAGAGTCAGACCCACTAATACTCAAGATCCCTTTAAAGGTAGGAACTAAACTCTCACAACGATTATTTTATAGGCTCAGAATCAACCTTTACAAAATTACTTTCACAGACTAAGGAAAAACCTTGACTATTTATGGGCTCAATAATAACCTAATTCTTTTTTACACAAAGGCAAAATAATCAAAACCTCACCAACACTCCAACTATCCTTTTACCCGATAAGGATTGAACCGTTACAAAATTCACACAAATTAATTCTATCCAGGAAGAATTACTACCCCAATTTCTCTACAGGAAGAGACTGAAATCAGCTACCATTTGATTAAATACAACCAACAGTATTTAATACGTCACTCAGCTCAGCTTACCAATAAAAATTGATAAGTGATTTTTCTTACTCGAAACTTCTACCACCCCAGATAAATTAAAACTCAATTAATATCACAAAGCTAGTGATAGAAAATGTGAGACAGTCAAAATTTGATTTTTAACAAAAGATGGGTAGCATGTAATTTAACACATAATCAGATTCAAGAAATTGTTTATAAAATATTTTCTTCAATAAAAATCAAAAATAATTTCTAAAGATCAATTTCCAAACATTAAACAAGTAATACAATATAGAAAGTAATTGGAAAGATCTCACCCAGAATCCACTAAAAAAATAATTAGAGCGTAGTTACTTCAGATCCGGTAACAGCAATGATTAACAGCCAATGATTGTCAATATTTTCTCTTAGAATAGCTCTCACAAAAAAACTCAGTATGATATCACTTAGAAAGCTCAATATGATCTCTTGATCTCTTAGTCTTTCTTTTTGATATAAAAACAACGAATGTCTATATATATGGGATATAAATCAGTTCTCTAATAGCTAGTTCCCATATGTCATGACACTTAATTGTTCTCTGAAACCCTTTATATCATTCTGACTTCATTTTGATTCAATTCACTTAATTATAGTTTTTAAATCTCTCAATTAAGTCCCTCAAATATTTCTCAATCTCAATTAAATAAAATAGAAACAATTATATGTATCAAATTGAGAAATATTAAAATTTAATTAATCAAATTAATAGGAATTAAATAATAGATGTAGCATATCTTAAATATCATAAAATCCCTAAAATCTCTCACACATCTCAACCAAAAATGGCTACTTTTAGATATGAATTCAGAATCCTCAATATCCTAAAACTGCGCCATCAGTCGACCGATCAGTCGATTGCTCGATCCAGGATGTAGCCAAGCCAAGAATTATGTGCCCATCGGTCGACCTATCTGTTGACTTAGAGATTAAGAGAGTTCTATTTCTCTTCACCGGTCGACCTACCTATCGACTTAGAGATACAAAAGAGTTTGCCTTATACGCTTCGGTCGACTTATCGGTTGACTTAAGCATACTGAATCTCTTTTCTAAACTCATTTTTAATACATTCTCATTTATGTTTTCGCCCATTTAATCAATTTATTTTCTTAATAAGCTCCACTAAATACTTAAATTCAATTTTAATCCATTATAAATATTTCTTTTTTCAATTACACATAGGAGCAAATATTTCAGCTAATTAAGATCCTACTAAAAATACACATATTTATAAAAAATAATTAAAAATCATTTTGTGTCGTGTGTGATCCTAATTGGGATATTAAGAGTTAAAATTTAAACCTGAGTTGTTTTCCCTAGGTTCTTCAAATTCCTCGACCTCTTAATCATTCATCATCTTTATCATCAAATTTTCATCATATGAAACTAATAAACTTAAACATTTAAACAAATCGTTAGTCCCACAAAAAATATCAACGTTTAATTGTCCATCAAAATCTCAGTAT
Organism: Eucommia ulmoides; assembly: GCA_016647705.1. NCBI lineage: Eukaryota > Viridiplantae > Streptophyta > Magnoliopsida > Garryales > Eucommiaceae > Eucommia > Eucommia ulmoides. The sequence goes on along the minus strand of CM028339.1, from coordinate 48,298,474 downwards.
CAACAGATTCCTTGGTTACTGCTGGATCATCCTAGGAGCACTACATTCGTTCTCAATGGGTAAGGAATCTTCTCAAAGAAAGGCCAAACGACCAATCCTTGAGGATTACTACGGTGTTTTCTTCTTAGGGGACTGAATGAACTTTCCTTGAAGATCTCTTAGGTGGCTAAATGACCATCCTTGAGCACTACCGTGGTTTTGGAGAATGACGACTCATCAACATCTCCATGGCTTCCTATGAAAGCAAATTCCAGGAACATACGAATGGATTCCTTAGCCACTACTGCATCATCCTAGGAGCACTACACTCCTTGCCAAAAGGTGAGGAATCTCCTCACAGGAGGCTAAATAACTTGTCCTTAAGGAGCTCAAATGAGGTTAAATAACCTAACTTTGAGTATCTACGGGATCTCTTAAACAGAGGCTAAATGACCATCATCAGAGAATACTGCAGTCATTTCTAAATAACGAGGGATACTCTCAGAGTAGGCTAAATAACCATCCTTGAGAATTACTACGAAAGTTCTCAAAAGGCGGCTGAATGACCATCCTTGAGGATCCTAAAGGAGGCTAAATGACCAATCCTACAGGATCATCATAGTTTTGATGACTTATTGCCACCACTAATGACTTATTGCCATTTGATAACTTATTGTCATCTCCAATATGACTTATTGTCATTCCTCTAATGACTTATTGTCATCCCTGATGGCTTATTTTCCATCTCCTTGATGACTTATTATCATCCCTGATGGCTTATTTCCATCTCCCTGATGACTTATTGTCATCTCTAGTTATGACCGCACCCATTTAAGAGTTTTCCTACATATCTTATGCTTAATTGAGAATTAGGACAAATGTAGTTTTAACAAGTAAAGTAAATCAAGATTGAGTAGAATAGTTCTAGGTCAGATAAATCAATTCTGGGGTGTCTTGTCAGTCTGGGACTATGGTTAACGGTATATTTAGAGTTTCCTTGACCAAACCCCATTAGGGCGCCTACGTATCTAATATTAGGTCAAATATAGTTCGAACATATAATTTAAATTGATATTTGGTGGAAAAGGTTCTTGGTTAGAGAAATCGATTTCTGGGTCGTTATATCAATACATGATTGAAAATTATTAAGAGAATTCTCACTGAAGAAAACTCTCAGGGAAACTCGACACTTAGTGGAGTTTCTTGGACATATCCCGCCTGGGATTGCCTCATGAGGACTAGAAAACTTAATGGGAGAAATTTAACCTCAGATAAAATGTTCCCCAGCCTTAGACTGGGGCTTGATGATGCTTGTTTATTTTAGGGATTATGGATTTATTCTTAGATTTTTTGGACTTCCCTTTCAGTCGTAAATGGAAAATTTATCAAAAAATCTTAACGGAGAAATCTGATATAATGTGCCCTAGCTCTAGCAGGGGCAAATCCTATCACAGTATTGCAATAGAGAATCCGAATATAATGTGACCCAGCTCGAGCAGGGGCGTAGGATTATTTCTTGAGCATTTAGAGAATGTGACAGAGCCCACATGGGTTGCCCATATATCTTGAACGAAGCATGTGGCTTTTAATGTCTATTTGAGATTAGGGACCTCATTCGGTCGTTTATGTATTTTAATTTTATGACTTATTGTTTAGTCATTTGTTTTAGATAATGATCATTAGATGGTCGAAACCTACATGGGTTACCTACATATACTAATTTCCTAGGTCTGAATCGAGTCGAAATGTAGTTTAGCACTCTCTATGCTGATTTTCAGATTATTGACCATATCCACAAGGGTTTCCTATATACCTTGGTTAATTACCAAGGATTAGGTTGAAACGTAGTTCGTGTATAGGTATTATTTGTTTTTCTTCCTAACAAGAGGATTAACAACGACTTCTCAGGGAAATCTAGGGACTTCTCGAAGATGCACTCTGATACAAGGTTGAGAGAATGTCATAAGGATGACACCTCTCTTACTTCGATCGCACCTACTCTGGTTTCTTACGTACGTTGTTAATATACCAAGGACAAGTTGAAGCGAAGTTCACTCGGGATGAAAGAATTAAAGTGATGACCAAACCTATAAAGGCTTTATATGCCCTGGTATTTACCAAGACTCAGGTCAACACCTATTTGATCCTTGATTGGGGGACTGATTTTAAAGCTGACGTAATTTAACTCATGATTGATGAAGGATTTTTATTTCAATTGACTTAGTTCAAATCTTGATTGATAGAGGATTGTTTTTTGGCAACCGTACCCATATGTAGGTTGCCTACATGTCTTGGTATTCACTAAGAATTAGGTCAAAACATAGTTCACCGTCCTTAGGTTGTTAACCGAACCACCAAGGGTTTCTTGCATATCCTTAACTTTGCTGAGAATTAGGTTGGCACGTAGTTCATGGCCTGATGAAAGGTTTTTATTTTAGGTTATTGACTGAACCCACAAGGGTTGCCTACGTATCCCGAACTTTGCCGAGAATCAGGTTGAAACATAGTTCACCCCTAATTGAAGAGTTTTTTCTTTAGGTTATCAACCTAACCTACAAGGGTTGCCTACATATCCCAGAGTTTGTGAGAATCAGGTCGAAATGTACTTCACCTCTTTAGGTTGTCAACCGAACCCATAAGGGTTTTCTATGTATCCTGGACTTTGCCGAGAATCAGGTTGACGCATAGTTCTTCCCCCTTAGTATAATGAATTTAGTTGAGGTCATTATGATTTGGGCATTTCATTTCACGTCATGAGGACAAAAGAACACTATTTTTATCAAAAAAATATGAATAGGATAAAATATACCTCAGTCCCTAATTGGGACAGTGATTGGATAAGTTCTGTTGGGGGACTAATCTGACAATTCCGATCATGCGATTTATGATTATTGACAGTGTAAAATATGTCCCAACCTATAGGCCAGAGAGAAGACTGATTAGCTACTGGATTGAGTAGCTAAGTCGATTCGTCTCGATATTTTATTGATTTAAATCCCCGAATATACTTACCAATGTGTAAGTCGGTTCGTCTCGATATTTTTGTTTGTTTGAACTTGGGATGACGAACCTACTCCTTTCCATTTAGTCCCTTTTTTTTTTTTTTTTTTTAATTCAAATGTTTTTCTTTAAATGTCAGCATATAGGTAACCTGTGTCTATTTCTTGTATTTTTGACAGTCAAAGTATTATCAGAAGAAAAATGAACCCCCATCTCTGTTCCTTGGTCTTGTTACCTGAATGATGTATACTGTCTTTTTTATTTGGAAGTTGACAAATCTTCGTTTGTCGATGGTCTTCTTTTCTTGTCAAAAGTTCTATCATTAAGGTAACTCCAAAGTGTACTACACTTATTTCGAAATCGAAAACCAGACATCATATGGTACGCGATGGTTTTCTAGGTCTATCGCCTTTTAATGAATTTGGATCATAGGATAGTATTTAATAAGGTTGTATTGTTGATTTATTGGGGGGGTATCATAGGAATTTATGTATTATCGGTTCAGTTATGACATTAGACATCCTTGAATAGAATTGTGTTAAGGGTGATTTGCGAGGTTTTGTCTTACTTCCATCTCTTTGCTCCTATACTGTTTGTATTTTCTACTTATCTGTATTGAAATGTTAATCATGAAATAAGCATAACATATAAACAATCAAGAGTTCTAGTTACTAAACAAATCCTGCATAGTCAAGTATATTATCCAATTTTAGAAATTATTTCTTCCTTAGGAGTACAAACTTAGACTTGGCCATTTATCAGAGGCTTTAAGATCTCTAGCAGCTTCCGACCTGTCTTCCTTCGAATCCTAAAGTAAGAAAAATTACCAGTTCAATTTTTTCGATTTACTTGACCCCATTGTAGTACGGTGGTCTCTAGATGAATCCAAACTCCATAGATAAATGATATAATGGACGAAATCCGATGTCTCCTGTTTTTTATTTATTATTATATGTGTTGGCCCAAAGAGCTGCCTAAGAGAGGGGTAAATTGGATAGTTACAAAATTTAAATAATAAATTTCTTTAAATACTTTATATCAAATAATTAATTTTTCTAAATTAATTATTATCTTAGTCACGCAGCAAATATGTGTTTAATACTAAGTGCACACTTGAAAACAATACAAGAAAATAAACAATGCAGCACATAATAATATATCCTGATTCTGTAAGCTATTCTTACTTACATTCAGTCCCTCAAGTTCCAAGGATATTCGCAATCCACTAAACCCCTAATTCATTTCCTATGTAGGAAGCAAACCGTTACAATCTCGATCCTTTTCACAGGCTTAGAATCAATCTTTACAATTGTCCTTTCTCCAGGCTCAGGAAGAACCTTATTTTTTCACTAAGCTCAAGTCTAACCTAATTCTATTATAGAAAGAATCAAAACCTAATCCGTTTAACAAGCTAAAGATCAAACCTATCACTCTCTCACACTTTTACACTTACCATTTTCTTAGGTTTAGGAAAAACCTTTACAATTATTCAATTCTATTATAGGGAGAATCAAAACCTAATTCTTTTCAAGAAAAAAGAATAACCTGACCTTTTCGCAGGACAAAGATCAAACCCAAATGTTTTTCACAAGAAAAAGATCGAAATTTAGCTATCCTAACTAAACATCGTCCCAAACGTGTCTAATTCACTCAAACTCACAAATACAAAAATATGTAAGATTCTTCCCATAAGGAGTTTCTACCACTTCAATACAAATATACTCAATTAATGTCTCGAATAATTACTATGTGATAGATATAACATGAGGTAAACAAAATCTGATTAATTAACAAAGTAGGTAGCATAATTTAAGCACGTAATCAGATAATCAAAGAAAATCGTTTAAAAGCATTTTCAGGCTTTTAAGTTTAAAACAATTTTCTAAAAAATATTATACCAAGCAATCAATAAGAATATAACTTCAAAGTAAATAATAAGGCTTGGAAAAATCTCATCAGGAAACACAAAAGATAATGATAGTATCATAATAGAACACAAGTTGGTGACTCCAAACCACAAGCGCTTTAGATCAAGAATTTAGAACAAATATCTTACAAAAATCTTAGCGTAAAGATCACTCTTAGACCTCATATATGACAAGCTTTTAATTCAAGAGCATTTCAGTTAAAAATATCTTTTGATACTTTCAAATAAGCCCATAAAAGTATTCTTAATTAAAAACTATAGATATAGGAAGTATTAATCCAATTACAGTAAGGTAATCTTTATGTATTGGACCAAATCAATAGGGATGATAGAATAGGTTGTCAATATCTTAATTAAGTTCAAATCTCTCAAATCCCTCTATTGGAATCATAAAAAACGGATAGTTTTTTACCAAGAAACCAAATCTCTCGATTTTCCAACTAACTCAGTCAGTTAACAGAGTTCCACAGGTCGGTTACCTAACCTGTCTAGAACCAAATCCTATCATTGCCTTCAGGCCAGTCAGTTGACCGACTGCCTCCAATTGATTGATTGATTAGTTCAAAATGAACCAGTTTGCTTCAATTTACCTACTGACTCAGAAGGTTAACTAACCACTTCCATTCGGTTGGCCGATTGGATCAGTGTGTTCACTTCCTTCGCCAATTAAGATATTGCTTCAAACGGTTGACCGATCAATTCAATTCGATTAACCAACTAGATTAGTAGCACCTTATTTCGACTCCAAAACTCAATGTTTGATTCGATTGACCAATTTCTCTGTTGACCAAATTGACCCGAAAATACAAGTTTTTATACTTTAAAACATGTTTTTCAATTAGGTCAATTATCAATTTTATTTCACATAAGGGGCACATACAATATCTCATTTTAGGATCTTGAACTTATCACTTCTTACCATGAGACACATATAATTAACTCATTTAAAGTGTCATTTATTATCTTAATTTGGGTTGCATTAAGAGTAAATAAGTAGAGAGTTGTTTTCACCTATTTTTCTTTAAGGTCTTCAAAACTCTTCACATCTTCATTACGTCCATCTTGCACCCTTTATGTTTCTTCATGAGGTCTTCATCTTAATCATATAAATGGAACATATAAATCTGAAATACTTGATAAAATTATTAGTGCCAAAAAAAATATCAATACTTAATTGTTCATTAAAACCTTGAATTCAACAATATGTTTGTCATGTTTACCCTTAGTGCCCTTTCGGGGTTTTACTAAGGTCAGCTACCACATTTTCCACCTCAACGCCCTCTCGGGTTTTCACTGGGTCGGTGGTTTTTGTATTTTCTATGATCCCTACTTTCTTGCTCGCAACGACCTTTCGGGTTTTCACTACATCCTCTGGTCGTATAATTTTTATAAGCTTTTTTCCCTTCACTTATTTTTGGTTGTGAGTTTGAGTTTATATCTTATTTTCTAAGGGTAGAAATTCTTGACCACATCAGAATTAATGGGCTTCGGGAAGTCTTCTCCATCCATATCTTGAATTATTAAGGCCCCGTGCTCTAACACTTTCTTGACGACGAACGGTCCTTTCCAGTTTGGGGCAAACTTTTCCTTAGCTACATCTTGGAACGGGAAGATCACCTTTATTACCAATTTACCCATAGTATAGATTTTGGATGAACTTCTCGTTGTGAGCTCTAGCCGTCCTCTACCGATAACATTGCCCATGGAAAATAGTAGTGAGTCTATTTTCATCTATTAGACACAGTTGATCGAATCTTTGCTATACCCAGTTGACTTCATCCAACTTGGCTTCGACTAGAATCCTAAGATAGGGGATTTCTATCTCTGCTAGGATTACGGCTTTCGTTCCATAAAATAATGAATACAGTATGGCTCAAGTCGACGTTCAGAATGATGTTTGATATGCCATCAAGGCAAATGGGAGCATCTCATCCCATTCTTTAAGGTTGTCTATCATCTTTCTCAGGATATTCTTAATGTTCTTGCAAGCGGCCTCTATTGCAATATTCATTTTTGGACGATAGGGTACGGAATTCTTGTGTTCTACTTTGAACTAGTAAAAAATGGATTTCATCTTACGTCTTTTGAGATTTTAGGTATTGTCTATGATCAGGGCTTGGGGTACTCCATAGCGCGATAGGATATTCTCCTTGAAGAATTGGTTTACGGTCTTCTGAGTGACATGAGGAAGCGAAACTGTCTCCACCACTTTGTGAAGTAGTCCATAGCTACTAGGATGAATTGACGTTTTCTTGGAGCTATTGGTTTGATTGGACCTATGACATCCATTCCCCACATTGAGAAAAGCCACGGGGCCCTTGAGCAATACAAGTCTATAGGAGATAAGTGATTCTGATCATCGTGCACTTGGCATTTTTGACATCTTCTCCCAAAGTTTATGCAATCGTTCTCCATGGTTAACCAAAAATGGTCAGTTCATAGGATCTTATTGGACAACATGAATCTGCTCATGTGTGGTTCGCAGACTCCGCTATGAACCTCCTTTATGAGTTGTATTGCTTCTCGAGCGCCTATACACCTTAAGAGACCTAAATCTAGCGATCTCTTATATAAGGTGTTACTGTTGAGAAAGAACTGGCCCACTAGCCTTAGCAAGGTTCTTCGACTTATGTTATCGGCTCCCTCGACATACTCATGATTCTTAAAAAACCTTTGGATATCTAAATACCAAGGTTCCTCATCTTCTTCAGCTTCTATTTGATTACAATGAGCTGGTTATCAATATATTTTGATAGTTATGGGAATATCCTCTTTTTCTTCTTTGATCATTGATATCGTTGATGCTAATGTTACAAGGGCATCGGCAAAATCATTTTTTAGCCATGCTACGTGTTCAAACTCAATCCTCGAGAAAACTTAACAAATGTTAAGTGATTATTGTATCGGATCATCTTGGCATCTTTCGTCGTATACTTATCAATGATCTGATTTATAATCAGTTATGAATCCCCGCATACTATCAACTCTTTCATCTTCAAATTTATGGAAAACTCCAAGCCCATGATAGGAGCTTCATACTCGGCGGTGTTGTTGGTGTTGGTGAATTTTAGCTTAGTTGCAACTGGAAAGTGCTGACATTGTGGAGAAATTAGGACGACACCGATACCGGCCCCTTTCAAGTTACTAGCACCATCGAAGTACATTTGCCACGTTTGGTCATTCTTACTGCAAGTTAACAACGCAATAGCCTCGTCATGAAACTCAGTCTCCATGGATCTTTCGTCGGCTCTTGGGTTATCAGCAAGCTGGTCGGCAATCGCTTGGCCTTTGACTTCCTTCCAAGCCACATATACAATGTCGAACTCAGTAAGCAGCATTTACCAATTAGATATTCTTTCTGTAAGCACAGGCTTCTCGAATATTGTACTTTAGAGGATCTATTTTGGTAATCAAATGGGTAGTAAAGTACAACAGGTAGTGACATAACTTTTTAGGTAGTCCAGGCTAATGCGCAATAGGTTTTCTCTAGTAACGAGTATTTTTCTTCGTACGAAGAGCATCTCTTGCTAATGCAGTAAATGGATTGCTCATTCTTACCCGAACTGTCATGTTGTCTCAACATTGCCCCCATAGAAGTTTCTAAGACATTGAGGTATAGAAACAACAATCGTCCTTGTTGGGGTGGTACCAAGACAAGAGGGTTCATTAGGTAAGCCTTGACTTTATCCAAGGAAACTTGACATTCTTTGTTCCATTTCCCAATTAATTCCTTTCTCAACAACTTAAAGATTAGCTCACAAGTTGTTCTTAGTTGCGAAATGAAATGGGCAATGAAATTCACTTTTCCAAGGAAACCACAAATTTTCGTTTCCATTCTTGGTGCATGCATTTGAATTATGGCATTAATCTTGGTCAGATCAATTTTGATACCCTGATGATTAACCGTGAATCTGAGTAGCTTTCTAGATAGTACTTTGAATGCACACTTGGCCAAGTTGAGTTTCAACTGGAACTTCTAGATTCGATTGAACATCTTTTTCAAGTGTTCTAAATAGTCTTCGTCTTCCCTTTATTTCACTATCATGTCATCCACATATACCTTCATTTCCTTGTGGATCATGTCATGGAATAAGGTTATCGTGACTTTCTGATAAGTTGCCCGGGCATTCTTAAGTCTAAACGGCATGGATCGATAACATAATACACCCCAAGACATTGTGAAGGTGGTCTTATACTTTTCTTCTTCGTCGACTAGGATCTGGTTATACTCACAAAATCCATCCATAAAGGATGAAATCCAACACTTGGAAGTGTTGTCCAGGATGGTGTGGATATTTGGTAATGGGAAATCATCTTTCGGACTTGCCCCATTGTGGCCTCTATAGTTGGCACAGACTCGAATTCTTCTCTCTTTCTTGGACACTGGCACTATGTTACTCAACCACTCACAGTAAGTACAGACTTTGATGAGGCGAGCTTCGAATTATTTTACAATCTCTTTCATGACTTTTAGGCTGATATCGGGTCGCATCTTCTAGAGCTTCTACTTAATCGGTCTGATTTCCTCCTTAATAGGAAGCTTATGCATCACGATGTCGATCAATAGTCTAACCATGTCATCATAGGACCATGCGAAAACATCCTGATATTCCTTTAACTGAGATATCAAATCTTCTCTCTCTTGGCTACTGATCGACTTCCCAATCTTTGTTTCCCTCAAAATTTTCGGATCTCCAAAGTTCACTGCTTCGGTCTTGTCTTGACTTGGAATAAGTCGTTCCTCGAATCTTTCTAAGGCTCTTCGAACTTGTTCGACATTGTTGGGACTAGGGTCATCTTCTGTTTCGATTTCCATTAACTCCCAATTTATTTCCTTATCTACATTGTACTCGTTGGGAAAAAAAAGTTTCATTATTATATGGATTACATGCAACATTATTTGGGCTCTTGAAAAGTAAATATAAAATCTGATTTTAAATATGTTATCTTTTTAACATAACTATTACTACAATGTAAAAAAAAAAAAAAATTCAAAAAGTCAAAAGGAGTCTAGAGATAGTATAATCTCTACTATCTGATGGCTAATTAGATAGAAGATGATATAACCGTTTGTTGATTACCAAAGTCCGCGCCGCACTGGAATTGGACGAGCTTCCTAATTACTGAGGCAACACCAATCACTCCGCCGTGCTATTTTTTCGAGACAACACCTATTTCAATGCAACCTGACACAATCAATTGCACCAGTAAACAATATGAAATGCACAAAACTACAACCATAGCGAACCTCATTTTGTTACCCAGAGGAAACAAGGAAAACACACACTATTCTGGTTAGGGGTTGTAGGAATAATACTCTATGTTTAACTCTGGTTCACAAATCCAAACTAAATAGAGGAAGAAGACAATTGAAACCCATAACTGTTAGGAACATGGTCTAAGACTGGATATACTTCATTTCCCTAACTTTGAGGAAGGTAAAGAGAGGTACTTAATTATTTTTTATGTTTTAATTCTTTTTATTCACTTATTTTTGTTTTTTTCATTTATCATTGATAAGTTGTTAGTTGTTTTTTTTAGATGTCAAGCCTTGTCCCCCTCTAATTTTTGTATTCTTTTTTAGAGATCAATAAAGTCTTCCTCGCTCCATCAATTAGATAAAAAAAAAACAAAAAAAAATAAAAAAAAAAATATGTCTTCACTAGATAAAAATGCTTTCAAATATTTAATCAAAATAGGTAACAAAATTGAGAAGAACAAACTAAACAACACATGAGCAAAACACTAGCTACAAACTGAACAACATCCACCGAGTAATGACCAACAACAACCAAAATAACATTAGATAGGAAAACTGTCACACACTTTAACGATGATTGCATAATTCAAATACTAGATTTTATTACTCTAACATAATGAAAAACAAACACACTGGCTAAGATTTTATTCTTCAAACACACACCACCCTCAACCTACCATCCTCTAAGTCATTTAGGCTTATACTATAATTCTTGATTGTCTCCGTCTTCTCCTACTCGACTTTCTTTTGTGTTTCTGTATCCCAAACATCTCAAGAAACCATCCGCGATAACTCATGAACACAATGTTACCGATCACTACCCCAACAACTAGCCCACTGCCATACCCCAGGCTTATGAATATCCATTTGAACTTGTCTTGGAATTTAGATTCTTTAGCTTGTTCTGAAGGTAATATTGGCATTGACAATGCCTCCGAATTCGTACACTTATTTGACAATAGCGTTCCACAAAGCCCAGGGTTGCCTTCATATGAATTGTTTTGAAAGGTATCAAACTGTTTCCCTGTGGTATGGACCCAATGAGATTGTTGAGAGAGACATTTATAAATGCAAGAAAATTTAACTGCTATAATTATTGTGGAATGCCACCTAAGAGATGGTTTTTAGAAAGGTCTAACGATTTAAGGTTTGAAAGGCTCCCCATGGATGATGAGATGCCCAAACTAAGTCGATTGTTCAAAAGATTGAGCAACTGAAGAGCCTTGAGATTAGCAATTAGTTGTGGAATCTCTCCTGTGAACTTGTTACGCGATAAATCTACAGGTAGAAAGATGTTTAAGTTCTTCTATTACACTGTTTTTACTCCATTGTTAGTCATGGTCAAAGAGTACGAGTATTGCACATGCATCGATGAGAAGTTGAAATTTATGGTTATGATGGTTTGTATATATGCTAACGACTTTTTATCAATGGTTTTCATCCCATTCCATCTCTGAAAGTACTGCAAAGGCAAAGGATATGTGAAATCATTGTAAAAAAGATCAACAATTCGTAGGTTTTGAAACTTCGAATTGGTTGCTTGCATCACTATTTCACCATGAAGTTTGTTGGATCTCAGAATAAGCACCTACAATATGAAAGATCTTCTAACCAAAATAGGAAGGTATCATCGATCTTATTGTTCCAAGAATGACAATCTCGAGCATTATACAATTTTCCAATGACCTTGGTACCTTTCCTTTTAATTGATTTTGACTCAAGTCAATGAACCTCAATTTGCACCCATTTTTTTTCTGCAAGCTTCCCCTGAAAGTAATTGCCATGGAGATTTGATACTTACAGATTGCTAAAGTTGCCAAAACAATGAGGAATGATACCACTCAAGTTATTCTTTGAAAAATCAAGTACTTGAAGATTAATCCTCTGACACAACTGGGCTGGAATCCCACCTGTCAACTTATTGTTTGAGGCGACATACTCCAAAACTAAAAGTGGTGGTATCAACATCTGCCCTTGTAAGATATTAAATTGTAAATGCAAAATTCGTAAACTAGCCAATGGAATATCCAGCAAACTACCTTCAAAACATGTTATAAAGTTGTGATCAAGGTATAAATAGGCCAATGTTTCTCTATACTTGTTCAGCAGCTATTTTGGTACTTGTCCGTGAATGTTGTTTTCTCCAAGAACTAACCCTTCCAATTGATCCTGGGATCGTAGGAAATCTAGGAACTCCATTAGATTGCATGCTGCTAATTCTAAAATCTTGAACACAAGAAGGGTTGTATTGGTGATATTACTTCTGAGCACTGTTAGTTCATTATCAGAAAGTGAGAGATAAGACATGCTCGATCTTAAGAAAATTGTCAAGTGCCACTTTTCCAATAAGGTTAGTGTTTACATGATTAAGAGCCTTGAGATTCTCAAATTTGAAAATTGAGCTTGGAATCGGACCATGAAATTTATTATCAAAAAGTTCTAGCACTACTAATGTTGTTGTTAGGTTCACAATCCATGAAGGAATTTGACATTCTAAGTTATTTGTGGCGGACTGGTGACGGATATTTTAAAAAAAATCAACTTATTCGTTGTAAACTGCGATTAAGAAAAATAAAAAGGAGCAAATCTGATAGGGAAAAACGTAAATAATCATATATAAAAAAATATCTTAGTTTTGAAAAAATATCCTTATTGCGGTCAAAAAAATTCTATTAGCATATTGCGGTGGCGGTGGTGGTGGCGGTGATGGTGATGGTGATTTCTTAATATGAAAAAAATATAAGAGTGTATCAGGTTTTGCAAAGTGAACGATGAGAGTCAAGGAGAGAGAGACGCGGTGGTGATGAAAGCGATTTCCAAATATGAAAAAAATTGAGAGTGTATTAGGTTTTGCAAAGTGAACGACGAGGGTCAAGGAGGGGAAGAGAGAGAGATAGCGATGAGTGTACTTAAGAGTTGACGATCCGGTGGAGGAATTAGGGAAGTAGTGACCCTGCGGTAGTTTTCCGAGAGGGAGGTAGGGGGAAGAGACAGTGGCAAAAAGTAACAGAAAAAATGTGAATTAATTTTACTCCATTCTAGTACATGCATAAAGCACTTTATTACCTTGTAAAAAAAAATTGTGATACTCGACCCTTTACACTATCTAAACCTGCCAAATAGATAGAAAATGTTAAGCGGTGGTATTCACAAAAATTGATTGGATGGCTATTTATTTATTTATTTAGATGTTTACTAATTTTTTATAGGGAAAATCGGTTAAAAGTCATTTTTTTAAACTCTAATTGGTGAAAAGTTCTTTTATGTTATTAAATTTTGATTTAATCCTTTAAGTTAAATTTTACTTGTGCTTTAGTCCCACATTGTAGGAATTGTAGGAATATTGTAGGAATTGTAGGGAGCCTTAGTGAGTATATTTGGATTTTATAGTGAATTCTATTACATGTAACTAATGTTAATTAAAATTTCATAATTATTATTTTTCATACATATTTTGATATTTTTGGTTACATGTACTTTAGTTATATGTTACAATTATATATATATGTATAATATTTTGTAACGTAACTGAAAAAATATCAATCTTTTTAGTTATAACTTTATTAGAACATGTAACTAAAAAATTAAACTTTTTAGTTATATATTAGAGACATGTAACTAAAAAGTTATATATTATTGGAACATGTAACTGAAAAATACTAAAATTTTTATTTACATATCAGAAATATGTAACTAAAAAGTTACATCTAATTAGTTACCTATAACTAATTATATGTATTTTGTGTAATTTTATGACATTTAATAAAATTTTTACACACAAAGTTGTTATTACCAAAAAAAAAAAAAGAGAAAAAAAAAAGAAAGAAAAGAAATAATTACCTGTAACTAATATAGTAATATTACAGACAAAATAGTTACATGTAATTAGCGCGTGGTTATCACGTGTGCAAGGTTTCCTCCCTTTTAAAACATATGGGACTAAATCAAATTTTTTTACCTCCTCTAAGACTTTTAACTAATTAGAGTTTAAATGTAGGACCTCCAACCCATTGTTCCTTTTTTATATAAATCAGAGGACTCAAGTCTCCCCGAAAATTTTGAAACAATCTTGGTTTGGCGCATGGAAAAATATATTCCACCCAAAACTTATTTATAGTAACTATTTTACTGCACTTTTCTTTTTCTTTTTTTTTTTTGGTCAATTCGCAAAATGATTCCATTTTCACATTATATTTACGATTGAATTCCATCATTTTTTAGATTTAATTTATACTACTTGAGTTGATTGTAACTAAGAAAAACTTAGATAATTGTAACTAGAAATATTAAAAAAATATTTTTTGTTATAAAAGTGGTGGTGCAAAGGAAAGTGGTAGTGACTGATAACAGTAATCGTGGGATAAGATTATCATCGAGGAACTACAAATTCAGTCTATAAATCATGGGTACAGATCGAAAGTTCAGGTTGATTTGGGTAAGACATGTGATAGATTCCTAGAATTTATAAATGATGAGATTTAAAAATTCTGGATTTTGAAATCCCATCTTGTACACATTCCTTATTTGATTAACTATTTTACATGAAGAATTTAATTTTGTAATTTCATAATTTCTTTATTGGGATAGACAAGTATTTGTATACAGAATTTTGAAATCCATTAAATTTTAAAAATTGGAAATATGAAAATGTATCGAGTAATGTAATTGTTATTTTAGTAATTTAATAATATAATTTTTTATACCAATTTTAATAATATAATTTAGTAATATAATTTTAATTATACTAATTTTAGTAATATCATTTTAATTTTACTATTTTTATACCAATTGTATATCTATTATATAATTTTAATTATATCTATTGGGAGAAATGAAATCCCTCTTTAGAGGGATTTGAAAATAACACATGTTTCGAAGGAATTTGGAAATTCCATTATCCTTCTTTCAAATCCCATTTTACAAATTTCATGTATTTTACAAATATTTTTTTAGTGATATCTAAACAAAGATTTTTTTAATGTATTACAGTTACATTAATTTTAGGGCAAATTACAGTTTTGGTCCTCTTGTAATGTATTTTTTGTGTGGCCTTCCAACTCAATTTTTTTGCTTTGCTATCAACCCATCTAATTTGTAACCGATATTCTAATTTGGATGAGATTTTATTCTCCAAACACACAACACCGCCAACCTAACATTTGTTGAGTCATTCAGGCTTATACCACAATTCTTTATTGTCTCTGTTTTCTCCTCCTCAACCTCGTTTTGTGTTGCCGTTTTCCAAACTTCCAAAGAAACCATCCACGATAACTCATGAATATAGTGTTACCGATCACCACCCCAACAACTAGCCCACTGGCATTCCCTAGGCTTATGAATATCCATTTGAACAATGGCATTCCATAAAGTCTAGGGTTGCCTCCATATGAATTGTTTTGAAAGGTGTCAAATTGTTTCCCTTGTGGTATGGGCCCAATGAGATTGTTTTGAGAGACATTTATAAACGCAAGAAAGTTTAACTGCTGTAATTGTAGTAGAATGTTGCCTGAGATGTGGTTTTGAGAAAGGCCTATCGATTCAAGGTTTGGCTCCCCATGGATGATAGGATGCCACCACTAAGACGATTGTTCGAAAGATTGAGCAGCTGAAGACCCTTGAGGTTTCCAATAAATTCTGGAATCTTTCCTATGAACTTGTTACTTGATAGGTCAACAGCTACAAAGATGTTTAAAATCTTCTCGTACACTTTTTTTACTCATTTGTTTGTCATGGTCATAGAGTATGAGTAGTTCACATGCACCAATGAGAAGTTGAAATTTATGGTTATGATGGTTTGCATACATGCTAATGACTTTTTATCAATGGTTTTCATCGCATTCCAACTCTGAAACTACTACAGAGGCAAAGGACATGTGAAATGATTGTCAAAAAGATCAACAATTCGTAGTTTTTGAAACTTTGAATTGGTTGCTTGCATCACTATTTCACCATGAGATTGTTTTGGATCTCAGAATGAGCATCTGCAAGTTTGATAGATCTCCCAACCAAAAGTGGAAGGTATCATCGATCTTATTGTTTCCAATAATGAGAATCTCAAGCATTATACAATATTCCAATGACCTTGGTACCTATCCCTTTAATGGATTTTGGCTCAAGTCAATGAACCACAATTTGCATCCATTTCTGAATGTTTCTGCAAGCTTCCCTTAAAAGTGGTTGCTATGGAGATTCAATACTAACATATTGCTAAAGTTACCAAAGCAAGGAGAAATGGTGCCACTCAAGTAATTGTTTGACAAATCAAGTATTTGAAGATTATTCCTCTGACACAATTGGGCTGGAATCCCACCTTTCAACTTGTTGTTTGAGGCGACATACTCCAAAACTAATAGTGGTGGTATCGGCATTGGCCCTTGTAAATTGTTAAATTGTAAATGCAAAGTTCGTAAACTAGGCCATGGAAGATCCAACAGACTACCTTCAAAACCTATTATAAAGTTGTGATCAAGGTAAAAAAAATATGCCAATATTTCCCTACTCTTGTTCAACAGCCATTTTGGTACCTGACTGTGAATGTTGTTTTCTCCACGAACTAACCATTCCAATTGATCCTAGGATCGTAGGAAATCTAGGAACTCCATCAGAAGGCATGCAGCTAAATCTAAAATCTTGAACACAGGAAGGATTATATTTGTGATATTATTTGTGAGCACTGTTAGTTCATTATCCGAAAGTGAGAGATAAGACATGCTTTTGATCTTAAGAAAATTGTCAAGTGTCACTTGTCCAATAAGATTAGTGTTTGCAAGATTACGAACCACGAGATTCTCAAGTTTGAAAATTGAGCTTGGAATCGGACCATGAAATTTATCATCAAAAAGTTCTAGCACTACTAATTTTGTTAGGTTTGCAGTCCAAGAGAGAATTCGACCTTCTAAGTTATTATTGCCGAGGTTTAAGGTAGTACGTTGGGTCAGGTTTGTAAAGGGCAATGGGATCTCACCTTTTTCCCTACTTTGACTCATTACCGGTTTAGTTAGTTTGTTTAATAAGCCAACCCAATCCAAACTCCCTAAATTTAATCTATTGTATCTGAGAAATGAAAGATCAAGTTGCTTTAGGCTTCCAAGGAACGGAACATGACCATCAAAATCATTTCCAAAAAGGTTAAGGTAGGTAAGTTGTGTCAGGTTGTCTAGGGAAAGTAAGAGGGCACCAGTGAAATAACAGCCTTCAAAATCCATGAAGAAAAATTTCCTATCGAATCAGGCGAATAACCCAAGAGATTTTCATTATAACCTAAGCTAAGGGTCTTCAGGTTTGGTAAATGGAAAATGTCCATGGAAAGATTTCCCTATAATCCACAATTTCGCATAATCAAATCTATTAGTGAAGACATGTTTGCTAATTTATGAGGTATTTTTTAAGACATGTGCGCCATCCAAATACGAAGTATCTCTAGATTAGAAAGGTTTTGGACAAGTTTTTTAAAACTAGGTTGTTCAAGTTGTAGGAGACCATCATACATCCCAGGGCTTATATCACCTAATGGGTAATGGGCCAAGATATCTTCCAACCACCAGAACTCCACATTGTCAGACAAATGAAGAGAAACTAACTTGGAAAGGTGTGCAACTTCTTGAGGGATTTGACCTGAAAATGCCGACCGTGATAGGTTGAGACTTGTCAAATGATAAAGCCGGCCGATTCCAAATGGTACGCGAGAGTGATTGAAGTTATTGTTAGCAAGGTTGAGCCTTTGCAGATGAACAAGGGGAAGAGGCTGTTGTTGGAGTTGATGGAACCATAGAGAAGGCTGCTATTGAGGTCAAGACCGATCACATGACCAAAGTCCTCATCACACTCTACCCATCCTAGGAGCAGCAATCACTTGTGTTTTCTTTTAGCTTCCATGAATCAAGTTTTGAATACGTTGCAGGATTTCCAAATATGTTTTCTCGAATTAAGAAACTCCATTTGAAATGCAACAAAGCAAAATGTTCGTGATCATGGCATGTCAGTTGCGCAGAGGATGAAGAATTATTAATGTTCAAAAGATGAAAAAAAGAAACTTCAATGAGAAATTGACTGCAACTATAGAGATAGTAAGATGATCCCGATAATGTGTTTCTTTAGAACTCTTTCCTGGAGCAGGTAAGTTGGAAGTAGTGAGCTTTTATAGAGGATGGAGGTAGTATAAATGGCATAATGGTTGTTTCTTTTTCATCCTTTTAATTCCGACCTCTGGTACATCAGCACCGAAAGCAGTAAAATGTGAATATAAATTTCTTTCTAATAATTGCCTTTCCCAGCAGCTACATTTTTTTTTCTCTGTTGTTGTGGGGGGAGGGGGTATTCTTTATATTATTATTAGTTCTTTCTTCTCTCTCTCTCTCTCTCTTTTTTTTTTTTTCTTTTCTTAAGATGACTTTGACATTGTTGTCTGAGAAAACTTTTACAGGTGGAGACCAAGAAAATGTTGGTCTTTGCATTGCCGAATACCCAAGCCTTTTTGGGAAAAATGTTGAAGCAGCAGATCAAAGCAGAATAATTTCCTCTCTATCAATACATATTTGGGTAATAAACCTTGGATGAATTATTTCGAATTTGTCAGTGAAAGGGGTTTCCTTGTAAATTTTTGTGTCCCAATCTTTCCTTCTTTTGGTTCTTGGTTAATAATCTACGAACTTTAAATTTTTGCCATGTATTCCACACGCGACAGTAAAATTTTCATAAATCTAAACTTACTGCAATTTTTCGATGTAAAAAATTACAGTGACTTTTATGTATGATATTGATTTTGGACTTTGACAAAATTATTAAATTTCTCAAAAAAATCATAGTATCGAGTGGGTTGTAAAATTTTGGATCCATGACAAAAAATACTTATGTTATATTATATTTTTGTAATTGATTTTTTATTTTTTTATACTTGCCGGCACACAAAAGAAAAAAAGAACGAAAAAAATAATTAAAACCAACATCATGAGGTT
This sequence comes from Eucommia ulmoides, assembly GCA_016647705.1. Classification (NCBI taxonomy): domain Eukaryota; kingdom Viridiplantae; phylum Streptophyta; class Magnoliopsida; order Garryales; family Eucommiaceae; genus Eucommia; species Eucommia ulmoides. Next base: position 48,279,354 of record CM028339.1, on the reverse strand, counting down.
ATGGAAGTGATCTCAATCGAGTCGATTGTAGAATTGATCGATCAAGTCTTCCAATGATCTCAAAGACGAACATAAACATTTGATCTTCAAAGAATGAGGCGAAGACTTGAGATTGGTGGTCTCTAGACCACCGTTGCTTTCTGTCTTCTCTCCACGGAATTCAACCACTAAACGAAGCAAAAATTTGGCTTTCGTTTTCTGTGGTTGAAATTCCTATCAAACGGTAATGGTTACTTCGCTTTGTTCTTGTATTTCTTGTTGCGATTTGTGTTCCGTTTGTTTTTCCTCGTTTTTTTCAGGCCTCGTTTTCTTGTTGATATTCATGTGTTCTATCCGATGTATTTTTTTATTTGTGATTTTTCTGCATTTTCTTTGGTCAATGTCTATATTTTTCTGCATTTTCTTATCTGTGTATTTTTTTGTATTTTGTGCATATTCTTATCTGTGTATTTTTCTGAATTTTGTGCATTTTCTTTTTGAATGACTGTATTTTTATGCATTTTGTTTGTTGATTATATTCTTTTGATTATCTCTCTCTCACTTGAGTATTGATTCTCTTTTAATTGTGTATGTGAATTTGGGTTTGTTTAATTAGGAGTAGGTAACTTGGATTGGGTTTGGTTGGATTTAGATTAAATTTGGTTTGATTAAGTTTAGTTGGGTTGGGTGTAATTAGATTTAGTGGGTTTAGTTTATTAATTTTATTTTATTTGGGTTTGGGTAGGATTAATTGGTTAATTTTCAATTAAAGCACTCAAATAAATGAATTCATTCAATTCAAACTATATGTAAAATAAAATAAAATACGTAATATTAATTGAAATTCAAACTAAATATAAAAAAAAAAAAAAAAAAATTAATTTTTTTATTTTAGTACAAAAATACATTTAAAAAAATGACACATCATTTTTGCTATAACTGTTGGAATATTCACTCAGAACATGGTGTATCATATTACTATTGATGTGCCATATTGGGCAAATGGTACACCAAATTAGCCAAGCTATTGAGAAGCTATGGGAGTTGGTAAATCTCAAAGTGAAGTACAAAGCCAGCTCCAAGATGTTTCCCAACACAGAAAAAATAAAAAGAAGGTTAAAATCTTATCACTTCATTTCATGACACGTTGTTCTTTGTCACGGTGGTTTAGTGTTTGTTCTCCTGCATTGTTGTTTGTTCATTACCAATTTTTTGTAATTGTGAATGTATGTTGTTCTCATTTCAGTATTTGAGACAACAATATGTCTTCTTGAACATAATGACATTCCCTATTACCACTTTCATATTTTTGATGAAAATATTTTGTTGTAGAAGTTGATGAAGATCTCTTACACCTATCTATTCTTTCAATTGAATTCAGTACTATACAATTAGTTGATTTTCGCTCACTCAATTGTTTACTTGTTTGTTGTGAAGATTATTGTCTAGAAAAACTAATGTTTTTTTGTTATTCTCGATCATGTTCATGTGATGCAATTGATTGAAATTGTGAAATGTATCTGAAGTTTAATTCCGTTTTATTTTCTTTGTGAAATTTGAGTTCATTTTGAAATTCGGAAAATCGTTTTTTGGTTGTGTCCAGTTATTTGCTTAGTTAAAAAACACTAAAATTCATGAACCGTTAAGGTCTTGAAGCTAGACCTTGTGTGCTCCAAAATGTCTGGTAGAGACTAGGAAGATTAGGCCCTGTTTGGTTACTATTTCTATTCCATGATTTCTGTTCTCACTCACAAATGTTGGGATTAATATACAAAAACATGTTCCATGAACACATTTCTTTTATCAAAATTTTGGGAGTAATTTAGGACTATTTATTGAATTCCATAAGAATATGATAAATGAAAAAATGTTGATTACTATTCATTCCCACAAAACTGTTCCCATTACCATCCTTAGTCACCACCATCCTGCCGGCTGCCACCACCATCACACTGGTAACCATACGTTTAGAAAAAAAAAAAAAAAAAATATTGCAACCAAATGTATTTCTTATTTCACTTGTCATTAAAAAAATAATAAAATAAAAACAAAATAAAAAAATCAATCAATTTCAAGACAATAGCCATTAACAAGCATGTTTCGATTTCCGGAATACTTCAGAATGGAAATAGAATTCTTATCCCATCATATCCTACTTTATTGGAAGTAGAAACAAAAAACATTGACCAAACGCCCCCTTAACTATTACCTTTATCATATTTAATCAAATGGGTGTTTACCTACTTGAAAGCACGCATTTTAACCAAAGCAAAATTATATATGAAAAACTAAAATTGGAAGCTCAAATCTTTAAATGAATGAAAGCCATCTAAAGTTATTTTTCTTGTTTTTCCTAATTTTGCATATAGTTATTGCATCATCTTCAATGGTTTCATTGTCATTTATGAGTATTTTAAAGTTCTTGCTTTTATTATCATAATTCTATCGACCATTACAAGTTAAAAACACCTCACAATTCTAATAATTAAGGCTTAGAATTTAGAAGGATTATATTCTATGACCATCTCCATTCTACAAATTTAATTAAAGAAAATGGTGTTATATATTGGATTTTGGGAGACAAAATCCATCTCTATTTTATATTGTTTATATAATTCCACCAACCTTTACAAATTGAAAACACCTCACAATTCTAATAATTAAGGCTTAGAATTTAGAATGGTTATATTCTATGATCATCTACATTCTAAAAATTTAATTAAAGAAAATAGTGTTATATATTGAATTTTGGGAGACAAAATCCATCTCCATCATCTCCATTTCGAAGTGATCTTCTTTGTTTATATATTGGTCTTCTCTCTTTGCTCCCTTACTTTATGTAGTGAATTACTTCCACCCTCAACTCTTAATCAAGTAACGACAATCTTCATAGATGATTTTCATGAATCTTGTATTGGTGGGTATAATCATTATCATTTCATTTCTATCTTATTGTGCTTCCGTGTGTGTTTTATTTCAACTAACAAATCATTATGTTTCATTACAATTATTTTCTATTTTCAATTTTTTTTTTTTTCCGGTTAGCATCTTTAAGTGTTTGATCTTTTAGGGCATCACGCGGTAGTTACAACGGTGGTGAAGACAACAATCAACAACAATTGAGACTGTTAAAAATAATTGTGAAGCAGTAATGAACAACGCTCCTATCATCATTTTTTACTTCTTTATGACGAGAATTTCATTCTTTATTTTACTCTACAATTTTTTATTTTTTATTTTTTTTCAGATCCACTTACAAATCATTGCGTTTCATTACGGTTATTTTTCATTTTCAATTTTTTTTTGATTAGCATCTTTGAGTGTATGATCTTTTAGGGCTTCATGTGGTAGTGATAACGGTAGTGAAGGCAACGATCAACAATGATAGAGTTTGTGAAAAATAATAGTCAATCGGCAATGAACAACACTCCTATCGTCCATTTTTTTACTTCTTTATAGTGAGAACTTCATTCTTTACCTTACTCTACAATTTTTTTTTTCAAATCTACTTTATTTTATGTTATATTTTTGTTTGTTTAATTACTGGCTTGTCATGGATCTAATAATGCTTACAAAATTTCTATTTTACCTATTTTATACCATCAGGTTTTGTCTATTTATGTACCTTCTATGGTTACGGTAGATGTCCTTGCATGTTTCATCATTATTATCTTTAATTCTAATGTCGATCCTATATTGTTTTTATAGATCCTCCTCGAGTGTGTGATGAATTAGATGCCAATGGTGTAATTTTTATTTTTATTTTTCCAGATGTATTTTATCTTATACATTTTGGATTTTGTACAACACTGAATGAGTTTGTCTGAAATAATTTGTTTTTCTTATAAAGAATCTCATGATCTATTTGCAGGATTAAGCAATTTTATGACTAAGATCGTAACATAAAATATATAATTTAACTAACCTTGGTTAAAATTATAATTTTTGAAAACCTAATTTTGCCATCATAGAGATAAGCCACAATTTTAAAATTTAATTTAATCAACCTTTGGTTAAATTATAAATTTTCAAGACTAATTTAGACATCCTAGAAGATATTAAATTTTAAACACTTAATTTAACCAATTTGAGGTTGAATTATAATGTTGAGAACGTAGTTTGACTAATTTGAGGTAAAATCAATTTATTTTAAAAAAAAAAAAACGCTAATTATAGCAAAACTTAGGGATGAATTAAGAAATTGAAACTAGTTTTCAATGATGTCACCAATATAAGGTTAATTTGAAATTTGATACTAATCGTTCATCTATTTTTTTCCTTCTAATGGTTTTTTTTTCGTACAAGTTTATTAACTTCCAATATAAGAGAACCTACACATATCGATGTTCTTACATTATACCCAAAAAATAAATTGTGTAACAGAATTTTCAATTAACCAAATATAATCACTCTTAGAAAGAAAAAATGGTGTTTGTTACATCATTATCAAATGACTCAACCCTAATTACTTTGATATATAACAAAAATACAGATGCAACCCGATTTTTCGAAAGGAATAGGATATTAAATAATAAATTTTGCTTAGGGAGAGAGGTTTTTTAAAGCGCTGATTTTCTAAAAAAATATATTTAGGATGTTTTAAAAATAAGGAGTCACCAACTAGCATTGAGTTTAAATGGTGTGTTAGGTCACAAAATTTTTAGAAAACAATTTAAAAGGCCTAAGTAAAAATTGACTCCAAAAAAAATCATAGTCAAACCAAAGATTCATTTAAAGGCTCGGGGGTCGGTTACGCTCGGGGAAGGTGTTAGGCACCCCAAGGCGCCCGTTCAAAAATGGTACCTTATGTCCAATTAAGTCCAATTAGTTTAGTCGAAGTGTTTTATTTTATTTTGAAATAATTTTCTTCTTATAATTTTTTTTTTGGTATTTTCACAAATAAGGTGAGACAAGTTTTTGAATTTTTGAGAATATTGCCCCCGGTATAACCTCTTATCAAATATTAAAAATTCGATAAGAATGGTCCCCGGGGGGTATTTATAAATGTTTCTGAAAGATTTCTTTACTTTAAATAGACAAATTAAAATAAGTGAATAAATAGGAAAATATGAATGCAAAAACTAAAATTTTATGAATTTTATTTTATTTATGCAAAAAAAAAAAAAAAAAAGTTTAATTTAAATATGCCAATGCAAAATGATGTGCATATAAACGGGGAACACTACATGAATTAACGTGATTATGCATGACAATGATTTAATTATTTAATAAAAAATGTAAGTAGTGTACGTATCTTGACTAAATGTGAAGAAACAGTATGAATTATAAAATAAAATAAAAAAACCTATATGCATGAAATATTAAAAATAACGTAAGTGGTGAAAATGTTCTAAATATGCCGTCTAAATGATACAAGAAAAAAAAATGCTAGATGGATGCAAGTAGTGAACAATTTTGTTGGAATTAATCTTTTCGAAACTTAAGTGGAATCCCACAAAAACATTTACCGAGGGAAGAGATTTCCTAAAATTATTCGTTTCTAAATTTCACTCGAGTCGGGGAATGGAAACGAAATCACAAAAAACTCTCTCATTATTTACCGAATCGTTGGATTCACCTTAAGGTTCGTAAGGGTAAATTTCTAGAAACTAAGATTTTATTATTTTATTATTTTTGGATTTTTGTATTTTATTTTTTATTTTTTAGGGTTTTGATAACAAGAATAAAAAATAAAAAAAATAAAAAAACTGAAAAATTAATAATGAAAACATCATTCACCTAATGCTCGGGGGTTAAGTTTAAACACGAGAAACTCACCCCGGCGTTTTTATCGGATCATTGGATGACTTATTTTTTTTTAATTACAAATAAAAATAAAAAAATAAAAACAGCAGGTGTCCTCGTCTAGACGCTCAAAGGTTCAGATTGAGAATGAGAAACCTCATTCCGGCGTTTTTCATAAAGTCATCGGACCATTAAAAAAAATAAAGCTTGTAGGAATTTAAATTGCGAAGAGAATAAAGTAAAATGAAAAAAGAATTAAAAATCCAAAAATATACCTGTTCTAGGCCAAAAATCCAGATACTTGGGATTTTTCTCTTTCGCAGATAACTTCCTGAAAGGGTTTATGATGAGAATCACTCTCTAAGGGAGTTTTTCTCTCAATTTTTGAATGAATAAAGTGAGAAGAGGAGGAGCCTATTTATAGAAAATGATAGGGCGTAAAAAACACGAGAAAATCCTAAAAATTAGGTCTGGTCGCCAAAGCTCAGTCCAAATTTGACTGAGAAAGGGTAAAATTCGGAAAAACACAAAAAACGAACATTCTGGACATGGGGCATCACCGCCTGCCATGTGGCAGGGGCTAATTGACCCTTCTCATTCCTTTCTCTCTCTCTCTCTCTCTCACTCTCTCTCACGTGCACACACACAAGTCTGGAGGTGGAGCCCTCTCTCACTGTTTGACTCTCTCTTTCTCTCTCTTACGGTTTCTCTCTCTTTTTTTCTTCTCTCTCTTGGTTGGACTAGGGGGCCCACCCGATTCTCTCTCTGTCTCCCCTCCTCCAATTTCTGTTTCAAATTGCACCTTTTTTTTTTTTATTTCTCAAATTCTAAACTCTTTTATTTTATTTTGATTTTTTCTTTTCCGTTTCTATTTCTCTATCAATTTTTTATTTTTATTTTCTGGAAATAAAATAAAATAAAGTTAAATAAAAAAAATTAACTATAAAATAAAGTATAATTTTTTTTTGCGGGACGGTCAAAATACCGTGTCTATAAATACATTTAAACTCAACAAAAAAAAAATCACATTGTTGGCCTAGTGAGCTACCCAAGAAGGGGTGAATTGGGTAATAATAAAAATTATCAAATAATAACACTTCAAAAATCGAATAATTAATTTTATCCTAAATTAATTATTATCTTTATAAGGTAGCGGATAAGTGTTCAAATCTAAGGGCACACCCAAACAACAATAAATAAAGAAAATAATAATGCAGTACACTACGATATATCCTGGTTCACCAAACTACTCTTGGCTAATCCAATCCTCTGAGCCCCACGGAGGTTTGCATCCACTAAACCACTAGATTCCTTTAAATAGGTAAGAACCAAACTTTTGTACAATGATTCTTTTTATAGGCTCAGAATTAACCTTTACAACTCATTTTTTCCAGACTCAGGAATAGCCTTTCTTTTTTCCAAACTCAAGAATAACCTTATCTTTTTTTTTTTTTTTTTTTTTTTTTTTTTTTCAGGCTCAAGACTAATCTAATCGTTTTATAAGTTAAGGATCAAACCTAATTCTTTTATATCTTGGGCTAAGAATTAAACCTCACAAACACTCTAAGTATCATTTTCCCAAGTAAGGATGAAACCTTTACAATTCACTCACAAACTAATTCTAATCAAGAAGAATTAGACATATCTTTTTTTACGGGAAAATAGTAGCCTAATCCTTTTGTACTTAGGTATAGATCAAACCTTAATCTCTTTACCGGAAGAGATTGAAACCCGGCTACCCCTGATTAGATACTTCCAATAGTACCTAATCCGCATACAACTCACTAATTACAAGAAATTGATAAGTTTTTCCCACTCGGAGCTTCTACCACCTCAAATCAATATAAACTCAATTAATGTCCCGATAATTACTAGTGATAGAAGTAAGTGAGAAAACAAAATCTGATTATAAAAATAATGCGGGTAGCACAAAATTGAGCACATAATCAAATTATCACACAAATTGTTTTAAAAGATTTTTATACTTTTAAAATTCAAAAATGATTTCTCATACGATCAATTAACCAAACAAGTGATAATAACAATAAACTCAATTAAGAATAAGTTTGGAACGATCTCACCTAGAAAACATAAAAATCTGATTATAATAGATATGAGCAACACACAAATAAGTATGTAAACATATTTTCACCAAAAAATATTTTAAAATTTTTTGTATGCAATTTAAAGTTCAGAAAACGATTTCACAATATCTAAAAATCCAAGCAAACAAAATAATATTTAATCATAACAAAGAATTAAAGCATGGAACAATCTCACCAGAATATCACTGAAAGAATGAAGATTGAATCGTGACAAAGCTTAGATTGGTGACGTCAAAATTCACAACACTTCTTCTCAAGAAAAAATCTCACGATTAATTGCTCAATATAATCTCAGAAGGATAACTCTCAGAAAGCTCACGAACACTTAGTCCTTGATTGATTGGGATTATTGGAATCTTAAAAACGCAGGTCTATTTATAGGGAATGAAAACAAGCCTTCCAACGGCTAGTTCCCACATATCATGACAATTAATTGCACTTATAGACCCATTATATCATTATGACTCAATCCTGGTTCAATTCACTTAATTATATCTTTTAATATATTCAATTTAGTCTCTCAAATATTTTCCCAAACTCAAATCAATAGGATAGAAAGAATTAAATGAATTAATTTGAGAAATAATCAAATTATATGAACCATATTTATAGGGATAACAAAATATCAATGACATATTTTAAATATCACAAAATCTCTAAGATATCTCTCAGATCCTAACCATAAAACGGCTAGTAATGGCTACTTCTTCTTCTTCTTCTTCTTCTTCTTCCTTTTTTTTTTTTTTTTTTTTTTTTTTTTTTTTTTTTATCAAAACCATGAAATCCTCAAAACCTAAAACCGAACCATCAGTTGACCAACCAACATCCACAAGTCAACCGATCGATTTAGGTTGTAGCCCAAGCCAAAAGTTCTAGCCCGTCGGTTAACCGCTACTACTTGGTCTGTCGACCGAACAATTTAGAGACTGAATCGTTTCCTAGCTCCGTCTCATCGGTTGACCGATCTTACTGGCATTCTTCTTCCTTAATTCATTTTTAACTCAAATCTTCAACGTTTTTTCCTCTTTAATCGATTTCTTTTCTCGGTTAACTTAATTAACTCATTAAATCAATTTTAATTTCTAATCTTTCTTAAATCAATATTTTTTCTTCAATTTCGCATAGGAGCAAATATGTTTAACTAATTAGGATCCTATAAAAAACACACATAATCATAAAATCATTTTTGTGTCGTGTGTGATCCTAATCAGGATACATTAAGAGTAAAAATTAACCTGAGTTATTTTCTCCTAAATTCTTCAAAATCTTCGATCTCTTAATGCTCTTCTCTTTGTCATTCTTTTGCATCCATAATCATTACTACAAAGAAAAAAGCGTTTTAGCGAGAAAAAAATTTGTCGCTGAAAGTGATGATTTCGTCACTAAAGCTTTTTAGCGAGGAAATTGGTTCGTCGCTACGGTCATTGCAGAAACCTCGTTGACAAAAGTCTTTAGTGACGAATTTTGAATTCCTCGCTAAAAAGTATATATTTAGCAAGAAATTATTTCGTCGCTAATTTTCTCACTAAATATATTATTTGGTTACTAAAAATCATCTTTTGCAACGGAATTTATTTGAATAATTTTATTGCTAATAGTTAGCGACCAACTAAATTTCTTGCTAAAAGTAACAATTTGCGACAAATTTTATTAAAATAATTTCCTCGCTAATAATTCATATATAGTGATCAACTAAATTTCTCACTAAAAGTTGGAATTTGCAACAATTTGTTTTTTGAATAAGTCCTCACTAATAATTCATATTCAACGACCCAACTAATTTTCTTGTTAAAAACATATATTCGTCACCATTAGAATTTGGAACAAATATTTTAGAACAATACATGTCTATCACATCTAAAATTCGAAGAGAGAAACAAATCCATAACAACATACATTCTAAATATTTGTAAATAAAACTCCCATAATGAATAAACATGTCTTAATTAAATCTCTTATAACATAAATAATGTCAAACTACATAAACAATTTTTTCCAAATTCTCAAACAATGCATAAAAGAAAGTATGGATTGTAACTAAAACAATATCATTCTTGCCCCCCAAAACAAAATGCTAAGTAGTTGTATCAAATATCTTCCCTTGCACAAAAATTGTCTTCGTAATTTCGGATCAACGTTCAACCAATCTGTATCAGAAACAAATCAAATAACTCATATCTCATTTAAATAATGAACATAATCTGCTCTACGACGCAGTCAAAATAAAAAACAAATCCATGAAATCGAGAGGATTTATAGTTTTTTTTTCAATTCTTTTTCTCCATTCTTTTTTTTTTTTTAAACAATTTTTTTTATTTCTCTTGGCGACCAAAACAGAAGGAAAAAAAAAATACTAAACAAAAATGTAACTTTACAATTTTTTTGGAAACTATACTTTCTTTTTCGGTTTAGTTTTTTTTTTTTTTTTTTTAATTCTTGTTATGTTTTTTTTCTTTATCTTTGTTTTGTTTTTTTTTCTTTTTTGTTCTTTAATTCTGTTCTGCATTTTGTTGCATTCTATTATGATTTTTTATTTTTATTTTTAGTTATGCTCTTTTTTCTTTTTTTTTTGTGTGTGTGTGTAAATGTGTGTTATATAATTAAAATAGAGTCCAAAATAGCCAAACAAGATCTGATTGGCTCCAAATAAGACACGATTAGAGCAAAACTTGAGAGTTAAAAGCTGCCCCATCCATTAAGAGGTGTAGGAAGAAATGAAAGTGAATTTGGATAAGCGGTTTGGAATTAATGCTTAAAATGGCCAACCACTTTCATTTCCGTTTCTTTCTACAAGTTTTAATTGATGGGGTGACGCTAACCCTCGAGTTTCGCTCCAATCAAACCCCGTTTGGCTATTTTAGACATACAATTTAAAAAGATTTGCTTGCATATAACGACATGTGCTAGGTATCTTCTTAGACGAAATAACTTCACACCACAAAAAGATTAACTCTTTTGCCAACACAAACCTTTGAGAGATCATGCAATATGCTAAAAAGAATATCCAGAACAAAACTTATAGCTAACAACTAACTGTAATCCTTCAATCTCCACCAGTTCATACAGATGGCAAACATAAGAGTTTCTACGAAAAAGAATCATCTAAGGTTAATATTATTTATTAAAAAAAAAATATGCATCATGGCTGAATAAGAAGAAAAACAAAGCTGACCTCTAAAGCTTGGGTGGTTGTACACGCAATTCAAAAGAGAAAATTGTGGATAGAAGAATCATAAAGTAAAATATCACGTATAACTCACCCAGTACATGACAATAAGGGATTGTCGAAATGCATTTCTTTACCAATTCAAGCACTAGTTGCAATAAATGAATCATAAAAACTTCATGACCTCCTACACTTGCATATGAGGTATCATCTTTAACAACGAGCCATCACTAAAGAAATAAATATTATGTTCATCAAGCTAAAACCATTCGACAGGAAAACAAACTTGAAAATGACCAGCTTTTTATACCTTTTTATTTTAGTTTTGTCATATGTGCACTTCAAAAAATTCCCAGGACCTCTAAAATCTGAAAAGAAAACAATATGAAAATTTGGTACTCAGCAACATACTGGATACTTATATATGTGGCCCAAAGTTGACAAGAGTAGGGAGAAAAATCTAGCGGTACCTTCAATGTAACCTTCCAGCAAGTCTGCTTCACCTTGTATTTCCAATACTCATGATTAACTAAAACATACTGAAGAGAGAAAACAATGAAAGTGAGGACAATATCATTCTCAATTCTAGTCTCCATAAGCTGCATGGTAAAGTCCAACACTGTGAAGTTGAAAGTAAAGAAAATTGAAACAGAACAGGTTAGTAAAGTACAACATATTTAAATAAACCTCTTAGACTATGACATGATTGATAGGAAAATAATCTGATCCATATAAAAAATTAGGATGCATTTCCCTCCCAAAAGCATATCTTAATTCGACAACATGAACAGAATCAAAACCATTAACCTGTATAAAAGAGCAATGTAGATTGGAATCAAGCTCCATTGCATCATCATAGCTCATATTAAAATAGCACTTTGGTCTTCAAATCAAATGGATAGACATATATATGTGTGTGTATATAATTGGTCGGCTGCTAAATCAAAGTTCACTTGGTCATTACATGTGTAAAATAATTTTCCCAAGAACAATATGCATCAAAAGATAATTTTTAACTAGGAATGCTAAAGTATTTATTGGAAAAATCCCTATCACACTTCTGTTAAAAGGACCTAAGTTTGTCTGAATAGTAGAGCATTCTCACCAAATGAAATTTGTGTGAACACCCTGATAATCTCGGTGTTCTGCAGCTAGATTGATCCCCTAACCTTTTTCAGAATGTCTTCTCTGTAGATGGAATAATAAACTCTATGGGACTAGGTTAAATGTGATGGGCCCCCTTTACTTCGAAAGACATATATAAATATATATACTATTCATTCTCCATTACAAATGTAAACAAAACAATTCTAACAAACTGCACTTGCTCGGAGGACAAATGAAAATTCCAAGAACTGTGTATAAAGAGCATGCTAGCAATAAAATCCCATGAACTGACTTCAAACAAAAAGGGATACTACATGCAATGAACTGGTGAAGTTTGCAAGATAATCACAAAATACACCTTTAATACTTGCCCAAATGCTTCAAGCACCTCAATGATAAGTTCCACCGCTTCTTCCCCTAGAAATAAATAAACAACATTCTATGTCAAAAGTCAAGTATGGGATTGGTTTTCACATGGTTTAAAAAAAGACACATATAGACACATAATAACCACACATAAACTAAAGAAACATAAAACATACCCGGGATGTTGGTAACCTTGGAAATTATTTCCATGCTCAGGCCTTGATCACTCATTAAGTTTGTTCTTTTTTGGTCTGTTCCCAAGTTTATCTTAGGTAGCTTTTGTAGCATGGAATTGAAGCCTTGGAATTGGAAGTAGAAACAAACGCAAGTCAGGGCTTCACTTATAATTCCAATCCTGAAGCTCCAATTCGATGAAATTCCCTTTTTGTATAATAGAAACTGAAATCCGGGAATAAAAACGCTACAAAAACACCAACCCCTCTAGAGGAGTCTTTTAAATCCTTATTATTTTGGATCCATCGATACTCCTAATGAATTAGCAGGCAACATAATGAAAAGAATATCAATTAATTTAAAGAAATTAATGGAAAACGGGGAGAGAGAGAGAGAGAGAGAGAGAGACTATCAATTTCAGCAATCATTGATTCAAATAAGAAAACAAATAAATCCAAAGTAAAGCTGGAAGTGAAGAACACAGGGCGCCTTAACTAGGATCGACGAAGGGAATAACTCTCTCGTCGATTGAGCAGTAGCATAAGGAGATCCAAATCTATAAACAAGATTATTAACCCAAACACTTAACCAGATCCACCTTATCATCACAATATTTTGAACAAAAATGAACATGCAAAAGAAACTGAGAATGAAAAACTAATTGACAAAATTCAATCATACAGAAGACATAGAATCAAATTAAATTGACCATCAGAAGATGGATATGCTGAGAGCTGGTAGCGTGTGAATACGCCGCTACTTACACTCGCAAGTATACGAGGTCAAAGTTTTAGAGTAGTGGATCGGTTAGATCATGTATCATTTCCACAGGGAAAGTATGAATAATTGAGTACCGCAATTTTAGTAGTCTCATATTATCCTGACGATTTAATTTAATATTTAAATTAAGCTAATTAAAACTACTCCTAAGGATTAATTCTAATTATACTAATTAATTAGGGATCGATTTCATTCACTTAGTACCTATTTAGGTTAGTTTAGTTATCAATAACGGTTATTATCACATCCAACAATCTCGATATCTATAACTCACTCGCTCCCTCTTCCGAGTGAAAAACGAGCGAATACATGACATCACGTTGACGCCAAATTCCCTCTCGAACGCCTTTCCGAACACATAGCCACGAGAGTCTTGACCCAACCTTATGGATTACACATTCTCCAACTCCCTCCCAGGTTATTAGATCGTCGCGTTGTGTTTAACCCTAGTTCGAATCCAGGGTTACCTCTTCCAAGTGTAAAACCCCGTATTCTCAGTTTATCGTAACAAGCACAATAAATGTGAAATAACGGTAAACACAATTAGAATTGGATAACCAACCATTAAAATTAACTTATATTCAACCAAAAATGTAGTTACATGAATTACATTTAGCCCTAGCTAATATCTAATTAAACTAACATGATCTTGGCCATTGAAACATTAAACCAAGAGAAAATCATCATTTACAATAAATCATTAAGTACAAAGATAGAAACAACGAAAGAAAGATCAAATTTTAAAGTGGAGTGGTCCACTTTCGCCAAAGAACGATCCTCTCGAGGTTCCTCTTCTTCATTGATGAACTTCCTCTTTTAGCTCTTCAAGAATTGGCCAAAATCACTTCCTAAAATTAATCTAATCTACTCCTAAATTATCTAAGGTGTAAGGGGTCTCCAAGCATCCTTATACAAATTGGGTAAGAAAAGGTTTTATGTCAAGGTTTTGAAAATATCTCAGAAAATATCTAAAAAAAAGATATTTCTGTGCAGAGTGTCACCGCCTAGGCAGAGGTTATGTCGGTTTGCTTTCCGCCTAGGCGGTGGTTTCTTCGCTTATGCGGTGAAACAACTCTCAACTTTCTGACGCTTCTCCGCCTAGGCAGTGATTTTCTTCGCCTGGGCGATGGTTCTCGTTTATTTTTTAGCACATCCTCTACATTCGCACCGCCGCGGCGGTGGCTTCTGTGATCTTGAAACTTTATTTCTTCAACGTTTCTTCACTGTTTTCCTACCATTTTCGCTCGTTTGTCACTTGTTTGCATCCCTACACCTGAATTAACTAAAAAAAAACTAAAACACAATTAAATATAAATAAAACACTAAAAACCTATCAAATTTGGTTTATAAGTAGATAGGTATTTTACACCTATCAAGAGCCTCCAAATCAATCTCAATTAAATCCCTAAAGAAATAAACAAGAACATATTTGAAGTGTTAATTTGTTTAATTTCATTAATTTATAAACACAAATACATCTATGTTCATTCTAATTTCATTAATTTAGGGTACAAAATGACAAAGAATGAAAAATCCCATTCTAATTGAGATAGAGAGAGAACGTGCATACCTGACCAGTGGGTTGGACAACCTTCAAGAGGAGAACTAGGGCTGGAGCGATGGAGCAGGTGGAGTGTAGCATGGAGAACATCAATTTGCAATAGTGAATCGGAGAATTAGGTTTTCGAAAATTAAATAGAAAGAGAGGTATCATACTCGAACAAGGAAAGGAGATGAACGAGAGCGGCAATTCTTGGCGCCAAGATTTCATTTTTCCTAGATTCATGCGCAGCGAACAAGGAAAGTACCAGATTTGAGCAATGAAGAAGGAAAACTGATAGTCTTGTGAATTAGGCGTGAAGGGGTTTCGTCTTGTGAATTAGGCGTGAATGGGTTTCAATTGTATATGGGTTTTACTATTCTAATATTTGATAATTAAATATAAATATATTAATACTAACATTTTGATCTTGTGAATTAGGCGTGGATGGGTTTTGTGTATAAATATACTATACTAATATTTGACAATTAAATATAAATATATTAATATTAATATTTTGACAATTAGTGAGGAATTATTTGATTGCTGTATATTATAAATTTTTTAGCCACAAAAAATAATTGTTGCTAATAATTAATTGGTTGTTGCTAAAATAAAATTAAATAGCGGTAAAGTATTTGTGACTAATTTAGTGACGAATTTCATATTTCGTCGCCAATACTACCCTTCTGTAACGAATTTTATTTTTGTTACTAAAGTTGGTCGCTAATATTAGTTTTTATTGTATTGCATCTTCAATAATTTCTTCATGATTAAATCGTCAATGAAACTTTATCACTGAAACACTCGATAAACTCATTAATTCTACAAAAAACATCAAAATTTAATTGTCTATCAAAATCTTAGGATCAACACACATATATGATTGTGTAGGCCTAAAATTATCATATAAGAAAACAAAAATTTTTTGCTCTAATATTAAGTAAACAAAGGCTCTCCAACGTCACTCTTCAATCTTTATATTTATCATAATTTTTTTTCTCTGTTTATGAGCTTTAAATAATCTTCGTAATTTTTATTATAATATAGAAAAATCATCAATATTTCTTTTTTCGAAATTAAATAATCTTCAAAATTATATTACAGTATGACAAATTTATCAATCCTTCGTATGTCATCTTTGAATGATCATCATAATTTTAGTATCATATGAAATTTTCATGGTCTTTTATTTTCTCTAGACCCGCGCCATGTGCATGTCTAAACTGCTATTGGTAGTGCAATTAAGCGTCACCACCTTCACCGCAAGCGTATAGGTCAAGTTTTAGTATAGGTTGGGAGAGTAGGGGTATCGTGTTCACGGGGATGGGTTGAGATTATCGTCGAGTATCGCGATTATCATAACTCGACTTTATCTAGGCAATACAAATGGTATTTAAGTAATAAATACTAATACTACAATACTAATTTATCTAATTATACTTACATATTGGTAGGACGTTTATGAGAATTATTTCCTAGGGATTAATATCGTTCACTTAAACTTCATTAATGGCGTTCATCCTATCCGACAATCTCTGTATCTATAACTCCCTCACTCCTTCTTCCGAGTGTAAAGCGAACGAATATATGACTTCGTGTTTTACGCCGAGGTTTCCCTCGAACGTCTTTTCGAACACATAGTCACATGAGTTGTGTACCAACGTCATTGATTGCATACTCTCCAACTCCCTCCCGGGTTATTGGATCGTCGCGTTGTGTTTACTCTAGTCCGAATCCGGGGTTACCTCTCCCGAGTATCAAACCCTGTATTCTCGGTATATCGTAACAAGTATAATAAATAATACAACACGGCAAACACAATCAGATAAACATGAACAACCACTTACAAAACATCGATTTTATGTAAACAACGTTTTCATGAATTCAATCAAGCCCTAGACAATATATATTTAGTTTTTCATGGTTATAACCACATATACAATGAAATACAAACTAAACATATACAAAACATCCAACCAATCTAAGAATAAAAGAGAGAAACGAGGAGAATAGCTGTTATCCGAAGAATCGTCGCTAAAACCGCTCCGAGATCGCTTCCTCTTTCTTGGCCGTGTGATATTCTCTTGGTTGAATGTGTTTTGAGCTCTCAAAACCACTCCCAAAAACATTCCAGGGTCTTTGGAAGAAGAGGAGATGATAAAGGGATCAAAAAATATCACAAAATATCAATTCTGCCTATTATCTTACCGCCGCAACGGTGGTGTCATCGCTGCGGCGGTGACACTCTTTGGTATTTTGGCCTTAACTTTCTTGTATGAGCTTCGATTTAGGTGATTCAAAACTCATGGAAAGCTAAGAAAAATATATACAACTCTCATGTTTTGAGGTTTTCCAAAATCGAATTGCATCATATTCTAAATTGGCCTTGAAGTTACTGCACCTGTACCGACTTTGCTTCTTTTCACCCATTTATTCAAAAACTTATAAAACACTACAAAAATGCATTAAACTAACAAAAGTACTTGAAAATACACAAATATTTGAATCTAAAAATACTTGATTTGTTAGTAAATAAACTACTAATCAAATACCCCCAAACTCAAACGTTTGCTTGTCCTCAAGCAAAAACACACAAACTAAAATAAATAAAAAAACACAACAAAACAACTAACACCAACAATCTAAACATATACAACTTAAACATAACTATATGCAAGTTTTACATTCTTCTACCGACCAAACACATTTTCCCCTCAACAACCCCCAAATATTATCGAGTTCAGGAGTAACACACACCATGTGATATTCTAGAATTTCAACATTCAAATAATGGTAAACGTCATCCTAGATCCTGTTAACGTGTATGTGCGAGACTCAATAATATAGCCATCCAAGACTGGATTAGATTATCCACCAACGAAATTCACGACTTTAACCGTAAAGGATTAGGATATCCATAGGCCTGACTGGGTTCCACTCTCCACTAATGTAGGCTCGAAAGTTCAAAAAGATCATTAGGAATTGGTTCGATTTTGGGAACATGGCCAAGGGTGTATTGAAAATAGAAATTAGGTTAACTTTGTTAACTCAACGATACCTAAGGCCCAATGCTTGGCACAAAATCACACTCGTAACCCCACAGATAAATTCGAACAACCCTAAACTTATATTTAAGAACGTCGTACTCACTTGTCAAACGAAATGAAAATAAGACGATATTTACATTTTTTTATTTTTTTTTACAATGAACCACACCCCCAAACTTATTCAATTTTTACAATTTCATGGGTGTGGTTAAAACAAAAGAAAAATGACAAGTGAGTACTCGAATACCGAACTAATTAATAGTTCACCCAATTAATAGGGGTATCGTGTTCACTGGGATTGGTTGAGATTATCGTCGAGTATCATGATTATCATAACTCGACTTTATCTAGGCGATAAAAATAGTATTTAATTAATAAATACTAATACTACGATACTAATTTATCTAATTATACTAATATATTGGTAGGACGTTTATGAGAGAATAGGTTGTCTAGGGATTAGTTTTGTTTATGAATACATGTTCAGTCTCGTTTTAGTTTATGTTAATGACGTTCGACTTATATAACAATCTCAGTTCGTAAACTCCTTCGCCACCTCTCTCGAGTGTAAGATGGGGGAATATGCGACTTCGTGTCAACGAAGAAGTCCCCTTCAACGTCTTAACGACTCTAGGCCGCGTGAGTCTCACCCCAACGTCATTGATTGCACACAATCCAACTCTTTCCCAGGTTATTGGATCATTGCGTTGTGTTTACCCTATCGACAATCTTAGTTCTAAAACTCCTCCGTCACCTCTCCCGAGTGTAAGACAAGGGAATACATGACTTCACGTCAACGTCGAAGTCCCCCTCAATGTCTTAACAACCCTAGGTCGCATGAGTCTTGCCCCAACGTCATCGATTGTCCACAATCTAAAGCCCGACCGGGTTATAAGATTGTGACGTTCGTTTATTCAAGTCCGAATCTGGGATTTGTTAAACCTTGTATTCTTGATATATATATATAATCAATATAAACAAACAATACGACATACACAATCAATATAACGAAGAACAATCGCAAACAAAACACAAACTCAACTAAACAACGTTTTCATAAATTATATTAATAATCCTTATACAACCTATATTTAGCCAATGGCCATAACCACGTATACAATGTAAAATGGTGTAAACATACTCAACAACTACCAAAATATAGAAAAAAGAGAATAAACGAGTGACTTAGCCAATATTCGAAGAATAGCCGCTAGAACCGTCCACCGATCGCTTCCCTCTTCATCCACCACCTTGGGTTGAGAGCTCTCCCTAAAAAATCCCTAAGCCTAACCCTAAAATATGGCCTAAGGCCTTAGGGGCCGAAGAGATCATAAGAGAGGAGGAGAGAAGCGTAATTATAGGCTCAAAAATATCAAAAAAATATCTATTTTGCGCAGAGGCCACCGCCGCAGCGAAGGGTTCACCGGCGCGGCGGTGGTAGGTCAGTGGAATAGTAGTAAGGCATCCTGAACTTTCACCGCTGCAGCGGTAAAGTGTTTTTCTGAAAATGGCCATCCTGTATTTTCACCGCCGCGACGGTGACACCCGTTGGTATTTTAGCTGTAATTTCTTCATCTGAACTCCGATTGAGGTGATTCAAAAACCTATGGAAAGATAAGACAAATATATACAACTTCTATGTTTTGAATTTTCCCAAAATAGAATGGAATCATGTTCAAAAATAGTCTTGAAGTTACTGTACCTGTACCGGCTTTCCAGGTTTGGTGACCGCCTAGGCGAAGAAGTAGGCGGTGGACTTGAAAATGTTTTCAGCATCTTCATAGCCTAGGTGGAGGTTTGGACGCCTAGGCGGTGAGCTTATTTCACAATGTTGCCTCATTGCTCATTTATCGACTGTAACTTCGTCCGCTTTGGTTCGATCACATTGTTTTTTCTCCAATTTTATATATTTTCACCCCACGCACCTATTTTAATACAAAAAGAATAAAAACATATTAAAACATATAAAAATAACTATAAACGTACTCGAAAACTAATAAATTCATATTGAAAATACATAAGTAAGTTACACCTATCAGCTATTATATTAAATTAATGCCTATATATATAGCAAATCCCTATACAATGCATACCAACTAGCAACAATCATATTGCTAGGGTTATGGAATTCGACCTCTTTAGTCTAGTTGACAAGGGGAGGTGTCCCTTTTTTTGTCAACCAAGGGTTCGACTCTTCTAGGAAGCACTCTACAAATTAGATCTTGAGTTTATTCTTGAATGTACTAGATTGATGTGAGAGAGTGCACTCTTAAGATTACCTAGGGAAGTGATTAGTTAAAGTGCACATAAGCTGGTCCGGGCAATATCCTACAGTAAAAATAAAATAAAAAGTAAGGGTTATGGAATTCGAGCACTTCTCCATTTGTTTAGTAATTTAAATTTTACTGTTTGTTTAGTAATTTAAATTTTACTTTAAATTTGTATTCTCCTCTCAAAATTCCAATTTATTCAAATAATGTGAAATTAAAAATATTGTTAAAACTTTTAAACGAAAAATGAATTATGTTCAACATATAACTTTGTAATGAAGATATTTATATTATTATCACTTCTCAAAATTTAAAATATTTATTCATGATATTTTATTAACAACAATTCGTATCATGGATAAGAGAGAAATAACAAAAATATCTTCATT
The DNA here is from genome assembly GCA_016647705.1 of Eucommia ulmoides. NCBI lineage: Eukaryota > Viridiplantae > Streptophyta > Magnoliopsida > Garryales > Eucommiaceae > Eucommia > Eucommia ulmoides. The sequence continues at coordinate 48,258,683 of CM028339.1, read as the reverse complement.
AGAAGGCTACGTGCTGAGACCATTTACGTTCTATAAAAAATCACTAATTTTTTTTTTTTTTTTGCGTGTGATTGGAATCTTATTATAATACTTAAAAGTAGAAGACAACAGTTTGGAATACATGAGAGTTAAGTATTAGTCATCTCTTAAATCCTATTGAAATATGAAATGGATGACTAAGATTAATTCCTTCTACCATTAATATTCTATTAATTTTATTAATTTTAAATGGATGGCTATGTATTTGTCTAAGTCAAATTTGAATTTATATTTCATATCAAACCTTAAATTTCACATTAATATATGTGGCAAAAATTGTGATTGGTCTTCCATTAAAAAATATTTTTTTTATTAAGCCTATTAGTTTTGTGTTTTTATTCCCATATTGCTATTTTTGTTCCCTAAAATTTGAGCCAAAAAAGAAATTTATGTTCGTAATATCTTATTTAAAATAAGTTATTATTTTTTAGATCTAATATTTTTTTTTGGGGGGGGGGGGGGGGGAAATGTTGATGTAATTTCGGGAAAATTTTTTTTGAAAAATTGTTTGTGGGTTTATGAAGATATTTATAATTAATTTTTTGTTTGTGGGTGTATAAAGATTTATATAATTATATTTTTTTTGTTCGTGTTTGTATAGGTGTTATATAATTATATATATATTTTTTTTTGTATAAAGGTTTACATAATTATATTTTTGTTTGTGGATTTGTAAAGGTGTGTATAATCATATTTTTTTGTTAGGGGTGTCTAAAGGTGTATATAATTAAATTTTTGTTTGGGGTGTGTAAAGATGGATTAGTTATTTGGAGGGATCGTGAAAGATGGAAAAACAAAAAAAAAAACTGACCAAATCAAATAAGTAAAATTGAAAAACCAGATTTATTTTCTTACTATAGTACCAATATAAAAAATGAATTCGCAATTGCACGGTTTTTTAAAATTAAAATTATGTTCAACTAATATTTTATCATTCCAACAAACACTCAACAATACCCTTAATTTAAACTCATAAAATTAAAATGTTCATAATGTTAATGGAAAACAAATATTACAATAAAAAAAAGGGGCGGTGACCAAGCAGTCCTAAAAGGAGCTAGAAATTACAGATTGAACCCATTATTCTTTCCATGCACTGAACAGTCCTTTTTCTATTTTTGTGAAGAAAATACCCCTCATGTCTAACTTTCAATGCTAAGATCAAAACACATGAATTTTTTCATAGTTCCTGATATCGTAAAATTAATATTTTTACACTGTATTAATCAGTAAAATGTCCTATTTTTTACGATATGTTAATCATATTTTTTGAACGTGTGGATCATATTATGCGTGGATGTTACATGTAACATCAAATGTAACAAGTATACACATTCTCAAAATGAGATTCAATTAGTAAGATACTACTATCGTGACTATTCTTAATGATACATCTATCATGATCAAATATAACGTTATAGCCCTTGTCACATAGTTGACTAATACTAAGAAAATTATGTTTAAGTCCATCAACTAGTAACACATCTTTAATCATAGTAGTACCATTACCGATATTACCTATACCGATAATTTTACCATTTGCGTTGTCTTCGAAAGTCACATGACCTCCATCTTAGGTGTCAAAGATGTAAATTTTCCTTTATCTCCCGTCATGTATCAAGAATAACCACTATTCAGGAACCATTTGTCCTTACTTATTGATACTTTTAGAATAACCTGCAAGGAGCACCTCAAATAGTTCCTAAGTGGTACCCAGCTTACGTGGGTCCGATCTTGTTAGTCGGGACAATTTTAGTTCCTTTTGAAACCCAAACTTTTCTACAGTTAGTTCCTTTTCTACAGTTCAATATTTGAGTAAAACATCTACGAATAATATGCTCCATAATGTTACATTTAAAATATTTCACAAGACCCTTGGTTTCAGAAAAGAATTTATGAAAGTGTTTTTGTTTAAGGTTTTTCTGAAATCCAATACCGACTTTATCAAAAACTCCACGTGAACTTCTCAAAAGCATTTTCAAATTATTTTCACCACCGATGAATTTGAGAACAATTGATTGCAAATCCATCAATTTAGATTTCAACCCATTGTTTTCAGATTCGTAATCCACCACTTGTTTGTTTAATGTGTTAATTGTACTTTAAAGGGCATTTATTTTAGAACATTGATTTTTATAATCATGTGAAAGTTCTTGATAAATATCAAACAATTCATCAAAATTTAAAGGACAAGAACTTGAACAATCTGTTACCTCACTACCAGTGGCCATTAATGCAAGCATGGACGTATCCTCAGTATCTGATTCTTCCAAGCTACTTGAATCAGTATCATTCCAAGTAGCCTTCATTGATTTCTTCTTATTCTTTTTTGCTTTCTTATTTTCTTTCCTCTTCTTCTCATTTTCTTTATCCTTCTTCGGTTCGGGACAATCATTTTGAAAATGACCAATTTTACGATAGTTGTAGTATTCCACTTTAGACATGTTGAGATTTCTTTTCCTACGGAATATGCGCCTAGTCATTCTTCTAAAGTTGTTTGTAAGAAGTGATACATACTTCTCTTGCTCACTATCAAGACTTTCATCATCATTGTCATCTTCTTCTTCAATTTTTTGAACTTTTAGAGCCAAGGATTTCTTCTTGTAATTTCTGGTATCATCCTCATAACCTTTGATTTCCGATTCATGAGTCATCAAATTGCTAATAAGATCATCAATATCATATTTGCCAAGATCCTTGGTTTCCTCGATTGTCGTCACTTTTGACTCCCATATTTTTATCAAGGACCTTAAGACCTTTTGTACTTTGTCCTCCATAGAATATGACTTTTCGAGTTGACTCATACTGTTGCATATATTGTTGAAGCGAGTGTACATCTCATGAATCGATTTACTCTCCTTCATCCGGAACAACTCAATTTTTCTTATAAGTGCATTGATTTTTGACTGCTTCACTTAACTTGTCCCTTCGTGGGTGACTTGTAACTTATCCCACATCTCCTTTGCGGATTTGCAACCTGAACTCTAGAACACTCATTAGCATCTAAAGAACAAAAGAGATTATTGATAGCTTTAGAGTTAATGGAGAGTTTCTGCTTATCAGAAGCAGTGAGTTGTTCCTTCTTCTTCTCAACTCTGTTTCCATTAGAATGAATGGACCATCCTCGATTGTTAGTCACACGTCATAATTTGTAACCTGAAGAAAGGTTGTCATCCTGTCTTTCCAAAACAAGTAACTTTCACCTGCAAATAAGGGTGGTCAGTGTATAAACTGCCCCTCAGTTAGTGTGCCTACTATGTGTGTCATGTGATCTTTGTTAGCAAAAGAATTCGAGCTAAACCAGCTCTGATACCAATTGTTGGCCTAGCAGAATACCCAAGAGGGGAGTGAATTGGGTAATAAAAAAAATAATCAGAATAAAACTTGAATAAATTAAATAATTAATTTTAAACCTAAATTAATTATTATATTTATAACACAGCGGAATAATATTATCAATCTATATGCACACCCAAACAGCAAAAATAACAAAGTAGTAATGCAGCACATAAAAGATTTATATTGATTCATTAAATTACTCTTGGCTAATCTAGTCCCTCGAGCTCTACGGAAGTCACACCCACTAAAACCAAAATTTTTTTAAAGGTAGGAACCAAACCCGCATACTGATTATTTTACAGGCTCAGAATCAACCTTTACAATATCATTTTCTCAGGCTAAGGAAGAACATCTACTTTTTACAGGTTAAAGAGTAACCTAATTCTTTTTACTACTAAGGCACAAGAATTAAAATCTCTCAAAACACTCCAACTATCCTTTTCACAGGTAAAGATAGAACATCTACAAATCACTCAAAACATAATTCTTATCTAAGAAGAATCACTACCTCAATCTCTTTACAGGAAGATACTGAAACCTGACTACCCTTAATTAAATACGCCCAATGGTATTTAACCCATCACAACTCATCAATATAAAAATTGATAGGAAGTAAATCTCACTCGGAGCTTCTACCATCCTAGATAAATAATAACTCAATTAAAATCCCAACTAGTGATAGAAATACATGAGATACAAAAACTTGATTTCAACAAGATATGAGTAGCAAATTGGAGCACGTAATCAAATTCAAGAAATTGTTTGTAAAAAATATTTTCTTAAAAAATCAGAAACAATTTCTAAGATCAATTTCTAAATATAGAATAATAAACAAACAATAAGCAATATGGAAATATCTCACTTGAAATCCACCGAAAGAAAATAGTATTGTAATGTAACTTCAAATCAGTAGCGGCAATGATCAGCAAATGATTCTCTTAGAAAAGCTCATTCAATTCTCAATAAAATATCTCTTAGAAAAGCTCACTCAATTGATAAATTCTGATTTCTCTTGTTAATAGATGGATTCACTTTCTTAGAATGATTAGTCCTAAAGAAAAATTCGCAAGTCTATTTAAAAGAATATGTATTCAACCTTCTAACAGTTAGTTTACATGTGTCATGACAAATAAAAGCTCTTATAGACTCCTTATATCATAAGGACTTCATTTGGGTTCAATTCCACTTAAAAATGTCTTTCAAATCTTTCAATTAAACCCCTAAAGTATTTCTCAATAAGAATAAAATCTATTTCAAGTACTAAATTGATAAACGTTAATATTTAATGAACCATATTAATAGGATTTAATGAGTAGATGAACCATATCTTAAATTTAGATAATGTCCCCGAAATCTCTTTCAAATCCCAACAAAAAATGGCTACTTTTGAATATAATCTCGGATCAAACAGTATCCTGAAACAGTGCGTTCGGTCGACTGTCTAATTTAGGTTGTAGCTAAGCTATCGCTGCTGCGTGCACAAGTCGACTGCCTGATCGACTTGTAGATTCAGAGAGTTCTTTCTTCTTTCACCGATCGACCTATCAGTCGTCCTCTTGATTCAGAGAGTTCAACCTTCTTTCACCAGTCGACCTGTCGATTAAGTCCTCAATTTTGAGAGTTCAACCTTCTTTCACCGGTCGACTCACTAGTCGACTGCTATCACTAGATCTCTTCTCTGAATACGTTTTTAACTCATTTTCTTTTACGATTTTGCTCCTTTAACCATTTTCTTCTCTTAATTAGCTCCACTAATATTCTTATATTCCATTTTGGTCATTCAAAATTATTTCTTCTTATTTCACATATGAGCAAATAATTTAACTTAATCAAAACACACATAAAAAATAAAATACATTTTGTGTCATATGTGTGTTTCTAAATGGGATATTAAGAGTTAAGATTCTCATGAGTTGTTTTTCCTAATTGCTTCAAACTCTTAATTATTCTTCATCATTTTGATATCTTTATTTAGCATCCATTTAATTTGACGTATTTATTATTGGAATTTTAAATCACTGAAACACTTCAATTAAATATTAGATCTACCAAAATATTAATACTTAATTGTTTATCAAACTTCAATTAAATATTAGATCTACCAAAATATTAATACTTAATTGTTTATCAAAATCTTAGGATCAACATTTTTTTTAAGGGATAATTTGAGATGAACCCTTTTTAAGATAAAAAAAAATTAAGATGGGCTCTAGATCCTAAAATCTTTTGACAAAACACCCTAGAAAAAAAAAGTATAATAATCTCCCATAAATAAAAATTCAAATGTCAAAATTACCCTTTCTAAACAAATTAAATTTTATAATTCCTTCCCCACCATGATTCCCGTTTCTTCCTTCCCCACCCATATTTACTATTCTGTATCTCAATCGACGGTTTTCCCTCAAAGCAGCTGACGGTTCTCCTCGACCGCCGTTCAACTCCACCACCGTCGTCGTATTTTATTTATCTTACACGGTCGTCTTCCGCCACCGCTGCCCCCCTCTCTCTCTCTCTCTATACTGTTGTTGCTGGCCAGATCTGGCCGGCAGAGACCATGATTTGGCAGTCGTCGGTTTGATCTTGAACAGATCTGGCCGACGGCAGCCGGGTCGGAGGAGTGATGGCCCAAATTAGAAAGAGAGAGTTCTTACCACTGTTTGAGGAGAAGAAGAGGGAGGAGAGACAAAAGCGACTCGGCATGGCAAAGACGGTCAATTTTAGCATCAAGAGGAGCGGTGACTCCGAAGTCAAGTTGCAAGGTCAGCAAATCAGAAGGAAGGGGAAATTTGGTTTCGCCGACGATATCTTTGCCATGACGCCGTCTTTCTTGGTGGTAGAGGTGAATAAATCGACTGACGGCACTCTAGAGTTCAACGTGTTCTGCAGCAAGGAACATCAGGCGGCGTTGAAGGACACCCTCTGGACGTCGGGCACCGCCGAGAAAACCTGACTCATCTAAGCGCTCTTCTCATTTTGGATTATTAATGATTTTTTCCCCCTGGTGAATTTCTGGTCATTAATGGTCGATTTTATCTGATGGCAGTTGATCAGATTAATCATTTCATCTGATTTTTCTTTTATTTGGTGTACGTGTTGATAACGAATATTTATTGAGTTGGTAGTGAAAATAGTTGAGTATTTGTTGTGTTGGTAGTAGTAATGGAAAATATTGGGGTTAAGTGCGTTTTTGGTTCTCACAAATGAACTTTGTGTCAATTTAAATCCCCGTATTTGAAAATGGACACATTGGCAACCTCACATTTCAATTTCGCTTCAATTTGGACCCTGGGCTAAAATCTATTAGGTCAAACTTGACAGTCAACATTATGTAAGGGGTATTTTTGTCATTGAATTCCCAAATCATTTCCTATTGTTGATCCTTCCCTTCCCAATCAATACTCCTTTCTAGCTTAATGGGTGTTGCCGGAAAAAGTGTTCTCGCCACGAGACCGGAGAAAATTTGGCGACCTGGGTGTCGTTTCCGATCTTCTTCGCCGCCGATGCCTCTCCGGCTACCATAGTGCCCAGAATTAAACCAACCTCCAAATCGACCGTCACCACTACATAATAACCGTCAATCGGCTCCGGGCCGGAACTGTATTTCGCGGCGGAGAGATCCCAGAATACTTTGAACTTGGAATCATCAAATTCGAAAGATTTGTTGCCTCTTTTCTTCCGAAACAGCCTCTAATTCATAATCAACTTCAAGGATTTTGATGCGTAGTCTCCGAAATTAATGTTGAGCTCCTGATTCATGTATTTTTTGCTCCTAAAAAAAGAACCCAGGTCCCTCATTTTAGTCTTAGAGAGAGAATGTGGAGAAAGAGAGAGATCTGATGGTAAAGAAGAAGAAATGGGGAAGAGAGAGAGGTTGTTTGGGGGCAAAAATCTGTTCATTTTATCTGTTGATAAAATGAGGTCCATAACCTTCTCCTCCATTTTAATGGGGGAGAATTGAAGGCAAAACGGATATCTTTTTCTCTCTCTAAGACTAAAATGAAGGACCTGGGTTCTTGTTTTAGGGGCAAAAACAACATGAATCAGGGGCTCAACATTAATTTCGGAGACGACCCATCAAAATGCTTCAAGTTGATTACGAATTCAAGGTTGTTTCGGAAGAAAAGAGGTGAATTTGATGATTCCAAGTTCGAAGTATTCTAGGATCTCTCCACCGCGAAATACAGTTTCAGCCCGGAGCCGATCGATAGTTATTATGTAGTGGTGACGGTCGATTCGGAGGTTGGTTTGATTCTAAGCGTCGTGGCAGCCGGAGAGGTGTCGACGGCGAAGAAGATCGGAAACGGCACCCAAGTCACCAAATTTGCTCTGGTTTCGCGGCGAGAACACTTTTCCGGCAACACCCATTAAGCTGCAAAGGACTATTGATCATGAAGGGAACGATCAACAAGCAGGAAATGATTTAGGAATTAAAATGACAAAAATACCCCTTATATAACGTTAACTGTCAAGTTTGACCTAACAGATTTTAGCCCAGGGCCCAAATTGAAGAGAAATTGAAATGCGAGATAACCAATATATTCACTTTCAAATACGAGGGTCTAAATTGATACAAAGTTCATTTGTGAGGGCCAGAAATGCACTTAACCCTAAATATTATTTGTATTGATGGCGAATATTTGTTGTCGTAATAGTGGTGGTGATAAGAAATGCCTGTTGTGATGATAGCGGTGATAGTTGTAAATTTTTGTTGTGATAGTGGTGGTAATAATAGTAAATATTTACTTCTGTGGTAGCATTGGTGGTAGTAAATATTTGACGTAGTGGTGGCGGTGGTGGTGATAATAAATGTTTATTGTAATAAACTTTTTGTTGTGTTTATGGCAATAATAGTGAATATTTGTTATATTCTAGTGGTGACAATAAATATTGATTGTGGTGGTGGTGGTGATAGGAGTGTTTGTTGTGGCGGCGGCGGCAGCGATCATGGTAGTAAGTATTTATTGTGGTGGTGACGGTGATTAACAAATATTTACTTTGGTGGATATTTTTTATTATTTAAAAACTAATTAGGGGCATTTTCATCATACAAAATAATATTTTTTTGAGTTGAGGTTTTTTGTAAAAAAAGAAATAAGGGTGAGGATGAAAATAAGAAATAGTGGGCTTTTGGGGTTCAATTATAATTGTCTTTTTAATAATTAGTCCCAAAGTTGAGGCCAGAAGACCATGTAATTTTAAGGTGCATTTTATTTGTATTAGTGGTTACTTCAATTATCTTAGGTGTGCCCATGGAGGTGGGAGTGGTTGTGGCCGTGGGAAGTCATTTGGTTGAGGGAAAAGGAAAGAGAAAAAAGAAGAAACGGAAAATGGGGGAAAAAAGAGAAAGAAGAGAAGAAAAATATAAAAGAAGGTTTGTTTGTTATTGAATTTTTACATTTTTAAATGTATTTCGGTATTTTCTTGTTTAAATAATAATTAAGTTGTTGGATTCAATCTCCATTTTTACACTGTCTCATTGATTTTTAGACACAATATTCTCGGGTTCTAAAGAGAAGGGATTGAAATCAGATGTCATTGCCACGAAAAACAGACTAATTCCTTAACCCAAAGTCAAGCACCCGATAGTAGATATGCTGCTTTTGGCTGATGGTTTATGGAGAAGTAAAGAACATAATTGCTCCTGGCCAGAATCAGTGGATGAGGAAAGCTGAGAATTTGTAAGATCTTAAGAACGTTCTGCATCCATTATATTCATGCATCTTCAGATTTTGTTTTCTAGTTTATCTAATTAGGGTGAATGAATTACTTTGTTGAGTAGATGGATAGGATGCTAGCATATTTGGATGATTTTTTACTCGATATTTAAGACAGATAAAGCATCAAACTTGTTTCTTCCATTGCATTATTTGGACTTATTTTTCCACTTACGGTAACAACATTCAGATGAACAGAAATAACATCAGATAGGAAAACAACTACATACTTTAACGACAATCAAATACATCAAAATAGCAGATCTTATTGCACTTAGATAACGGAAAGAAAAACACGCTAGTTGAGCTTGTATTCTCCAAACACACAACACCCCAACCTACTATATAAAAGCGTAATCTTCATTCAGGCTTATACCACAATTTTTTTATTGTCTCTGTCTTCTCCTCCTCGGCCTTCTTTTGTGTTGCCTTATTCTAAATTTCTCAAGAAACCATCCATGATAATTCATAAATAGTGTTACCGATCAACACCCCAACGATTAGTCCACTGCCATACCCCAGGCTTATGAATGTCCATTCAAACTTGTTTGGGAATTTCTATTTTTCAGTTTGAATAGATGGTGAAATTGGTGGTGGCGGAGCCTCTGAATTTCCACACTTCTTTGACAATGGTGTTCAACAAAGCCCAGGGTTGCCTTCATATGAATTGTTTTTAAAGGTGTCAATCTGTTTCCCTTATGGTATGGGCCCAATGAGATTGTTGCGGGAGACATTTATAAACACTAGAAAGTTCATCTGCTGTAATTGTTGGGGAATGCCGTTTGAGGGGTGGTTTTGAGAAAGGTCTAACGATTCAAGGTTTGAAAGGCTACCCATGGATGATGGGATTCCACCACTAAGTTGATTGTTCGAAAGATTGAGCAACTGAAGAGCCTTGAGACTACCAATTAATTCTGGAATCTCTCATGTGAACTCTTTGTTGGATAGATCAATAGCTATAAAGATGTTTAAGATCTTCTTGTAAACTATTTTTACTCCTTTGTTTGTCATGGTCATAGAGTACAAGTAGTTCAAGTGCACCGATAAAAAGTTGAAATTTATGGTTATGATGGTTTGCATATATGCTAATGACTTTTCATCAATGGTTTTCGTCGTATTCCAAATCTGAAAGTACTGTGGAGGTAAAGTGTTGAAAAGAATAATTTCATTCATAATAATTACAGAGTACAAGATGATGTTTATAAAAAGTACTCAAGAATCTATTTTAGGAAGGAGTTTAATAGCTTTACATATTCTAGGCTACAATCTTGCATAGTTAGTGGAAATAAGGAAACAGATAAATAAGGTAAAGAGAAGATCTTTCGTAATCCCTGCAATTACTCACGCTAACACTCTCCCTCAAGTTGGTGCATGGATATCTCTAATGCCCAACTTGTCCAGTGAGTTGTAGAACACTTTGCTAGAGACAACCTTTCTAAGTATATCCACTAATTGATCTTCGGACTTCACAAATGAAAATTGGACAATCTTACCCCCAAGTTTTTCCTTGATAAAATGTCTATCCACTTCAACATGTTTTGTTTGATCATGTTGGACTAGATTATGTGCAATCTCTATAGCCGCTTTATTATCACAAAACAGATTCATTATAGAGTCGGACGAGTATCCAATTTCTTCTAATAACCTCTTTAACCAAAGAAGCTCCCAAAGCCCTTTAGACATGCCTCTAAATTCAGCCTTTACACTTGACATTGCGACATCCTTTTGCTTTTTACTCCTCCAAGTGACTAGATTACCTCCCAAGAAAGTGAAATAACTTGATGTAGATTTTCTATCAGTGGTACTCCCTGCCCAGTCTGCGTCCGTATATCCATCAATGTTAAGATGATTATTTTTTTTAACATGAGTCCTTTTCTTGGAGAGGACTTTAAGTACTGTAGAATCTGAAACACTGCATTCATATGATATTCACTAGGACAATGCATGAATTTACTCACTAAACTTACTGCATAGGCAATATCTAGTCGTGTATGAGACAAGTAGATTAGTTTTCCACGACAAGAAAAAATGTGTTTTATCACAGTTAAAACCGTGATAAAAAGTTTTTTATCACGGTTTCTGGTCCCAGAACTGACCATGATAGATGAAGGTGTGATTAAAAGTAGGCTTTTTATCACAGTTAAAAACCGAGATGGTAGACTTTTTATCACAGTTAAAAATCGAGATATTTAGTCCATATAATCTCAGTTTTCTAATGTGATTAAAAGATCATATATATGTGATAAAATTAAAAAAAAAAAAAAAAAAAAGTGATTATTTGGACAATATTTATCTCAATTTTGTATCAAACTAAGATGATTAATCTATTTTCTATCACATTTAAAAACTGTAATAGTTTCTCATATATATATTAAAAAAAATAACCCAGTTTTATACAAAATACTATAAAAAATAACTAAAAATAAATTTCGCATGACATAAGAATTCTACATCAACATTAAAAATACAAGTAACATTGTTTTTCAATACAATAATCATAAACTTGAATTTTTTATCATGAACAAATGTCTAAAAATGGTCATCCAATCATAAATAAAACATCATTACCCACATCATCAACTTCATTCTTCATTTTCTTTTTCATCAACTTCATCAAGTCAAAACAATATAAAGTACATTGATATCAAATTCATAAAGTATGAAGTTTAAGAACCTTGAACTTGCAGTCTGTTGTTCTGCAATAGCCTTTCTCCGGCTCCTCTTCCAAAAAGTAGTTGCAATATTGGGTTCTCTATGTGACAAACTGGAGCATGGAAGGACCCAAATAAAACTTCAAATATATAACTTCAAAGGATGAATTAATATTGAAGATCACTGGACCTAAAAATTAAGGATCTATCATCACCTCATTCTTCTGTAACTAGAGGAGGAAGATCGTAACATCCTATTCCTTAAAGAATGCCCAGGAACATTTGAAGATGCTTCTAATCTCTGCTTGTACTGGAGGTTGTCATCTTTCTCAGCACTGCGACACACAAAAAGTAGTTATACCTACCTTATCAACTTTATAGTGAATGAATCACACATGATCTATCATTTTAGATATAAGAAAGAAAACAAAAATAAAATCTTAGGTGCTTATTAGTACAGATGCAAAGTAATACTACGAACCAAGTCCAAAATATATGACTGAAACAACCAAAGTATTATTATCTAACCTAGCTGAAGGCTTTGCTATGGCGATGATGACGGTGATGGAGAAATATCAGCGATTTCGAGATCGAGAGAGATAGAGAGGCTTCAGTGGTTAACAAACTACTCAGATCAACATCAAACGTGTCTCCCTCCGCCTTCCCCATTGCTAGTACATCCATATCATTCCAGTTACTCCATTACGCAAAGGATAATTTATGTAGCACATTTGGCATAATCGTCATCATGAATTTAAATTATTCCAGTCTAATAATTCATATTCAGCATTCTCACCCAAAGGTAACCTTCTAAATTATCTCTGGCTTGTAAAATGCATAATGTAAGTTAACTAGTAGTGACCAGTCAGAATTGTATTTGGTGCTTAAGATAGATTCGTATCATATGATTCAATAGAAACTATAAGAAGAAAACAATGAAATTTCAGATGAAGCACAACTCACCAGGTCATGAGATGATCCTTCTAATTCGGACAATACAACGGCTGAATCTCCTATTCTCCTCTAATGGGATAATTAAAAACCTAGAGTTTGTGGGTAGTGAGAAAAAATGAAATCAATTTACAAAAATAATACATAAAATGTTGCAACAAAAACTACTACATTTGAGTATTTATAAAGGATAGCATAAAGTGGAAGTAGCATGTTACCACAAAACCAGCAAAAATCAGCCCACTCTCAACAACATCCCTGTCCAAACTTCTAACTTCACTAACCTTAAAGCAATTTACGAAGAAAAAAAAAATTATAACTTAAATATGTAAAAAAATGAGCAGTACTAGTGAGATTCATATCTTTACACACACACACACACATACACAGATGAAAGAAATAGAACGGCCATTTGAGGTGGACATTAAACAAGTTGACCTTTAAAGAAATCTAGAACACAACAAATTTAAAAACTGCCTTTAAATGATTTTAGCTATTTTCAGCAATGTAAACCCAATAATATGGAAGTCCTCAAGCAAATGCTAAATGGATACATAAAAAGTGAGATTTTCACAATCATCTTTAATGGTTAAGAAAGGGAAAGCTGAGACCAAAATTAACAAAAACTTAGGAAATTAACGTCTGTATATACATATATATGTGCATATAGTAGCCCTTGATTTAGTAGAGCTTACTCCGTGGGTTAATTTGTCTAGTGGCCCCTAAAGCTTAAGGTTAGTAATAAATTGATCATTAATGATGGAATATAGACAAGTCCAAGTAATTCGTGCATTGTACTTATTCATTTTACCCCCACTTACTCATTGTCTACATTTTCTCTTCCACCCCACCCTCCTCTCCAAGGCAAATACCTCCCAACTTATAAGCCTGACATCTGTAATCTATCTACCCTACCGGCAATCCATTCATTAAGGAAAAAACAAAAAAGAAACAACTTCAATGTTGCAGTCCTGCTGGGATATTGAATTACGAATGAAAATGAGGCTCTTAGAAAGTTGTTGAATCTTATAAAGTTGGGAAGTGTTATAAGGGCAAAGAGATAATATTGAATTATCTCTGGCTTGTAAAATAAAAAATCAATCCCCATCTAAAAAATAGTACAAACTGGGACTGAATAGGTATACCCTAAGAACATAATTAAATACAAAATACACAATCACGTATGCTTTGACCAAATATAAAATCGACAATTACATCTTGATTTTTTTTTTCATTTTTATTGTTTTTTCATTCCATTTGGGTTTTTTAGATTTCAGTTTACTTCCTATATGAATTCTAGTTTACAAATACAAAATTGAGAATAGAATGCAAGTGGGGATTACTTTTTGGGATTCATAAACAATTTCTTCATCAGTTTCTTTTTATTTCAAAAGTTAAGAAAACGAAATCCTCCTAGAATTCTAAAAATCAAGAAGTAAATATGAACAACAAAGGACTAATAAGAGAAATAGGAACAAAATCATCAAAAATCAAAGAAAAACAAGAAGAAAACAATAGAGGACAGAAGATTGGCATACTTGGCAGTGAGAATTTAGCAGGGACGAGGGGAATGAAGGGCGATTCTGTGTTTAAAGAGATAAATTAGAACATTCTTGATTCTGATTACCAATAGAATGCTTGGGATGAATGCTTGGCAGGCACTCTAGGATTCGAGGGATCAATAGAACATACCCATATTCAATCGGACAAACCTGTTAAAATGTCCAGAAAAACATCATATAAAATTTTTATTGATAGTGAGAAAGCTCATAATACAAAAAAGAAAAACGTACATCTGGATTGAACTACGAAGCTCGTACTGCGGCAGATCTGAGGTAACATCTAGAGAAGACGACGATAGTGATGGCCGGAGAAGAGATAACGAAGTGAAGGCTGAAGATGACGATGACGATGAAGGCTGAAGGGTTCACTATGACAATGACGACGGTGATGGAGAAATCTCAACAATTTTGATGAAGGAAAGTTGAATGAAGAAATCTCAACGATTTCGATGAAGGAACATTGAATCAAGAAATCTCAGCAATTTCGAGATTGAGAGAGAGAGAAGCTTCGATAGAAATGGGCATAGCGACTGCTAGGGTTGATGAAAAACGATGGAAGCAAGAAATCTCAGAGATTTTGCGATCCAGAGAGACATCGAGAGAGAGGGACTTCGATCGCGAGAGAGAGAAAGAGAGAGGCTACTAGAGGTTGGCGTCTGCTAGGGTTGAAGAAGAATGAATTCAAGAAGAGTATTTCTACTTTCAACGGGAAGTGGGAACACAAAAATTTCAAGCTTTTTTTTTTTTTTTTTTTTTTTTTTTTTGTTTTGGTTAAGTTCATCGCAAATTTAGGTTAAAGATCAATTAATCTCAGTTATAAATATTAACTGTGATAAAACCAATAACTTATTATCACGGTTTATTAAATTAGTGAGATAAAAAATATTTTTTATCATATAATAAATTTTAAGTGAGATTATATCTCATTCATATAGTTACAATCACGGTTTATTCAAAAAAAAGAGATGAATTATATTTACTAAGCGTGATTAAAAGGCCTTTTTCTTGTAGTGTTCCCACAAGACGTTGATACCTTTCTTTGTTTGTGGGCACATGGTTGGAGTGCTCTCCTAATCCATGATTCTGAACCATTGGTGAATCCGCAGGCTTACACTAATGCATTCCTATTTCAAATAGTAAATCAAGTACATATTTCCTTTGTGATAAGAATATGCCTTTACTTGATCGAGCTACTTCAATACCCAAAAAATACTTCAACCCCCCAAGATTCTTCATTTCGAATTCAGTCGCCAAATGCTTCTGTAAACTAGAGATTTCTTCCTTGTCATTCCCTATAATTATCATATCATTGACATAAATTATTAGGGTTGTTACCTTACTTTGTTGATGCTTTAAGAATAGAGTATGATCAGAATTACTTTGTTTGAAACCATGCTACCTCATAATAAAACTAAAACGTCCAAACGATGCCCTGAGTGCTTGTTTCAGCCTGTATAATACCTTGTACAGCTTGCATACAACCTCAATCTGTGATAAAGTAGTAAAGGTAGGTGGAATGTCCATGTACACTTCTTCCTTAAGATCCCCATGAAGGAAAGTGTTTTTTACATCGAACTGATGCAACGACCAATCTAAGTTTGCTGTAAGAGATAATAGAACTCTAACAGTATTCAACTTTGCCACAGACGAAAAAGTTTCCTGATAGTCTACACCATACGTCTGGGTATATCCTTTCGCCACAAGTCTTGTCTTGTATCTTTCTGTTGACCCATCTGCCATGTGTTTGATAGGGAATACCCATCTACATCCTACTATTTTCTTTTCTTCGGGTAGTGGCACAAGCATCCACATATCATTTCTTTTGCAATGCCTTCATCTCTTCAGTTACTGCTTGGATCCACTTAGGGTCGCTTAACGCTTCTTGCACTGTACTAGGGACATGATCAATAGATAGTTTGTGCACAAAATATTTAAGAGGTTCTAGTAACCTCTAAGTTGAGACGTGGTTGGCAATTGGGTATCTTGACCTCATTTTCTCGCAGTCAGATAAGTATCTACTAGGTGGCTTCCTACGATTATGCTTGAAAGGTAACTTATATCTAGCAAATTCATCTATGATATGCCAGGAAGAAGAGTTTAGAGATTGTAACTTAGGAGTATTCTCAGGAGATTGATCGTCTAGTACTAAAAGATGAGGGAGGGGCTCCTCACTCCTAGTCTCAGTTTTCCCAGTTTCTTCTCTCTATTCCGCTATTATTGTCATCGGTTCTTCAGGTTGAACCTCAACTAGAATAGGTTGAGTTTCATTGCTTTAAGTCATATTATCCTTCTAATAACTTTCAATGCTTGATACTAATATATCTTCAAAGCCTGGCCACTTTTCCCAATTCTACTCTTTACTTAGTATCTTCTCCTGAAGAGAAGAATGCGTTACTGGCTTTGGAAAGAAAGTTTCCGATTCGAGAAAAGTGACATCTATTATGCTATAGAGGCTCCTGGTAGTAGGGTTATAGCATCGACATCCTTTATTGTATGTTGCATACCCTAAAAAAAGGCAACGAACAATACATGGATCAAGTTTTGTTCGCTGATTTTTATGGAGGTGAACATAAGTAACGCATCCAAACATTCATAGTAGAAGCATCAAAACGGAAGACAATGGTGTATGATGATCAAGGACTAGGAGTGGAGTTTTAAAGGTCAAGACTCAAGATGGCATTCAATTCAGTAATTAAAAGGCAGTAACAACCGTATCTATCCAATAGTGTCGGGGCATGTGAGCTGCAGTTAAGAGTGCTTAAGATGTTTCAAGAATATGTATGCTCTTTCGCTCCGCAACACCATTTTGTTGTGGTGTTTGAGAGCAAGTAGTCTCACACGTGTACAATCATCTACAAAAGTCACAAACCATCTAATACCCGAGGAAATAGAAATTGGAGCAGGGCCCCAAACATCAATGGATTAAGGTAAAAGGAGTCTCACATTTCTTCAATCTTATTGGGTTAGGTATATGATGACTTTTAGCTTGAATACAGGTTTCACACCTAAACTCTGACCCATTTAAATTGGAAAATAAATATGAAAATAAATATTTCAAATAACCAAATGATGGATGTCCCAACCGGTGGTGCCACAACCATATTTGTCGTTCTTTAGTACCAGTTTGTTGCACATTATTTACTTTGCCAGGATTGAAATCATCCATGTAATACAGCCCCCTCTTTTTAGTACCATGACCAATAATCTCCTTGGTGAGAATATCCTGAAACAAATAGAAACTGGGATAAATCAATGCACAACAATTTAATTCCTCGGTAGCTTGGGCTACCGATAGCAATTTACTTGAGAGAGATGGAACTAATAACATATTTGGTAACGAAAAATAGGATGAGAGAGTAACTGATCCAACCCCTATAACTGGATATGTTACTCCATTGGCATTGGCAATGCACGTCCGTTTTGGTTGAGTGGGCTTGACAAAAGCTTGTAAGTTAAACGTTATGTGATCGGTTGCCCCTAAATCAACAATCCAGCCATAATGGTTCTCTTTGTTAGAACACAACATAACACAACTATTGTTACCTGAGTCACTAAAGGCCGTCGATTCATCTGTAGAAGTGATATGATCCCCATGTGGTATAAAGGATAGTTGAGGTTCAGTGCTCATGAAAGCTGCTCGACCAGACTTCTTGCTTGCACCAACATCGTGTTTCTTCTTTGCCTTGAGTTCATTCTACCACTCTAGATATCCATACAACTTGAAACAGGTCTCTCGGGTATGTTTCATGTTCCCACAATGTGTGCAACCTCCACCCTCTACTTGTGATTTCAACTTTGCTGTCATGTTTGGCTTTTCACCAGATATTTGTCGTAAAGGTTGCTGTTGTGGTCTCTTTCCTCTTTTTAAAAACATAACAACAATGGATATGGTTCCCCTTCTTGTCATTATAGTTGTTTATCATAGATCTTCTCTGCAAACATACGCATAAGCCTGTTCTACAGTAGGAAATGGGTTCATTTGAAGGACATTTCCTCTGATTTTGTCTAGACGATCATCTAGTCCATTCAGAAAAGTATAAACTCTATCATTCTACAAAGTAAAGTTATACTTCTGAATATCACCTTCAAATATCATCAAATTTGGGCGACGAAAATCAATCTCTCTCCACAAACCTTGAAGGTTGTTGTAGTATGTTTCAATAGATCCCCCTCCTTGTTTGAGTTTTATCACTTTTCTCTTGAGATCATAAACTTGTGAGGTGTCTGAGCCATCAAAATAAGTTGTGGAGATACTATCCCATACCACCTTCACCGTTAGAAATCTGATGAAGTTACTGATTAGACTTGGGTCCATAGAATTACTCAGCCATCCCATCACCACTGCATTTTTTGTTCTCCATTTTCTAAAATTAAGGTCTGTTGCTTGGGGATGTGAAATATACCCATTTATATATCCTAACTTGTCTTTGCCTGAGATATACATCTCAACAACATGGGACCATAGGGCATAGTTGGTTCCATCTAGCTTGATGCCGATCTGTGTAGCAGACTCATGACTCGGTGTTTGGATCTGGGTTTGAGTCTGGTTCAGTACTTGTGTCATTCTGGATGTTAGGTTTGTGAGAATTGAGTTCTCTCCTTGGGATTTCTCTATCATGGTGGAAGACTTCTTATTTTCTTGATCTCTCTAAACTTTCTTTTCTTTCTTTCTGGTATTTTTCACAGAAATCCTACAGGTCCAGAATCTCTGCTCTGGTACCATATTGAAAAGAATAATTTCATTCATAATAGTTACCAAGTATAAGAGGATGTTTATATAAAGTACCCAAGAATATATTCTAGGAAGGAGTTTAATAGCTTTACATATTCTAGGCTACAATCTTGCATAATTAGTGGAAATAAGTAAACAAATAAATAAGGTAAAGAGAAGACCTTTGGTAATCCCTGCAATCACTCACGCCAACACAAAGGACCTGTGAAATCATTGTAAAAAAGATCAACAATTCGTAGTTTTTAAAACTTCGAAATGGTTGTTTGCATCACTATTTCACCATGATTTTTTTGGATCTCAAAATGAGCACCTTCAATTCTGACAAATCTTCTAACCAAAATGGGAAGGTATCATTAATCTCATTATTTCCAAGAATGAGAATTTCGAGCACTGTACAATTTTCTTACGGCTTTGGTACCTCACCCCTTAATTGATTTTTGCTCAAGTCAATGAACCTCAATTTGCATAAATTATTGAATGTCTCAGCAAGCTTCCCGTGAAAGTGGTTGCTATGGCAATTCAATACTGACAGATTACTGAAGCTGCCAAAACAAGAAAGAATGATGCCACTCAAGTTATTCTTTGACATATGAATTATTTGAAGATTATTACTCTAACACAATAGGGTAGGAATTCCACCAGTCAACTTGTTTGAGGCGACATAGTCTAATAAAATACCTTCAAAACTTGTTATAAAGTTATGATCAAGGTATAAATAGGCCAATGTTTCTCTACTCTTGTTCAACAACCATTTCGGTACTTGTTCGTGAATATTGTTTTTTCCAAGAACTAACCCTTGCAATTAATCTTGGGATCGTAGGAAATTTGGGAACTCCATTAGATTGTATGCGGTTAAATCTAAAATCTTGAACACAGAAAGGGTTGTATTGGTGATATTATTTGTGAGCACTGTTTGTTCATTATCAAAAAATAAAATGTAAGCCAAGCTCTTGATCTTAAGAAAATTGTCCAGTGCCACTTGTTCAATAAGGTTAGTGTTTGCAAGATTAAGAACCTTGAGATTCTCAATTTTAAAAATTGAGCTTGTAATCGAACCATGAAGTTTATTATCATAAAGTTCTAGCACTACTAATCTTGTTAGGTTCGCAATCCAAGAGGGAATTCATCCTTCTAAGTTATTATCACCAAGGTTTAAGCCAATAAGTTAGGTGAGGTTTGTAAAGGACAATGGGATCTCACATTGTGCCCCACTTTGACTCATTATCAGTTTAGTTAGTTTGGTTAGCGATCCAACCCAATTCAGACGCCCTAAATTTAATCTATGGTATCTAAGAAATATATTATCAGCCTATTTTAGGCTTCCAAGGAAAGGAACATGACCTTCGAAGTCATTTCCAAAAATGTTAAGGTAGGTAAGTTGTGTCAGGTTGTCTGGGGAAAGTAGGAGGGCACCAATGAAATGACAGCCTTTAAGATCCAACATTTTCAATGATGAAAGATTTCCAATTGAATTAGGAAAATAACCCAAGAGATTTTCATTGTAACCTAAGCTAAGGGTCTTCAGGTTCGGTAAATGGAAAATGTCGATGGAAATATTTCCATATAATCCACAATTTCTTAGAGTCAGATCTATGAGTGCAGACATGTTTACATATGAGGTATTTTTGAAGATATGTGCACCATCCAAAGACGAAGTATCTCCAGATTAGAAAGGTTTCAGACTGGGTTGTTCAAGATTCAGGAGACCATCATACATCCCAGGACTGATATCACCTAATGGGTAATGGCCCAAGATATTTTCCGATGTCCAGAACTCCACGTTGTTAGACAGATCAAGAGAAACTAATTTGGAAAGGTGTGCGATTTCTTGAGGGATTTAACCTGAAAATGCCGACCATGATAGGTTGAGACTTGTCAGATGATAAAGCTGGCCAATTCCCAATGCTACACGAGATTGATTGAAGTCATTGTCAACAGGGTTGAGCCTTTGAAAATGAATAGGCGAAAGAGGTTGCTGTTAGAGTTGATGGAACCATAGAGAAGGCTGCTACCTGTTAGGAAGTAACGGGTCGAAACAATATCACAATTAAGAATTAGGATTGAGAAAAAGAGAAATTGACACAAAATATTTATGTGGTAGAACCCTCAATTGATTCGAGGAAAACACCATGGGCAAGAAGAGAAGGCTATTGACAAAGACTTTATTGTCACGAAAACATCCACGAAAATGCATCTACTATTCACATGTATGTAGTTTACCATTCCCGTGTACACGACTACTGTTTGGGGAGAGGCGTAAGCCCAATGATACATGAATTTCTAATATTTTTAAAAAATTGTATATAATTAAAAAATAACGAAAAATGATTAAAAAGGATAAATATGAAAAATAAATATAATAAAATCATAAGATGACAAAAGTTATGAATCTTGAATACACATGTTGTCAGATTTAAAATATTAAAGGATGAGTACTCCACTTGCCCTAACTTTAGTGTCATTTTTAATTAAATCTCAGAGGGATCAGTACTTCACCATTTTCATTATTTCCTTCAAGACAGTTATTTGTTTTGAGGCACTAGCTTGTGCATTCCCCGTATGTTTCTTTGTGGATTTTTAGTTTGGCAATTACACACTGTGGGACTTGCAGAATACTGTGGTCACAACAAAATTGTTGCTTTGGTAGAGAACATGTTTTATTAGCCTACTTAGAAGAAAGACATTTCTAAAATTGTGTCGTAATGTCAAACATGCCAGCTAGGGGTGTTCAATAATCTTTGAGGTTGCTTGTGATGCGTCCGATCCGATGAACACCCCTAAGGCCAACTAGCCAAGGCTGGGAAGAACAACACGAGCATATGTCTATACCTTTGCCCATTCTTCACATGCCATGGAAGGACCTAAGTATGGACTTTTTCCTTAGTCTGCCGACAATGACTCTACGTCATGACTCCATTATAGTTGTCATGAATAGGTTTTCAAAATGGGCTCATTTTATCCCTTGGGGTAAGTTGACTAATCTGTCGCATGTGGCTAAATTAGTTTTTTGGGAAATGGTTCGATTGTATAGCTCACCTACTTTTATTGTATCTGATTGAGATGTTAAATTTGTTAGTTACTTTTGGAAAACACTTTAGAAGCTTTTTGGTAACACTTTAAAATTTTCCTCAGCTTTTGACCTCCAAACTGATAGGCAAACGGAGGTTCAAATCGTAGTATAGGCAATTTGCTTCGTTGTCTAGTTGGTGAATGGATAATTGAGATTTGTTTTTGCCTGTTGCAGAGTTTGCTTATAATAATTCAGTTAATTTCACTACGAGCCAAAGTTCTTTTGAGATTGTCCATAGCTTTTCACCTCGCCAACTGGTTGGCCTTATCTCATTGCCCCTCAATTCTCGCACTTTTGAAATGATTGAATGATTTACACAACACATTCTAGATCTTCATGTTGATGTTAGGCACATGATAACATTAATTAATGCAAAATTATGAACTTACTGTCAATGTTCACCGTAGTAACATAGAATTCGAGGAGGGTGATTCTGTGGTGGTTCGGGTACGTCTTGAATGATACCCAAAACACCCCTTTATGAAATTGCATGCTAGAGTTATGGACCACTTCTCGTTCTTTGTAGACTTGTACTTACTACTTATTTATGTAATTTGTCGTCAAATGTGCATATTAGCCCATTTTCAATGTGGAAAACTTGTTACCTTATCGAGGTAAGTTTGAACCTCGTAATGTTTTTGTATGTGTTTATCCTAGGGAAGCTTTTACTGCACCTGCACCAATACTAGCTCTACCCTCCATGTTACCACATACTGATGAAAAGGTATTAGAGGGTGAGATCATTAGCTCCTCAAGAGGCGGATCTCAAAGATATCTTGTTAAGTGGAGGGGTCACCCATTCTCAGATGTTACTTGGCTTCAAGATGAGGAGTTACGTCGGGTTGCACTCGATCTCTTGGAGCGATATTATTCTTGTACCTCTTTGGTAACGAGTTTTTGTCAGTGGGGGAGAATTGATGGGGATCAAATACAATTGATGCAGTAAAATTCACATTAAACCTAATAAAATTACCCGATTTGATTTTTTTATTGTGGATATACAAATGTTGGAACAACCAATATTTGTATTGCGATTCATGTTGAATTCCACATGATGCAAATCTCACCAAGGATTAGTGAGACTCGAAACCAACTTAGGGTTTCTTTGCGAATGATCGAACTAAATTTAGATTTATAATGAATTAAAAATATAGAAATTGAACGATAGATTACCTTGACCCAACGTTTATGAATAAAGCACGAATCAAAGATATAGAGTAACAACCTTGACCCAATGATTATAAGTGAATCACGAACCGAAGGTATAGAGTTTGAACGCCACAAGAAATTCTTGATAAGTTCAGAAAATGTTCTCTGAAGAATTTAAGAGAAAACTCTCATAATTATATTAATCAAAAGTAATGGTGTCATCATTACATCTTTTCTTTAAATAGGCGGCCAACGAATACAAGAAAACCCTAGCTATGAGCAGTAGTCATGAACAGTACCCCCGTGAATAGTGGTAGCCACAATAAAAAAATACAATAACACCCTAGTGTCTCACACTATAATACAAAAAGAAAGAATAAGGTAGCTTACTTATCTTACCTTACACTCCTAGTCTAAAAAGGAAAAGACAAATTGGTAATCATGCCTTAGAAATTATCAAATAAATAACCTAAATTAAAATTAAAAGACTAATAATTAAGCCGAAAATTTCATGGAACTCATGCTTAGGCCCATTCAAGTTCAAGCCTAAGCCCATTCGCTTGCCTTGATGATATGGACTAGGTCTTGATTATCATTTGGGCTTAATTTAGGCTTCACCATTTTAGACTTAACCCAAATCTCTTGAATTAGCCCTTGAGTGCTTCTTTGATCTTCTTTGATCTTATCCTAGTAATAAGCCTAATTGGAATATGCAGCGGATCCTTTGATGACGCTTGTTAGTTCTAATCATTTCCCCTCTTTTCAAAAAGATTGGACCTCGAATCTTCACTTACATCAAACGGAGAAAGATTAGAAACATTAAATGTAGCACTAACGTTATATTTACCTAGAAGATCCAACTTATACACATTATCATTGATCTTCTCAAGGACTTGAAATAGGCCATCCCCTCTAGGATATAGTTTGGACCGCCTACGGGCTGGAAATCGCTCTTTTGTCATATGCACCTAAACCCAATCACCCGGTTCAAAGATAACTCGTCTACGACCCTTGTTGGATTTGGTTGCATATTGCTCATTTTTCCTGTCTATGTTGTCGTACACTTTCATGGAGTTTCTTCACCATCTCAGCCTTCTTTTGTCCATTCAAACTAGCCCTCTCATTAACTGGAAAAGGCAGCAAATTCAAAGGAGTTAGTGGATTAAAATCATAAATAACCTTAAATCATGAAAAATCAGTAGTAGAATGAACACTTCGATTATAAGCAAATTCAATGAACGACAAATAATCCTCCTAATTTTTCAAGTTTTTTTGAACTATAGTACGCAACAAAGTATATAAAGTTCGATTTACTAACTTGGTTTGTCTATCCTTTTGGGGGTGACAAGTAATTGAAAATAATAATTTAGTTCCCAACTTTCCCCACAAGACTTTTTAAAAAATAGCTAAGGAACTTAATATCACAATCAGATACTATACTCCTCGGAACGCTATGGAACCGTACTATCTCTCTAAAGAACAAATCAGTAACGTAGGTTACAACATCGGTTTTATTACAAGATATGAAATATGTTATCTTAAAAAAATCTATCAACAATAACAAAAACCGAATCCATACCATTCCTTAACCTTTGTAGGCCTAAAATAAATTCCATGGAAATATCTACCCATAGCGAACTAAGTACAGGCAAATGAGTGTATAATCCATGTGGTAAGACTCTAGATTTGGCCTGCCAACACATAACACATCTAGCACAAACTCTTTCCATATCACGCTTCATCTTTGGCCAAGAAAATGTTCATGTAATACGTCTAAGTCTTTCTCACACCAAAATGACCCATCAAACCACCCCTATGTGCTTCACGCACAAGCAACTCACGCATAGATTTATTAGGCACACAAAGTCTATTCTCTCTAAACAATTAACCATCTATTCTATATAACTTACCAAACGCCGTCTTCTCACATGTTCTATACACACTAGCAAAGTCATCATCATTAGCATACAACCCTTTAACATATCCAAATCCCAATAACTTTGCATTTAAAGTATAGACAAGGGCGTACCTTCTAGATAGTGCATCATCACAATATTTTCCTTACCTTGTTTGTATTTGATTATATAAAGGAAGGTTTTAATGAATTCCATCTACTTGGCATGCCTTCTATTCGACTTACCTTATCCTTTCAAGTGCTTTAAAGACTCATAGTCAGTATATATGACAAACTATCTTGGCCACATGTAATTTTGTCAAGTCTCCAATGCTCTCACAAACGCAAAAAGCTCATTGCCATGTGTCCAGTAATTTAACACTGCCCCATTTAGCTTTTCATTAAAGTACGCTATTGGCCGCTTTTCCTGTATCAATACAGCTCCAATACTTATTCTTGAAGCATCACACTCAATTTCAAAAGTTTTAGAAAAATCATGTAATGCTAATAAAGAAGTATCACGTTATTTTTCTTTAATCTCATTAAATGCACGCTCTTGCTCAATACACCGTTTAAAACCCATGGATTTTTTTTATAATTTCAGTGAGTGGTGTAGCTAGTGTACTAAAATCTTAAACAAATCGACGATAAAAACTAGCCAAACTATGAAAACTTCTTACCTTCATGATTGACTTAAGTGTGGGCCATTCTTTGATAGACTTGACCTTTTCTTCATCCATTGCAGTCCCTTTCACGCTAACAACATAGCCAAGAAATACAACTTTGTCCAAGCAAAATGAACATTTCTTTAAATTTGCATATAGTTTTTCTTTTCTCAGAACATCAAGTCCACAATGAAAATGATCAATATGTTCATCTAAGTTCTACTATATACCAAAATATCATCAAAATATACCACAACAAACTTTTATATAAACGCACGCAATGCATAATCCATTAACCTCATGAATGTACTTGGTGCATTAGTTAGCCCAAAAGGCATTACTAACCACTCATACAACCCATATTTAGCTTTAAAGGCAGTTTTCCATTTATCACCCTTTGTCATCTTAATTTGGTGATACCCACTTTTCAAATCAATTTTAGTGAAAATACATGACTCATGCAACTCATCTAACATGTCATCTAGCCTTGGAATAAGATGTTAATACTTTATCATAATGTTGTTAATAGATCGACATTAACACACATATGCCAAGTTCCATTCTTCTTAGACACAAGTAGTACTGGTACTACGCACGAACTCATTCTCTCCCTTACGTGTCCTTTAGCTAACAACTTCTCCCTTTGCCTTTGAAGTTCTTTCGTCTCATCTAGATTAATCCTATAGGTTAGTCGGTTAGGAATTGTTGCACCTGGCACAAAGTCAATTTGATGCTCTATGCCTCGAATAAGTGGCAATCCACTCTCTGCAGTGCTTAAAAAACACAAGGTTTATGATCCAAAATTCAGCAACAGAGCATGATATCCTATTATCGCCACGGTAAAAAAATGCACATTCATTTTTATATATTTATTGCTAGATTCAACCAATAAATTCAAAATAATAGAAGTTCCATACCTGATCACAGTCCATAGTGAAAGGATGTTTGGGTCATGATATCCAATGTCTGTTCAGATGTTAGAGTAGGGGAAGAGGCAAAATTCAATCTATATTGTATATAATGCTGAAGCAACAACATGCCAACAATTAAAAAGTCTTGACCAGATGAAATTCTTCCATATGTTTTGCCAACTCTAGTAACAATATTTAGAAGATCAAACTAAACAATACAAAGGGGGATAACACCTGATGCAAACAAAACAACATCCACCAAGCAATGACGAACAACAACCTAAATAACATTAGGTAGGAACATAATTACATACTTTATAACTCCTGATCGTGAGGTAAACGATCCTATGGCTGCCAAGAAAGTATGTTATTTTATTATATACAAGTGGGTTGACCAGTTAATTTAAATTCGGTTGTTTAGTTACGATAATATTTTTGTTAGGGGTTTGGATACTGCCCAGTGTGGTTATATTTTCTTGGAAAGTGAATTTTGATAAAAAAAAAAATACTTGATCCATAAAATGTTTTTATAAAATTTTAACTTGTGGCTTGCCCGTCTAGGACATGCAAATTTTCAGTATTTGTGTTGATTGTTTTCGTTTATTAATAAAGCTTGTAAGGACTTTAAATTTCAATGTGTGGTTTGTGAATTGTCTAAACACACACGTACCTCTTATATTCCTCGCATGCACGTTTCCCCTCAAGCATTTGACCTTATCTATTATGATATTTGGGGACCCTCTCCTATTATTGTTATTTCCAAACACTGCTACTATGTCACCTTCATAGATGATTATAGTCGGTGCAGTTGGGTTTATTTGATGAAGCACAAATCAGAGGTTTACACTCACTTTACCTACTTCCTTCATATGATAAAAACCCAATATAAAACTCTTGTGTGTAATATTAGGTTAGATAATGGATGGGAATACTTATCTGATGAATTTCGGGCTAAGCTTAATAAGCAAGGCATCTTTCAGCAACTTACCTGCCCTTATACTCTTGAGCAAAATGGTATGGCAGAACGTAAGAACCGTCATCTCATATCTGTAGTCCATTGTCTTTTGCGAGGAATGAATGTTCCCAAATTTTTTTGGCACATGGTAGTTCTTACTGCTGTCTATTTTATTAATCACACACTGAGTCGTGTCCTTACAGGCAAAATCTCACTTCATATACTGCAACCCACTAGCACCCTTTTCCCTATCTTACCCTGTGTCTTTGGCTATACGTGTTGTGTCTAGAATCGGAGCCCTACTCGCACTAAGTTAGATAATAAATCTATCAAGTGTGTTTTCCTCGGCTATTCTTCCATGTCGAAAAGATATAGGTGCTACGATCAAGTTACCTACCGTACTTACCACTCTCTTGATGTTACGTTCCTCGAGACTGTACCCTACTGTATGACGAGGATTTGATCGCTCGTGTATATGACTACTCGCAAGTGTACGAGATCAAAGTTTTAGTATAGTATGATCGTGAAAGATCGGGTTATCGTATCCACAGGAATTGGTGTCGTTACTATCGAGTACCGCAAGTGTCATAACTCGACTTTATCTAGGCGATAAAAATGTAATTTAATTAATGAATACTAATACTAAAATACTACTTTAACTATACTAATTACTAATACGAGATAGTTATGGGATATATTATTTAGGGATTAACTTTATTTACTTAAACGCATTTGATATCGTTTAGTTTACAATAATGGTGTTCGACCTATTTGACAATCTCGGTATCTAAAACTTCTTCGCCACCTCTCCCGAGTGTAAAAATGGGGGATGTAATGCAACTTCGTGTCAACGAAGAAGTCCTCCTCAACGTCTTAACGACCCTAGGTTGCGTGAGTCTTGCCCCAACGTCATAGATTGTCCACAATCCTAATCCCGACCAGGTTATTGGATTGTGACGTTTGTTTATTCTAATCCAAATTCGAGATTTTTCAAATCCCGTATTCTCAATATATAAATCTAAGTACAATAAATAAACAATATGATAAACACACTCACAATAGCGAAGAACAATCATCAAAGAAACGCAACTAAACCAAAATCACGTTTTTATAAACGATATTAATCCCATACATAATCCACGTTTAACCTATGACCATAGACATTTATACAATTGAAACTAGGCTAAACATGCTCAAACATACATAGAAGATAAGAAATAAAAGGAAAAATGGGTGAACTTAGCCGATATCCGAATATTAGCCGCTAAAATCGTCCACCGAACAATTCTCCTTCTCCGCGTGTTGATATTATCCTTATGATATGTTTGAGCACTCTCCATAACTCTCTATCTATTCTATCTAAACCTAGGAAGGCCCCCTTGGCCGGAGAGAAGAGAGGAGGGAAGGATATAGGGCCAAAAATATCCAAAAATATCTAAAAACACTTTATAGGTGCAGGGCGACCGCCGCGGCGGTGGTCTCACCTCTGTGGTGGTGAATATACAGAGTCGTTACAAAGTTTCTGTAGGTTGACCACTGCGGTGGTGGTGTCACCGCTGCGGCGGTGACACGCTTTCTTGTTTTTGCTGTAACTTTTTCGTCCGAGCTCCGATTGAGATGATTCAAAAACCTATGGAAAGCTAGAAAAAATATTTACAACTTGCACGTTTTGAGTGTGTAAAAAATAGGATTGAATCATATTCCAAATTTTCCTTGAAGTTACAAAACCTGTACCGGCTTTGCAGGTTTGGTGACCGCCTAGGCGAAGAAGTAGGCAGTGGACTTGAAAATGTTTCTGTTGGGGTTTCCGCCTAGGTTGAGGAATTTCTTGCCTAGGCGGTGGGCTATCAGTAGCCTTTTGTCATTCTCACCATCTTCACTGCCTAGGCGGAGGTCTGGACGCCTAGGCGGTGGGCTTCCTTTATATTTTTGCCTCCTTGCTTGTTTATCCACCGTAACTTCAACTCGCCTTTGGTTCGATCTCATCAATTTCGCTCCAGTTTCCTATATTTTTTCCCCACACACCTAATTTAATATAAAAAGATAAAAACTAATTAAAATATAATAAAATACTATATAAACGCTCGAAAACCAACTTAATTCAGTTTGAAAATACGTAGGTAGATCACACTTATCACCTACTTTTATGGTACTATACCTTCTCCACCTATTAAGGTAGTCACTATCGAGGATCATACCCCACTTCCACGTCCTTTCCTTATCTTAGATATATCTTCCCCGCCCACATCAGAGCCACCACCTGACCCCTCACCCGCCCCTTTTTGAGTCTACTCTTGTCTTCCACATGTCTCACATCCCCTATCGACATCTTCTATGGACTTAGGTATATCTCCATCTCCCATTATCTCTAACCCTGTTCCCATCAATTACTCGACTCGAGAATGTCGCCCACCATACAACTACCTTTTATATTCTACTAATCATCCGATTTCTAAGTATTTTTATTTTTAGGATCTATCGAATCAATATAAATCCTTCATTGTACAAATAGATTCGGTTTTCATTCCTTTCTCTATTCATGATGCCCTCCAGAATTCAAAGTGGGTTACCGCTATGCAAGCAGAGATGGATGCCCTATAGTAGAATTAGGCATGGGACTTAGTTGACTTGCCGACTGGTGAACGGACAGTTGGTTGTAAGTGGGTCTTCAGTGTCAAATATCTAGCTGATGGATCGATTAATCGGTACACAACATGACTTGTTGCTAAGGGCTACACAAAAAATTTTGGGCAAAGACTTCAGTGCTACTTTTGCCCTGGTTGTTAAGTTGACTACAATCCGGCTCATTGTTTCATTGGTTGCATCCCATTCTTGGCCTCTGCACCAGTTGAATGTCAAGAATATCTTCCTTAATAGTGACCCGACTATGATTATCTATATGGAGCCTCTATTGGGATTTCGGACTCAGGGGGAGTATTCGGGTGAAGTCTATCGACTCCAAAAATTCTTCTATGGACTTAAGCAGTCTCCTCATGCATGGTTCATCCGATTCAACGAATCCATCCTCACTGCGGGGTTTACCTAGTGTTACTCAGATCGTACTTGCTTCATTTATCGCCAACACCAGGGATAGTGCATCATTATCTTAGTCTATATGGATGACATTATTATCATAGAAGATGACGCATCTGGCATTCAGCAGGTAAAGAAAGATCTCGGACAGACTTTTGACATCAAGAATTTGGGTCATCTCTACTATTTTCTCGGTATTGAGGTTGCTCGGTCTCGAAAAGTGATAGGTGTAATTTATCTATTTATTCCCAAGCCGATTTTGGTAGTTTTTGAGTATTTTCATAGCATTTTAATATGTTTTAATATGTTTTTATTTATTTTTGTTATGAATTAAGTGTTCGGGGTGAAAAGGGACGAAAATAGTACTTAAACGATCATATCAGAGCGAGCCCGGTGGAAAAACGAGCAAAAAGGTGAGATTTTAAAGCAATAGACCCACCGCTGCAGTGGTCAGGTCACCGCCACAGCGGTGAGATTGTTGGGAGTGCAGAAATCTCACTGCCGCAGCGGTTAGGCCACCGCCGCGGCGTTAAAAGTCTAAAGAGTTTGGTAAATCTTCACCACCGCAGTAGTGAAGTTAGCCGACAAGCCTATTGCCACAGCGGTGAACCCACCTCCGGGGCGGTTACTCTGCAGACAGTTTAGATTTTTGGGATATTTTTTTAGATAATTTGATCCCTTTATATATCTTCCCTTCACCCCAACACCTAAAAATATTTCAGGAGTGGTTTGAGAGCTCTAAACCCTATCAATAAAGAGAAGATCACCACGCCAAAAAGGAGGAAGCATTCTCGGAGCAATTTTTAGCGACGGATCTTAGGATAAACGGCTAGTCTTCTCGTTTCTCGCTTTTATTCTTATTTGGTTGGTAGTTTGTATATATTTAGTTTATGTTTCATTGTACTCATAGATGTTTATTAGATTAACCTGCAAGAAGCACAACAAAAAGTTCATAGGTGTTACCTAATCTAAGTGGGTCCGATCTTGTTAGCCGGGACAATTTTAGTTCCTTTAGGAACCCAAACTTGTATACATTTAGATACTTTTGAAAAACATTTCTTAACGGTATGCCTCGCAGTATTACATTTAAAACATCTAACAAGATTATTGTATTTAGAAAATAATTTATGAAATTTCTTTTGTTTAAGATTTTTCTAAAAACCAATTCCAGCTTTATAAAAAATCCATCTTGAACTCTCCAAAAGAATTTTCAAAATATTTTTACCATCCATGAATTTGAGAACAATCGAACGTAAATCCGAAACGTTGAATTTCAATTCAATGTTTTCAGATTCGAACTACATCACTTGTTTGTTAAGTGTGTTAATTGTGTATATGTGGTGACTATGGTGACAAATAATTAACTGTAAATCGACGGCCATGGCTCGTCACCGTGGAATGCAGAGAAAAATATTATTTTTCTCTTTGTTTTGTTGACAGTGTTCCTGTTCTTTCATATTTGTTCCCAGAAAATGGGATGGGTTCAATCAAGGTTGATCAATAGTTTCGTTCTGGTTGTTGACGCCTAATGAGAGAATCAAATAGTAATCCCGATAGCATACTAAAGATGGAAGTTGTTGAAGCAAATCTCAAGGAGTTGAAATCAAACATGGGTTTATTGAGTAAAGAAGAATCTGCTTTAATAGCCATGGAGACCTGTTTGTTGTTTATTAATGAAAAAAAAAAAATCTTTTTAGGTTCAATTGAAGAACTAATATAAAATTAAGTTCATTTTTTGTCGTTTGCCGACACCGTCCACTAGCATCATAACAAAATTGACCAACGACTGCCCCCACGATAGTCTATGATCGAAAAAGCCTGCAACATAGTCGGCTTCTAATTTACTTCAAAATTCAATGTAATATGACACATCTTCAGTTAACATTTTTGTTTGAATTTTGATTTGGGTTGTTAATGTTTGTAACTCTTTTTTTTTTTTTTTTTTTTTTTTTTTTTTTGTAATTGGTAATTTTTGTATTTAAAAAAAAAAGTGTGTAATTGTACTTTGTAGGGCATTAATTTGAGAATACTGGTTTTATAATCATGCATTAGTTCTTGATAAACATTAAATAAATCATCGTAATCTAAAGGATAAGAACTAGAACATTTCGTTACCTCAACTCTAGTGGCCATCAAAGCAAGCATAAATGAATCATCACTGCTCGATTTTTCTGAGCTACTCGACTCTGAGTCATCCCAAGTGGCTTTCATTAACGTCTTCTTACTCTTCTTTGCCTTCTTCTTTTCCTTTCTCATTTTCTCTTTTTCCATCTCTAGCTAGGAACAATCGAATTGAAAGTGACCGGTTTGATGACAATTGAAGCACTCAACATTATTCATGTTGATGTTTTTCTTTCCATTGAATGTTCGTCAGGTCATCTTTTTGAAATTTTTTGTGAGAAGCACCACATCATTTTCTTGCTCGCTGTCAAGGCTGTTGCTATCACTATCGTCTCATTCCTCAGTCTTTTTAACCTTCAATGCCAAGGACTTCTTTTTTCTATTTCTTGTTTCATCTTTATATCCTCGAATAGTAGTCTCGTGGGTCATTAGGTTGCCTACAAGTTCATCAATGGTATTGATAGGTTGAAATAATCTATCTACTTCTAAGCTAGATTTGGTAGTTTTCGAGTGAATTAGTCATATTTAATTGTGTTTTTGTTAGTTTTTATGTAATTCAAGTGTAAGGACGCAAACAAGCGATAAACGAGTGAAAACGGTGAAGAAACGTTGAAGAAGCAAGGTTTCAAAGGCACAAGACCTACCGTCGCGGCAGTGAGAATGATGAAAATGAGCAAAGTCCCACCGCCTAGGCAGTGAAAATGCAGAGAGTTGGGAGTCAGTCCCACGGCCTAGGTAGTGAAAGATCAGAGAGCAACCGACTTACCCATCGCTTAGACGGTCAGCTCTGTATAGAATTAAGATTTTTTGAGATATTTTCAGATATTTTTGAAACCTTACCACTATAAAACCCTTTCTCCCATTTCCATTGAAAACTCTTGGGCATCCCTAACCTTAGGAGGTGTTCCTTGGCCATTTTTAAGAGCTCAAAGAGGATATTCATCATCCATAGAAAAGGAAACATTGGCGGATTGATCTTTGGCGACAGTGGATCACTCCACTTTAAGATTTGATCTTTCTCTCTTTGTAATTTAATGTTTTATTGTAAATGATGATGAATATTGGTTTAATGTTTCAATGGACAGGATCATGTTAGATTAGATAAATATTAGCTAAGGATCAATGTAATTGTGTAAGTACTTGTTTGATGGAATATATGTTTATTTAACGGTTGTTTGTTTTTAAATCCGATTGTGTTTATCATTTTATTACAATATTAATATGCTTGTTAAGGTATTAGGGTTGGTTTTGAGAATACATGGTTTAACACTCAGAAGAGGTAACCCTAGATTCGGATTAGGGTAAACACATCGTTACGATTTAACGACCCGGGAAGGCATTAGTGAGTGTGCAATTGATGACATTGGAGCAAGACTTACGAGACCTAGAGTCGTTAAGACATTGAGGGGGACTTCTTCGTTGACACGAAATCGCGTATTCCCCCCTCTTACACTCGGGAGAGGTGGCGATGGAGTTTACGAACCGAAATTTTCGGATACCTAAACTCCGTTATTGTTAACTAAATAAAATCAAACATGTATTAAGTGAACGAAATCAATCCCTAGGTAATCAACTTAGTTAGGATTAACCCACTAATTGTAGTTTAGCTTAGTTTTCATTAGTTTAATTTTAAAATATTTCTTGAACCGTCTGGATAATTTAAGACTATGCAAATTGCGGTATTCAATTATTCACACCATCCCTGTGGAACAATATCCGATTTTAAAGATCCACTATATTAAAACTGGACCTCGTATACTTGCGAGTAGTCAATACGCGAGCATAAAAACCTCGTCGTACAGGTATATACTGTGAGATCCTTAACTTCTTCAATTGTAGTCACTTTTGGTTCCCAAACTTTCGTCAACGATCTCAGAATTTTTTGTACTTTGTCCTTGGAAGCGAATTATTTCATCACTACGATACCGCAAGTGTACATGTCAAGTTTAATAGTATAGGAAGAGTAGGGTTGTCATATCTACAGGAATTTGTTTAAATTGTAGTTAAGTACCGCAATTGTCGTAACCTAACTTTATCTAGGCAATCCAATTTTGGTTCTATATTAATTTTAATAAAAAAAATATTATTCATTAAATGACGGAAACAAAATATTTTGTTCTCACTTTTACATTTTTGTTTTGAAAAAGAAAATGGATTTTATTTTTTTCTAATATTTTGTTTTTGGTTTGGGAATAGAATTTATAGATTTTTTGTTCTCGATTTGTTTTTGTTTTAGAAATATAAACATGTTTTTTGTTTCCAGATTTCTATTTATGTTTCCTACACAAAAACATATTTTCTTGTTCTAACAAACTTATATTTCGAACAAAAAAAAAATTGAACGTGAAAAAATCCGTTCATGTTGCCAAAATAGAAACATAAATTTGAGAACAAAAAATATTTTATTGTTTTCAAAATAGAAACGAAAATCTGGGAACAAAAAATCTAACTAAAACCGAAATAACTCGTTATAGTAGGCATAAAAAAGCGAAATGAAATTTTTCCTGAATCACAAATAAATATTTGAGAGCAAAAAAAATTATATAGGGAATGGAAGTGGAAATATGAGAACAAAAATATGTTTCTATTCCTAAATAAAAATAAATATTTGGAAAAAAAAAAATCTAGTTATGCTCCCAAAGCGAAAACAAAAATTTATGAATAAAACAATTTTAGTCGTCAGTAGATTTTGAACATTTTTCACATGAAATATTACTTATAGTTTGTAGTCATTTTTTTTTCGAAATAAATTAAGCATATATGTAAGTGAATTTGATTTCAAAATTGATATGTAAAAGTGTATTATTTTATTTCATTCTTTTAAACAATAAGAATCAAACAAGATAATAGAATGGTGATTTCACTAACAAATTCATTTAATTCCTTTTCTCATTCTATTTTTTCTCCCATTCCATTTCACCTTGACTCCATGGAAAAAAAAAAAAGAAAAAAAAAAGATTTTTCTGTGTAAGATTTTATAGTACGTAGAGTAAAGTGTTACTTTTTAAAAATATATGGGGTGGAGTGTAATTTTTCAATCAAAATTTTGTGATAAAATGTAATTTGTTTTTAGTCAAAATTTGAAGAACCGATGGGAAAATAACTCTGGTTAAATTTTTACTCTTAATGTATCTTGATTAGGATCACATACGACACAAAATATTTTTACAATTAGGTGTGTTTTTAATAGGATCCTATTTAGCTAACATATTTGCTCCTATGTGTCATTGAAGAAGAAATATTGATTTAAGAAAGATTAGATTAAAATTTAATTTAAATGTTAGTTAATTAACCGAGAAAAGAAATCGGTTAAAGGGGCAAAAACGTCGAAGATTGGAATCAAAATTAATTAAAAAATTATTGATCCAGCAGTGATCGGTCGACCTATCTGACAAGATCAATCAACCGATGGGTGTAGGTTGGAATATGTTGAAGTCTCTGAATCGATCGATCGACTTATGGGGTAGGATCGGTCGACCTATGGCCAAAGAATGAACTCTCTGAATCATTAGGTCGACAAGGAGGTCGACTTGTGGAAGTTTCTAAATCTTCCAGTCGACTGATGGATAAGTGGAAATCGACCAATGGGCGAAGTGATTTTGGCTTGGGCTACGTCCTAAATTGGGCAGTTGACCGATAGGTGTTGGTCGGTCAACCGATGATCAGTTTCAAAATTTGAGAATGTTGTGATTTTGATCCAAAAAGTAGTCGTTACTAGTCATTTTATGGTTAGGATCTTAGAGATATCTTAGAGATCTAATGTATTTTGAGATATATAGTTAATATTTTAATATCCCTATAGATATGGTTCAAGTATTTTGGATATTTCTCAATTTGGTTCAAGGAATTCTTTCTATCCTATCTAATTGAGATTGAGAAAAAGTTTTAGGGACTAAATTGGATATTTTAAAAGATATAATTAAGTAAATTATATCAATATTGAGTCTTTATGATATAATGGGTCTATTAAAGTAATTATTTGTCATGAAAAATAAGAATTAGCCGTTAGAGAGCATGTTCTAATCCCATATAAATATACCTGCGTTTTTGAGGTTTCAATAATCTCAATCATTCAATTCTGAAAAACTATTCAGTTCTAGTGTTTTCTAAGAGTAATCATTCTGAGATAATACTAAGAGTATTATGAGAATTTTATTGAGATTTATTCTTAAGAAATCTTGGAGTGAATTATTGTTGATTACCGACTTGAAGTTTCATTGCTTATCATTATTTATTCGGCGAATTCCTAGTGAGATCGTTTCAAGTTATTTGCTATCAATTTTTATTTGATATTATTATCTATTACTTGGTAATTTTATCTTTGAAATCGTTTTCCTGAATTTTAAATTGAAAAATATTTTTCAAACGACTTCTTGAGAAAGTTTGATTACGTGCTAAATTGTTTGCTACCCGTTTTTATTTAAAATCAGATTTTAAAATTCTCACTGTATTTTTATCACTAGTATCGGGACATTAATTGAGTTCAAATTTATCTGGGATGGTAGAAGCTCCGAGTGGAAAAATAACTTATCAATTTTGTAATTGGTGAGTTGAGTGTCGAATTAGATATTATTGGGAGTGTCTAATCAAGGGGTTGTTGGTTTCAATCTCTTCCAGTAAAGAGATTGAGTTTTTAATCTTTTCGTAGAGTATAAAAAGATTGGGTGTTAATTCTTCCTTAATAGGATTAATTTGTGAGTAAATTTGTAACGGCTCAATCCTTACCGGGTAAAAGGATACTTGGAGTGTTTTTTGTGTAAGGTTTAATTCTTAACCTAAGTGTAAAACAATTAGGTTAATTTTTAACCTGTGAAAAAAATAAGGTTATTCCGCAGCCTGTGAAAAGAAATTGAAAAGGTTGATTTTGAGCCAGTGAAAAAAAATCATTGTGTAAAAGTTTAGTTCTTACCTGATTAAAGGGATCATAGTGATTAGTAGGTGCGACTCTCTACGGAGCTCGGGGCACTGGATTAGCTAAGAATAACTTGGTGAACCAGTATAAATTTCTGGTGTCCTGCTTTATTTACTTTATTTATATTTTGTTGTTTGGTGTACACCTAGTTGATATTATATTTCCATTGTTATAAAGATAATAATTAACTTAGGGTAAAAATTAATTATTTAATTTTTTGAAGTATTATTATTTGGATTAATTTTCTATCTACCCAATTCAGCCCCCTTCTTGGGTATCTTACTAGGCCAACAAATGACATTAGAGTTGGTTTAGCTCGATACACTAAGCTAACAAAGATCACATGGCCCACACAATAGACACACTAACTGAGGGGTAGTTGGTAGCGCGTAAATATGCCTATACTTTCACTCGCAAGTATACGAGGTCAAATTTTAGTATAGATCGGGATAGTTAAGGTTATCATATCCACAGGGATTGGTTGTGATTATTATTAATTACAGCGTTTACTATAACCTAATTTTATCTAGAAGATAAAAATGGAATATAAGTAAATACTAATACTAATTCAATTAATCTAATTAAATTAACTATACTAATATTAATATGAGACGGTTAAGGGAAGTAGATTTCCTAGGGATTAACTTTCGTTTACAAAAACGTGTTTGGTCTCGTTTTAGTTTATGTTAATAGCCTTCGGGTATCCGACAATCTCAGTTCGTAAACTCACTCGCCACATCTCCCAAGTATAATACGAGTGAATACATGACTTTGCATCAATGAACAAGTCCCCCTCAACGTCTTAACGATGCTAGGTCACGTGAGTCTCGCCCCAACGTCATTGATTGCACACTTTCTAACGCCTTCCCGGGTCGTTAGATTGTCGTGTTGTGTTTAACCTAGTCTGAATCCGGGGTTACCTCTCCCAAGTGTCAAACCTTGTATTCTCTATATATCATTCTAAGCATATAATTAATACAAGAACAATAAACACAATCAAAATTATAAAGAACACACATTAACGAAACACAAACTCAAACAAATCACATTTTCATAAATATATGTTAATCCCTAAGACAATCCATGTTTAGCTAATGGCCATAACCGTATATACAATGTTAAACGAGCTAAACATACTCAAACAATAATCGTAAGTTAAAAGATGAAGAGAAAAACGAGAGAAACTAGTCGTAGTCCAAAGATTTCTTGCTAAGAATGTTCCAAGATCGCTTCTCCTTCGTTGCTTTGTGTTATTCTCCTTAGGAATTGATTGAGCTCCCCAAAAACACTCTCTACTATCCTCCTAAGGTCTATGGAGGTGTGTTGGCCGAATGGAAAAGAGAAGATGAGAAAATAGGATCAAAATATCCTAAAATATCTAAAATAATATCTAAACTGGAACAGAGGTTATAGCCGTGGCGGTGGAAATGCAGAGCCGTTACAAACTTTCTGCTATTTTACTGCCGCAGCGGTGGTGTCCCACTGTGGAGGTGACACACTTTCTTGTTTTAGCTGTAACTTCTTCGTTCAAACTTAGATTTAGGTGATTCAAAAACCTGTGGAACGCTAAGAAAAAGATCTATAATTTCCATGTTTTGAGTTTTCCAAACATCGAATGGAATCATGCTCAAAATTGGCCTTGAAGTTACAACACCTGTACCAGCTTTGCACAATTTCACCATTTTATTCAAAAACCTACCAAACAACACAAAAACATATTAAAACAACGAAAGTGCTTAAAAACACATAAATATTTGAATCTAAAAGTACTTAATTTATTGGTAAATAAATCACTCATCAGCAGTCTATGCATCGACCACCTTTGTTTGCAGATGAAAATTATGCATTCTGGAACGACAGAATGATTGTTTTTCTTCAGGCCACAAATTATGACGTGTGGCTAGAAATTGAGGAATGTCTGTTTGTCCCTATGGAAAACGGAGTCGAGAAGAAGAAATAGCAACTAACTACTTCCGGTAAGCAGAAACTTTCTATAAATTCTCAAGCTATTAATATCCTATTTTGTTCTTTAGATGCTAATGAATACTTGAGAGTTTCAGGTTGTAAATCGGCAAATAAAATGTGGGACAAGTTACAGGTTACCCGCGAAGGGACAAGTCAAGTGAAGCAGTCGAAAATCAATGCTTTTATCAGGTAATTTGAACTATTCAGAAAGGGAGAAAAAGAATCGATTCAAGAAATGTACACTCAGTTCAATAACATCTGCAATCACTTGAGCCAACTTGGAAAGCCATACTCCACAGAGGACAAGGTTCAAAAGATTCTAAGATCCTTAACCAAAGTATGGGAGCCGAACGTGACTGGAATTGAGGAAGCTAAGGACCTTGCCAAATACTAAATTGATGACCTCATCGAAAACCTAATGATATGAGGATGACACTGGACATAACAAAAAGAAATCCTTGGCACTAAGGGCTCATAAACCTGAAGAATAGGATGATAGTAATGATGTAAGCCTTGATAGTGAGCAAGAAAAAGATGTGGTGCTTCTCACAAAGAATTTTAGATGAATGACTTAATGTACATTCCGTGGAAGAAGAAACTTCAACATGAACAATGTGGAATGCTACAACTGTCACAAGACCGGTCATTTTCAAACTGATTTTCCTGAACCGAAGAAGAATAAAGAAAAAAAAATGAAAGAAGAAAAAGAAGAAGTCCATGAAAGCTACTTGGGATGATATCGAATCGAGTAGCTTGGAGAAATTAGAAAGTGAATAAACGTTCATGTTTGCATTGATGGACATTGGTAATGAGGTAACAAAATGCTCAAGTCTTGTCCTTTAGATTTTAATGAATAGTTTTAAGTTTATCAAGAACTTACGCATGATTATAAAAACCAGTTTTCTAAAATAAATGCCCTTTCAAGTACAATTAACACATTAAACAAACAAGTAATGGACTATGAATCTGAAAATAATGAATTAAAATCCAATATGCCGAATTTACATTCAATTGTTCTCAAATTCACCGACAGTAAAAACAACTTGAAAATGCTTTTGGGAAGTTCACGTGGTATTTTTGATAAAGCCGGTATTGGGTTTCAGAAATGTAAAAATATTTTCATAAATTCTTTTCTGAAACCAAAGGTCTTGTTAGATGTTTTAAATGTAATGTTGTGGGTCATACTATTCGTAAATATTTTGTTAAACTATCTAACTGCAGACAAGTTTGAGTTCCAAAAGGAACTAAGGTTGTCCCGACTAACAAGATCAAACCCACTTAGACTGGTCACCACTTAGAAACTATTTGAGGAGCTCCTTGTAAGTTATTCTACAAGCATCAATAAGCAAGGATAAATGGTTCCTAGACAGCGGTTGTTCTCAACAAATGACGGGAGATAAAGCAAAATTCACATCTTTGACACCTAAAGATGGAGGTCATGTGACATTTGGAGACAACGCAAATGGTAAAATTATCGGCATAGGTAATATCGGTAATGGTACTACTATTATTAAAGATGTGTTAGTAGTTGATGGTCTTAAACATAATTTGCTTAGTATAAGTCAACTATGTGATAAGGGCTATAGTGTTGTATTTGATCATGATAAATACATTATTAAGAATGTACATGATATTAGTATTATGTTAGTTGCATAACGTTTTGAGAATGTTTATACTTGCTCATTTAATGATTTTACTTCTCAAAATTTATCCTGCTTGAATACTTTATCTAAGAATAGTTCATTATGGCATAGGAGACTTGGGCATGTTAGTATGTAATTGATTTCTAATTTATCTAAGAAGAATCTCGTACATGGCCTACCTGATTTGAAATTTGTGAAAGATAAAGTATGTGATGCATGTCAGTTAGGTAAGTAGCCTAGTTTATCATTTAACAAAAAGATGCACAAGTCCACATCTAGATGTCTTAAATTATTACATCCTGATTTATTTAGTCCAAACTCTGTTGCTAGTCTCGGTGGTAAGTTTTATACTTTCGTAATAGTTGATGATTATTCTAGACTTACCTTAGTATTTTTCCTTGTTAAGAAGAGTGAAGTTGCTTTTGTGTTTTCTAAATTTTGTAAATATGTTCAAAATGAGAAGCAATGCTTTATTATTAACATTCGTAGTGATAGAGAAAGAGAGTTAAAAAATGATAATGTTGTTAGCTACTGTGATGAGCATGGTTATACTCATAATGTTTCTACACCAAGATCACCATAGCAAAATGCTATAGTAGAAAGGAAGAACATGACGTTTCAAGAGATAGGCAGAACGATGCTTAATGAAAATCGTTTACCGACCTACTTTGGGGTCGAAGCAATAAGTACAACTTATCATGCAGTGAATCGGGTATCGATTCATAGAGGATTTAACAAAACCCCATATGAAATCTGGAATGGTAAGACTCCTAACATTTCGTATTTTAAAGTATTCGGGTATAAATGCTTCTTTTTGAATGATAAGGATAATCTATGTAAATTTGATACTAAATCTGATTATGGGATTGTCCTTGGATATACTACTAACAGTAAGGCCTATAGAGTATATAATAAACGTACGCTAATAGTTGAGGAGTCTATGCATGTTCTCTTTGAGGAAGCTGACCCATTTTTGTTGAGAAATATTTTAGATGATGATGATGCAGGTATTTCAAATAACCAAAACCAAGGTGATAATATGACAAAGGATTCTCAAAAAGAGGAGGAGGCTAAGGGAGATGATTCGGTATTACCACGACCTACAGAGACAGTACCGGGACATTCGGTAAAAGAAATCATCAGTAATTTCAAAAGAGGTGTAAGCACTCGTTCCTCCCATAGAGATATAATAAATATTGCTTTCTTATCTCAAATTAAGCTTAAAAATGTGAATAAGGTGTTGACTGATGAATCTTGAATTTCCACAATGCAACATGAGTTAGCTCAATTTGAGCGGAACAAAATGTGGTGTCTAGTTCCTAGACCAAATTTTCATCCCATTATTAGTACTAAATAGGTTTTTCGAAATAAAAATGATGAATCTGGTATGGTAATTAGAAACAAAGCAAGATTAGTTGCACATGGCTATAATTAAGAGGAAGGAATTGATTATGATGAAACCTATGCTCCTGTGGCTAGATTAAAAGCTACTAGAATGCTACTCTCTTTTACATGCTCCGATTTGCTGCTACCCGAGAAAAGGTTGGATGATTTGATCGATGAAACGATGTCGTTAAGCTTATATCAAATGGATGTTAAGAGTGCATTTCTAAATGACTTCCTAACGGAAGAAGTTTATGTGGAACAACCCCCGGGATTTGAAAGTGATAAATTTTCCGATCACATATATAAACTTTGTAAGGCTTTGTATGGGCTCAAACAAGCTCCTCGATCTTGGTATGAGAGACTTAGTCGATATTTGATTCAAAATGGTTTTTGAATGGGTATTTGTGATATAACACTATTTGTTAAGCAAACTGATTCTGATATCCTATTAGTAAAAGTTTATGTTGATGATATTATTTTTGGATCTACTAATGAGGATTTTACTAGGAGTTTGCTAAGATAATGCAGGTCGAATTTGAGATGAGCATGATGGGATAGCTGAATTTCTTTCTTAGGTTGCAAATTAAGCAAACTAAAGAAGGGATGTTCATAAATCAAACTAAATACACCAATGAGCTGTTAAAGAAATATGGCTTGGATAGCGCTAAAGAGTACAAAACTCCCATGGAAACGGCTACAAAGATAGACAAAGATGATACGGGCAAAAGTGTTAATGAAAAAATGTATCGAGGTATGATTAGTAGCC
This sequence comes from Eucommia ulmoides, assembly GCA_016647705.1. Lineage (NCBI taxonomy): Eukaryota > Viridiplantae > Streptophyta > Magnoliopsida > Garryales > Eucommiaceae > Eucommia > Eucommia ulmoides. Next base: position 48,215,225 of record CM028339.1, on the reverse strand, counting down.
TATTGTAATTAACTACTAGTAGACCTGATATTATGTATAGTGTTTATTTATGTGCTAGATTTTAGTCTTGTTCTAAAGAATCGCACTTGACTACGGTTAATCAAATTTTTTTATATTTAAAAAGGACAACTGACCTTGGATTATAGTATCATAAGGGGAGTGATTTTAAACTAATAAATTACTCCGACACTGATTTTTCCGGTTGCAAAGTTAAGAGAAAAAGCACAAGTGGGTCATGTCATTTGTTAGGACATGCTTTGGTTTCTTGGTCAAGCAAGAAACAAAATTCGATAGCCTTATCCACTATTGAGGTTGAGTATATGGCAGCTGTACGACGAAGCATTTGTTACACACTCGCGTATTGACTACTCGCAAGTGCACAAAGTCTAGTTTTAATATAGTGGATCTTTAAGATCGGATATCGTTCCCATAGGGACGGGTTGAATAATTGAATACCACAATTGGTATAGTTTCCTATTATCCAGACGGTTCAAGAAATGATTTAAAGTAAAACTAATTAAAATTAAGCTAAACTACAATTAGTGGGTTAATCCTAACTAAGTTGATTAACTAGGGATTGATTTCGTTCACTTCATACATGTTTGATTTCATTTTAGATAACAATAACGAAGTTTATGGTATCCGACAATCTCGGTTCTAAAACTCATCCGCCACCTCTTCTAAGTGTAAGACGGGAGAATACGTGATTTCGTGTCAACGAAGAGGTCCTCCTCAATGTCTTAACGACTCTAGGCCGCGTGAGTCTTTCCCCAACTCATCGATTGCACACTAATTAACGCCCTCCTGGGTCGTTAGATCGTAACGATATGTTTACCCTAGTCCGAATCTGGGGTTACCTCTCCTGGGTGTCAAACCCCGTATTCTCAAATCCAACCCTAATACCTTAACAAGCATATTAATATCATCATAAAATGATGAACACAATCGGATTTAAACACAAACAACCGTTAAGAAAACATATATTTCATCAAACTAGTATTTACACAACTACATCTATCCCTAACTAATATTTAACTAATGTAACATAATCTTGGACATTGGAACTACAAACCAAGAGGTATTCATCATCATTTACAATAAAACATTAAAGTACAAAGAGATAAACAAAGAGAAAAAGATCAAATCTTAAAGTGGAGTAATTCACTGTCACCAAAGATCGATCCGGCAATATTTTCTCTTCTTTGAATGATGAATATCTTCTTCAATAATGGCCAAGGATCAAGGTCTAAGGGTTAGGGACGTTTCATGCTCCAATAGTTCTTAAGGGAAGTTGGAGAATAGGTAGTAATAGGCACAAGGTTTTAAAATATCTATTTGCTATGCAGAGGTCACTACCTAGGCGGTGGAATATTCGCCTAGGCGGAGGTTAAGTCTGTTAAGGTTCTGCCGTTCCAACGCCTAGGTGGTGGAATATTCTCCTAGGCCATGGGACTGCTCCAAAGTTTCTGCCTCTTCTCCGCCTAGGCGGTGGAATTTTCGCCTAAGCCGAGGGACTACTCCAAACATTCTGCCTCTTCTCCGCCTAGGCGGTGGAATTTCCGCCTAGGCCGAGGGACTGCTTACATTTTAAGCATCGTCTGCATTCTCACCGCCTCAGTGGTGGATTTCTTGCCACAGCGGTGGCTCTTGTAATCTTGAAACCTTGTTTCTTCATCATTTCTTCACCGTTTTCCCACCGTTTTTGCTTGTTTGTCTCTTGTTTGCATCCCTGCACCTGAATTACATAAAAACAAACTAAAAATCAATTAAATATAGCTAAAACAATCAAAAACTACCAAATTCGATTTAGAAGTAGATAGGTATTTTACACTTATCAGCAGCTGGTAATTGTTGTGCTCAAATTTTATATATTAAGCAACAATTAAATGATTTTGGAATTTGTATGGATGAGGTCCGAATTTATTGTGATAATAAAAGTGCTATTTGTCTAAGTAAGAATCTTACACAACACTCATGAACTAAGCACATATAGATTAGACATCACTTTATTCGTGATCATATTCAGAAAAGGGACATTGTTATTGAGTATATTAATACCTCCGACCAGCTTGCTGATATTTTTACCAAACCATTAGCAGAAGATCAGTTTGTGAAAATTATTCGTGGTTTGGATATGGTTAGACATAACGATGTTTGCCAAGAGTAGTGTTCATTTGTAGTTCTCTTTCCCTACGTTTTGAGATGACAAATGAGGAGAATTTACTGATGTTTTATTGAATATTTTAAGGGGGAGCTTGAATTATTTTTATGAATATCTTAAGGGTGGGTTTATCATATTTTGAAATTTATGCTTTGTTGAATATCTTTTGATTATCTTCATTACTATACTTTAATAAGTTATAAAACCTGTCCTCCGATTTAGGGGGAGTGTGGTTACATATTACTTTGATAAAAACATCAAAGTTAATTGTCATCATCAAAATGGGGAGATTGTTGATACTAAGATTTTGATGGACAATTAAATATTGATATTTTTGGTAGAACTCACAATTTATTGAGTGTTTCAGTTTATTAGTTCTAGTGAAAAGATTATCATGAAGATATTAACATCAGAGCTGGTTTTAGCTCGATTAGGTTTAACATCCTATTTAAATTGGTTACGTGCACACACTATGGATGATGTGTTTTGTGTATTCTCTTTTGATAGTGGTAAATGCGTATATAATAATGTAATTTATGATTCTTATGGTAGTGATGGAGATGATGATAAAGAAAATATTCATATTATTATGGAAAAATTACTTTCTTTCACACTACGTTTTGCTAAAGAGAGTTGGAATTTAAAAAGAAAAATTGATTCTTTTGAAAATGGAGGAAAAAGTGTTCAAAAATCTAAAATACATTTGGATGATTATTGTGGTTCAAAAGAGTTTTCAAACGTTGTTTTTGAAATTAATAATTTGCTCTCTAAAATAGATTCTCTTGAAAATGAAAACAGAGTTTTAAAAAATAATATTGACATGATTTCTAAGCAAATGTCAGATCTTGATTCAAAAATCAATGTACTTAAGAAAAATTTTGAAAAATCAAAATCTGACCTCAAGTCTGTTTTAAGAGCTTCTGAAATGATTTTTCTAGGTAAAGTGGATATTGATAATTAATTAAAATTGAACTTAAGTATTTAGTGGAGCAAATTGAGGAAAGAAATCGGTTAAAGGTGCGAAAACGTCGATGAGAATGAATTCAAAACGAATTAAGAAGAGGATTCTAGCATTGGTAAGTCGACCGATGCATAGAATATGAAATTGCTGAATCGATAAGTCGATCGATAGGTCGACCGAGGGGCGATGGATTTTTGGCTTGGCTACAACCTGAATCAAGCGGTCGACAGCTTGGTGTTAATAGGTCGACTGGTCAATTTGTTTCAGGATTTGTGGGATTTCGTGTTCTGATTCAAATAGTAGTTGTTATTATCCGTTTTATTGTTAAGATTCACGAGATATCTTAGGGATTTGATGTTATTTTAGATATGCAATATATATTATGATATCCCTATAGATATGGTTAATTAAGTTTGACTATTTCTCAATTTGGTACATGTAATTCTTTCTATCCTATTTAATTGTGATTGAGAAATATTTGGGGGACTTAATTGAGATATTTTAAAAGCCATAATTAAGTGATTTGAACCAGGATGAAGTCTTAATGATAAGGGGTCTATAAGAGTAATTAAATGTCATAACAAGTGAGAACTAGCCATTGGAGAGCCTGTTTTATTCCTTTTTAAATAGACCTATGTTTTTCACTTCTAAGTGAGATGAGATATCAATCATTCTGAGTTATTCAGCTCTCATGCTTTCTAAGAGTTATCATACTGGGAGTTTTGTGAGAATTGTCTTGAAAATCATTCTTGAGATATTGAAGAAAATTATTGTTGATCACCGATTTGAAGTTGTATTGCTAATCATTATTTATTCGGTGGAATCCTATTGAGATAATTCCAAATTACTTGTTATTAATTGTTGCTTGATTCTATTATTTATTATTTGGATTTTGATCTTTGAAATTGTTTTCCGGATTTTTTATTGAAAAATATTTTTGAAACAATTTCTTGAGAAATCTGATTACGTGCTCAATTACGTTCTACCCAATTTTTGTTTAAAATTAAATTTTGAATATCTCACTTTTTTATCACTAGTTTTGGGATATTAATTGAGTTTTAATTTATCTGGGGTGGGAGAAGCTCTGAGTGAGAAAATCACTTATTAATTATTTGTAATTGGTAAGTTAAGTGTCCAATTAGATACTATTGGGAGTGTCTAATCAAGGGTAGCTGGTTTTAATCTCTTCCAGTAAAGAGATTGAGGTTTTAACCTTTGCCTAAGGTATAAAAAGATTAGGTGTTAATTCTTCCTTGATTGAATTTGTGAGTGATTTTGTAAAGGTTTCATCCTTACTTGAGAAAATGATAGTTGGAGTGTTTCTGTGAGATTTTGATTCTTTAGCCTAAGGTATAAAAAGAATTAGGTTATTTTTTAATCTGTAAAAAGTATAGGTTATTCTTGAGCATGTAAAAAGTAGAAGTTATTCCTAAGCCTAAGAAAAGAAATATGTTAAGGTCGATTCTGAGCTTGTGTAAAGAATCATTGTGTAAGAGTTTGGTTCCTACCTATAAAGAAATCTTGAGTTTAGTGGGTACGAATCTTCGTGGGGCTCGAAAGATTAGATTAGCCAAAAGTAGTTTGGTAAACTAGGATATATCTTGGTGTGTTGCTTTATTTATTTTACTTATATTATTGTTTGGTATGCATCTAGTTGATAACACATATCCGCTGCTATAAAGATAATAATTAATTTTGGGATAAAATTAATTGTTTGAATTTTTGAAGTGTTATTATTATTCTGATAATTTTTTAATACTACCCAATTCACCTCCTCTCTTGGATAGCTTATTAGGCCAACAGAAACAATTTCTGAAGAAAATTTGATTACGCGCTAAATTGCTTGTTACCCAGTTTTTTGTTTAAAATCAGATTTTGAATTTTCATTGTATTTCCATCACTAGTATCAGGACATTAATCAAATTCAAATTTATCTAGGGTGGTAGAAGCTCCGAGTGGAAAAATCACTTATCAATTTTGTAATTGATGAGTTGAGTGTCGGATTAGATATTATTGGGATTGTCTAATTAAGGGTAGTTGGTTTCAATCTCTTCCAGTAAAGAGATTGAGGTTTTGATATTTTTCTAGAGTATAAAAAGATTTGGTGTTAATTTTTCCTTGATAGAATTAATTTGAGTGATTTTGTAACTATTCAATCCTTACCGGGTAAAAGTATGTTTGGAGCATTTTTGTGAGGTTTGATTCTTAGTCTAAGTATAAAAGAATTAGATTAATTTTTAGCCTATGAAAAAGATAGGGTTATTTTTGAGCCTGTGAAAAAGAATTGTAAAGGTCGATTATGAGCTTGCGAAAAGAATCGTTTTGTAAGAGTTTGATTCCTATCTGGTTAAAGAAATCATAATGTTTAGTGGGTGTGACTCTCTGTAGATCTCGGGGGACTAGATTAGCCAAGAATAGCTTGGTGAACTAGTATAAATTTCTAGTGAACTGCATTCTTTTATTTATTTATTTTTTAGTTGTTTGGTGCGCACCTAGTTGATACTTAATTTCCGCTGCTATATAGATATAATTAATTTAGGGTAAAAATTAATTATTTTATTTTTTGAAGTATTTTATTTGAATTAATTTTTATCTATCCAATTCACCCCCCTCTTAGGTAGCTCACTAGACCAACAGTTAGGATCTTAGAGATATCTTAGGGATCTGATAGATTTTGAGATATATAGTTAAAATTTTAATATCCCTATAGATATGGTTCAAGTATTTTGGATATTTCTCAATTTAGTTCATGAAATTCTTTCTATCATATCTAATTGAGATTGAGAAAAAGTTTGAGGGCCTAAATTAGATATTTTAAAAGATATAATTAAGTGAATTGTACCAGGATTAAGTCTTTATTATATAAGGTGTCTATTGGAGTAATTATTTGTCATGAAATATGGGAACTAGCTGTTAGAGAACTTGTTCTAATCTCATATAAATAGACCTGCATTTTTTAGGTTTCAATAATCCCAATCATTCAATTCTGAAAAGCTATTTAGTTCTAGTGCTTTCTAAGAGTAATTATTCTGAGATTATACTGAGAGTATTGTGAGAATTTTATTGAGATTTATTCTTGAGAAATTTTGGAGTGGATTGTTAATTGCCGACTTGAAGTTTTATTACTTATCATTATTTATTTGGTGGATTCCTAGTGAGAACGATTCAAGTTATTTGCTATTAATTGTTATTTGATATTATTATCTATCACTTAGAAATTTGATCTTTGAAATCGTTTTCCTGAATTTTAAATTGAAAATTATTTTTGAAACGATTTCTTGAGAAAATTTGATTACGTACTAAATTGCTTGCTATCCATTTTTGTTTAAAATCAGATTTTAAAATTCTCACTATATTTCTATCACTAGTATCTAGACATTAATTGAGTTCAAATTTATCCGGGGGTAATAGAAGCTCCGAGTGAAAAAATCACTTATCAATTTTGTAATTGGTGAGTTGAGTATGGGATTAGATACTATTAGGAGTGTCTAATCAAGGGGTTACTGGTTTCAATCTCTTCTAATAAAGAGATTGAGGTTTTAATCTTTGCCTAGCGTATAAAAAATTAGGTGTTAATACTTCCTTAATAAAATTAATTTGTGAGTGCATTTGTAACGGTTCAATCCTTACCGGGTAAAAGGATACTTGGAGTGTTTTTTGTGTGAGGTTTAATTTCTAGCCTAAGTATAAAAGAATTAGGTTAATTTTTAGTCTGTGAAAAAAGATAGAGTTATTCTTGAATCTGTGAAAAGGAATTGTAAAGGTTGATTCTGATCCTGTGAAAAGAATCATTGTGTAAAAGTTTGATTTCTACCTGATTAAAGGGATCATAGTGATTAGTGTGTGCAACTCTCCGCGGAGCTCGAAGGACTGGATTAACCAATAATAGCGTGGTGAACCAGTATAAATTTCTGATGTACTACTTTATTTACTTTATTTATATTTTGTTGTTTAGTATGCACCTAGTTGATATTATATTTCCAATACTATAAAGATAATAATTAATTTAGGGTAAAAATTAATTATTTGATTTTTTGAAGTATTATTATTTGGATTAATTTTTTATCTACTCAATTCACCTCCTTCAGTCTCTTAATGTCCATCATATTTGTCAATCTCTTTAGTATCTATTTAGCATTCATCTCAACTTCTTCATGATAATATCTTCAATGAAATTTATAAACTGAAATACTCAACAAATCAATTAATTCCATAAAAAATACTAATATTTAATTGTCCATCAAAATCTTAGTATCAACGAATACCAATTGTAATAAAAAGACTACTTAAAATAATAGTTATAAATTAAAAGAGTTGTTTTTTAAAAAATTAAGTTGGAGGGCAAGTGGAACCAAAATTGTTATTTACCCTTAATTTTACGTTCTCTTTTTCATTTCGTCCTTCTTCCCCTCGCGCTTCCGTACAAGCCGAAAAACCCATTCAGCCCCCAAAAGGCCAAAAACTTTGTTTCGCCACCTCGTCCTCTGCTCACCACGAGAAATTCGGCCACCACCACTAAAGAAACGATCACCTTGTCTTCCAATCTTCAGGTTTCTCTTGATTGAAACGAAAATTGAAGACTAGAGAGAATCAAAATTTCCCAAAAACTTGCATCTTCTTCTGATGACCTACTACCTATCTTCTACCATAAAATTGCTTGGGGATTTAAAATTTTACTTTTCAAAAAGTAAACAGATGGGACATGAATGAGACATGAATTATGTAAAATGTGCTATGTGACTTCTTGATTGCTTGACTGTGTTTAAATGTATCAATACATTCAAACACTTGGACGTATTGAATTAAAATCCTATTACATGAACACTACTTTTCCAGCATATAACTGATTATTATGACATTTTCAACACATGAAATGGTAGAATTTTCCATACGTTTAATGATTTAATCTCATGTCATGGGGACATAATTGACTGGGTCTTTGGTCAGATGCGCTTAATGGGGTTACAACCCCGTATCCTGTGATTCGGAAATTGGAGGAATTATTCCGGCTTACTACGCTCCAGATTTGTGTGGACTGTGGAGACCATGTAAATTCACCGACCGCGCTTATGGTGGTTGAAATGTTTGCCGCGGAGCACGGCATCTGAGAATGATCCACAATATGTTATATTATTCAAAAAACATATATATTTCTTTATAAAGTAAACATATCGATTTTTTTAGGAAAAATGAACAAAAATGTGTAAAAATAAAAATGTTAAATAGTTGCATTTCGATAAAAAAAAAAAAATTGGATAAAATTCTTAAATTTGTAAATGATGTGATTTTAAAATTCTACAATTTTAAAGTTGATCATTTATAAATTTTTTATTTTAAAAAATATTTTAAATAAAAAAAAATTGATTGTATAATTTTATAATTTTTTTATTTGGACAAATAAATATTTGTATGCAGAATTTTGATAACTATAATAATACAAAACATAAAATACTTAATAATTTTATTTTATTTTAATAATTTAATAAAATAATTTTAAAAAATATAATTTTAATATCTATTTTAATAATATAACTTTTATACCTATTTTAATAATATAATTTTTTATAATATCATTTTAATTAACAAAAATCGGTGAAAAGTCCCATTTTTAAAGTCTCATTGGTGAAAAGTCTTTTTGTGGTATTAGGTTTTGATTTAATCATTTAAGTTAGATTTCACTTGTATTTTAGTCTCGCATTGTAGGAATTGTAAAAATATTGTAGAAATTGTAAGGAACCCTTAGTAAGTACATTGAGTTTTAATAGTAAATTCTGTTACATATAACTAATGTTAATTACAATTTCATAATTGTTATTTTTCACACATATTTAGGTAATTTTGATTATATGTACTTTAGTTACGTATTACAATTACATATATATGTGTAGTATTTTATGACGTAACTGAAAAAATATCAAATTTTTTAGTTACATATCAGAGACATGTAACTAAAAAGTTACATATTATTAGAACATGTAACTGAAAAAATTAAATTTTTTAATTACATATTAGAAACATATAATTAAAAAGTTACACATTGTTAAAACATGTAAATGAAAAATATCTATTTTTTTAGTTACATATCATAGATATATAACTAAAAATTATATATAATTAGTTACCTCTAAATAATTATATGTATTTTGTGTAATTTTGTGATATCTAACAAATTTTTTACACACAAAATTATTACACGTAAAAAAATAAAATTAAAAAAACTAGTTACTTGTAACTAATACAGTAATATTATACACAAAGTAATTACATGTAACCGACGCGTGGCTATCATATGTGCAAGGTTTCCACTTTTTTAAAATAGATTGGATTAAATCAAAAAAATTTACCGCTTCTAGGACTTTTGACCAATTAGAGTTTAAATGTAGAACATCTCACCTATTATCCCTATAAGAGAAATAACACAAATTTCAAAGTATTTTGTAAATTCTATTTTTTCTATTTAAAATTCTATTTTACAAATTCAATAAAATTTTCATATCACTTTTAGTAATACCCAAATAAGAAAATTCTTGAATTACCTTACCCAATCACAATCTAAGATAGTGAATTGATTAATCATTTCAAATAAAAATAAAAATTACTAGTTATATTCTAATATATTTAAATTTGAAGCTAAATTATTTTTTATTATAAGAATAAAATAACAAATATAATATCTCGCTTGACCAAACTCTATTAGTAAATTCAAAAAATAATAACTAATAAATTATAAAATAAGTAATCATGAAATTTAAACATTAAAAAATAGATTTATTTAAAAAATAAATAATAAAACTAAAAGACCCATAATAGAAGGCAAAGAGACGGATGAAGCATGAAACACAAACGACGTACCGGATTTTCGGCAATCGATGGGATCAATTTCTTAATTCTTATCTTGTACATGAAAACATATAAAATTTTCGTCGGAAAATGACATTCCACTAACCCATGGAAAGTGACCACATATCCGAACCAACTGGCATTTATGTAAATTAGAATTAGGAACAGAACAATTGCGGTAGAAAAAAAAATGGATTTTCGCAAACACCTTCTATTACAAAAGACGCCCTTCTTGACAAGTGGAGTCAAATTTTTGGTCCATTAGGTGGGGTTCGGTTAGTATTTCTGCTTTCCTGTTACTACTTTCAAAAATTAGAATAAGAATTATGTTTCCATTCTGTAATACTTCAAAAATAAAAACTTGTTTGGTAACGTACACTTGAAATGGTTTCTTTTAATTTGTGAAATCAGAAACAAAGAAACATGTTTGGTTGCAATATTTATTCTTTTTTGTCTTTAAATGTATGATAATAAATATATATATTTTTAACCAACATGGCGGTGGTGGTTGGTGGATGGTGGTGGTGGTGGTCAACAGGTGATGATGGCCAACGGGATAGTGATGGGAATAATTTTATGAGAATGAATAGGAATGAACATTTTTTCGTTTTTTAGATTCTTAAGAAATTGATGAAATAATCCCAAAATACTTTCAATTTTTTTAGAAAAGAAATGTGTTTATATTTATTAATCTCAAAATTTTGAGAGGTGGAATAGAAATAATAACCAAACTAGACCTTTGGTGTCCCATCAATTGTCCATGGAAAAAGATTCAAAACAACAAAGACAAATAAAATAAAAAGGTAAATCTCACTTTCAATCCCTAAATTTTATGTGGAATTTTACTTTACTAATCATGGATCCCCAAATATTGGGGGAGTGTCTCAAACAAAGTGCAATCAAATTGAGTTCCACGTGTAAGAGATCAAAACTCAATGTGTTTTCATTACATAAAATGATGTTATTTATTCAGGAGAATATAGATTTTATAATTATTCCTAAATTAATATGAAATGATTACAAATTTTATAACAATAAAAAATAAAGAAAAATAAAGACTAAAGTTTTGTAACAGTAGAAACTAAAGAAGATTTGTAACAGTATAAAATAAAGAGAGGAGGTCTAATACTCCCCCGCAAACTCGCTAGCTTAGAGAGACGAGATTGGTTCGTAGAGGATAAAACCATGTCGGCGAGTTGATCAGTAGAAGGGACAAATTGAAATTGATGTGTGCTAGTAAGGATGCATTCCTGTATAAAGTGATAATCCAATTCAATATGCTTAGTACGACCGTGGAACATGGGATTTGAGGCCATATATGTAATACTGAGATTATCACAAAGTAAGGTAATAGGCGTGAATATGAGAATTTGCAACTCTTGGAGAAGATGAAGTACCCATGTGGATTCGACACAAACATGGGTAAGGGATCGGTACTCAGCTTCGGCACTTGATCTAGTGACAGTAGTGATAGGTGTGATCTACCTATATTTTTTCAAACCGAAATTGTTAGTTGTTTAGTACGTTTATTATGTTTTATTACTTTTTTAATACGTTTTTATATATTTTTGTGTAAATCAGGTGTATGGGGGTGAAAATGGATTAAAACGTATCATAAACGATCAAATCGAACTAAGAACGGTGGAAAAACAAGCATAGAGGCATAATTCTGAAAATTGACCCATCACCGTGGTGTCCAGACTACCGCTGCAGCGGTTAAAATGCAGAGAAAGACCAAAATATTACTGACATCCCACCGCTGAGGCAGTGAAAGAACAAAATGGTTCTAAATTTCACCACCGTGTCCACCGCCGAGGTTGTGACCCCAACTGACATCCCACCGCCGCAACAGTGATCCCCACCGCCGCAGCTGTCACCAGATTTAGATATTTATTTAGATATTTTTGGCTCCCGATTTCTTTTCCTTTCCTCTCCTCCGGCTATCAGAGACCCCTGAGGGTTCCTAATAATTTGAGAGTGTTTTGGGGTGTGCTCAACCAATTCTGAAGGAGAAGAACACGTTGCAATAAAGGAGAAGCAATCGTTGGACGGCTTTAGTGGCAAATCTTCGGACTATGGCTAAGTTCTTCCGTTTTTCTCTCGATTTTCTTAACTTTTGTAGGTTGTTGAGTATGTTTAGCTTGGTTTTCATTGTATAAATGGTTATGGCCATGAGCTAAATGAGATTTTGTCTAGGGATTAATATATATTTATAAAAATGTTGTTTATTTGAGTTTGTGTTTCGTGAATGGTTGTTCTTTACTATTTTGATTGTATTTACAATTATTCTTTGATATTATGCTTGTTTAGATAACTAGAGAATACGGGGTTTGACACTCGGGAGAGGTAATCCCGGATTCGGATTAGGATAAACACAACGCGACGATCAAATAACCCGAGAGGGAGTTGGAAAGTGTGCAATCAATGACATTGGGGCGAGACTTACGTGACCTAGTGTCGTTAAGACGTTGAGGGGGACTTCTTCGTTGATGCGAAGTCACGTATTCACTCGTCTTACACGGAAAAGGTGGCGAGTGAGTTTACGAAGCGAGATTATCGGATAGGTCAAACGCCGTTAACATATACTAAAATGAGACCAAACGCGTTTTTGTAAACAAAATTAATCCCTAGGCAATCTTTTCCCTTAACAATCTCATATTAATATTAGTACAGTTTAACTAACTTAGTATTAGTATTTATTAATTAAATACATTTTTAGCGCCTAGATAAAATTAGATTATGATAATCGCGATACTCGATAATAATCTCAATCAATCCCTGTGGACACGATACCCTTACTCTCCTCATCTATACTAAAACTTGACCCGTACACTTGCTGTGTAAGTTAGCGACGTAATATTCCACTACCAAGTAGATTGTTTCTTAGCGGTCCGAGAGATCATATTAAAGCCCAAGAAAACACAAAAACTAGTGGTGGAGTGGCATGACTCAGGGAAGTCTACCAAATTAGTATCAAAATAAGCCATGAGGTTAAGGGAGTAGCACTAAACTGAAAAAGGAGGCTAAAGTTCAAAGTTCATTTGAGGTACCTAAAGATTCATTTAGCAGCTATAAGTGGGCGTGTCTGAGGTTGGCTAATGAACTGTGCAACATGATTAACAACATAGACAATATCTAGTATGGTGAAAGTAATATACTGCAAGGATCCAACTAAGTGGCAATATTCAGTGGCATCTGTGAAGAGATCCCCACTTTGAGATGACAATTGAGTTTTTTCACATACAAAGGTATTGCAAGGTTTACAGTCTGTCATTGCAAAACGTGCAAAAAGGTTGATAGTATACTTGAGCTGAGAGAGACGTAAGCCAATAGAAGAAGAAGTTGCTTCAAGTCCCAGAAAGTGCGATAGAAAACTGCGGTAACTAAGCTCAAACTCCTTGCTAAGGGTAGGGATGAACGATGATACCAGAGACGATTAATTTCTAGTAAGTATGATGTCATTAACATATAAAAAAATAAACATCATTGCAGTGTTAGACTGATAGATAAACAAAGAATGATCAGCTTAACTTGGGGTAAAACCATACTGTAAGAGAAAAGTGCTGAGATGTTGGAACCAAGCACGGGGCGCTTGTTTGAGTCCATAGATAGCCTTTTATAGATGACAAACATGATGAGGATGGGCCAAAACTATAAAACCATGTGATTGTTTCACGTAGACAGTTTCATCCAAAATGCCATGAAGAAAGGCATTCTTCACATCAAGTTGGTGCAATGTCCACCCAAATGATATGGAAAGTGTTGGCCCAATGAGTTACCCACGAGGGGGGTGAATTGGGTAGTATTACAAAATTATCAGAATAATAATATTTCAAAAATCAAATAATTAATTTTATCCTAAATTAATTATTATCTCTTTGTATTGCAGCGAAAATATATTATCAACTAGGTGCACACCAATCAACAAAAATAAATAATGTAAAGATAGCAATATATCAGAAATTTATATTGATTCACCAAGCTATTCTTGGAAAATCCAGTCCTTCGAGCCCTACGGAAAGTTGCACTTACTAAACTCAAGATTTTTTTAAAGGTAGGAACCAAACCCTCACAAAAATTCTTTTACAGGCTCAGAATCAATCTCTACAAATTCCTTTTCACAAGCTTAGGAATAACCTCTACTTTTTACAGACTCAAGAATAACTTAATTCTTTTTAAAACTAAGGCTAAATAATCAAAACCTCATAAACACTCCAAATATCCTTTTATTCGGTAAGGATTGAACCGTTATAAAATACTCACAAAACAATTCAATTCAAGAAGAATTACTACCTCAATCTCTTTACAGGAAGAGACTGAAACCAGTTACCCTCAGATTAAATACTCCCAACAGTATTCAATTTGTCACTCAACTCACCAATTAAAAATTGACAAGTGATTTTTCTCACTCAGAGTTTCTACCACCCCAGATAAATTAGAACTCAATTAATATCCTAAAACTAGTGATAAAAAAATGAGATATTCAAAATCTAATTTTAAACAAAAATAGGTAGCATGTAATTAAGCACGTAATCAGATTTATTCAAAAATTTGTTTCAAAAAAAATTTTCAATAAAAAATCAGAAAACAATTTCTAAACATCAAATTCCAAATATAATCAAGCAATACTAAATAGAAAATGATTTAGAAAGATCTTACCCAAAATCCACCAAAAGAAAAATTATAGCAATGTCACTTCAGATTTGGTAGAAGTAATAATTCACAATAAATAATTTTCAAGAATAACGCTTAGAAAAACTCTCACAATTCTCAATATGATTTCTCTTAGAAAAGCTCAGTATACTACTTTTGATCTGTTTTTTTTAATATAAAAAACATAGGTCTATATAAATGAGAATAAAATAAGCTCTCTAACGACTAGTTCCCACTTGTTATGACATTTAATTGCTCTTATAAACCCCTTATATCATTAAGATTTCATCCTGGTTCAAATTACTTAATTATAACTTTTAAACTTCTCAATTAAGTCCCCCAAATATTTTTCAATCACAATTAAATAGGACATAAAGAATTACATGTACCAAATTAAGAAATATTCAAATTTAGTGAACCAAATCTATAAGGATATTATAATACATGTTGCATATCTCAAATAACTTTAAATCTCTAAAATATCTCGTGAATCTTAACTATAAAACGGCTAATAATGACTACTTTTAGAATAAAATACAAAATTCCATAATATCCTGAAACAATCTCATAAGTCGACCGACTAAGATCATCTATCGACCAATCGATTCAGGATGTAGCCAAACCAAAATTTTTGTGCCCATCGGTCGACCTATCTATCGACCTAGAGATTCAGAGAGTTCCATTTCTTATCATAAGTCGACCGCTCTATCGACTTATAGATACAGAGAGTTCATATTTAAGCACAGGTCGACCTACCTGTCGACCGAGAGATACATGGACTTTTCCTTCTATACTCCGATCAACTTACTTGTCTACTTACTAATGCTGGAACACTTTTCTCAATTCTTTTTTGATCTATTTTTATTGACCTTTTCTCCCCTTTAACTAATTTCTTTTATCGGTTTGCTCCACTAAATACTTAAATTCAATTTTAATCAATTATTAACATTTCTTTTTCAATTACACATAAGAACAAATAATTTAACTAATTAGGATCCTAAAAACACACATATTTATAAAAATTATTTAAAAATCTTTTTGTGTCGTGTGTGATCCTAATTGAGATATTAAGAGTTGAAATTTAACATAGGTTGTTTTTCTTAGGTTCTTCAAATTCTTCAACCTCTTAATCATTCATCATCTTTGTCATCATATCTTTTTCATTTGGAACTAATAAACTGAGTTGTTTTCCCTAGGTTCTTCAAATTCTTCAACCTCTTAATTTTTCAACATCTTTGTCATCATATCTTCATCATTTGGAATTAATAAACTGAAACACTTAATCAAACCGTTAGTTCCACAAGAAACATCAACCTTTAATTGTCCATCAAAATATTATGATCAACAATCTCCCCATTTTTTATGATGATAATTAACTTTGATGTTTTTTTTCAAAACAATAATATAACCACACTCCCCCTGAATCTGAATACGGGTTTTATAACTCATTTAAGCATAGTAATGAACATATTTCATAAAATAATCGACAAAGCACAAATATAATAAACTCTCCCTTAAGATATTCAATAAAACATCAACTAATTCTTCCTATTTGTCATCTCAAAAAACAAATTGGGGAGGGGGGAACAAAAAACATCACTTAGGAATGTAATCTCCCCCTAGACTTCTTTTGATTTTTCAATAAAACTCATCTTTCAATATAAGCATAACATAATATTACCCTTTTTATAAACACTTCTCCCCATATATAATTGTAAACAAGTCAATTCATGCTTAGGAGAATAAACCTGAGATAACCAAAATGTTTCAACAATGTAACATGTAATCACATAATTTCAGTTAAGTTCTCATGTCTTACTTATGATACTAAATAATGTCTTCTCTTTATAGAAACAAAACACGTGATTTTTAACGCACTAGAATAGGAAGCATATCTCAAGAATAATTTATCAATCATAAATCTAGTGCATGCATAAATATGGATAAGTGCATATTTCTCTCATAAAATTTCAACTCTCTTTTAGAGTAATAATCATTAATGAATAACTCATGCTATATATATATTTAGAGATTATGCAAATTAATAAATAACTCAATGATAAACAAGTCATAGATTAATACAAGATATTTCGTATATTTTAAACATGACTTTTAGAGGATCTCATATAGTATAGGCATATAATCAAATCATGATACTTAAATTTCTCTCATAATTATGCAAGAATGAGATTGTTTTACCACTAAGTTGAATGAAGATTCAACTTTAATCAATTATCTCATTGAATCAACCTCGTTCTTATTTTTTACACAACTTTGAGTTTCGGCATAAATATTTGTTTCTCCTTAAGTAATCTTATAGCCTGAAACTCTTTGGAACATGCTTGGAAAAAGATCATTAATAGAAATCAAATGAACATATATTTATCAATTATTCTCATCAACATGTATGATCACTAATCAATTCCAAACAATCTTAATCCTATCAATTAATGAAGTTATCTCAAGTAACAAGCTTCTTATAATCATTAACACAAAAAAAAAAAACCATAAATCATATCTCAATCAATAACGATGTTATCTCATATCATTCTAAATCTCTTCATAAACACAAGGATTTAAAAATCAAGAGACATGAAATGTATGAGAAAAACAGATTATCATGTATATAGCAAGATACTTGATATCTATATGTGCACAAAAATATTAAGTTAAAACACTAAGCACAGTTTGATATGTATTCAAATGATCATATATGGAATCAAAAAAAATTCTCATGCTTTCATATTTAATATTAAGCATAAAAGTATTATCATAATCAAATTAAGTCATTCAATTCACCTCAATATAAAATATTATGTATTTTAATAAATCAAGATATATAAAAAAAAAATTCAATTCACTCAATTCAATTTCTAAATCTCGTAACATGTTTTAAAATTAAATACATGATTACTACTCGATATAAGTATATTATAAAAACATGCAAAAATATACTTTAACTAAATGTGATTTTCATAATCACCATATAATATTTCTAAGATAACAAGTGTACGCATCATTTAAAATAAGTTTTAGAAACTATTACCAACTTACCTATTTAGCAAGTCGGGATTCTTTCTCTTTAACAAATTTAATAAATTTAAAATGCGGGGGATTAGGAGTATCTTTTATATCTTTCGGGACGACTTTACTTTTTACCCCATTTGTACTCATGATTGCTTTGGGTGCATAATTCCTTTTGCTCTGTCCGTATCCTTTCTTCCTTTGATTTTTGCCATTTGATTCATTGATGATTCCCTTTGCACGTATCACTTGTGCTTCTTGGTGATATCCCATCTTGGCTTTGATAATCCTTTTCTGATTGTACGTTTCGCTTGTGGCTTCTTTGTAATCTCATATTCTGTCTTTGCACGCGTCACTTGTGGATCTTTGATGACTTCCTGTTTTAGCTTTGATATAACTTCTTTGTTTGCTCTTTTAGGTCCATTTCCATCATTATGTAATTCTATGTAAGACATTTCAATAGTTTTCTTTGGTATCCATTTCATTTTGGATCTGTCTCTGTTAGACATAAACGTAGGGTTTCGAAATGGATATGTTACTTTAAAAAGCCCAACCCTATTACAATAATAACATCTCAAATTTGATTTATCATAGAAAGCACGAGATATAAAACATAATTCATTTCTAACAATAGAAGCATAACTACCACTAGCCTATGATGAAGGATAAAACGATGAAACATATCTACTTTGCCTAGAAAAATCACTTTCACAAGCTTTTGAAATAGCTTTGAGGTCGAATTTTGATTTTTCAAAATTTTTCTTAACTAAATCAATTTTTGAATCAAGATCTGACCTTTACTTAGAAATCATGTTAAGATTATTTTTTAAAACTTTGTTTTAATTTTCAAGAGAATTCACTTTAGAGAGCAAATTATTAATTTAAAAAATAACATCCAAAAATTCTTCTGCACCACAATAATCATCCAAATGCACTTTAGATTTTTGGATACTTTTTCCACCATTTTCAAAAGAATCATTTTTTTTTAAACTCAAACTCTTTTTAGCAAAAGTAGTTGAAAGAAAGTAATTTTTCCATAACAATATGGACATTTTCATTATCATCATCTCCATCACTACCACAAGAATCACAAGAATCATAAACCATATTTTCATATATGAATTTACCACTATCAAAAGAGGATACACAAAATACATCATTCATGGTGTGTGCACATGACCGGTTTAGCTCGGATGTTAAGTCTAATCGAGCTAAAACCACCTCTGATGCCAATTGTTAGCCCAGTGAGCTACCCGAGAGGGGGGTGAATTGGGTAGTGTTACAAAATTATCAGAATAATAATAATTCAAAAATTAAATAATTAATTTTATACTAAATTAATTATTATCTCTTTATATTGCAGCAGAAATATATTATCAATTAGGTACATACCAATTAACAAAAATAAATAATGTAAAGATGGCAATACACTAGAAATTTATACTGGTTCACCAAGCTACTCGTGGCTAATCCAGTCTTCCGAGCCTCACAGAGAGTCGCACCTACTAAACTCAAGATTCCTTTAAAGGTAGGAACCAAACTCTCACAAAAATTCTTTTACAGGCTCAGAATCAACATTTACAAATTCTTTTTCACAGGCTTCGGAATAACCTCTACTTTTTACAGGTTCAAGAATAACCTAATTCTTTTTAAAACTAAGGCTAAAGAATCAAAACCTCACAAACACTCAAAATATCATTTTACCCGATAAGGATTGAACTGTTACAAAATGCTCACAAAATAATTCAATTTAGGAAGAATTACTACCTCAATCTCTTTATAGGAAAAGACTGAAACCAACTACCCTTAGATTAAATACTTCCAATAGTATTCAATCCGTCACTCAACTCACTAATTAAAAATTGACAAGTGATTTTTTTCACTCGGAGCTTCTACCACTCCAGATAAATTAGAACTAAATTAATATCCCAAAACTAGTGATAGAAAAATAAGATATTCAAAATCTGATTTTAAACAAAAATGGGTAGCATGTAATTGAGCACGTAATTAGATTTATTCAAGAAATTGTTTCAAAAATATTTTTCAATTAAAAATCATAAAACAATTTCTAAAAATCAAATTCCAAATATAATCAAGAAATACTAAATAGAAAATGATTTGGAAAGATCTCACTCGGAATCCACCGAAAGAAAAATTATAGTAATGTCACTTCAGATTCGGTAGTAGCAATGATTCACAGCAAATAATTCTTAAGAATAACTCTTAAAAAATCTCTCACAATTATCAATACTCTTGATTTCTTTTCTTTTTTTAATATAAAAAACTCAGGTCTATATAAATGAGAATAAAATAAGCTCTCTAACGGCTAGTCCCCACTTGTTATGACATTTAATTGCTCTTATAGACCCCTTATATCATTAAAACCTCATCTTATTTCAAATCACTTAATTATAACTTTTAAACTTCTCAATTAAGTCTCCCAAATATTTCTCAATCACAATTAAATAGGATAGAAAGAATTACACGTACCAAATTGAGAAATATTCAAATTTAATAAACTAAATCTATAGAGATATCATAATACATGTTGTGTATCTCAAATAACATTAAATCTCTAAAATATCTCATGAATCTTAACCATAAAACGGCTAGTAACGGCTACTTTTAGAATAAAATCCAAAATTCCATAATATCCTGAAACGGTCTCATAAGTCGACCGACTAAGATCACTTGTCGATCAATCGATTCAGGATGTAGCCAAGCCAAAAATTATGTGCCCATCGGTCGACCTATCTTTCGACCTAGAGATTCAGAGAGTTCAATTTCGTATCACAAATCGACCGCTCTGTTAACTTATAGATACAGCGAGTTCATGTTTAAGCACAGGTCGACCTTCCTGTCGACCGGGAGATACAGAGACTTTTTCTTCTATGCTCCGGTCGACTTACTAATGCTGGAACACTTCTCTCAATTCATTTTTAATCTATTTTTATTGACGTTTTCGCCCCTCTAACCAATTTCTTTTCTCGGTTAGCTCCACTAAATACCTAAATTCAATTTTAATCAATTATTAATATTTCTTTTTCAATCACACATAGGAGCAAATAATTTAGCTAATTAGGATCCTATTAAAAACACACATATTTATAAAAATTATTTAAAAATCTTTTTGTGTCGTGTGTGATCCCAATTGAGATATTAAGAGTTGAAATTTAACCTGAGTTGTTTTCCCTAGGTTCTTCAAATTCTTCAACCTCTTAATCCTTCATCATCTTTGTCATCGTATCTTCATCATTTGGAACTAATAAACTAAAACACTTAATCAAACCGTTAGTTCCACAAAAAACATCAACCTTTAATTATCCATCAAAATCTTAAGATTAACAACAAGGCTGAGCATAGTACAAATAGTGGTTGGTTTGATTACTAGATTAAATGTCTCGTCAAAGTTAACACCTGCTTGTTTATGAAATCCCTTGGCAACTAGGCGAGCTTTATATTGCTTAATGGAATTGTATGCTTTGTGCTTGAGTTTGAATACCCACTTACAACCTGCAACATGTTGATATGGCGAATGAGGAACAAGAACACAAGTTTTATTCTTCAGTGAGGCATTAAATTAATTGGTCATAGCTTGACGCCATTCAGGGACACGAATAGCTTGAGTATAGTAACTAGGCTCGTCAGTAGAAGAAAGAAACTGAGCAAGTATAGCCAATGGTAGAGGGTATCAGATTGTACTAGATGTCTGAATGATAGGACCTTGTGTGCTATCCTGATGACATGTGACCATCGAATCTCGCGGAGGAATTGGAAGAGCCTCAGGAAAGGCAACAACAGAAGGATTAGATTGAGGAACTAAAGGTGCCTTAAAGGAGACAACAGCAGAATGATTAAGTAGAGGAACTAGAGGAGCCTCTCAAGGGTGGCAGCAACGGAAGAATTAGGTTGTGAGGGTTGATTTTGTCAGCGTTGATAATGAAATAGAAATGGTTGATGAATAGAAGACATAGAACTATTTTGTGTAGCCGATTGTAGAGGTTGAGTAGGAGCAGTGGTAATAGAGTAACAAAGGCCCATAACATTGGGTCTGGTGGAGTGCTTCTAGTGCTAGATGTGAACGAAAAATGTTGTTCATGTAAAACAAACATGTCGAAAAATATACCCTCTGCCAGTTGTGCAGTCTAAACAACAATTACCCTTGTGCTGCAAGTTGTAGCCCAAAAACACACATTCAACAGTTCTTGGTAAAATCTTATTAGTTAAGTAAGCACCTAAATATCGATAACGTACACAACCAAACACACGTAACTCAAAGTACGAAGGAGTATGATCATAAAGACGGGAGAATGGTGAGGACTATTGCAGTTTAGAGAAGGGAAGATGATTGATTAGGTGAATAGTAGTGGAGACGACTTCGGGCCAGTGATGGAGAAGAACATTACTTATGAGAAAGAGGGTAGGGGTCATGTCACAATGTGGCCGTGTTTTTATTTAGCAAGGCCATTTTGTTCGGAAGTATGGGGACAAGAGAGTCTATGATGAATACCTAAATAAGAAAAAAGAGATTTATGTGGCAAATTGAGTTTGGACATAGGCTAAAAAGTTTTGGAAATGTTGGATAACTTCAGATTTTTATTTCATGAAATATAGCTAAGTAAAACAAGTGTAGTCATCGGTAAACAACACATAATATTTATTGCCAGAGACAGAAAGCACATGAGATTGGCATACATTAGAATGAACTAAAGTAAAGGGAAAATAAGTTTTTATTTTATGTGAGCTCAGAAATGGGAGATGCGTAGATTTATCTAATGCACACTCGGAGTAGAACGAGGATTTAAATTTAAAAGGAGTAAATAACAATTTATTTGAACCCAAGTAAGACATTACTTTAGTAGATAGATGACCTAGCCGATTGTGCCAAAGGCTGGATGATTTGACCGAGGCAGACAAAGTATGTAGGCGGGGAGGGAGGGTAGGTAATTTGTAGAGACCATCCTTACATAGGCCGTTATAGATGAGAGAACCAAATGTGAGATCAAAGATATAGAAGTGGTGAGCATCAAAAGCGCAAAGAACATTATTATCCATGCAGAATTGAGCAATGGAGAGTAAATTTTTACTCATCGATGGAACAAGATATACATTATTAAGGAAAAAAGGATGATGAGCCCAGTGGTAGTATTATGTTACTCGTACAAGATATTGGTAGGTGATCATCATTGCTCAGTTGAACAGAGGCAGGGCCACTATATGGTATGTACTATTGCAATAGAGTAGGGTTGCCTGTCACATGAGTGGATGCACCAATGTCAAGATACCAGTTGGGATTATTGAGTGTCCACTATGAAGTTTGTTTATTCTGATGCACCCAAAGTGGAGTAATTTGTGGGCTGCAAAGGCAGAGTTCTGCGACGGAGGAATGAACAGTTGTGTAAATTAAGCTATCCAGTAGTAATTGCAAGTAGAATGATCAATCCCAAAGCATAATTAACATTACAAAGTGGATGAAGATGTGGTAAACATAATAGATATGAGGAGGTAGATGAAATGGTAATTCGAGAAAATATGTTGTACAAAGATAAACTTATAGAAGGTTAAGGGAAAGAGATTGATAAATTCTGAAAGAGTTGGACCTGTTTTGGTAAATTTTGGGGTACCTAGTTAGTTTTAGAAACTATTGGGTACTTTCTATTATTTTGAAATTAAGAAGGTTGTGGGTGTTAAGGCATCGAACAGAATATCCAAGGCAAACAGGAATGAACACAAATAGAGGGTTTCTGTCCAGATCTGCAGTGATGAAGGCCTTCATTTGGCCAACTATGGAGAGAGAAAGATAGGGAAGCAGTGTTTAGATCTACAGCGACAAACCCAAATAGCGGGTTATTGCTGCGTTGAGTGGATTGAGAGATATGGACAGAGTAGGGCCGTAGGCAATTTTGGTGGAGGGTAATTGCTAGAAGCAAGAGCAACAGGCAATGAGCAGTGGCAGGAGCAGCAACAGTATGCTGAAGACAACGTTGTGACGGCGAAGCTCGGAATGGATTGAACAGTGCCCGATCTAGGATTTAATAACGACGATGGTGGCCAATTATTGTAGATCTCTGCGAGATTGAGAGTGAGGTTGCGATCACGAATCTACTAGCGTCGAGGTAGGAAGAAGATAAACAATGTGTAGATTTGAAAAATAGGTTTAACTAAGAAGTAAGGAACGAGATTTGACTTATACCATGTAAGAGATCAAAACTCAATGTGTTTCCATTACATAAAATGATCCTATTTATACAAGAGAATACAAATTTTGTAACTGTTCCTAAATTAATATAAAACGATTACGAATTTGTAATAGTAAAAAAATAAAGAAGGGAAGTCTAATACCATAATCACTTATGATTGCATTTAGGATTCCAAACTGACAAATAATTTGCCTCCAAGAAAAATCCTTTATAATAGCGTTGGTTATCTTAACAATTTCTTCAGTTTTGACTCATTTAGTGAAGTAATCAATGGCCACGATCAAGAAGTTCCTTTGGGCTACTGCCATTAGTAAAGGACCTAGTGTGGCAACTCTCCAATTTGCAAATGGTCATGAGCTCATCACGGGGTTAGGTTTGTCCCAAGGAGATTAAAAGTAGGGTCATGTCGTTGGCATTTAACACTCCTTTTCATCAAGTCTAGTCATTTTCAATTGTCTGCAAAAAGTATTCCTGCCTCAATGCTTTCCTTGCTAAGGATCAACTCTCGATTGTTAAAAATGTCATCGTGTATTTCATGAAGCACGTAGTTTCATTCCTTTGGTCAAAGAAAATATAATAGTGAACCCAAGAATGAATGTGTGTACAACATTTCTTGAACCAAAATATATCGAGTTGCTTAGTACCAATTTTTCTTGTTTCGTTTCTATGCTCAAGTGGAATATCTTCTCCTGATTAATTATAGATTGGTTTCATCAAGCTTGGTTGGAGGATGGCCAAGCTAACTTCTTTGTCATCATCTTTAAAGCATGGTCGGGTCAAAGTTTCAAAAATAATTTTTCTTGGGCCTTTTGATCCAAAGAAGCAGGCCAAATGTTCTAAAGAGTCTACATATTTATTTTTTCTCCCTTAAGATTTGCTTGATACTCAACTTGGCAAACTTATGAGACAGTTGCTTTGCCATGTTCAACTAAGTGATCATCTTAATCTTCTTGGTAGCATATTCCCCTGCTAACTGGTTTTCCACTAAAATGGAATCATATAATAACTCCATCTTAGTTGCCCCGAGATCCTTTAGGACCTTTAGCAAGGAGATTAAGGCTTCATTTTATTCTTCATTGTTCATTGTTGAATCGAAGATAAAGAGCATAATCCAAAATTGTCTCCTTTATGTGTTCGGATGACTAGTCCAACCCCCGATCTATTTTAATTCAAAGATCCTTCTACGAAGACTATCTAAGAAGTTGAGATTGGTTGTTTCTCTTTCTTGGTTGTAGCTTCTGTGGTCGAGTCTTGTTTCTTGGGAAAGGTCAATTCAGAGATAAAATAAGCCAAAGCTTAACCCTTTATGGCATTCCTCGGCCGATACTCAATGTAGAATTCCTCGATTTTAATTAAGTATTTCAATAGGTAGCTTGATATCTTTGGTTAATGCAGAATAATGCTCAACAGTTGATTCATGAGAACATCCATAGGACAAGCTTGAATAGTTCCTATGTTTTCTAACAGTTATTATCAATGCATATGTTATCAATTCTAACTTAAGATACTTGGTTTCAGCTCCGGTCAACGCATGACTGACGTAATAGACTAGCCTTTGAATACTATCCTCATCCACTAATAATGCTAAGCACAATGCTATTGCAGAAACAACAAGGTATGTGAACATCGTCTGCTTGAGAGTTGGTGTCGTTAGGATAGGTGGGGAGGAAACATAATTCTTCAAATCTTAGGAAGAATTCTCATATTCATCATTCCACTTCAAGGTCTTATTTTCTAACGGCGACTTGAATAATTGGAGACACTTATCTAATGACCTATAAATAAATCAGTAAAGTGCTACAATTGGCGTAGTTAGACACTAGACCGCCCTGATTGTCCTCGGTAACGCCATATCTTGTATAACTTTAATCTGCTCAGGACTTGCTTCAATGCCCTTCATTGTCACCATATGACTAAGGAA
Source organism: Eucommia ulmoides (assembly GCA_016647705.1). Lineage (NCBI taxonomy): Eukaryota > Viridiplantae > Streptophyta > Magnoliopsida > Garryales > Eucommiaceae > Eucommia > Eucommia ulmoides. The sequence continues at coordinate 48,189,465 of CM028339.1, read as the reverse complement.
CTTACCAACTCCGACACCAAATATTCATTTCCCTGGGTTGATCTTTATATTGTGTTTCTATAGATTGTCAAAACACTCTCGTAGATTGGTAAGGAAACTTGCACTTCAAAGCACGACGTTTATGTAGACATCAGTTATTTTTCCTAGTAGATCAATGAAGATATTGTTTACTAGTGCTTGATATATTGCTCCATCATTCTTTAATTTGAACGCCATGACCTTTTAGCAATACAATCCCTTGTTAGTTATGATGGCATACTATTTGTTTGGGGCATACATATTGATCTGGTTGTACCAAGACAAAACATCCAAGAACCTCAACAACTCAAACCCATCAGTAACATCCACGATAACGTTGATATTGGGTAGGAAAAAACAATCCTTTGGGAAAGCCTTATTAAGGTTACTAAAATCAATGCACATTCTCCATTTTCCAATTTTCTTCTTCACCAAGACGACATTGACCAACCACTGAGGAAATATAATTTTATCGATAGTTTCTACATCAAGTAGTTTTATCATTTATTACTCAATAATGTTCTACCTTTTTGGACCAAACGTTCTCATTTTCTATAGAACATGAGGATGCAAGAGGTTGGTGTAGAGTTAGTGCATCGAAATACTCAAACCTATCCCAAGTCGGTCTCCATGGGACAAAGCAAACACATAATTGTTTGGTTGAAGCAACTTAGTGAGCATTCATTTTAGTTATTTAGGCAACATCGAACCGATCTGGATTGTTCGATCCTCTAACATGGAGTGAATTCAGATTGAGATTAATTCCTTGTCAGGACGAGGTCTAACTTGATTTGTTAGCTCAATTCTCGAGTTGATAATTTTTTTTTTTGTAGGGGTATTAGTCATATCATTAGAAAGGACATCCTCATCTTCTTCCGAGTCTTGTGATTGTTATTTGGGAATCTCCATCTCGGTTATAGAACATTCCCTAGAAACACTCTAGCTCCTATGTACTTCTTCGACCTTATTTTTGGTCAAGAACTTCAAGGTTTACTATTATGGCGTTGTATGCAAAAGGATAATCAACCACCATGAACCTCACATCTACTATAGCATGTTTGGGCTCAGCCCTAGTTGGGATTTGTAGTGTGATCCAACCTAATGGTTCAACAGCTTTACCCTAAAAGCCAACAAGGGATGTTATCACGAGCTTTAGTTTATTGTGACTAATCCCCATTTTGTTAAATGCTACGAGGTGGAGTATTTCAGTCGAGCTTCCACTATCAATCAAAACTCACCCAAAGTTATAGTTATAAATTTTTAGCATGAAAACTAGAACATCATTGTGATACGTATAGGCCCCCTAAAATCTTTCTCAGTGAATACGATTACTTCACACTCGGTAACGGGTGCTTTGGCCACTTGGAAAACATAGTCCTTAGCTTTTTGTTTTCTTTTCTAAGCATGTTCTTTCTAATCAGACTCGGCAATTCCTTCTAAGGCAAATTTCCATGGATTGTTCGAATCTCTCATCGAACCTCAAGCCTCTTTTGTCTTTTATCTTTTTATCAGTTGCCCTAGTCCCCATCAGTAGTGAATATGTTTAGATGGACCTTTCAAATAAGCTATTCAATTTCACTTTTTAGATCATAACAATTATCAATGGTGTGCCCCTGATGTCGATAAAAATCACACCACTTATAAGAATTGGCGACCTTTTCTACGTTCATTAGAGGTTGAGGCCACCTTATTAACTTCTTATCTTTGATATACATTAGTATCGTTCTCAATGGTGCATTTTGGGGAGCGAAGTTCGTGTAATAGATATAGGTACTTAACCTTCCAAGTTTCTTATCAGATCTTCCTGATTCTCAATCGTTTATTTTCTTCTTTGAATTGGCATCCTCCCAAACAGGTTTATCATAACTTGAGTCATTGGATTTTTCCCTATCTTTGCGGTCTTCTTCATTGTTTACTCGAGCTCATAAAACATCCTCTATATAAATGAATTCAGCAGAGAGGACAAATACCTAGGCAAGTATCTTGTGTAGTGCCCGAGCCATCTCGTAAAGGAAATGACCATTCCTTATGCTTCTCATCAATGATGCAACTGCCATGTCGTCATTTAGATATTAAACTTGGTCAAATTTGTGCATAAACCTTTCAAATTTTGCCTCGAATCTCATGTCTTTTCTTTATTGGATAGATAACAGATGAGATGAGTTTTAGGCAAGTCGCTTATTGCTAACAAAACAATGGATAAAAAAAGTACTTGAAGATTTTAATGAGTCAAACATACCTAAGTTTAAGGTCTTGTACCTCATCCTAGTTACCACAGCCAAGGTCACTTGGAAAGTCTAGATCTATATCGAATATGGTTCTTCTCAAAAATCCAAATGTGTGTGATATGACTCCAAGTTTTCTATCGGGTTAGTTTTTCCTTGGTACGTCCCAATCTAGAATGGTAGCTTAAAGTTCAGAGGGACTTTCTCCATTAGGACTCGAGCAGTGAAACCATGTGCACTTTTTGTTCATTATAACTTGCACATTGGGCTCTTTTTCCCAATTTACTCGAGCTTTTCATTAATGGCGGTGACCTCATATCATGGGTCACTATTTACCTGATGGGCCATGTCTGATTGGTGAGTTCTCGAGTATGTTCTCCAAGAAGCCTATAAAATATAAAATGTCATCACTAGAAAAATCCCTGCACTCATACTTGGTTGGGTATTGGTTGGAACATTCCTCTTAGAAGGTAGATCGTTCTTTCTCCTTGCCAAGCAAGTTGGTTGCACCCTTGGACTAAGCCTAAAATGGATACTAGGTGCTTTCTCGAGAGAAGGAAATGCTTGACACAATTCTTCTCTCTCTCTACAAAGTTGTTCCATCTCATGTTAGCATTTTCATCACTCTATCTACAGTTTTTGTTCCCTACGAGGTTCTCATTGGATTCTTCGTCATTCATTAGTAATGGATTGTGCCTCACTGTAAGGAGGCACAAATCCTTGTGGAAGTATTGGTGGTATTAGAAACCAGTTTTGACTAGTGATTTTCCGAACATTCGGAGAAATGTCATGAACCTCCCTCATCAAGTCCATCGACAATAAAGGGAATTCTCCTAAAGGTCCATTCCCCACATCCTCAGTATGGATGGATTCTATCTTATTCTTTTGTTTGTTGTCATAATTCCAAATATCAACATAGCCATAAATTTTCTCAAAAAAACAGCTAGTCATTTTTCATCGACGGAACCGATCTAATGAAGTCAAAAACTAGATAGTTATGAATGGTCTATTGAGAATCAGAATATGATCCTCCTTAAATTTTAGGTTTCTGCAAAATAATACACCACAGGTGGGCGTGCCGGCGTTGCACCTCCTATGTGAGAATAAATAAAGTTTTTTGAAAGTATTTAGGACTTTACAAAAAATGAACCTACCTGGATAGACCCTCTTTCTAGTATTTATAGGTTAGTGAAGACTTTTTTCAAGAAGTTTTCTGTAAATCTTAGTCAATCCCATTAATTTCCAAGATTTAGTGTAATTACTAGAATATTGGACCATTATATTTAAATCTCAACCGTATATTCCATATATAAAGTGGAATTTTAACGACGGACGAGCAAGGGATACACCGTGATCTATAAGTGGTGTAGTGTTATCCTCGATAATCCCGAGGAATGACTTATAGTGCAGTCGAGCTTCTGGTCTCGGTTAAGGCTTACTTTCTGCTCGATTTTTCATATCTTTAATTCTTTCTTGGTACCATGCGATTACCAGTTGTGAGTTTGGTCACGTGCTTGGCACGTGAGTGTTACCTGAAGGTGTTTGGGAACACGTACTCTATTTGTGAGTTTATCCTTACACGTGATAAATTTTGAGTTGGTCGAAAAAATCCTTCTATCACTTTAATTAAATTAATTTAATGAACTTTATCACCGGAATAGAAAATATAATAAAATCAAATTTGGTATTGTAATTTACAAGTTTTGTTGCGGTTGTTATCTTAAAGTGGTATATTGTATGATTAGACTAATTAAATATAAAGTCGTAATATTCTGAAATAAAACGCGGAGAAATAACGTGTATTAACTATTAAGCACTGAAAACTTGTAAGGGTGGAAAGTCCACTTTAGACGAAATAAGACAAAGCCCCTATTTTCCACACGCTCACCGCCATACGAATGAGTTTTTCGTTTGCTCTGGTGTTAATGAATCATAATGCTTCAAGGAATCTTCGCATAAGTGATTAATCCTCTCTCTGCATATTATATATACTTCCACAGTTTCCTTGCCTCTTCACCATCAAACCCTCGATAGTCAATTTTTCTCTGTCAAGAACCGATATTTCTCTCCCTAGAGCAAATTGACGACATGGGTTCTTCACCTAACTTCCAATTTCTCATTATCTTAGCTCTCTTTGCCACCTCCTGCGTCGCTCAAGCTCCCGGACCGGCACCGACGGTCTCACCCACCGCCAGTCCTACCCCATCACCGGCAGTTACGCCACCAACCCCTGTCCCATCTCCATCTCCTACCCCTGTTCCTTCTCCATCTCCGTCATCCCAATCTCCAGCTCCGGCTCCTCTCTCACCCACCCCCCCAACATCTCCTTCCGCCGGAACTCCAGCGCCTGATGTGGTCTCACCGCCGGCTCCCCCTGCCTCTCAGCCCACCGCTGAAGCCCCGCCGCCTCCCAATGGTGTCTCCGTTGACGGTTGGATGAACAGGGTGGTCGTCGCTGGGACGGCGCTCACGGGGACATTTGTCGCCGTGGCTTTGATGTAGATCCACTTGGAGGCTCGTGGGCTTCCGATCTGTACGTATTTGTACGGCTGAGATTCTTGTTGTCCTTGTTGAGTACTATTTTTTCGTTGTCTATTATTCTTTTTTTTAGTTTGTCCTTATAATCATTTGATTGTAGATTTGTGTTTCAGATTAGGGTGGTTTATGTGGCTTGATTATTTGGGGGCACGACTCGTGTTGAGATGAGGATATTATTTGTCAGAGAGTCATATGTATATGAAATAATGAATGGATTTAGTTACAATTCTTTTTATGTAATTCAATCAATCTAGAATCTATCTTTATGTTTATCCTTTAGTTTTGAGGATTTGTTATACATTGATGATATTTTCTTTAGATATTATGGTATCAATAGTTACCATGGCCAAGGGTTTTCGTCTCATTTTATTTGTGAGAGAGAAAATTTGAAAATTTTAGATATGGTGGTTATTTTAGTGAAAAATCATATATTTTATATCGAGTGGCAAAATTATTAAAAATCATATATTTTAGATATGGTGGTTATTTTAGTGAACCGGGTCGGCTCGATTGGGTTTGGGGCGAGTCAGTGGGCCGATCTGAGTTGGATCAAGTTTCACTGATCTGGGCCGAATTTTAAAGTGCTCGTGTTGGGTCTGATTAAGGATCCGACCATGTACTCGCGGGTCGGGGTGCGGGTGGGTTCGGGTCTGGAAGAAAAGCCAAGCGACTGTTTTGGGCCGAGTGTGGCTTGATGGCCCAGTTTGTTTTGGACCCAAAAAATGCACATAATTCATAAAAAAAGTTTTTCTTTCTTTAAAAATGCAAAGCCCAGCCCGGCGGCTGATTTGGGTTGGGTCTCGTTTGATTACCCAATTTGTTTTGGGCACAAAAAACACACCCAAAAAAAAAAGTGAAATTCATTAAAACTGGTTTGTTTGTTTTTTAAATGCAAAGCCCACAATCATAAATATTTAATATCTAAAAATAATAAAAAAAATTGAAATTCAAAAACAAAATAAAATTACACGACATCACAAACATCACAACTAATACTAATGAACCAAATAATTGAAAATAGATGAAAGCATAAAATAACAAAAAAATGTAATTAATTAAATCCATTGCAAGTTGCAAGTAGACCATTTGGCTCCAAAATCACATCCATCACATGTTCCAAGTTTCAAATCAAAACAAATAAATTAAAAAAAAAAAGAAAAAAGGAAGGTAAGAAAGAAAGTACAAAACTTCACCAAAAAATACGAACAAATTATATTTGCAATTTAAGAATCATTACCTCTAAAAGATAAAAGTACATAATATCAAATCATCAATCACAATTGTTGTAGTTCCTGAACTCAATCCAACAAGTTCTATAACCAAAAAAACAATATGAGAAAAAGAAATCATAGTGAAGCCAATAATCAATACATGATACAAGAGATATTAAATTAAAATATATAAAATAATAAATATTACCTTGCTTGATATTTTTGATTTGTTCCTCGATATTTTTTATTTGTTCTACTTCTTCCATTACTTCTTGAAGATTGATTAGTTTTGAAGACCGCAACCAATTCTGAATGCAAGTAAGAGCCTCAACCATCTTTGTCGATAACTAGCTACGAAAAGGATTAAGAATTCGTTCACCCGTACTAAAAGCGAAATCAAAGGCATCAGAATTGCTAATATATCCCTTACAACTTGAGAAAGAATGACAACTTGAGCCGCACCCATTTTTTGAGGCTTTGCCCTAGGTGGCGTGGGATCGTTTCGGACCCCTTGAAGGACACAATGGATTTGATACAACTTTTCTTGGATTGATTGAAGCTCCGCATGATCTTTCTCCCACTCACAAAACTGATAATATTCGCCGGTGCTAAAGGCACGCAGGCCTCGAAGCTCCTCCTGCATAAGGCACGCTTCGTTCTCCATCTCTTATGCACGAGCTTCGGCCTTCCTCCTGAACTCCACCTCCTTATCGAGGCCAAAGCACAAAAAAACCACCTCGTGAAGAAACTGCACAACATGGGATACTGCAAACCCGTTTACCTCACACGGATCAACTATTCGCAGAGACTGCATATCACAAGGCATGAGAATTGAGCAACATAAGTCTAGGGCATTGGTGGAATCTCCATAGACAATGGATTCCAGCGGAAGTCCGGTGTTACTTACCTCCCAAGTAGGAGGCATTTTCAACTAAGGTACTATCGAGAATAGCGAGTTCGGCGAGGTATCACTCTCGCAGTGACAGGTCATCCTACATCCGACACACGTGGATGGCTCAGGAGGATCCAAAGCACTTATTTTTGTTTTGCCATTCAACCTTTTCCAAAATGGAAACAAATCCAAGAAATCCATAAATTCACTCCAAAAAAAAGGTAAGAATCATCGAAAAACATTCTAAAGAATGACAGTACAAAGCTAAAGACAAGTGTCACCACGAGAAAGCTTGCACCAAAAGATTCCCAAGACAGGACTACCTAGCCCAGGAGTCTGGGGGGATATTGATGGTGGTGAATTTGGTACTTACTGGGCTACCCATTTTGATAGCCCAGATGACCCATCCCTGAAAGCCTGGGACGCGATGGCTCTGGACAAAGAACCATCATCTTCAGTAGGCCAGATCCCCTAGTGAAGAGCGATGCCTTTGGAAAGGCTAAGGACCCATCCTCGGAAAGGGTCGGGTCACCTGGTGCACACGATGCGCAACGCTAGCCGGCAGAAGATAACTTATCACCAAATCACCTGGGAATATTCTCCTGGCGTGGAGGACGTGTAAAGGACAAAACAATTATTACTCCATAACAAAATTGTTGATGAGACACTCAATTCACTCTCCAGGGTCGGGCGGGGATAGTATAAAAACTCGGGTAAGATAAGGGTTCAGGTATGATGTCTAACATGCTATCACTCAGCATTACATCTGGTGTCTGATTACATATTTCTCTCCATCGAATACTTACTCCCACGCCAGAGGTTCTTCACCAAGATTCCCTCTCCCTTCTCCCCCCCCCCCCCCGTGTATCAAGGATTTGTGTAGGAAGCTCTCTGAAGGAAGCAAGACAGACACAAGCAAGGACATGTCTATAAATTCACCGTGTTACCATTTTTCGACAACATCAAAATCTATTCGGACTTGATGTCGTTTATCCCTCTTTCTACTTTTAGATCTATAACTTCCGCAACTTGATCACTCTCGCCAGGCATGACTTTTGATCCAAGTTACACTACAACAAAAATGGCCTATCGGGGCACAAAAAAGTATCACGACATAGTCCCTATTGCGACACTTGGACTTTTTGGGATACTTGAACTGGTGCCTCGTAAAAAGCCACCCCAATAGATTATAATGGTACTATATATTGTCTTTTTTGTCTAAACTTGTTAACGCAATAATAAATATCCTATAAGATAGCTATTAGAACACCATATATTACCTCTATAACATTTTATATTTTTTAAATTATATATATTAGGGCACTACAAAGTATTGTGAAAAACCTTTATTAGGACACAAGAATGTGTCACAAAATTATAAAAAAGAACCAATATATAAGGACACTATTTAGCGTAAAAAGTATCTAATTTTTTTTATAACTTAAAATTATTTTAAAATATCAAAATATTCTAAATCCAAACAATAAAAACTAAAAATTCCTCACAATACAAAATACATAAAGAACTCAATTTTTTGCATCAAAAATGAAAAATTAAAAACCTCAGAGATACACAAAATTATACTCGTCATGGGTCACTACTTTCTTTCAACATCTAAACCACCATTCGTAAATAAAAATAAAGTTTAAGTACAAAAGTAATATGCATACTAAATATGTGTTAAATGCATTTTCCATGCAATACTTCACCTCCTTTCTCGACTGATCCAACATAAAATAAGTCAGTCCCGTCATTTCCTATAGAACAATAGATGACATGGAATAGTAGAAAACAGAAGTATGGAATTCACATTCTAAGAAGTAGGCATTCATTTGTAAAAGAAGAATTCGATATATAAATAAGGTAAAAGATTTCTCAAGAGATTACCTCATCTTTTGCTTGACAACACCACAGTTCCAATTCTGCTATGCATTAGAAACTAATAATGCATTAGTAAATAAACAACCAAACAAATAACACAACTAAATAAGAACATGCCGGAGTAGAATTAATCTATCCCCTATGGACAACCATTTGGCTGTCCAGAATCTGAGTTTCCTCCTAATTTTCTGCACTAAATTTCCCACTGGCCATCCATTTTCCAAAAAGATTATTCAAACAATTTCATGATGGTCAAGAAAATATGCTTTACCAATGAATGCCTTAGGTGAGAGTTAAAGCAGTAAAAAAGCAAGCAAGAATTAATCGATCGCAGTATCTTTATAGCTAACTTTCTATAGCAACTTCTCTTCACCTCATTAACAACAGTATTTATGACTGTCATTAAGAAATTCAAAAATAGATGCCCCTACAAGTATATATACTATGAAAAGACGGTACCTCTTGACTATTGAGCACAGAATATCAAATTGGGTCATATAAGAAAATACAAGTTAAAGGCTGTTGGCTTTATATAGAGGCAATGTAAACCATTTGCGCATCACAAATCATCACACGAGAATATTTGATGCATCATTCCCTCTCCCCTTGTGGTCTGATAGACCATGACAACTGTTTCCAAAACACAAGTTGATTTGGGTTTTCTCATTAGCAAGATTTGAAACCAAAATAGTTCATATATAGATAGTAAAAAAAAAAAAAAAAAGTGACGCTCTTCCAATGATCAACACAACACTCACAGACAATCAACATCATGTACAAATGTCTAAAATTGGTCATCCAATCACAAAAGTCTACACTGTGAATGATCGAAATTGTGCAAGATTAGTGCGGGTATCATATGTAAACCTCTCCCATTTCTTTCACGAGCAAAAAGAAGAGCAAACACAAAATTACACCTATCAAAAAAATATCAAATAACAGATGTGAAATGAATTTAGTGCACATCCAACTCTAATACAGAACTAGTCAGTCAACTAAAAACCTCAAAATGAAAAAGGAACACACCCATCCTCAAAATCAGGCAATAATGCGCATAGTGATTCCGATCCAATTGAAACAATATGAGCCAAGCGCATCTCGTAAAGGTTTGGTATAGTTATTTCTATCATCTTAAATCACAAAACTCATAAACATCAAAATCAAGAAAGCGTATATGTATATAGACATATATATATCTGTCAGTCCCCAAGTTAATACCTTTAAGCTAAGTATTGAAAAAATTTAATTTTCAGATCTTACGAGAATAAGCCGTAAAAGAACTAATGAAGCATATGACATGGGGCAATAGGCTTAATAATGTCTTAACTAAAAAAGAAGTGTGGTATCACCTCTGTATACTTTCCTAATCGCATTGATCCCAAGACACTGGAACTCTCATGTGCAGACAAATTTGGCAAACAAGGCAAAGACTCCAAATAAAAGAAGAACAAAATGTCGAAACTGCTAGTTTTGGGGGTTTGATGCCAGAAAGTTGAGAAGGGAAATACAGGAATCGGGATGCATTTTTAACCCTTCTACTTTAGCGAGTAGCATGCTATTCCCTTATGGTTATGCACTCAAATCCTATGTTATATTGGAGTAAGGTACAACGGCTAACCTTATGTGTTGACTCTAATCGCTAAATCACAAAATTCAAAATGTCAACTTACTTTAGACTTCAATACTTACAATTACAAAAGACGACATTCCCTACATCGTGTTCATTTATCTATTGGTAAATTTAACATTTAGCAGAGTATATACATGATTTGGTATCAACTTGATCAAAATCCGAAGTATCACGCAACACACGCACACGCAAGCATGATATTTATAAGTACTTTTAAAATAGTTTTATTGTTATCACGACACTAGGGAAAGCACAAAAATGGTTATAAGTTATGTTATGTGAGTTAGTGATAGTGCTTATAAGTTATGTGAGTTAGTGGTGATAGTGATTAGTAAATATAATAAAGGGTTAAGAATTTAAGAAAGTGGTGTCTTTAGGAGTTAGAATTTAAGAAAGTCATGTCTCATTTATTAGCATAGAAACAAGGAAAGATAATGGGAACATAACCGAAATAGTGCACGAAACAACACAAAACCCAAAAACACACTTGCAGCTGAATGCAAGACACAGAAACAGAACCTGGAACAAAACATATTCCAGGATAGAAACAAAGAACATCAACGACACTGGATGATATATTGTCTTTATTTTTTAAAGATGATTAGCACTAACATTTTATATTGAACATCAACCATACCAAAGGTAATTAAAGAGGAGGCAACATGAGTGATCTAAGAGACACCAAAGGACAAATTAAAAAACGTTATCATGAACAATAGGAAATCCAGAGGAAATACATAGACAAAGTAAAAAAAACAAAAATCATTAAGTCGAACAAATTCAAGACATATCGCAAGTATTCAAAGCCAATTTGTATATAGCTACTTAAAAACTACCTTGAACTAAATTAATTGAAACTGAGTCCAGAGGCTGCACACTGGATACTCTGTAACAACAGAAACAATACACAAGAACATAAACTATAAAATTAACATAAACTGTAACACGAACACAAGAACATATACAGAAGTCTTACGAAATCACTTACACGCAATCGAGAACCTCTAAATTCCAGTATTGGATCTGAGCAATGAGGTGGAGGCTAAAATTTGTCTAAATTTCAAACATTTCAAGCAACTAGAAATGACAATTGCAGAGAACATAAACTGAACAAAAGAATAGAAACCAAAAGAAAATGAAATAGATAACACAAAACAAAAGGAACTATCGCCTTGAAACACGTTAATGATGAAGAAAACTTACCTTTTTAGACAGAGAGTGAAGATTACAGAGCCAAAGGATAGAAAGGCTTGGGGAAGAAGAACGATAAACCATCTATCACCAACAAAACGACCCAATTCATCCCTGAAAAAACATTTATTTCCATACATTTTCAAGAGGAAGAACGGTGAACCATAAATCCTAGATTAACAATCCACACCCAATTCAGATTTGAGGAACCTTCAGTGGCGATTTGGGCTCCATCCACAGTTGGTTCAACTGAAGGCTAGGTGATGGAGCTTCATCATCGTCGGGTTTTTTTATTTGTTCCCGTTTTCCCTAATCAATTTGAAGATTTCTCGTTTTTGGTTTGCTGCTTGGTTCTAGGTTATCAATTAGGGGGTGGTTCATCGGATTGGCGGTGGTTATTTGGAAGAGGAGCGATTTGGAAACAAAATCGCTGAAGATTTCTAGTTCGAGAGATCGAGAGAGAGAGAGAGGAGCGTAGACATACGGCCGGCTGCTAGGTGGAAGCCCCAAAATCTTCAGCAAAGAGTGCGGGTGAGAGAGTGAGGATGGGGAGAGAGTGAGATGGTAGAGAGAGAGGGTTGATGAAGAAGAGGACTTACAAGAGCAGGAACACCAAAATTTTCCACAACCTTTTTTTTTTTTAAGTATGGGTTGAGTGCAATTCTCATTTTATTTATTTATTTTTTTTTTTATTATTATACATATTAATTTTTTTTAATTTATTTCAATATATGTATTAGGGCACTATTAATTGACTTATAATTAAATAATTAAATTATAATAGGATACAAGATTGTGCCCTAATATAGTTTCTGTTTTTAGGACACTATTTTCTGTCCTTTTACATTATATATAGATATTAATTTCTTTAATTATTAATTAAATTCTATTGGAGCACTACTTTGTGTCCCGTTAAATATTTAATTATAGGGCACAATACATATAGTATCCCGAAAAGTATTTTTATAGGGCACAAGACATATAGTGTCCCAACAAATTGACTTTTATGCTACCCTACCACTTTTGTGCCCTGAAAAGTACTTTTATAGGGCACAATACATATAGCATCCTAACAGAAGTGCCCTTATAGACAGTTTTTATTGTAGTGTTATATTTTTTCTCTCCACTAATTTGTTCAGTGTGTGTGTAAATTTTATTTTTATAGTTAGTTTTAGGTTTCAATTTTGATTTAGTTTATGATTTCGATTAAATTTAGGTTTTCTTTCTCTTCGATTTAGTTTGATTAGTATTTTTCGGTCTATGAATTGGATTGCATTTTCTTATAATATTCTCAATTATGATTCAAGAAATATGGGTTTGATCCATCTTTAGCCATGTTGTTTTTGTGAGATTTCCTTTACCCGTTAGACAGTTTAGCTCATGAAAATCAAAGACTTGAAGCTGCTTTATGTTTGAGTAGGTGGAATTCATCTGCTATCTTAATTTTTCAATCAAGGTGGGTTGAATATTTGCCTAATTCCATTATCTCAAGTATTGGTGACTTCACAGTTAAATCAGGCAACAATTTATTACACCTCAATCCACTAATAATTGGTTTGTTTAAATTTTATCTTCTTTTTCATGTTCTCATACCCCAAATGATTTATGATTTATGATTTATGATTTTTTGTGGAAACTATATTTTAATTACTTGACTATTCGAAAAAAAAAATTTGTTCAGATGAGGGGCATCACCATTGTTTCAAAGTGCTTCTACTGAACAACGAGGGATTATATATTTTTGCAGGGGAATCTTGCAACTCTGTTATGATCTTTCTTTACGAAGAAATTTGGTATCTCTTCATCTCTCAATAAAAACACTTCATTCCCTTATGGTGTTGTTGGTGTTTAAGGGAAGCTAGACGATTGAAGCTGACAAAGTTGTTGCTGAACGTAAACGGTACAGAGGAGCCTGGGGGCTGTGCAATATGCTAAGGATGGATGCAAAAGTTTGATTCGATCTCCATTATTCTCTTGCATTTTAATCATATAGAATAGAAATAATAGAAATTACTTGTATATTTTTATAATAATAACCTCCACTATTTACTATTTATATAAGGAGAGAGATGAATTATAAAAAGAAACACAACATAAAATAAGGAATAACATAAATACTAAAATAATTAAGGTAATTACATAATTCTAATTATACAAAAGGAAACATTCCTTTTGTATATTTGGAATACTCTAATAAATCATCCTCTTTTGTTTTACCATTTTTTTTCTTAAAATCTGTTTTATCTCTATCTTCACTGGTTGGTTTATTAATTCAACTATATGCAGTAGTATATTTTATTGTTATATTAATTGTACTAAATGATTATTAAATTATGTATCAATTCCACTGTGAAATAATATATGTTTTTGCCAAATTCGCCAAAAGAGAGATTAGTTATACTTTATTCTAACTATTTATCTTTCACTTTTAAGTATTACTAGTTTTAGACCCCACATTGTGGGGGCTTAGAAAAAATTTATAATATTGAAGTATTAAACACATTAGTATCATTTGATTATTTTGATATTAATATTCGGAAGCAAATGCATAAAGTTTAGTAAATAATGATGTTTTATAAACTTTGAAAATAAATATACTATTAAAAATTACATAAATAATAAAAAAAGTAAAATAATATTTCTAGATATTATTTTTTACTAGATATTATTTTTTACTAATATACTATAAAATGATAAACAAATAACCATAAATTAAGATTAATTTTATAAATTTTTGCAAGTAAAAAAATTCTAATTTAATTAATTTATATCGTATCTATTTTATTAGTAATTGAAAATGTGAACCAGAGAATAATCATATATTTTTGTATTAATTAAAAAAATTAAATATAGCTAAAAAACTATTGAGTGAGGCCACTCATTATTTTATATATAAAAAGCTCCACCTATGAGCGAGATCTAGGGAAGGGTCGGACCACTTAGAATCCAATAATAAAAAGTTTAAAAAATACATTCTTTAATCTCATTAAAATATTTTCTCTTCTTCCACTTATAAGTATTAGATATAGATATCCTTTTTTTTTTTTTTTTTTTTTAATTTTTTTTTAATTTAAAAAAATTCTTTTTTTGGTAATAATAAAAATCTAAAAATTTTAATAAGTAAAGACGTTTTATAAAGATTAAAAATAAATATATTATTAAAAATTACATAAACAATTATAGTAAAATAATATTTCTAGAAATTATTTAAAAACTATTATACTATAAAATAATAAACAAATAACCATAAATTAAGATTAATTTTATCAATTTTTGCAAGTCAACAAATTCTAATTTTATATATAAAAAATAAAAAAATAAAAAATTCCACCAAAAAACTTGAAAAATGCATTCTCTAACCTTATTAAAATATTCTATCTCATTCCACGTTTAAGTATTAGATATAGATATAAATATAGATCTCTCTCTTTTTATTTACTTATATTTTTTAATTTCTACTTTTATTTTATATTTTTCTTTACTTTTTTGTTTGTGTTAAATGAAAAATCAAAAATAAAAATCTATAAATTTTAGAAAGTAATGATGTATTATAAATATTGAAAATAAATATATTATTAAAAATTATATAAACAATCATAGTAAAATAATATTCTACAAATTATGTTTTACTAATATACTATAAATTAATAAATAAAGATTAATTTTATCAATTTTTACAAGTCAACAAATTCTAAATTTATATATAAAAAACTAAAAAAAAATTAGAACCCACCAAAAAACTTGAAATATACATTCTTTAACCTCATTAAAACTCTCTCTCTCTCTTTCTCTCCTTCACTTTTTAGCATTAAATATAGATTTATCAATTTTTGTAGTTTTAATGTGGTGAGGAGAATTTATGGAAGAGACAATTAGTATTTTACTGGAAAAAAAAACATGAATGTGATTTCAGTTTAATTAATTTCATTTCTAGTTTTTGATATACTTTGTTGATGTGACAATGAAGGTGGCGTTTGGTAACCGTTTCTGTTTCCATTCCAGCAGTGGGATGAGATGGGATGAGAATTTTGTTTTCTTCTTGGGAGTAGAATCGCGTTTGGTAACGAAATTTTTTTTTTTTTTTTTTTTTTTTTTTTGTTTTAGGAAGAGAATTGTGTTTGGTAACGATTTTATCCTAAAATCTTTTTCTTTTTTTTTTTTGGCCTGGCCGGTGCCGGTCGGAAGGCAATGGCGCCGGTGCCGGCGACGAGTAGGTGACAGTGGCTGGCGGCCGGAAGTGGCCGGAAAGTTTCCGACCGGACGGTGATCACGACGGTCGCCGGAGATGGCCAGCGGCGGCGCGGCCAGCGACGGCGATGGTAGCCGGCGGCGGCGAACGGTGGCCCCCAGCGGGTGAACAGTGATAATGTGTTTTGGGAATGGAATGGGAATAATGAGAAACAACTTTTTTTTATTTCTCATTTCTTAAGAAAAAAATGGGCACAATTCTCAAATGGAAATGAAATGGAAACAAAAACAAAAATTACCAAACACTATTCCCAAACAGAATTCTCAAAAATCTAAGAATGAGATGAGAATTTCTGGAATGAAAACGGTTACCAAATGGGGCCGAAATTAATCAGTATGTTATGCATATTCATGTTAATTGAATTGACATTCTTAAATTTACAATAAAAATTTAGAATTGTATACCAACGAATTACATCCATGCATCTAGGCATGGAGTATAACTAGTATTAAATATTTCAATACTTCCCTTTAAGTTGGAGTGAAGATATTTTGAAGTCCCAACTTGGCAAGAGTTGGTTGGAGATCTTCTTCTTTTTCCTATAGCAATGAAGATAGTACTATGAAACAAAATGGAAGAATAATTGTTGCCAAAAAAAATGGCAAAGATAGGATGAAAGTAATTGCCAAAAAATCACGACAACTAGAATGTCAGGCGACTAATAACGGCAACTTGGATGTTAGGTGAGCAACAATGATAATTGGAATGTTAGACAACAATCTTGAGGTTGAGTTTGGGCAAGGAATTTGGGGGAGGGATTTGATTTGTTCAAAGGATTTCAAAATCCCTTTTTGACAAATCCATTATTTAGGTATTTATTAGGAAAATGTTTTAGGTGTTATTTACAAATCCATCCAAATAGAGATTTCTACCTCATTTCTTTTGCCTTCAAGACCCGCCCATTGCCACCAACCACTACCGTCCTAGACCATCGCCGTCGCCCGCCGACCATTGTGCTGACCGCCAACCACAACTGTTGCCACCGTCGACCACAACAGTGATGGTAGTTATCCTAGGAGGAAGACGAAAATAAAATATACAATAGTCCCTTAAAATTCAATGATTTTTAAATTACATTTACAAATATTTTACTTATTCAAACAAGAGAATTATAAAATTACACGATCAAATTTTTCGCCTAAAATAGTTATCCAAACAAGGAATTTGTAACAAATCTCTTACTCAAACGCAACCTAAGAGGATTTTGAAATCCCACAATTTACAAATCCCTTACTCAAATGCAACCTAAGAAAAATGTCCAATGATAGGGGCCAACATGAGGTGAAAGAGATGGTAGTGAGGGACAAAGGGTGCAATAACGAAGGTGGTTCGACGCTATGGAAAAACGGTGACTGGTGGGGGGATCAATACCATGGGGAGGCGGTGAAGAAAAGAAGGTTCGGCAACGTTGAAAAGTGGTGGAGGAAAAGAGGTTTGGTGTCGTATGAAGGTGGTGGCCGGAAGGTGGTAAGGCACGGGGGGTCTACGTTTTTTCTCTTCTTTCCTGCCTCTCATTATTTTTCTTTTTCTAGTCTCTAAATGCCAAAAAAAAAAAAAAAAAATAGAAACATTTTGGAGAGGAAAAAAATATTGTTATTATATAATATATTCCATACAATAAAGTTCAACACTCTTCATTATATAAGCATAACTCTAAACTAAATTAAGAAGAATATCATCTGGATAAATGTGACAATAAAAGAAAAAGATGAAGCGTCCAAATTGGTCAATATTATCCTAATAGATGGGACAATGAAAGAAAGAAATGAAGCCACAAATTGGTCAATATCATCCTAATAAATGGGACAGTAAAAGAAAAAAAGTCACCTGATGTGGGTAAAATTCCATTACTTGCCACCTAGACCAAAAGTGCCACGTCTCCAACGCCATAACATCAGATGGCCTGGTGAGATCAGTTGTTCATTAAGCCCGGTATTTCCTCAGGTTGGTAAGCATGGAGGACTTGAGCCAATTGCCAAGCAAGAATCCTCAACGCTCTCCTCAAATATCACCAAAGACGAGGAGGTCGGTACCACCATTCCGACCTCTACCTCGGTGCCCAGGCTAGCCTGATATTCCTAACAGACTTGGCCCATGGGCTTCTCCATCAATGTACAAGGGCCCAAGCCCAGGCCCATAGCTTTAATCGTCCACATGCTCTCCACGCGCTTAATTGATTTGGAGGGATAACTGAGCGTAAGGCCTTAATTTCCAAGATGCTAATGACATCCTCACCTATAAATAGAAGGTTTTGCCAAGCCAATCAATAGGTTGTAAACTTGAGGTAATTACTTTGTTATATCCAAGCGACCTATTTTCTTCCCCCGAGCTCTTATTCTCACGCTGAAGGGGACACGCCGGGCATACCCTAGCTAGTCCTGTGTGCAGGTACAACCCGAAAGGTCAGGCTAGACAGCGCCCTAGCAGCTCAAACATGTGAAGGATGAAGCTCCAGAATATACAAGTGGAAGTTAACCTACAGATCAGTTCAAACTCTCCACATCAACAGTGACCAGGCCATACTACTGGTTAGTCCAATTTTTAACACCAACAGTTTGGCACCGTCTGTGGAAAGCATGAAAAAAACCTTCTCCAAGTCACTAGCTCTATACTCTAGTAAGGTTTGATGAACACAAGGTCTGGTTACTCTTTGCGATCAAGGAATCAAAACGCTGCGGTGAATAGCAACCCCATTCAAGACATGTCTAGTGCTTTAAGGCTAGATACCAGGGCAACAACACAAGCTCCTGCGAAAGAGGAGAATATTTTTATCGTGGAATAGGATGACGTATTTGTCCCAGCCTTACGATTTTTCGTAGGCCAAACCTCTGGGGCCGTTGACGCTTCCAAGCTTGATAATTTGGAGCGCCAGCTTATTAAATTTAAGGATTATTTCCATGTCCTCTTCTCTCACCTACCTCTAGCCTCTATGCTAGGGGGACCTGATCTCTAGAAATCAGGGAAGATGATCGATCTCAAGAGTTCGATGATCGAGTGATTCACTCTTACGGACATATGCCCTAAGCCCGACCTCAGCCATGCAACCGGGCAGTTAGAGAGAGGGACCTAGACCCCCTATTGAAGACAGACCAGGGTAGTCGCCATCTAGAGCACCCAGTCGCCTGAACCGATCTTAACATCGCTTTTGCCAGACTAGAGATGTAGACTCCCATTCTTCTCCACCAGCTCGGAGACGTGAAGCTCGAGCCACTGTTAGCCAGGTCGTAGCACCAGCCAAAGGAAATGCAGCTATGGAACACCGTATGGCCAAAATGGATGCCATACTCAACCAGATACGAGGCACTGGAGGTGTAACCGGGATGTATACTAGGGTAGGATCTAATTTTATTGATAAAATTGTAGATGAGCCTATGCCTCATAGATTCCCGAATCCCCTAGTAGCCCAGTATAATGGGACCACTAATCTTGTGGATCACCTCTCTATTTTTGTGTCCCAGATTGATATGCACGTTGTCTTCCCAACGATGAGATGTAAGTTTTTCCTACTAACCTTAACCGGTCCGGCTTGGAAGTGATTCAATAACCTGGCTCTGACCTCAATATCGACCTCCCTCGAGCTCGAGCAATAGTTTCTCATCTAATTCAGTCGATCTCAGTGTAGGTAAATAATTGTAACCTATATCCTTACCCTTAGGCAGGAAGGCAACATAAACTTTGGTAATTACATTGGTAGGTTTTGGAAGGAGTCGCTCGCTTGTGAAGGGGTCTCGAATGTCGTGGTCCTAAATGCCTTCATCAACGGATTGAGGCACAAAAGACTATCTTACGACTTAAGTTCCCGGCCAGCTCTATTGCTCCGTGAAGCTTTAGACTATGGTACCAGCTTTTATAAAGCCGATCTCCTTAATATTGTGAAGAGAGAAAGAGAAGGACTATTGAAGAAAAAGGGCCAAGCTAATGAAATCTCAAGCCAATCTCAAGCCTCGATATGGCTCCAAGCTGAAGGGTGGTTGGGGCCTTTGCCCGAGGATAAGAGACTTCTTCCACCCCCAAGGCCTCACCAGTATGGGTTTACCCCCTTAACAGCTTCAATTGCCACTATCTTTACTGAAAACGCCGAGAAGAGAATCTTCCTACCTGCCTCACCCTTGAGGAGAAAACCTATGGGAAGGTCGGCTGCCAAATACTATAACTTTCATCGCGATCGCGACCACGCCACCGCGGAGTGCTTCAAGCTAAAGGAGGAAATATAGGCCCTCATCAAGAGAGGTTACCTTAGGAACTATGTATGCTGAACGAATAAAGAACCCCATCATGGGGATGGTGACCACCGGGATGACCATCGAGGTCAGCGGCATAGTTAGAGAAACAACCGTCCTCCACCCCGCGACGACTACCCTGGAAATAATACCGACCTAAGAGTGGATGACGAGATAAACGTAATCCACGGTGGATTGGGCCTCAGGGGTGAAACATCTTCCTCCATAAAGAGGTATGAACAGAAGGGTAAAAGAAAGGCCGAACAGGACGTGTACGAGGTCAGCGTGGTCGATGCCGCCTCGCACAACGTCGTCTCCATCAGTGAGGCTGACCTCAAAGGGGTGCGTATCTCCCACAATGATGCCCTAGTTATCTCCGCCCTGATCAATCATTTTAAGACGGAAAGAATTTTGGTCAACAGTGGTAGCTCCATCGACATAAAATGAACGTGGATTCCAATGTTGTTCAGTCCGTGAAGTCCCTTCTCGTCATTTTTTGAGGGGATGTCGTGAACTCGGTGGGATGGGTTTTCCTACCAGTCACCATAGGATCCAAGCCCACAACTACCACCGTATGGTTAAAATTCCTTATCATGGATAGACTGTCGCCCTACAACGCAATCATGGGCCAGCCCACAATAGTCGTTCTGAAGGCTATTTGTTTACCATATCACTAAATGATGAAGTTTCCCAACAGCTCTGGGGTGGGAGAGGTCTGAGGAGAACAGAAAGTAGCTCGAGCCTGTTCGAAGAGGGCAATGGAGAAGAAATAATAGTTACTATATGGGCATGAGCCCAGGGAGCCTTGCCAGATATTTCTCAAGCTCATGGCCCGAGCTGGCGAGACCAAGCTCATCCCAATTGATAACCCCTCAAGATGAAGAACCCGATCCCCAGCCTTACGAAGATCTCCTTGAGGTCCTCATCTACTCGGCCATAAAAAAAAGAACAGTGAGAATCGAAGCCAAACTCAGCCTGGATCAGTCTGTCAAGCTCACCAGGCTATTGAAGAGAAATTATGATGTCTTTGCTTGGTCGCACAACGAGCTTCCTGGGATTTATCCTAATGTGGCTATGCACTAGCTCTATGTCGACGTGCACCACACGTCTGTTCACAAAAAGAGAAGGTAGTTCCACCCAGACCGACAGAAGATCATCGAAAAAGAAATGAATATGCTAATCAAGTTGGACGTCGTGAAAGAAGTCAAGTTTTCGGACTGATTGGCCAACGTGGTCCTAGCTCCTAAGTCCGGTAATAAATGACGACTATGCATAGATTTCAGAAATCTCAATAACGCTTGTCCAAAAGACTTCTTCCCCCTCCCAAGAATTGACACTGTGATCGAAGCCACAGCCAGGTACAAACAATTGAGCTTTCTAGATGCCTACATCGGTTATAATCAGTTCTCAATGTACCTACCTGACAAGAATAAGATCTCGTTCATCATGGACAGAGGCACCTACTGCTACAAAGTTAAGCCCTTTGGCCTCTGCAACACCAGGGCGACCTATTAGAGACTTGTAAACAAAATGTTTAAAAAAGAGATCAGGAAAACAATGGAGGTATACATCGATAATATGCTCGTCAAGAGTAGCCAGGCTTAGGATCACCTTGAGCACCTCTAGGCCTGTTTTGACAAACTTTGAGTTTATCGTATGAAGCTCAATCCGAGCAAGTGCATCTTCGGGGTATCTATTAGAAAGTTCCTTGGCTTTATGGTCTCTTAGCGTGGCATCGATGCCAAACCTGACCAGATCAGCGCGGTGCTCGGTATGGCCTTTTCTACAACAAGAAAGAAGTTTATATGTTCACAGGCTGATTGGCCGCCCTAAATCGGTTCATATCCCGGTCCTTCGAGGCCTTCTATTTTTCAATATCCTCCAAGGGAACAGAGCCTTCGAATGAACCAGGGAGTGTAACAACGCATTTCAAGAATTGAAAGAAATATATCTCCTCAGCTCCTCTACTCAGCACGCTGAAGAGAAGAGAAGAGAAGACATGCTCCTCTACATCGCAGCCTCAACCACGGCTATCAATGCCACCCTGGTTTGGAAAGAGGGCGATTCCTAGAGCCCATTATATTACTCCACTAGAGTACTCACCAATGTTAAGACGAGGTACTCAAAATTTGAAAAGTCGGCCTATGCCCTGTTGATTTCTTCGAGAAAGCTAAGGCAGTACTTCTAGGCTCACACTATCATCATGCTGACTGATCTCCCTTGAGGCAAATTCTCCACTCTCCTGATGTTTCTGGGTGGTTGATGAAGTATATCCTCGAACTGGGCCAATTTTACATTGAGTACCATCCCAGAACGGTGATAAAGGGACAGGTCCTAGCTGACTTCATAGCTGAGCTGACCTTCTTGGATGAAAATCCTGACGCCAACTTGGAGGCAGCCAAGAAGACCGCTCCATCAACTAGTGAGGCCGATAAAGCCCAAGCTATGGATACTGGTCTGGGGCCCGATTCCTGACAGCTCTTCACCAACAAATCTTCTAATCAGAAATTTTTTGGTATCGGGATTAGTGTAGATTATCGTTGAGTATCGTAATTGTCATAACCTAACTTTATTTAGGCGATAAATATGTAGTTTTTATAATAAAATATACTAAACTAAGTTAATTAAACTAATTAAACTAATATACTATAATACTAATATGAAGTTTATGGGAAATTATTGCATAGGGATTAATTTTGTTCAGTTAAATGTGTTCATTTCAATCTAGTTTATATTAACGACGTTCATCCTATCTGATAATCTCAGTATTAAAATCTCATTCACTACTTTACCGAGTGTAAAGTGAATGAATCTGTGACTTCGCGTCAATGTTGAAGTCCTCCACGAGTGTCCATATGACAGTTGGTCACATGAGTCTCGCCCTAACTTCATGGATTACACACTTTCTAACTCCCTCCCGGTTATTAGATCATCGCGTTGTGTTTAAACCCTAGTCCGAATCCGAGGTTACGTCGCCCAAGTGTCAAATATTATATTCTTAGTATATCATAACAAGCATATAAACGTGGAATAACGACAAACACAATTGGATAAACATGAACAACCATTAACAAAACATCGATTTTATATAAACAACGTTTACATGAAGTCAATCAAGCCCTAGACAATACATGTTTATCTACACATGACCATAGCCCTATATACAACTAGAAACAAGCTAAACATTTTCAAACATTCAACCAAACTAAGAATAAAAGAGGAAAACGAGGAGACTAGCCATTATCCGATGATCCAACACTAAAACAGCTCTGAGAATGCTTCCACCTCTTGGCCTTGATGATCTTCTCTTGGTTGAATGGCCTTGGAGCTCTCAAGACTATCGAAAATGTCTCCCATGTGTTTGGGGGAAAAGAGACGATATTTATAGGATTCAAAATATCTCAAAATAACCTAAAATATCTTAAAAGATTTGGCGCTGACCGCTATAGTGGTGGGATCATCGTTGCAGCGGTAGAGAGGTCGGTAGATTTCTGGCGGGAGACCGCTACAGCGGTGGTTTAACTATTACAGCGGTGGAGCTCTCTATATTTTGACCGCTGCAGCGGTGAAGCTTTTAGCAACTCTTTGTATTTCACCACTGTAGCGGTGGATGCAAGTTCAGGATATTAACATTTTTTCTATTTATCGCCACCGTTCTTCCACTAACTTGGTCGTTTGTAGACCGTTTTAGTCCATTTTTATCCGAAATACCTAATTTATAACAAAATAAATAAAAACGTATTAAAACATAATAAAACACTATAAAAATACTCGAAAACTACAAAAACTGGCTTGAGAACGAATAGATAAATTACACCAATCAAATACCCCCAAACTTAGTGTTGATCCTAAGATTTTGATGAACAATTAAGTGTTGATATTTTGGTGGAACTAACAATTTAATTAAGTGTTTTAGTTAATTAAGTTCTAGTGATAAAGATGTGATGGCAAATTATGAATGGATACTAAATGATGATGACAAAGATGATAAAGAATTAATAGTTGGAAGAAATTAGGGAAAACAATTCAAGTGAATTTCAACTCTTAATATCCCAAATAGGAACATACACGACACAAAAAGTTTTTATTTTTTATGTGTTTTGATAAGGTGAAATTATTTGCTCCTTTGTGTTATTGAAAAGTAATATTTGAAAATGGTTAAAACGGAATTTGAGAAAGTTAGTAGAGGTAATTGAGAAAAGAAATTAGTTAAAGGGGCAAAAACATAAATGAGAATGTATTAAAAACGAATTGGAGAAATGTGTTCAGTAATGAGGAGTCGACTGATAAGTCAACCAAAGCATATAAGACAAACTTGCTGAATTGATCAGTCAATAGGTAAGTCGACCGATGCAGAGAAATAGAACTCTCTGAATCTTCAAGTCGACAGATAGGTCGACCGATGGACGCAAAATCTTTGACTTGGCTACATCCTGAATCGAGCGGTCGACTGATGGCCTAGTTTCAGGATATTGAGGATTCTGAATTCATATATAAAATTAGCCCTTTTTTGTTGGGATTTGTGAGAGATTTTAGGGATTTTATGATACTTAAGATATGTTTCATCTATTATTTAATTTTTATTGATTTAGTTCATTAAGTTTGATTATTTCTTAATTTGGTACATAAAATTGTTTCTATTACATTTAAATGAGATTGAGAAATATTTCGGGGACTTAATTGAGAGATTTAAAAGTTATCATTAAGTAAATTGAACCAAAATGAAGTCATAATGATATAAGGGGTCTAAGAGAGCATTTAAGTGTCATGATACATGGGAACTAGCCGTTAGAGAGCTGATTTATTTTCCATATATATAGACCTGCGTTTTTCATATATCATTAACGTAGATTAAGAGCGCTTAAAAAGTTGATATCATATTGAGCCGTTATAAGAGATATCATTATGAGATTTTGTGAGAGCTATTCTAAAAGACGATCTTGGGAATCATTGGCTATTAATCTTTGCTGCTACTGAATCTAATGTAACATCCCTCTTTTTATTTTTTCTGTGGATTCCAGGTGAGATCTTTCCAATTACTTTCTATTGTGCATTGCTTGTTTAATTTTTTGAAATTGTTTTTGATTTTCATTAAAGAAAATATTTTATAAACAATTTTTTGAATCTGATTATGTGCTCACTTATTTGCTACCCATTTTTTGTTTAAAATCAGATTTTCAATCTCAAACTTTTCTATCACTAGATTTGGGATATTAATCGAGTTTTATTTTATCTAGGGTGGTAGAAGCTTCGAGTGAGATAATTTGCTTATCAATTTGTATTGGTGAGTAGTGTGATGAATTAAATACTGTTGGAGATATTTAATCAAAGGGTAACTAGTTTTCAATCTCTTCTTGTAAAGAGATTGAGGTAGTAATTCTTCCTAGATAGAATTGATTTGGAGTGAATTTTGTAAAGGTTTCATCCTTACCTGGAAAAAATATAGTTGGAGTATTTTTGTGAGGTTTTGATTCTTGAGCCTAAGGTAAAAAGAATTAGATTGTTATTCTCCCTGTAATAGAATTAAGTTATTCTTGAGCCTGTAAAAAGTAGAAGTTATTCCTAAGCTTGTGAAACGAAATTTGTAAAGGTTGATTCTGAACCTACGAAAAAGATCATTGTGAGGGTTTGGTTCCTACCTGTAAATGAATCTTGAGTTTATTGGGTGCGAATCTCCGTGGGGCTCGAGAGACTGGATTAGCCAAGAGTAGCTTGGTGAACCAAGATATATCGATGTGTACTATATTGCTTATTTCCTTATTTTATCTTGTGTTATTTAGGTGTGCACCTAGAGCTTATTATACTTATCCGCTACCATAAAGATAATAATTAATTTTAGGATAAAATTAATTGTTTGATTTTTCAAGTGTTATTATTTCTCTGATAATTTTTTAATTACCCAATTCATCCCCCCCTTGCGTATTCCACTTGGCCAACAATTGACATCAGAGCTGGGTTTAGTTCGTTAGGCTTAACATCCTAACTAAACCGGTCACGTGCACGCACCATGGATAATATTTTTTGTGTATCTTCTCTTGATGGTGATAGATATTTATATGATAATGTGGTTTATGATTCTTGTAATTCGTGTGGTAGTGATAATGAAAATGTCCATATTGTTATGAAAAAATTACTTTCTTTCAAACTACTTTTTGCTAAAGAGAGCTTAAATTTAAAAAGAAAAATTGATTCTTTTGAAAATGGTGGAAAAAGTGTCCGAAAATCTAAAATGCATTTGGATGATATTGTGGTATAAAAGTATTTTCGGATGTTATTTTTGAAATTAATATTTTACTCTCTAAAGTGGATTCTCTTAAGTTGATTTCTATGCAAAGGTCAGATCTTGATTCAAAAATCGATTTACTTAAGAAAAATTTTGAAAAATAAAAATCCGACCTTTAGATGATTTTGAGAGATTCTAAAAATACTTTTTCTAGGTAAAGTGGATATGCTTTATCGTCTCATCATTCATCACAAGCCAGTGATAATTATGTGGCTATTGTTAGAAATGATTCTTATTTTACATCTCGTGCTTTCTATAATAAAGTGGATTTGAGATGTTATTATTGTAATAGGGTTAATCATTTTAAAGTATCATGTCCGTTTCGGAACCCTATGGTTATGTCTAATAAGGATGTATCCAAAATGAAATGGATACTGAAGAGAACAATTGAAATGTTTTGTGCAGAATTACATAATGTCGGAAGTGGACTTGAAGGAGAAAATAAAGAAGTTATATCAAAACCAAGACAAGAAGTCACTAAGGATTCACAAGCGACTCATACAAAACGAAAAGATGCACCAAAGACAAAATGTGAAGTTGTGAAGAAGCCACAAGAAAAATGTGCAAAGAGAAAAGTTGTACAAAATCCAAGATAGGATATCACCAGGAAGCCACAAGCGAGATGTGCAAAGGGAATCATCAATAAATCAAATGTCCAAAATCAAAGGTTGAGATGATACGAACAAACAAAGAAGAATTGTGCACCCAAATCAATCATCGGTATAAATGGGGTAACGAGCAAAGTTGTCCCAAAAGATAGAAAAGGTACTCCTAATCCTTCATATTTTAAATTCATTAAATTTGTTAAAGAGGGAGGTGCCCAATTTGCCAAATAGGTAAATTGGTAATGGTTTCTAAGACCTATTTTCAATGAGTCATTCTTTTGTTGTCTTAGAAACATTCTATAGTGATGATGATAATCATATTTAGTTAGGGAGTATTAACATATTTTTATGTGCTTATATCAGGTAGTGATTATGTGTTAATTTTAAAAACATGTTATGTGATTTAGAGGATTAATCGAGTATTTGTGATCTTACTAAATAATGCTAATAATTTGTTGCTTATGTTTTTTAGTAGGATTATTTGTATAATGTGCTATCATTCATGCTATTTACTTTTATACAAATAAGTTGATTTGAGCTAAGTTTTTTATTAATCTTGATTTTTTAATATGCATATTATTAATTGAGATATGATTCATGCTCTTGAGCGTTAATAATTTTTGTTGAAAAATGAAGTTGAAATTTTTATGAAATAAGTATTCATTATATTGATAGTTCCATAAACTATCATTGAGAGATGTTTCATGTCTTAGTGCTTTAAAGATTATATTTTTCTCCTTAAAATGAATTAGTTTGTTTACACTTATATAGTGAGAGATTGCATATTAAGAATGATGTTTTTGGTGTAGATTTTGATGAATTAAGTAGACTTGATATTTATCTATAATAATGATCCACATAGTGTTGATGTTTTGTGCCTAAAAGTTGATTTGTTAAAATGAGTTTTGATTTTTTAAAGTTGAATTTATAAGTTGATTCAATGTGCTTTTAAAAAAGTTATATATATATATATATATATATATATATATATATATATATATATATATATATATATATATATCTAGATTTAATTACTTTAGGTTTACTTTTTCAAGTATATTATGTGTTTGCCTAAAGTAGAATTATTGGTTGTGTTCCCCTCTCCCTAAATTTTGTTTTTGAAGATGACAAAGGGGAAAAATTAGTTGATGTTTTATTAAGGGGGAGTTTTAGTTAATGTTTTATTAAGGGGGAGTTTATTTTTAAATTTGTGCTTTATTGATTATGTTTTATAATATCTTCATTATTATGCTTCAAAGAGTTATAAAACCCATCCTTGGATTCAGGGGGAGTGTGGTTATATTATTATTTTGAAGAAAATATCAAAGTTAATTGTCATCATAAAAAGGGAGAGATTGTTGATTCTAAGATTTTGATGAACAATTAAGTGCTGATATTTTGGTGGAACTAACGGTTTAGTTGAGTGTTTCAGTTAATTAAATTTCAGTGATAAAGATGCGATGACAAATTATGAAGGAATGTTAAATGATGATGACAAAGATGATGAATAATTAAGAGTTTGAAGAAATTAGGGAAAACAACTCAGGTGAATTTCAACTTTTAATATCCCAATTAGGAACATACACTGGACAAAAAGTTTTTATTGTTTATGTGTGTTTTGATAAGGTGAAATTATTTGCTCCTTGTGTTATTGAAAAGTAATATTTGAAAATGGATAAAATGGAATTTGAAAAAGTTAGTGGAGCTAATTGAGAAAAGAAATTAGTTAAATGGGCAAAAACGTAAATGAGAATATATTAAAAACGAATTGGAGAAAAGTGTTCAGCAATGAGGAGTCGACTAATAAGTCGACCGAAGCGTATAAGACAAACTTGCTGAATTGATCAGTCGACAGGTAAGTCAACCGATGCAGAAAAATGGAACTCTCTGAATCTCCAAGTCGACAGATAGGTCGACCGATGGACACAAAATCTTTGGCTTGGCTACATCCTGAATCGAGCGGTCGACTGGTCGGTCGACTGATGACACAGTTTCAGGATATTGAGGATTCCGAATTCATATCTAAAATTAGCCATTTTTTATTGGGATTTGTGAGAGATTTTAGGGATTTTATGACATTTAATATATGCTTCATCTATTTAATTTCTATTGATTTGGTTCATTAAGTTTGATTGTTTCTTAATTTGGTACATAAAATTGTTTCTATTCTATTTAATTGCGATTGAGAAATATTTGGGGGACTTAATTGAGAGATTTAAAATCTATAATTAAGTAAATTGAACCAAAATGAAGTCATAATGATATAAGGGGTCTAAAAGAGCATTTAAGTGTCATGATACATGGGAACTAGCCGTTAGAGAGCTGATTTATTTCCCATATATATAGGCCTGCGTTTTTCATATATCAATAATATAGATTAAGAGAGCTTAAAGAGTTGATATCATATTGAGCTGTTATAAGAGATATCATTCTGAGATTTTGTGAGAGCTATTCTAAGAGACGATCTTGAGAATCATTGGCTATTAATCTTTGCTGCTATCGGATCTGAAGTAACATCACTCTTTTTATTTTTTCTCTGGATTCTGGGTAAGATCTTTCCAATTACTTTCTATTGTGCATTGCTTGTTTAATTTTTGAAAATTGATCTTTAGAAATTGTTTCTGATTTTTATTGAAGAAAATATTTTATAAACAATTTCTTGAATTTGATTATGTGTTCAATTATTTGCTACCCATCTTTTGTTTAAAATCAGATTTTTAATCTCACATTTTTCTATCACTAGATTTGGGATATTAATCGATTTTTAATTTATCTTGAGTGGTAGAAGCTCTGAGTGAGATAATCTACTTATTAATGTGTATTGGTGAGTAGTGTGACAGATTAAATACTGTTGGGGGTATTTAATCAAAGGGTAGCCGGTTTTCAGTCTCTTCCTATAAAGAGATTGAGGTAATAATTCTTCTTAGACAGAATTCCTTTTGAGTGAATTTTGTAAAGGTTCCGTTCTTACTTGGGAAAATAATAGTTGGAGTGTTTTTGTGAGGTTTTGATTCGTGAGCTTAAGATTTAAAAAGAATTAGATTGTGATTCTCCCTGTAATAGAATTAGGTTATTCTTGAGTCTGTAAAAAATAGAGGTTATTCCTAAGCCTATGAAAAGGAATTTGTAAAGGTTAATTCTGAACCTACAAAAAGGATCATTGTGAGGGTTTGGTTTCTACCTGTAAAGAAATCTTGAGTTTAGTGAGTGCGAATCTCCGTGGGGCTCGGAGGACTGGATTGGCCAAGAGTAACTTGGTTAACTAGGATATATCGGTGTGTACTGTATTGCTTATTTTCTTATTTTATTTTGTGTTGTTTAGGTGTGCACCTATAACTTATTACACTTATCCGCTGCTATAAAGATAATAATTAATTTTAGGATAAAATTAATTGTTTGATTTTTGAAGTGTTATTATTTCTCTAACAATTTTTTAATTACCCAATTCACCCTCCTCTTGAGTATTCCACTAGGCCAACACTTAGAATTTTGCTAGTACTTGAGCAAAACACTCACAATAAAATAAAAAAACACAACGAAATAACTAACATAAACAACCAAAACATAACCAACCTAAACATGATATATGCGAGTTTTGAATTCAACTATCGACCAAAATATTTTTCCCTCAACAACCCCCAATCATATCGAGTTCAGGAGTAAAATGCACCATGTGATGTTCTAGAATTTCGACATTTAATAATGGTAAACGCCATTCTAAATCCTTTCAACGTGTGTGTGCGAAACTCAATAATATAACCATTCAAAGACCGGATTGGATTATCCACCAACGAAACTCACGACTTATACCATAAAGGATTAAGATATCTATACGCTTGACTAGGTTCCACTCTCCACTAATGTAGGTTAAGCAGTTCATAAAGATTAAAATGACTTGGTTCGGTTTGGAACATGGCCAAGGGTATATCGGGAATATAAAATAGGTTAACGTTGTTAACTTAACGATACCCAAAGCACAATTCTTGGCACACTCACACTCAAACCCCATAGATAAATTTGAAACAATCTTAGAACATACATTTAAGACTGACGTACTCACTTGTTAAAAGAAATGGAAATTTAACTATATTTACATACGTTTTTTTTTTAAACAACAACCACACCCCCAAACTTATTCGATTATTACAATTTCACGAGTGTGGTTAAAACGAAAGAAAAATGAAAAATGAGTACTCGAATACCGAACCAATCAAAAGTTCGTCCTAAACCCAATCGCTCACTTCAAGTTGCATACACGAATGCTAACTTGATTAACTCAAATTGTGCCTTCGGTTCAGGGATATAGGTTTGGAAAGAATTCAATTGGCCAGGGTGTTTATTATGTGTTCTGAATTGAAATGGCTTATAGGTTTCGACAGAGTAACGAGGGATAAATATATAGCAATGTAAGCTTTAAAGGCTCTAGCGATCAAATGAATGCTTAAATCATGTCTCTTGAACTATCTCACCTCGGATTTTGCCTCAGGTTTTCCCCAATCAGGTTCTAGAATCCTTAAAATTGTCATGAATTTGATAATTATCCTTAAATCAATTAAATAGCTATACATTGAGTCTACGTGCTCATGCAAATTAGGATCCAAAATAACTTTTACCAAAACAACATGCCAAGCACACATAATACACATAAATGTGCATTACATTTGACCTCGAAAAACAACTAGGGGATAATATCATCATCGATTACTGGCCCAAATGAACTCACAACTCAGTACTGGACAATACAACTACAAACATAAACACATCGAACACTAAACAAGCACGCATACAATTAAATAATAAAACATAATATCATACTACACATTACCCCCAAACTTAAAACCGACAGTGTCTAGAATATCTCAATCATCAATCTCAACATTTGAAATAAAACATACTGATGAAGGGAGTTTAGAACACGTACCTGGAAGGAAAGAGAATCTCGCCTCCAAATCAAGTTGTTAGTGATAGATCTAATTTATTTTTGACTTGGGTTGCCTCCCAAGAAGTGCTTGGTTTATTGTCCTCGGCTTGACATGGAGAAGTGCTCATCAAAGAGCGGCTTCTGCCCAAAGTAAATGTCGTACAACACCACATATGGGTCTTGGTTTTGGATGCCCTCAAGCTTGGCGAGATTTGGCATTAATCGACTTGAGCTTTTAACTTGACTCAACTCATTTTCTTGTGCTTAGGAAGCATGAATGTACTGAGCTAGAAACAAGGTAGAATATGTGAACCACATCGGATCCTCATAGATGTGATTGTCTTGGATCGAGGGTGGCATCACCAATTGGATTTCAAACGGTAAAAAATCACAATTGTTAACATGGGATTCTTTATTGCTAATCCACACTTGGGTTTTCTCCTCATTAGCATGATCGTCTTCGATCTCACCCAAGTACCTTCCGTTTGCATTCGGTTCGTCATGGTTTCACATGATATGGCTTGTGTATCTCCCAGTACCACCGCGTCTAACTCGGCCTCAACATAGCATATAAGCTGACCGATTTGCGTATGAAGAGACATTATGGTAGCATCAATTTCGGCACATATCGTCTCAATATTGTCAAGACGATCCTCGTGCTCGTTGAGTCGATCATGTGTTTCCCGCAAAAACGTCTGAGTCTCCCCTACAACTATGGAGAACATTTCTTCCAAGCCGGGGAAAGACTCTACATCTTAAACCGGAGTGTCAATCCATGGTGCTGTGGTGGTGAAACTATCTTCCAAGCTTTGGTAGCTTGTTGCATAATTGCAACAGTGATAATCATAACCGGCCATGTCTTTCATCAACCAATAGGCTTCGTCCGCGGTTAGTTGGTTGAAAGAGGTGGTACCGTTTCCTCATTCAACCAACGTTCTGGTTGCGACTAGTAATCCATAGAGAAAGTTCAGTAGTTGACACTCTCTCGGGTAACGATGATTCGAAAACCAGATTAGCAACTTCTTGTAACGATCCCAAGCACAATAAAATGGCTCGGAATCTCATTGCAAGAAATGCAAAAGTACCTGTTGATCTAACATCTTCAAATACCCTACAGGAAAAACAAAAACAAAACTACAAACAAAAATTTTTTTAAACAAAAGAAATGCCTAAATTAAAATTAAGTCATTTACTCACAATATCAACAACAATCTAAAAACTAATCCCCGGCAACAACACAAAAAACTTGGTAGCACATAAATAACGTCACTACTTTTACTGCAAGTGTACAAGTCAAGTTTTAATAGAGTAGAAAGAGTAAGGGTTCTCGTATCCACAAGGATTGGTGTAGATTATCGTTGAGTAACGTAATTGTTATAACCTAATTTTATTTAGGTGATAAAAATATAGTTTTTGTTATAAAATATACTAAACTAAGTTAATTAAACTAATTATACTAATATACTATAATACTAATATCAAGTTTACAGGAATTGCCTTGGGATTAACTTTGTTCACTTAAACGTGTTCATTTCAATCTAGTTTATATTAATGACGTTCATCCTGTCCGATAATCTCGGTATCGAAATCTCATTCACTACCTTTCCCAAGTGTAAAGTGAATGAATATGTGACTTCGTATTAACGTCAAAATTCCTCTTGAGCATCTATACGACACTTGGTCACATGAGTCTCGCCCCAACTTCACGGATTGTACACTTTCTAACTCCCTCTTGGGTTATTAGATCATCACGTTGTGTTTAAACCCTAATCCGAATTCGGGGTTACCTCTCCCGAGTGTCAAACCCTGTATTCTCAGTATATCATAACAAGCACATAAACGTAGAATAATGACAAACACAATCAGATAAACATGAACAACTATTAACAAAATATCGATTTTATATAAATAACGTTTACATGAAGTTAATTAATCCCTAGACAATATCTGTTTAGCTACACATGAACATAGCCCTATATACAACTAGAAATAAGCTAAACGTATTCAAAACATTCTACCAAACTAAGAATAAAAGAGAAAAATGAGGAGACTAGCCATTATCTGAAGATCCGATGCTAAAATCGCTCCGATAACGCTTCCTCCTCTTGGCCTTGATGATCTTCTCTTGGTTGAATGGCCTTGGAGCTCTCAAGACTCCCAAAAACATCTCCCATGCATTTGGGGAAGAAGAGACGATATTTGTAGGATTTAAAATATCTAAAATATCTTAAAAGATCTGGCTCTGACGGCTACAGCGGTGGAGAGGTTGATAGGTTTCTGGTGGGTGATTGCTACAACGGTGGAGCTGTCTCTATTTTGACCATTGTAGTGGTGGTTTCACTGCTGCAGTAGTGGAGGTTTCAACAACTCTCTATATTTTCACCGCTACAACGGTGGATACAAGTTCAGGATATTGATATTTTTGTCTTTTTTCTCTACCATTCTTCCATTGACTTGCTCGTTTGTGGACTGTTTTAGTCAATTTTCACCCCAAATACTTGATTTATAACAAAATAAATAAAAGCGTATTAAAACATAATAAAACGCTATAAAAATATTCGAAAACTACCAAAATCGACTTGAGAATAAATTGATAAATTATACCTATCAGCTACTTCGCTAACGGGATGTTGCCTGGGGACCAAGTTGAAGCCAGGAAAATGCAATACTAAGTTGCAAGATTTGTTCTTCTCGATGGAATTTTATATTGTAGATTCTTCTCTGGCCCCTACTTCAGATGTGTCCAACCTAAGGAGGTTAAATACGTAATGAGAGAAGTCCACAAAGGCATCTGTGGCAACCACTTGGGGGTAGGTTATTAACCCAAAAACTACTCTGGCACAGGTACTATTGGACAAAGATGCTTGAAGATGCGGGAGAGTTCATGAAGAAATGTGATAAGTGTTAGAGGTTTTCCGCACATCCTTATGCAACGTTGACCGAGTTAGTACCGATAACCAGCCTATGGCCCTTCGCCTAGTGGGGCATCAACCTCCTCGGCCCTTTCCCTTAAGGAACTGGCCAGGGAAAATTCCTCGTTGTTGCCATTGACTATTTCACCAAATAGGTGGAAGCTGAGCCACTTACCAAGATCACCAAGCAAAAAAATATGAGATTTCGTGTGAAAAAACATAATCTGCTGATTTGGCATCCCCAGGGCTATCGTCTCGGATAACAAGAAGTAGTTTGACAACGATTTGTTTGCCAAGCTCTGCTCCAGGCTAGGTATCAATACCCATTTCTCCTTCCCTATCCATCCCCAATCTAACATTCAGGTCGAGGTCACCAACCGGACCATTCTGCAGAATCGAAAGACAAGGTTGGAAAAGTCTAAGGGGTTGTGGGTGGAAGACCTTCATCCCATGCTATGGGCCTACTACACAACAACTTAGACCCCTATTGGTGAGACCCATTTTTGTGATGACCTTCGGGTCTGAAGCTGTCATCCCGGTTGAAATCGGTCTGCCTTCACAATAGACTACAACTTCATTCGATCAAGTTGATAACGAAGTAGGTCTGACCTTGAGTTTAGATCTATTGGAAAAAAAAGAAAAGAAAAAGAGCTTGGGTACACCAGCCTGCTTATCAGCAGAGAGCAGCTCGATATTACAACAGAAGGGTCCGACCTCATCCTCAGGAAGGTCACTCTGGACACCAAGAACCAGAATTCCAGCAAGCTTGCTTCTACCTGGGAAGAACCTTATCGGGTTACCAAAATAGCTCGGCCTGGCACATACGACTTGGAAACCGAGGAGGGGGTGCCCTTGAGATGCCATTGGAACACCAAACACCTGAAGTGCTACTATCCAAGAGAGGAGGCATCTCCCTAGACTTGTGGAAGTTTTGATTTTCCCAAACTTGTTATGAATTTCTCATTCAATGGAAGAGGTGTTTGGTTCAAAGTATTCTCCTATCTCCAATCTCCAAATCTACATAAGTACGAAGGCGAAGACGAGCTGCCCTCCAACAGATCTCCATATGAAGACGTAGACGAAGATGAGCAGCCCTTCGACTCATCAAGGGCAAAGACGAGCTTTCCTATATCCGATCTCCATAGAACGACATCTTGATGAACATCATCGATGGTAATAACCAGCTCGCTACACAGGTTGGTAGTGTTAGCCCGAGGGCTGACCGCTTCATCTACCGATGGCGTTACACCAATCGAGACTGAGGACCTAGCAGTTAAGAATCCACTCCCTCACAGTTGAGTTAAGCTTAGGCGACCTAAATGGATGATGTTTCTGTAAGGGGAATTGAGATAACTCAAAAGGGCTCAAGAACGTGCTTGATGACGGAGAACTCACCTATGACCAACCGTGTGAATCCACTAAGGTGTTGAAGTCTGTGGTCCAAGAGGACCTTACTTGGATCAGACCCTTTCCAATAAGCTGACCGCATGAGCACGGCCAAACCGAGCTCTTCAAGTCGACTAGGGGGCAGGACGGTCGAGAAAGGGTAAAGGCTGAAGGACTAACCTGATCTTCTGCACTTGAGTGAGATCACGTCTCCTAGTGTGGGGCATCTAGTAGAAGCTCAAATTCTTCCCAGTGCTCTACTTGATTGAGGTATGACCTCCGATTGGGTTGTCCTAAACCCAAAACATTTCAGGTAAAAATAGCTCAGCACTAGAATCAAGGCCGGTATAAAACTTAGTCGGTTCTTAAAAATTTCACACTTAGGCATCTGAATGAAAAACTTTGCTGCAAGGTGTCCAGAAGTAGCCGAGCTGATTGGAAGCGTCCCGTCGACCTGATGTCACAAATCAGTTTCGTCATACTGCTCGGGCAAAAGGGGCCAAAGTTCTTTGCAAAAAGCCCAAGTGACCAAAAATCACCAATTTGAAGGCAGACATTGAGCCCTCCGAATTTGAGGCCGGTATGACTGTTCCTTTACAATTACTTATCTGGTTAAGTTTTAGTTATTACGTAGCGATGTCCAAGCTGATTCACCACTTTACAAAGAAGCTAATTGAGGTAGGTTACGTTTATTAATATGAACTATGATTTTATTCGTGCAAGTATGTAAAGAAGGCCGACCAAAAAATCAGATAATAAGCATACAATAAGATCAAACAAGATTGAAAAACATTTGTTCATTCATTCATATATATATATATATATATATATTACAAAAATTGGGGCAAAAGCCCACCATTACAAAGCCTACTCTGGGTTGAAGTAAAAGGGGAAAAAAAAAAAAAAAGTTGGAAGTTTTGATTTGGTGCTGGGCTGATGAAGAGCTATTCAAGGGGCCAACCCAACTTGAGTTTTGCCACCAGAAGAGGGTTCGGTTTGGCCTCCAGTACTAGCGCTGGGCCAGGCGTGGCTGTCCTGGGCACCCCAAATCTTTGAGAGATCAAACTCCATTCTTATCTTCTTATAGTCCACCTTAGGGAACTAGCGCCAGATAAAGTTAATTGCTTTCCTAAAGTCCATCTTCATCACTGCCGCCCCGATCTTGGTCTCAAGGTCCTTGTAGTCCTGGCTGTTCTTCTAGGATTCTACAACACCAACCCTAGCCTGCTCGACCACCCTCTCTTGATCGACATTAATTTTCTTGAGCTAATTGAGAATTGTGTTGGATTACTTAATTGCCTGATTGGCCTGGGCCTTGTGATTGTTAGCTACCTTGGCCAAGGCCTCATTGTCTTTCAGTAGTTTCTTCATCATCTTCTTTAACTGCTCGACCTCTACTCATCTCTTCTCCTCCATCTCCTCCATCTTGCTCAGCCTCTCTAGGGCTACATTACGGCTATCGATCAATTTGGTCTTCTCTGCCTCCTAAGTGTCGGACTTCTTACTAGCCCGGTAGAAACATAGCCCCAACTCTACTACCGAGTAGAGGACTTGCATAAATAAAGGGTTGAATAGGATGAATAGGATGAAAAATGAAAAACATAAAGTCCTAAAATATTATCGGGATGAGGATGTACCGACAAGAGATCCTTGTATAGGTCAGAGGCAAGTCTGCAGTTGGACTTCGTGCTCAACTGGCCCTGATCTTTTAGTGGTGTGATCTTGTAAATAAAGTTAGGGAGGGTGGCCGGTGTGTCCAGGATATTTTGGTCGAGCTAGAGGCCGGTGTCCACCATGAACGTCTTTATCAGCCTTTGCTGGCTTTTCCCTCGACTCCTTTTCTATGGCTCAACCGCCACCTGTATCGTGCTTGCCTTCCGTTTTCCCTTATCTTTCATCTCCACCAAGGCCGGGCTCGCCGCATTTGCAGGCACCATCGTAGTCATTTTCAGGACCGGGGTCGTAGGTCGCCTTGGCATCGCAGTTATGCTCGTTGGTGTCGACCTTGTAGGGGCCACCTATAGGACTGCTCGAGCGGAGAGGTTGGCCGGTGACGACCTCGCTGGTGTCGCTTGGACGGAAACCTTTTTCGCAACCTACTAAAGGCCCCCCCCCCCCCCAGCAGCCTCCTCCTTAGTCTCGTCCACGGCCAACCTCGCCATCGCTTCAATGTCCATAAATGCACGTAAATTGGCTGTCATTAGTCACAATAAGAAGAAACTCCAAGTATGAAAGAATTATCGAGCAGGGATTAGTCTACTTACTGTTTTTAGAACTTATCTTCAAGACTGGCAGTGGCAGGGATGCATTACTCCAAAAGTACATGTTGTATAAACACGACGTAAGCAACGCCCTGACATAGTTGAATTTTGTGCTTACTACCCGATCTCTCAGCCCGACAATCTCAGTGCTCGGCTTGTTATTCTTCGGGACTGAGAAAACAAAATAGAAGACAAGTTATATGAGAAAACCGAGAACTAGAGTCAAAGTGACACCAGGCTGTTAGACTTACCTACGGTCCCCTAGTGCATCTAGACCGAGTATTCCATCTCGTCCACTGTCGAGCCAAATTCCCATCCATTCCCTCCGAAGAAAAATAAGTTGGGCTTCCAGTCTTTGATAGAGTCAATGTAGTCGGTAAGGAATTTCTATCGGGTTGTTATGTAGCACCAGTCCTTTCCACTAGGCATCGACTTCTCTAGGTAGATAGACCGGAATAACTCCAGGTTCGGTTCAATACCCTTAGCCATGTAGATAACAAGAAAGGCCACCACCATGCGCATGCTGTTGGGCGCGAGCTGCGATGGACATAGCCTGAGGTCCCAGCAGACATCCTGTACCCAAGGATGAATTGGGAAGCACAGATCGCCTAATAGCTACTCTTCATATACTGTGATGTACCCCTTGGGGAGGGCACAAACATGATCATCCTCCCCGGGAATTAACGTGTCCACAGTGCTGGAGAAGGCGTATGTATAATGGAGGGTCCTCACATCCTTTTCCGACAGCTCGGATTCCATTTTCCAGACTAAGGCGTCCTATGGAACCTCTCATATTAGCCGTTCGGAGGATAGACAGACCCCTAAGGCCCAACCCGACATGGATGGATAGGCTACATTCTCTACATCTTCTGGGGTGCACAGACCCTCAATATCAAGCTCCACGGCAGAACTCGTGTCTAGTTGAACATCGACACCCCCAGAGGATCCCGCTTTGCTCTTCGCCCTCCTATGATGAGAACTGCTGGCTTCACAACAAGACTAAGAGGTCCCCACTCCGGCAGCTCTGCGGGCTCTCTCAGAAGAAGAGGTTGTCCATTCGATAATCACCTCTGGTCTATCGACCTCAATAGCAGACAAGCTGAGCTCGATTTTCTGAATGGGGGATTCAGCTCTAGTCCTCTCGGATTCATATGGGTTGTACCTTGGTAAATAAGACTCAGACATGTTTGGAGAAAGAAGAGAGAGAGTACCATACTCTAAGGTCGGGTGGCACTTTCACTAATACTTTGGTGAGAAGAAAAATAAGAGAAATGAAGTGCCTATTTATAGGCGGTTCGAGAAGTTAAAACGTTGCGATAATCGGACGGCGGTTAGAGTTTCAATCCGCGCGTTGTCAGGCCACGTGTCGCACATCTGGTTAAAGTGCCAATCAAACTTCTTACGGAAGCCAAAAAAACGTCAGCTAAGCTAATTTTCGGTACGGAATTGTTCCGAGAAGCCGAGCAGAATCACCCCCAGCCTAGATCTCGGTTCTCCAATAAACCATGATCAGAATCCTAAGCGTCTCATGTTCTATTTCAACGCTAAGGTTTGGGGAGCAACTGATGTAGGTAAAATTCCACTGCCGCCACGTGTTCACCACCTAGACCAGAAGTGCCACGTCTCCAACACCCTAACATAAGATGTCCTGGTGAGCTCGATTATTCATTAAGCTCGGCATCCCCTCAGGTTGGTAAGCATGGAGGACTTGAGCCAATCGCCAAGTAAGAAACCCCAACGCTCTCCTCAAATATCGCCAAAGACGGAGAGGTCGGTACAACCATTTCGATCTCTACCTCGGTGCTCGAGCCAGTCTGATATTCCCAACATGCTTGGCCCATAAGCTTCTCCATTAGCGTACAAGGGCCTAAGCCCAGGCCCATAGCTCTAATCTTTCATACACTCTCCACGTGCCTAACTGATTAGGACGGATAACCGAGCTTAAGACCCTAATTTTCGAGATACTAATGACGTCCTTGCCTATAAATAGAAGGCTTTGCCAAGCCATTCAAGAGGTTGCAAACTTGAGGTAACGACTTTGTTTTATCCAAGCCACTACTTTTCTTCATCCCAAGCTCTTATTCTCACGTCAGAGGGGACACTCTGGGCACACCTGGTTAGTCCTGTGTGCATGTATAGCCTAGAAGGCCAGGCTGGACAACGCTCCAGCAGCTCGGACATGTGTAGGATGAAGCTCCAGAACGATTGAAGATTCTAGTCCACCATAAGTCAACTTCCAGATCAGCTCCATCTCTCCACGTCAGTAGTGACCGGATCATACTGTTGGTTGATCCAATTTTCGACACTAACATCACCAAACTGGTCAACATGATCAAAATATAAAATATGGCTTAAATAATAAATAATAAATATTAAATATACAAAATGCATTAAATAACAAAGCTAAATTTTACTTTGCATCGCTAAATTTTAATGTGGTTGCACATTGCTCTATAATGTTTGAAGTTTTCATATTGAACCTCAATGTTCAAATTTTGTCTAATTGTTCCAATCGACCTGAAACGGTCAATTTCATCCACGTGCATACACACTGGCAATAAAAGCGAACGAAACTACGTAATTAGGAAAATCAAACTAAATGCGCACATTAAAAGTCAATATTCAAAAATTAAAAGATTACGGAGCAAAATGTGATCACCTCCAAACTTTAAGGGCACAATAAAAAAGAATTATGATTATTATTAAATAGAGAAGAAAAGATTCCGGAGGCATAACAAAAATCACAGGATTTTCCATTGAAGATGTCGGGCGACCGGCATTTGCATGACGGACAATGTCACTGAGAACAAAAACAAATGTGGTCACCAAACGCGACCTTTAAACATTTTCCATGGCACCATTAATTTGTCAGCAACCTCTTAACACATAGCAGAGAGAGGTACACAAGATAATCAGTGATGGAGAGGTTCAATAATTTACACTGATTTGATTCTATCGGCCATAGTGGGGGGCAAACGGATCATAATGCCTTCAAAATTGTTCAGTCCATTTGCAAAAGTACATACATTTACAAACAACACCAAAGCATGGGAACAAATTATAAAAATAAAAAGAGAACAATTATTGCATGACCAGTTTCACCATTCAAATTTCCACATTTTTTTTCTTCATTACTTGTTCAGCCCAATCAAGATAATCTATTAAAACTGTCATACGTATTTGGCACAATGCGTTTTACAAGTTAAAATTATTAAAAAAATTCATTTTTTTTTTATTATGATTGAACATATGCAACGGAAGATTGTCAACAATCTAACCAAATTCCCTTTTTTCCCTACAAATTTAACTAAATTATAATCTGTACCAATCAAATGAGGGCATTAACCAGCCACACATTTCTGTGGGGTCACCTCACTGCACGGATCAATTTCTAATTTTTTTTTCTAACCTTGTGTGATAATGAATAATTTTTTTTTTAATTAACATAATACTATGCATGTACAAATTGACTATGTTACTCAAGAGTTTGGTCAAATTTGATACCATTCATGAAATATTTAAAAATCAAAAATTGCAACACAACATTATTATTCTAACCGGTAGGAGATTCCAACTTAAAAGCACACGATACGAGTGGAATAGTCCATTTCACTTATGCAGTGGTTTTAACAATCTCATATGATCGTTGTGTGACAAGAATATAAAATTCTCCCTTAAGTGCAACCCACGGTTTGTATGAATGATTTAACTACGAGTGAATGGTGAACAATCTAAATCCTTGGCTTGCACAGATGATTTGACTGCGAGAGAAGAGAGGCGAATTCTTATAATCTTGGCTCTGATACCATTACAAGAGGTTCTAACTTAAATCATATGGTTTGAAGTGAAACAACTCATTTGACTTATATTGTAATTTAGGCACCCCTAAGGATGAATGGGAGATAGGAATCTCACAATAATAAATAAAAATTTGACCCCATTTAAAAATATTTTGACTCCGCCATTGCATCAACACGTATTTAACACCTGCAGAAAAATTGGTTGAACCTGTTCAGAAGGGCCAAGTAAACTGCACTGTGGAATTTCAACATGCGAGATGAAGTGAAATTTGGTGGTCCAAATGCAACAAATTTTATAACTAAGAGGTGCAAAGTGTAATTTAGTGTATAAATTATAATGCCAAAATTAGCTAAATAGTTTGCTCGGTGAGCCGACAATAATCAAGTCCATGATTGAATCATGAAGTGTACGCTCATATATGACTACTTGTATAGATTCCAGAGTCCCTTTGTCCTATAACATTCATTTGATTTGGATACGTTCAGATAATTCTAAGAGACATCAATTTTTCAAGAATTTTGAAGACCAAAATAAAAGATATGTAGGGTTGGCCTGCGGACTAATCATCAAACTATTCATTATGACAAATCCTTAACATTTGTCTTTCCACATTGTCAGCAAGCAACCAGTGTCCTCAGCTCGGTAATACATTATATAGTTATTTATCTCCCTTATCTTTTTGCCATTAACCAAAAATCTCTCGTCACTCTTTAACTTATCGGTCTACCGGATAGCTTAAAACACTGAAAATCACCATCCTGAATGAAGCTGTCAACCATTCTCTTGGGCGGTCAACCGTTCATTCCGAAAAATCATTTTTTCTTAATTTTCAGGCATTTGCTTGATCGAATACTTAGAAAAATCATTTGATCACATAAATTTAACACTTATAACTATTTTAAAAATATTTCAAATTAAATTTAATTGTCATGCGTGATCCTAATTGGGTTGCATTAAGGGTTTAAGAATATTTGAATTATTTACCTAGAAATACACACAAAAAAGAACTTGCTAAAAAAATATTTTATATCTTCATCGCAATCATCTCGATCTTTATCATTTCTCTTCATAATTTTTATCATTCAAGCACCAGAAATAAAATCTGAAATACTCCATAAACACATTAGTTTCTTAAAATATCAATGTTAATTGGTTCATCAAAACATTTATGGTCAATAATCTCCATATTTTTTATGATGATAATTAATTTTGATATTTTCTAAAAAAATTTATATAACCACTTTCCTCTTGAATATGAGGTTGGGTGTTGTTCAATTTAAAAACTAAAATGAGAAAACTATTTCAAAATTATACAATGAGAATTTAAGAACTTTCCAAGATATGCAAAAATTTCCATTTCTATCCTTAGTAAAAACAAACATAAAAACATCATTTTCTCTCCCCCATGTTATCTAAAAAATTGGGGTAAGTGAATCAAAACATCAGAATGATATACCTATTATAAAACAATTTTCATGATTTAATTTTGGAAATATCAATCTAATCTATGTAAACATCATCGTGCTTAGCCATTCCCGAACCCCGATTGATTTTTGAAAATTGTTCTTTTGCCAAAGGTTTTATGAATATGTCAGTTAATTGATCTTGTGTGTCGACATATTCAAGAG
Organism: Eucommia ulmoides; assembly: GCA_016647705.1. Lineage (NCBI taxonomy): Eukaryota > Viridiplantae > Streptophyta > Magnoliopsida > Garryales > Eucommiaceae > Eucommia > Eucommia ulmoides. Next base: position 48,145,613 of record CM028339.1, on the reverse strand, counting down.
AAATACCATCCCCTTGAATGTGAGCTCGAATAAAATGGAGACAAATCTCAATGTGCTTAATACGTGAGTGTCGCGTAGGACTTTTACTAAGACATATAGTACTTGCTTTATCACAATAAATCAAAACCCCTTCCATGCAAACACCAAAATCATACAACAATTGTTTTATATATAGAACCTGTACACAACAGCTACCAGCTACCATATACTTAGCTTCAGTAATGGATAAGGCAATCGAGTTTTAATTCTCACATAACAAAGAAACGAGTGCATGACCTAGAAAATTACACGAACCACTAGTGCTTTAAAGCTCAACTTTGTGACCAGAAAAATCAGCATCGGAGTAACTAATTAAAGTGAAATTACTCTCCCTAGGATACCATTATCCTAGATCACATATTCCTTTAAATATCTAAATATTCTTTTAACAATCGTTAAATGTAACTCTTTTAGACAACACTGAAATCTTGCACACAAACAAACACTAAACATGATGTGAGGTCTATTAGAAGTAAGACATGAGAGACTACCAATCATACCTCAATATGTCTTTTAATTCATTCTCTTACACCTATCATCTTTATCAAGTTTAGTTTCCGTCGCCACGGGAGTTTTGTATTCTTCAACAGTTTTGAAGCCATACGTATTGTGTAAGGGCATGTTTGATAACCACTTAAAAATTAAGTACGGAAAATTTAAGTACTTAATTTTAAGTACTGAAAATATCAGAAGGTTGTTTGATAAAATTGTACTGAAATTTAAGTACTGAATTTTTTTTATTTGTTTGATAAGTACAAAATTTGTATGCTAAAAATTATTTAATCTACATAACTACCATTGAATCACATAATATGGGGAAAACAAAAAGATCGAGACCAAAACAATAAAATTAAGGTGCCATTTAAAAAAAAAAATTATATTAAAATTAAAAGTAAAAATTAACCCAAAAATATATAAATATTATGTATTTTTTTATGCAGTTTGATTGTTTAGATCAAATTATAACAATAATTTAAATATAAAATAAAATTAAAACCCTAAAATAATCCAAAATTAATTAAATTCTCATTAAACTTAACCCTAATTAAACCCTCATATGGGATCAAGAGTAAAATAGTCAAAATATAATTTTTTAAATAAAAACTAATGGAGTGCATTAAGCAAAATAAAATAAGTGAAGGGGTCTTGGCTTAATTTTTTACTCATATTTTGACTTAATTTTTAAGTTAACTTAATTAATTAAGTAATACTAATTGCAATTATCAAACAAACTTAATTAATTAAGTACTTAATATACTCAATTTTAAGCACTTTTTTTTTTTTTTTTTTTTTTTTTTTTTTTTTTTTATCAAACGTGCCAACTCTTTGACATACTTGGCTTGGTTGACAAAAATCCCTTCCTTAGTTCGTAAAAAATTTCAACTCACCCATAAATTTGGACTAATAGGATGTCTGTATCAGTTTATTTAATCAAAAAATTAATATCACTAAGTCCATGTTGAAAATATTTCTAAATTAAATATCTACTTAGTCTCTCATACTAGGCTTTAGGAGCTTGTTTAAGATCATACAATTCTTTACGTAACTTAAAAACATGATCAGGAAGTTTATCATTTTGAAACCTGGTGGTTGTTTGACGTAAACCTCTTCAGCGATAAAAACGTTTAGAAAATAAATTTTGACATCCATTGGAAATAATTTAAATTCACGAGAACAAGTAAAAGTTAACAACATTCTTACAACTTCTAATCTAGCAATAGGTGCATAGGTGTCATCATAGTCTATGCCCTCTTTCTGATTATAATCTTGTGCTACTAATCTTGATTTATTTTTAATTACTGTACCCGTTTTATCCTTTTATTGTGATATACCAATATAATGTCAATAACAGGATGAAAATCAGGTCTAGGAACTAGAGGTCATACTTTGTTTCTCTCAAATTGAAGTGATTCCTCTTGCATGGATGAAATCCAAGATTCATCTATTAAAGTTTCAACAATACTTTTAGGTTCAATTTGAGAAAGAAATGCAAGATTAATAACATCTCTAACTGAAGACCAAATAATTACACCATTTTTGAAGCTGCCATAAATTTATTTACCAAATGATTTGTAACAATATTTATAGCTCGTGGAGTAGTTAATTGCTCATTCAGTGGCAACTTTTCAAGAAGATCTAATGACTCTTTTCTAGATTTAATTTATCAATCCTTCCATTTTGTCATTGTATCGCTTTGGCCCAAAAATATTTAGGAAGGTTATTTCTATTAAGCATAGTCCTGGACATATCCTCAAGCGCCCTATTTTTCCTTTTAGCAACTCCATTCTGTTGTGGAGTTCTAGGAGAAAAACAATTGTGAGAATATCCATGTTCATCGCAATAACTAGGAATATTATCATTTTTTATCTCTCTACCTCTATCATTATGGATGTTAATGATGCAAGACTGACGCGCCCCAGATTTTTCTAGTGAATGACAACACCAATTGAGCGCTAGTGTTATATTTGGAATCCTATTCATTTTTTTATAAAACAACTCATCATTTTGAAAATACTTTTGGATAAGATTTATTTTTTAAAACAATTTTAGAAAAAGCATGTTCAAGAGCTTTTCTTAGGCTTCAGTTTTGAACTATTTTACTTGGACCAAATATTTTGTAAAAGATTGAGAGTCAAAATGGTTTTCAAAGGGTATGCTAGGTCACCAATTTTTTTAAAGAAATTAAAACTTGTTTGAAATGGAATCAAATTTGACTCAAAATGGTCTTAACTAGATTATTCTTTAGGTTTGGAGGTTTGTTATGCTCGGGGAAGGTGTTAGGCACCTCAAGACACCTGTTCGAAAATGATATCTTAGTGTCTAAGTATTTCAAATCAAATCAAGTCCAAATTTTATTTGATTTGGTTGGTTAACATGATCTATTTCTCTTATTTTAATTTGTTATAACGTATACATGGAGTAAGGATAACTGTTCACCCAGTGAACTACCCAAGAGGAGGGGGTGAATTGGATAGATAAAAAATTATCAGAGAAAATACTTCAAAAATTCAAATAATTAATTTTAATCCTAAATTAATTATTATCTTTATATAATAGGGGAATTATAATATCAATTAGGTGCACATCAAACAACAAAAATAAATAATGAAAAGTAGAAGCACACTAGAAATTTATACTGGTTCACCAAGTTACTTTTAGCTAATTCAGTCCCTTGAGCTCCACGGAGAGTCGCACCCACTAAACTCAAGATTCCTTTAAAGGTAGGAATCAAACCCTCACAAAGATTGTTTTCGCAGGCTCAGAATCAACCTTTATAAATTCCTTTTCACAGGCTCAGGAATAACCTCTGCATTTTACAAGTTTAATAATAACCTAATTCTTTTTATACCATAGGTTAAAGAATTAAAACCTTACAAACACTCCAAATATCCTTTACCTGATAAGGATTGAATTGTTACAAAATTTCTCACAAATCAATTCAATCAAGGAAGAATTACTACCTCCATCTCTTTATAAGAAGAGACTGAAACCAGTTACCCTCAGATTAAATACTTTCAATAGTATTGAATCCGTTACTCAACTCACCAATTACAAATTGATAAGTGATTTTTCTCACTCAGAGCTTCTACCACCCCAAATAAATTAGAACTCAATTAATATCCCAAAACTAGTAATAGAAAAGTGAGATATTCAAAATTTAATTTTAACAAAAATTGGATAGCACGTAATTAAGCACGTAATCAGATTTATTCAAGAAATTATTTCAAACATATCTTTCAATAAAAAATCATAAAACAATTTCATAGATCAAATTCCAAATATAATTTATCAATCAATTAATAGAAAGTAATTTGAAAAGATCTCACCCGAAATCCACCGAAAGAATAGTGATAGCAATGAAACTTCAGATTGATAGCAGCAATAATCCACAACAAATAATTCTTAAGAATAACTCTCAGAAAAGATCTTACAACTCAATCAATATGATTACTCTTAGAAAGCTCAATATATTTCTCTTGATATCTCTGTCTAATATTAAAAATGCATGTGTATATAAAAAAGAATAAAATAAGCTCTCTAACAGCTAGTTCCTACTTGTTATGACATTTAATTGCTTTTATAGACCCCTTATATCATTAAGACTTCATCCTAGTTCAAATCACTTAATTATTATTTTTAAACTTCTCAATTAAGTCCCCCAAATATTTTTCAATCACAATTAAATAGGATGGAAAGAATTACATGTGCCAAATTGAGAAATATTCAAACTTAATAAAGCATATCTATAGATATATCATAATATATGTTACATATATCAAATAACATTAAATCTCTAATATATCTCGTTAATCTTAACCATAAAATGGCTAGTAGCGACTACTTTTAGAATAAAATCCAGAATTCCACAAAATCTTGAAACAGTGCCATAAGTCGACTTACCAAGGATCACCGGTCGACCACTCGATTCAGGATGTAGCAAAGCCAAAAATCCATCGCTCATTGGTCGACCTAGCTGTCGACCTAGAGATTCAGAGATATTTGATAGGTGTAAAATACCTATATATTTCTAAATTGGATTTGGTAGTTTTCAAGTATTTTATTTATAATTAATTGATTTTTAGTTTGTTTTTATATAATTCAGGTGTAGGGATGCAAACAAGAGGCAAACGAGCGAAAACGGTTGAAAAATTGTGAAAATGTGCAAAGCTGGTGCAGGTGCTGTAACTTCAAGCCTATTCTTGACTATGATGAAATCCGATTTTGGAACAACTCAAAACTTGGAAGTTGTATAGATCTCTCTTATATTTCCATAGGTTTTTAAATCACCTCAATTGGAGTTCGGACGAAGAAGTTACAGCCAAAACAATAAAGTGTGTCACGGCTAAGGCGGAAATAACTTCGCCTAGGGGAAGTAGCAGCAGAAAGTTAACCGACTTAACTTCGCCTAGGAAGAAATTCCTTCACCTAGGCAAAAATCCGGCAGCACTGAGATATTTTCTGAGATATTTTGAACCCTTGTGCCTATTTATATCATTTCTCCCACTTCCTTTATGATGCTTCGATGTTTTGAGAGCCCTTTTCACCATACATAGGATTAGATAATTTAGTAGTAGATTAGATTAGTTTTAGGAAGTGTTCTTGGCCAAATCGTGAAGAGCTAAAAGAGGAAGATCATCAATGGAGAAGAGGAAGCTCCGGAGGATTGTTCTTTGGCGAAAGTGGACTACTCTACTTAGAGATTTGATTTTTCTTTCCTAGTTTCCATCTTTGTACTTAATGTTTATTATTGATGTTGATGATCTCATCTTGATTTAATATTGTAATGGCTAAGATCATGTTAGTTTAGTTAGATATTAGTTAGGGTTAGATATAATTCATGTAAATATCTCTTTGATTGAATATAAGTTATTTTGATGGTTTGTTATCCGATTCCAATTGTGTTTACCGTTATTTCACGTTTATTATGCTTATTACGATAAACTGAGAATACGGGATTTGACACTCGGGAGAGGTAATCCCGGATTCGGATTAGGGATAAACACAACGCGATGATCCAATAACCCAGGAGGGAGTTGGATTGTGTGCAATCCATGAGGTTGGGTCAAGACTCATGTGGCTATGAATTCGGAAAGGCATTTGAGGGGGACTTCGGTGTCAATTCGAAGTCATGTATTTGCTCGCTTTTCACTCAGAAGAGGGAGAAAGTGAGTTATAGATACCGAGATTGTTGGATGTGATAATAACCGTTATTGATAACTAAACTAAGCCAAATAGGTACTAAGTGAATAAAATCGATCCCTAATTAATTAGTGTAATTAGAATTAATCCTTAGGAGTAGTTTTAATTAGTTTAATTTAAATATTAAATTGAATCGTCAGGATAATATGTGACTACGTAAATTGCGATACTTAATTATTCACACTTTCCCTGTGGACACAATACCCGATCTTAACATAATCACTATATTAAAATTTTGACCTCGTATACTTGCGAGTGTAAGTAACGGTGTATTTCACGCGCTACCAGTTATATTTCTGGTCACAGATCGACCACCCTGTCTACTTATCGATTTAGAGAGTTCACATTTTAAGTTCAGGTCGACCTACCTATCGACTGAGAGATTCAAAGACTTTATCTTCTATACTCTGGTCGACTTACCTATCAACTTGTTAATGTGGGGATCCTCTTCTAAATTCGTTTTTAATTCATTCTCATTGACGTTTTTGCCCCTTTAACCGATTTATTTTCTCGATTAGTTCCACTAAATACTTAAATTCAATTTTTATCAATTATTAATATTTGTTTTTCAATTACACATAGGAGTAAATAATTTAACTAATTAGGATCCTATAAAAAATACACATATTTATAAAAATTATTTTGTATTGTGTGTGATCCTAATTGAGATATTAAGAGTTGAAATTTAATCTGAATTGTTTTCTTTAGATTCTTCAAATTCTTTAACCTCTTAATCCTTTATCATCTTTGTCATAATCTATTAGCATCCATTCATTACTTGTCATCATATCTTCATCATTGAAACTAATAAACTGAAACACTTAATCAAACTATTAGTTCCAACAAAAACATCAGCCTTTAATTGTCCATTAAAATCTTAGGATCAACAATTTCCCATTTTTTTATGATGACAATTAACTTTGATATTTTGTTGAAAACAATAATGTAACCACACTCCCCCTAAATCTGAGGACGGATTCTTTAACTCATTAAAGCAAAGTAATGAAGATAATCAAAAGATTTTCAATCAAAGAAAAAATTTCAATATACAATAAACTCCCCCATAAGATATTCAATAAAATATCAACTAATTCTCTCCCTTTGTCATCTCAAAAAAAAAAAAAAAAAAAAAAAAAAAAAAAAAAATTGGGAATGGGGGAACAAAGAGAAACACTACTCTAGGCAAACATCACTATACCTAGCCATACCCAAACCGCGAATGATTTTCACAAATTTATCTTCCACTAGTGGTTTGGTAAAAATATCAACAAGCTGGTCGGAGGTATCAATATACTCAATAACAATATTCATTTTCTGAATGTGATCACCAATAAAATGATGACTAATCTTTATGTGCTTAGTTCATGAGTGTTGTGTGTGATTCTTACTTAGACAAATAGCACTTTTATTATCACAATAAATCGGGACCTCCTCTATGCAAATTACAATGTCATTTAACTGTTGCTTAATATATAATTTGAGCACAACAGTTACCAGTTGCCACATACTCAGTCTCAGTAGTGGATAAGGCAATTGAATTCTGTTTCTTGCTTGACCAAGAAACCAATGCATGTCTTAACAAATGACATGACCCACTTGTGCTTTTTCGCTCAACTTTGTAACCGACAAAATTAGTATCGGAGTAACTTATCAATTTAAAATCACTCTCCTAGGATACCATAATCCTAGGTCAGTCGTCCCCTTTAAGTATCGAAAAATTCACTTAACTGTAGTCAAGTGCGATTCTTTAGGACAAGACTGAAATCTAGCACAAAGACAAACACTATACATAATGTCAGGTCTACTAGCAGTTAAATACAACAGACTACCAATCATACATCGATACATTTTTTCATTAACATTTTGGCCCCTACCGTCTTTATCTATCTTCGTAGCCATTGCTATGGGAGTTTTGTACTCTTTAGCACCATCCAAGTCATATTTCGTTAACAACTCCTTGGTGCATTTAGCTTGGTTTATAAATATCCCTTTTTTGGTTTGCTTAATTTACAATTTAAGAAAGAAATTTAACTCTCCCATCATGCCAATTTCAAATTTGACCTGCATTATCTTAGCAAACTCTTGGCAAAGATCCTCATTAGTAGATCTAAAAATAATATCATCAACATACACTTGTACTAATAGGATATCAGAATCAGTTTGCTTCACAAACAATATTATATCACAAATACCCTTTCAAAAATTATTTTTGATCAAATATCGGCTAAGTCTCTCATACCAAGCTCTAGGATCTTATTTGAGCCCATAAAAAGTCTTGTGAAGTTTAAATACGTGATCAGGAAATTTATCATTTTTAAATCCCGGGGGTTGTTCTAGATAAACTTCTTCTGCTAGAAAACCATTTAGAAATACACTCTTAACATCCATTTGATATAACTTAAAATTACGTGAACATGCAAAAACGAGTAGCATTGTAATTGTTTTTAGTCTAGCAACAGGAGCATAGGTTTCATTATAATCAATTCCTTCCTCTTGATTATAGATTTGTGCTACTAATCTTGCTTTGTTTCAAATTACCATACCAGATTCATCCTTTTTATTTCTAAAAACCCATTTATTACCAATAACTGGTTGAAAATCTGGTCTCAGAACAAGGCACCATACTTTGTTTCTCGCAAATTGAACTAACTTATCTTGCATTGCCGAAATCCAAGATTCATTAGTTAACGCCTCATCTACATTATTAGGCTCAATTTGAGATAAGAAAGGAAGATTAATTATATCCCTAAGAGAATAACGAGTACTTACACCTCTTTCAAAATTACCGATGATTTCATTTATCGAATGTCCAGGTACTGTCTTTATAGCTTGTGGTAAAGTCGAATCATTTTTCTTGGGTTCTTCCACTTGTTGGGACTCCTTAGGTACATTATTACCTTAATTTTGGTTATTTGATATACCTGCATCATCATCATCGAAAACATTTCTCGACAAGAATGGATCAACTTTCTCAAAAACAACATGCATAGTTTTTTCTACTACTAACGTGCGTTTATTATAAACTCTATAAGCCTTATTGTTAGTAGCATATCCGAGGAAAATCCCATAATTATATTTTGTATCAAATTTACAAAGATTATTCTTGTAATTCAAAATAAAACACTTACATCCAAATACTTAAAAATAGAAAATATTAGGAGTCTTACCATTCTAGATTTCATATGGGGCTTTGTTGAACCCTCTATGAATCGATACCCGATTCACAACATGGCAAGTTGTACTTACTTCTTCGGCCCAGAAATAGGTTGGTAAGCGATTTTCATTAAACATCGTTCTGGCCATCTCTTGAAGCGTCCTATTCTTCCTTTCTACTACACCATTTTGTTGTGGTGATCTTGGTGCAGAAAAGTTATGAGTATAACCATGCTCATCACAGTAACTTACCATATTATCATTCTTAAACTCTCTTCCTTTGTCACTTCGAATGTTAATAATGGAATATTGTTTCTCATTTTGAACACGTTTACAAAATTTAGCAAGAATAGAAGCAACCTCACTTTTCTTAGGAAAAAAAATACCTAAGTGAGTCTGGAATAATCATCAATTATAACGAAAGCATAAAACTTACCACCAAGACTAGCAACAGAGTTTAGACCAAACAAATCAAGATGCAACAATTCAAGACATCTAGATGTGAACGTGTGCATCTTTTTCTTAAATGATGATCTAACTTGCTTGCCTAATTGACATGCATCATGGTAGGGGCGCAAAATGAGCCGCTACTTACTCTCGCAAGTATACGAGGTCTAAGTTTTAATATAGTGTGATTGTTAAGATCGGGTTATCATATCCACAGGGATTGTTATCTTTACTATCGAATACCGCATTTGTCGTGACCTAAGTTTATCTAGGCGAAAAACAAATATATTTAATTAATTAAACTAATACTAATATATCCTAAATTACCTACACTATTATGTTAATATGTTTTAGGGTGAAGAATTGTATAGGGATTAACGTGTTTAAAAATACGTGTTCGATTCTAATTTACTCGCGTTTACATTGTTCGACCTATTTGACAACCTCGGTACATAAACTCCACCGCCACCTCTTCCGATTGTAAGATGGGAGAATACATGACTTCGAGTCAATGGAGAAGTCCCCTTCAACGTCTTAACAACCCTAGGTCACGTGAGTCTCGCCCAGCGTCATTGATTGCACACAATCCAACTCTCTCCCGGGTTATTGGATCGTCACGTTGTATTTACCCTATCGACAATCTCCGTTCTAAAACTCCCTCACCACCTCTTCCGAGTATACGACGAGGGATATAACGTGACTTTGACAACGAAGAGGTCCCCCTCAATGTCTTTACAACCCTAGGTAGCGTGTGTCTAGCCCCATGTCATCGATTGTCCACGATTCAAACCCCGACCGGGTTATAGAATCGTGGCGTTTGTTTACCCTAATCCGAATCCGGGGTTTTGTCAAAACCCTGTATTTTCCATTTATCAATCCAAGCATAATAAACAAACAATACGATAAATACAATTAAACTACGAAGAACAATCACAAACGAAACACCAAAATCATCCAAATAACGTATTTATAAATATTAGGTTAATCCCTACTACAATCCATATTTAACTAGGGGCCATAGCCGCATATACAATGAAATAACGAGATAAATATGCTCACATGCTCCTAAGATAAAGAAATAAGGAAAAACGATCGAAGAACTTAGCCTCGTCCAAAGATAAACCGCTAAGAACGCTCAACGATCGATTCGCCGTCTTCTCCACTTCAGGATGCGAGCTCCACCACTAAAATTCCTAACCCTTGGCTTAACTATAGCCTAAGGGACTCAAAAATGCAAGAGAGAGGAGAGAGATCTAGCCAAAGGGGAGGAGGGGGGATATTTATAGCAAAAATATCCTAAAAATTTCTAAAAATATCTAAAGGCTGTGCAGGGAAAATCCGTCTAGGCGGTGAAAATTCCGCCTAGGCGGAGTTAGGTCGGTTAAGTCTGATCGCCTTGGTGGTGAAGTAGGCGGTGGACTGGAGAACATTCTATTGGATTTTCGCCTAGGCGGTAGAAATTCTGCCTAGGCGAGCGGCTGTCAGTAGCCCTTCTTCGTCTTCTGCTAGATTTCTGCCTAAGCGGTAGAATTTCCGCTCAGGCGGTCATCCGTTAGTAACATTTTTCTCTTCTCTGCATTTTCACCGCTTAGGCGGTGGTCTGGATGCCTAAGCGGTGGGCCTGTTTCATCTTTTAACCTCCGAGGTTGTTTATCCATCGTAATTTCGAACCGCTTTGGTTTAATCTCATCGTTTTAGCTCTAGTTTCCTATCTCTTTGCCTCACACACCTGAGTTATACAAAAAGTATGAAAACTAATTAAAACATAACAAAATACTATATAAACATATTCGAAAACTAACAAATTCGGATCGGAAATAGATAGGTTTTTCACACCTATCACATCACATACTTTATCTTTTACAAATTTCAAATCAGGTAGGCCACGTACGAGACTCTTCTTAAATAAATTAGAGATTAACTCCATACTAGCATGCCCAAGTCTCTTATGCCATAACCAACTATTTTTAGATAAAGCATTCAAACAAGAAAAATTTTGAGAATTAAAATTATCAAATGAGCAAGTATAAACATTCTCAAAACGTGATGCAACTAACAAGATACTACTATCATGACTATTCTTAATAATGCACTTATCATGATCAAATATAACGTTATAACCCTTGTCATATTGTTGACTAATACTAAGCAAATTATGTTTAAGTCCATCAACTAGTAACACATCTTTAATAATAGTAGTACCATTATCGATATTACCTATACTGATAATTTTACCCTTTGCATTGTCTCCAAAAGTCACATCACTTCCATCCTTAGGTGTCAAAGATGTAAATTTTCCTTTGTCTCCTGTCATGTGTCGAGAACAACAACTATCTAGGAACTATTTGTCCTTGCTTATTGAAGATTTTAGAATAACTTGTAAGGAGCACCTCAAATAGTTCCTAAGTGGTACCCATTCTAAGTGGGTCCAATCTTGTTAGTCAGGACAATTTTAGTTCCTTTTGGAACCCAAACTTGTCTAGAGTTAGATATTTTAGCAAAATATCTACAAATAGTATGCCCTACAACATTACATTTAAAACATCTAACAAGATTCTTGGTTTCAGAAAAGAATTTATGAAAACGTTTTTATTTAAAAATTTTCTGAAATCCAATACTGGCTTTATCAAAAATTCCACGTGAACTTCCCAAAAGCATTTTCAAGTTATTTTTACCGACGGTGAATTTGAGAACAATAGAATGCAAATCCGTTAACTTGGGTTTTAATTCATTGTTTTCAAATTCATAGTCCATCACTTGCTTGTTAATGCATTAATTGTACTTTGAAGGACATTTATTTTAAAACACTGATTTTTATAATCATGAGAAAGTTCTTGATAAACATCAAATAATTCATCAAAATCTAAAGGACAAGAACTTGAACATTTAGTTACCTCACCACCAGTGGTCATCAATGCAAACATGGACATATCTTCACTATCTGATTTTTATGAGCTACTTGATTCAATATCATCCCAAGTAACTTTCATGGCTTTCTTCTTATTCTTATTTGCTCTTTTATTTTCTTTCTTATTATTTTTCTTTTTTTTTTTTTTTTATCCTTATTCGGTTTGGGATAATCATTTTCAAAGTGACCGGTCTTATGACAGTTGTAACATTCCACTTTAGTCATGTTGAGATTTCTTTTCTCGCGGAAAATGCGCCGAGTCATTCTTCTAAATTTTTTTGTGAAAAATGCCACATCTTTCTCTTGCTCACTGTGAAGACTTTCATCATCACTGTCATCCTCTTCTTCAATTTTCTGAGCTTTTAGCGCCAAGGATTTTTTCTTGCTATTTGCGGTGTCATCCTTATATCTTTTAATCGTTGTTTTATAAGTCATCAAGTTGCCTATGAGATCATCAATTTCGTATTTGCCAAGATCATTAACTTTCTCAATTACCTTCACCTTTGACTCCCATACTTTTGTTAAAGATCTTAAAACCTTTTGAACTCGATCCTCTATGGAGTATGGCTTTCCAAGTTGACTCAAGTGATTAAAAATATTTTTGAAGCGAGTATACATCTCATTAATCAATTCAGTTTATTCCATTTTGAACAATTCAAATTTCCTTATAAGAGCATTGATTTTCGATTGTTTCACTTGACTTGTCCCTTTATGGGTAACTTGTAACTTGTCTTACATCTCCTTTGCATATTTACTTGAAACTCTAGAATATTCATTAGCAAATAATGAACAAAATAAAATCTTAATAGCCTGAGAGTTTATAGATAGTTTTTGCTTATCAGAAACAGTTAGTTATTCCTTCTTCTTCCCGATTTCGTTTTCCATTGGAACAAACGAACCATCCTTAATTGTTAGCCACACATCGTAATTTCTATCCTGAAGGAAGGTTATCATTCTGTCTTTCTAGAACGAAAATTTTTCACCTGCAAACAACGGTGGTCGGTGCATAAACTGCCCCTCAGCTAGTGTGTCTATTATGTGTGCTATGTGATCTTTGTTAGCTAAGTGTGTCAAGCTAAATCAGCTTTGATGCTAATTGTTGGCCTTGTGAGCTACCAAAGAGGGGGGGTGAATTGAGTAGATAAAAAATTATAAAAGAAAATACTTCAAAAATCCAACTAATTAATTTTACTCCTAAATTAATTATTATCTTTATACAACAGTGGAAATATAATATACTCTAGGTGCACACTAAACAAGAAAAATAAATAATGAAAAATAGTGGCACACTAGAAATTTATACTGGTTCACCAAATTACTCTTGGCTAATCCAGTCCTTTAAGCTCCACGGAGAGTTGCACCCACTAAACTCAAGATTCGTTTAAAGGTAGGAACCAAACCCTCACAAAGATTATTTTCGTAGGCTCAGAATCAACATTTACAAATTCCTTTTCACAGGCTCAGAATTAACCTCTACTTTTTAGAGGCTTAAGAATAACCTAATTCTTTTTATACCTTAGTCTAAAGAATGAAAACCTCACAAATACTCCAAATATCCTTTTATCCAGTAAGGATTGAACCATTACAAAATTACTCACATATCAATTCAATCATGAAAGAATTACTACCTCCATCTCTTTATAGGAAGACACTGAAACTAGATACCCTTAGATTAAATACTCTCAATAGTATTGAATCCGTCACTCAACTCACCAATTACAAATTGATAAGTAAATTTTCTCATTCAGAGCTTCTACCACCTCAAATAAATTAGAACTCAATTAATATCCCAAAACTAGTGATAGAAAAGTGAGATATTCAAAATCTGATTTAAACAAAAATTGGGTAGCACGTAATCAAGTACGTAATCAGATTTATTCAAGAAATTGTTTTAAAAATATTTTTCAATAAAAAAATCATAAAACAATTTCAACGATCAAATTCCAAATATAATCAATCAATCAAATAATAGAAAGTAATTTGAAAAGATCTCACCCGGAATCCACCAAAAAAATAATGATAGCAATGAAACTTCAGATCGGTAGTAGCAATAATCGACAGCAAATAATTCTCAAGAATAAATTTTGAAAAGATCTTACAACTCAATCGATATGATTACTCTTAGAAAGCTCAGTATATTTCTCTTGATATCTCTATCTAATATGAAAAATGTAGGTCTATATAAAAGGGAATAAAATAAGCTCTCTAATGGCTAATTCCCACTTATTATGACATTTAATTACTCTTATACACCCCTAATATCATTAAGACTTCATCCTGGTTCAAATCACTTAATTATAGCTTTTAAACTTCTCAATTTAGTCCCCCAAATATTTGTCAATCACAATTAAATAGGATAAAAAGAATTACATGTACCAAATTGAGAAATATTCAAATTTAATGAACCATATATATAGAGATATCATAATATATATTGCATATCTCAAATAACATTAAATCCCTAATATATCTCGTGAATCTTAACCATACAACGACTAGTTTTAGAATAAAATCCAAAATTCCACAAAATCCTGAAACAGTGCCATAAATCGACTTACCAGGGATCACCAGTAATCCGCTTGATTCAGGATGTAGCCAAGCCAAAAATTCATCACCCATCGGTCGACCTATCTGTCAACCTAAAGATTCAGAGAGTTATATTTCTAGTCACAGGTCGACCGCCTTGTCGACTTATCGATTCAGAGAGTTTACCTTTCAATCTTAGGTCGACCTACTTGTCGATCGAGAGAGTCAGAGACTTTACCTTTTATGCTCCGGTCGACTTACCAGTCGACTTGTCAATACGGGGATCCTCTTCTAAATTCATTTGTAATTCATTCTCATTGACGTTTTCACCCTTTTAACTGATTTCGTTTCTCGGTTAGCTCCCCTAAATACTTAAATTCAATTTTAATCAATTATTAATATTTCCTTTTCAATTACATATAGGAGCAAATAATTTAACTAATTAGGATCCTATAAAAAATACACATATTTATAAAAATTATTTTGTGCTGTGTGTGATCTTAATTGGGATATTAAGAGTTGAAATTTAACCTGAGTTGTTTTCCCTAGGTTCTTCAAATTCTTCAACCTCTTAATCTTTCATCATCTTTGTGATCCTCTTTTAGCATTCCTTCGTTACTTGTCATCATATCTTTATCATTGGAACTAATAAACTAAAACACTTAATCAAATCGTTAGTTCCACCAATAACATCAGCCTTTAATTGTCTATCAAAATCTTAGGATCAACAATAACAATTATGTAAGTAAATAAATGAAGCATGTAAATTAAAGCAAGTAATTAAAATGTAAAAAAAGTCCCCCATTTAAACCACCTATCGATTATGGAAGAATAGACAAGTTTTAGTCTTGGGGGTGGTGGAGATTTTTCTTTTTCTTTTCACGTATTATTATATTTAATTTATTTTAGTTTAATTTATGATGGAAAACTTATGTATGAACAAAATGAATGAAAATTTGAAGGCAAAAGACTTTATATTTTTTTTAGAAATGTTTTTCTTTTAATGAAAAGGTAAATTAAAGACTAAATATATATTTTTATTGTTTTTATTAGTGGAAAAATGATTTAAGAAAATAGATATTCTTGGAAAATATTTTTGAGAAGAAAACGGAATTTTATTTAAAAAAAGTGATTACTCAAATTTTCGAGGAAAACATTTTTCTTGAAAAACAACATTCAAATAATTGGGAAAACCTTTAAGGAAACAATTTGAAAAGATTTTTATGCTTAATGAAACAAGATTTTCTTGTAAGATTAATTTTATTTTGTGAAAAGAATAACACAAACAAAAACATTCATATTAAATCATCAAGAATTACAATATTGAATTTGCGAAAGGGTACTTGAATCCATGACAAGAAGATTGAAATATCCGAATCTGAGGATTTATGATCTTCCAAATCAACACTTTTGTTTTCCAACTAAATATCTCTCTAACAATAAGCAATGTAAGAATATAAAAACCTTGTGTGATCTGGGGACCATGACCCCTATTTATAAACTATCATGTCTGTTTATAAACAGTCGCATCTGTTTATAAACAATCGTGTCTATTTGTATTTTCTATTTTAACCTATCATAAAAATAGAAATTATACTTGTCTCTACACATTAAAACCCATACTTAATAATATATTAATTAAGACCACAAAACTTAAATTAATCACATTAATTGGCCTAACTTTATTTGGTAGCCTATAATGCACATTTGTTTAATATATAAGCCCATAGATTTAATTTTACTCCAACAATCTCCCACTTGAGCTATATATGTAATTTTATAAATGTGAATTATACTTTATGAGCTTATGAGTTTTACTATCAAAACATTATGCATTTTAACAATCTTGTCCATTAATCACACCAATACAGAATCAAAGCGATCATCGTCACATATTTCGTAACTAGACCTATTAATGATCAGATATATCAATACAACTACTGAAAAAGATCACGTGTGGATCAATAGCATGGAAATTTCATACAATGTGATCTTAACATACCTATTTGCAACTAGTATTCCTTAAACCTTAGTGAGATCAAACCATTCAAAATCAGAATGACTATAAACTGAATACTTTACTGCAGTAAATAACCATACAATAACCATAAAATCTATAACAAATGTGTCTATAAAAGCATCTAAAATACAAACTCCCACTAAACTGACATATTTCGGAAGGAAACCACACCCATATGAGTAGTGTGCTTATGAAAGACCTTGGGTGGTAATCCCTTAGTTAGCAGATCCACAATCATGGAGTTTTTTCCAATGTCCTCTATACACATAAGTCCACTCTGAATTCTTTCTTTGACAACTAGGAACTTGATGTCTATAAACTTTGACTTCGTAGAACTCATGTTGTTATTGGAATATAGTAATACTGATTTATTGTCACAAAATAACTTAAGTGGTCTTTGAATGCCATCCAGAATATGCAGCCCCATGACAAAATTTCACAACCATATCCCATGATTATACGCCTCATAACAAACTACAAACTCAACTGCCATGGTAGAAGAAGTTATAAGAGACTGTTTAACACTCTTCCAAGATATAGTACCTCCAGCAAGTAAGTAGATATGGCCTGAAGTAGATTTTATGCTATCTTTGCATCCAGCAAAATCGTAGTCAGAATTTCCAATGATCTCTAACTGATCTAACTTCGATAGGTGAGCATATAGTCTTTTGTTCTTTGTAAGTACCTCATGACTCGTTTGGCTGCTATCCAGTGATCCTATCAAGGATTGTTTAAGTATATACCCAACATGCCAACAATATATGTAATATCTAGATGCGTACATATACAACATACATCAGACTTCCTATTACTGATGCATAATGAATCTTTTGCATCTATTGAATCTCAAAATCATTCTTGGGGCATTAGCTGAGACTAAATTACTCTCTCTTAGCCACATGGGTGTTACCTAGTTTGCAATCATGCATGCTAAACCTTTTATGAACTTTCTTGATATAGCACTTTTGTGATAAACCAAGTGTACCCCAAGAGCGGTCCCAATGTATGTGTATACCCAACACAAAAGAAGCATCACTAAGATCTTTCATCTCAAATTTCTTTGATAGAAATCTCTTGGTTTCATGCAATATACCTATATCATTGGTAGCAAGCAATATGTCATCAACATATAAAACCAAGTAAATATGCTTGTTCCCATTGAACTTGTGGTATATACAATCGTCAAACACATTCATCTCAAAACCAAATAAGGTGATAACTTGATGAAACTTTTAATACCATTGACGAGAAGCTTGCTTAAGCCCATAGATGAATTTCTTTAACTTGCAAACCGTATTCTTTGCATTTCCCGACACAAAGTTTTCTGGTTGTACCATATAGAATGTTTCATCAATGTAACCATTGAGAAACACAATCTTAACTACTATTTGATGAAGCTAAAGGTTAAAATGTGCCACAAGTGTTATTATTGTCCTAAAAGAGTTTTTCGATGAAACCGTAGAGAAAGTCTCTTTATAATCGATGCCTTCTTTCTGTGTAAAATCTTTAACGACAAGATGGGCTTTATATATCTCCATATCACCTTTCAAATCCCTCTTGGTTTTAAATATCCATTTGCAAGCAATGGGTTTCGCACCTTCAGGTAATAGGACAAGATCCCAAATGTTATTGTCCCTCATGGACTTTATCTCCTCATTTATGGCATAAATCCACTCTTGAGATTTAGAACTTTCCATGGCTTGAAGAAAGTTAATCGGATCATCTTCTACCTCACCAATGTCAAACTCATGTTCTTGGAGAAATACAATGTAATCACACTTCTCTTTTCTCTAGTGGATCTCCTTAGTGACATAGGTTCTGGAGGTGTAGAGTTTGTTCTTCTGAAACATGTGGTTCTTGGATCTTGTTTTGATTTGGATCTGCTCCTTGAACAATGTCAGGAATAGGAGCTTGATCAATGTTAATAACAGTTGTGGGAATATTAGCATATTCTTCTTTAAAAACGAAATCACTAACCTTATCTCCCCTAACAAACTCAACATCCTCAAAGAACTGGGTATTTCATGTCTTAAAAATTGATTTAGTAATAGGATCATAGAATTTGTAATCCCTAGATCTTTCGCTATATCCAATAAAATAACAACTAATCGTTCTTGAATCCAGTTTCTTTTCATGTGGCCTGTAAGGTCTTGCTTCAGCTGGACATACCCAAATGTGTAGATGCTTCAGACTAGGCTTCTTGTCTGTCCAAAGTTCAAAAGGGGTTTTAGCAGTTACTTTAGTTGGTACTCTGTTAAGGATATATGTTGTAGTCTTTAATGCTTTACCCCAAAGTGATTATGGAAAGTTAGAGTAACTTATCATACTCCTTACTATGTGTTTGAGCGTTCTGTTTCACCTTTCAGCAACACCATTCATGCTTGGAGAACCTAGCATGGTGTATTGTGGGATGATACCGTACTCCTCTAGGAATTTAGCAAATAGGCCCGGACGTTGTTCACCTAAACCGTCATACCTACCATAGTATTCTCCACCACGGATAGATCTAATGCTTTTAATCCTTTTCCTGAGTTAATTTTCAACTTCTGTTTTGAATAATTTGAACATATCCAATGATTGGAACGTTTCTTGAATAATATAAGGTAGCCATAACGTGAAAAATCGTCTATGAATGTGATAAAATATTGTTGACCATTCCATAAAATCGTAGGGAATCAACCACAAATAGCTATATATATCAGTTCTAAGACGTTTGTAACCCTATTGGCACCAAATCTCCTTATGTTTGTCTGTTTTCCCTTTATGCAATTCAAATTTCAAAATCTGCAAAATTAAGGGAATTTGGAATCCCATCTGACACAAGTCTTTCAATTCTCATTTTGGAGATATAACCTAATCTTTTATGCCATAATAATGCAGAATTCTTATTAGTTAATTTCCTTCTAACACCTCAAGTACTTAATTGCAAGGATTAATGATATGAAGCAACTGTATCAAGCATATAAAGGTTATCTACATAAGATAAAGAACCCATACCAAACAAATTTGAATTCTGAAGAGGAGTAAATTTATTTTGTCCAAAAGAACAAGAATAATCAAATTTATCCAATACAGAAATAAAAATCAAATTTCGTGTAAATGATGATACAACAAATATTTCATTCAAATTCAAATAAGTACCAGACTTTTTAATAATAAGCTAAATATCTCAATTGCGACCTTCTTACCATCGCCCCCAAAGATGTATCTTTCACTATCACTTGGCTTTTTGCAGCTCAAGCAGACCTGCATAGACCTACTATTGTGAGTGGTTACACCAGAATTTATCCACTAAGTGTGTTTAGGTACCGAAGTCAAATTAACCTCAAAATAGACTATATTAAGAAATGTACCTTTGTTTGCACGCTAAGCATGATTGTTAGTACGTTAATTCTTCTTATATCCAGCAGCTCCACAGAAAAAACAACTATCAACATTCTTTTCTTTATGTTGTTTATTTTGATATGGAACATGTGCAGATTCTTTATCCTTCTTTTTTCATTCTCTTCATCCTTGGTAGTATTAGCCAAATGAGCACTTTCTGTCTTTTCTTGCTTCAGTCTTTCCTCTTCTTGCACACAATGTGAGATAATCTCATTAAGAGACCAAGTCTCCTTTTGGTAGTTATAGCTTACCTTAAATTGATTGAATTGTGTGGGAAGATATATCATAACCAAATGCACAAGCAAATCCTCAGAGAGATAAGTGCTCTTAACTTTAAAGCGAGATGAGACATTACTATAATGTACTTCCTAATGTTCCCATTACCTTTATATCTCATTGAGATGAGACTTTCCAAAAGTGTACTTGTTTCAGCCTTTTCATTCTTGGCAAATTTGTTCTCATTTTCTTTTAAGAACTCTTTGGTTGTCTTTATCATTTCTGATATTGTTCCCCTGAATGCTTTTGGAATGGCCTTCTTTATGATCATTAAACACATGCGATTTGACTTCTCTCGCCTTTCAATGTCCTCATTTTCATTAGAGGAGCTTTCTTCAGTAAGAGGTGCAAGAGAATGAACCCTCAACGCAAGGTCCAGATCTATGACATCGAGAACTATATGGAGGTTCTCTTGCCATGACTTGAAATTTGTGTCATTTAGCATATGAATAGAATTAATACTGTGAGTAATGTTTGAAGCAGAACTAATAGCTGAATTGGAGAACAATAAACAAACAAAACTAACCCATATAAGTCTCAAAACAAAAATAAATTCAAATGAAGGCAAACCCCATCTCAAGATACCAGACACTAAATTAATAATTTATCTTTTGACAAAAATATTAACTTGTAAGTGATAACTTGGTGTAGTAATCAAATACTGATAATAAGAATATATCGAACAATAAATCTTCCCTTGGACCGATTTATTCTTTATATGTAAAACTAAATAATTATCACGCGTTTATTACCATAGGTACGCATGCAATTCTGTTAAATATTGATATTCTTTTGGGGAGATTAATATTCACATAAGTTATATGCACATAATTTTTTAATATTTTAAAACAAAATTAATTTTCAGAAGAGAGGTTACTTTGGTGACATATTATTTCAATTAATTTATCTCAAAATATATTTAACCACACCAATATTTGAATTTAAAATTTCATAGTATACAAGCAAGCATGAGAGTAATGCACTGTAACTAAGACATATAGTATTACTAAATAATGCAATACTATAACTGCAATATCCTAGTGACCTAGTAGTTTCGGTTCTACTTTGTGTTTGAGGGGCTATGACTTCGAATCTTCTTAGACCTGCTATAGTGAAGCCTTTTTTCACCATTTTAAAGGAATAATCAAAAAATAAAAACAATCCTACTAGGATTCAAACCCTTGCCTCGCTGCAACAACAAGACCCGCATAACATGAAGGTGCCAATCGACCATTACATTGTTTTTGTGCAGATGTGTGTGAATAATTAAACATACATGCGTTGTTTCATTAAACAAAAATTAAAATGATGTTGTTTTACATCGTCGTCTTCATTAATTCAAAACCAGACCAGAATAGTAACAAAATTCTTCATTTTTCAACAACTTCAAAAAATTATATAAAATCAACCATAAGTCCAACTTTTATGAAATTAATATAGTTGGACTCTTAATTAAATATATAATTTTTTTGTATAATTTTTTTTTTCGAAATATTGAACTTTTCGAAAAAATATTTTCGACCCTAAAAAAAATTCATTCGTACTTATTCTCAATAATTCAACATGAAATGACTCTGATATCATATGTAAGATTAATTTCATTTTGTGAAAACCATCATACAAACATGAATATTCATATTGAATCATCAAGAATTAAAATATTGAATTTACAGAAGCGTACTTGAATTCATAACAAAAAGATTGAAATATTCGAGTTTGAGGATTTATGATCTTCCAGATTAACACTTTAATTTCTGTCTAAATTTCTCTCTAACAATGAGAATCAGAAGAATAAAAAAACCTTATGTGATCTGAGAACTATGACCCTTGTTTATGAACAATCGTGTCTGTTTGTATTTTCTATTTTAACCCATCATAAAAATAAAAATTATGCATGTCTCTACAAATTAAAAGCCACACTTAATAATATATTAATTAAGACCCCAAAACTTTAATTAATCACTTTAACTGACCTAACTTTATTTAATAGGTTATAATTCATATTTATTTAATATATAAACCCATATATTTAATTTTACTCCAATTTTTCTTTTTAAAAAAACTAATGAGATAAAAAGTCTTTCGAAAAATAATATTTTTAAGGAAATTTTTGTCTTCTTGTGAAGAAGACATTTTTTAAAGAAAAAATAGTTTTTTGGCAAAACGCGATTTTTATTTTGAAATGAAAACATTTAAGAAAATAAAATTTTCAATGAAGAGACATATTTAGGAAAAAAATTGCCTTTTTGTGAAGAAAACAATTGGGAGGAGGAAGAAACATTTTTTGAAAATTTTTGTTGAAGAAGACATTTATTGAGAAACTTGTGTCTTTTTTGTGAAGAAAACAATTTTTAAAGAAGTGAAATTGCCTATTTCTTATATTGGAAAAAGGAGTGGTCCATCGAGTTTCGAATTGATTTTTGATAATTAATCAGATCATACCAATTCTAGGGCAATGTTTCAACAACCACTTAACCAAAATGAAGGAATGTCAATCTTTGATAATATATATATATATAACAAAAAGAACAATTTTATAAAAATATTAGTTTTGAGAATAAAACACATATTTAAGGAGAGTAAATATTTTCATTTAAAAGAAGAAAAATTAATTTTAGAAAACATTTTATTTTTGGAAAGAAATAAATATTTAAAGTCATTTTATTTTTGGAAAGAAAGAAATATTTAAAGTTATATTTTAAAGAATTTTTTTAGAAAAATCTTATTTGAGTTTCTTAGATGAAGAAAATTGTTTTTATTTTTATGGAAAGAACTTCTTTGAAGTAAAGAAAATGGACAAAATATTTTTGAAGTGTCATTTGTTTTTGAAGTAAATAATGAGACTTGAATTTTTCTATATTTTAACCAAAATGAGAAAAACAAAATTTTGCCATCATAACTTAACGTGAATCATTTTGGGCGAAGGATTTTTAGCATTGGTAAACTTTTTTTATTTTTTTTTTATTTTTTGGTTCTATATATAAGCAAAGTAAGAGGGTGAGTGTATGTATGTATATACGTATATAGTTATGTATATATATAAGTATATATAACTATAAATATAATTTTATATAATGTGCCTGTCTAAACTATACCTAATGAGAAATGTTTTTGAAAGAGACCATAATTAACCCCTAAGGAGTAGAGGTTCTCCTTTTATTTCACATTTTGGCATAAGCTGGACTTGACTAATATAAGTATAATACTAGTCCAAGGACTGGACTCAATGCCAGTTCTGATGAGAATATATCAACTGCACCAAGAGATCCATTGCATGTTCAAGTTGGTCCAATAACAAGCGCAAGGGCAAAAATATTCAAAGAAGTACTTAATGGACTTATTCAAGATATTTGGACCGAGTCTACAATGGTCAAGCCACAATTAGGCCCATCGGACAATCAAGGCCTAGTCCACTTCATCAAGACAAGAGAATGGGCTTAAAGATTGAACTTGAATGGACCTAGGATGAGACCCACAAATTTTATTTTATTATTTTAAGTCTTTTAATTCTTTTTAAGCTGATTTGTACGGCTTGATTGCCAAGTAATCTTTTCATTTTCCAAGTACGAATGTAAGGCAAGTTAGAAAACTTTCTTATTCTTCATTTAGTATTAGATAATAGGGTTTTCTCTTTCCTTCATGTAGGCCTGCAACTTTTCCAAGACATATTAAGGTTTCTTTCTTGTTCTCTTGGCATCTTATTTAAGGGTTTTGTAGACTTGCAAATTACACACTATATTTTCTTATTAATATAATTGTGAGAGTTTTCTCTTAAGTTCTTCAGAGAATTTTTCCTGAACTTATCAAGAACTTCTTGTGGCATTTAAACTTTATATCTTTGGTTCGTGATTTGTTATAATCATTGGGTCAAAATCATTACTTATATTGTTGGTTTGCATTTCGTTCATAAATGTTGGGTCAAGGGGTAAATCTATTCTAATTTTTTTATTTTTCATGTTCTTGTGTTTTCGTTTATAAATCTTATTTAGTTCAATCCTCTCGAATAAACTCTAAGTTGGATTCGGGTCTCACTAATCCTTAGTGAGGTTCGTATCAAGTCCAAGCACTTGACTAAAAAAAGAAAAAAAATATGTTAAGCCAAGGTCTATGACTTAGTGGCAGTGTAAGGCCTAGGCTAAAAGTAAAAATGTAGGATTTTAAAGCACCAAAAGACATAGAGTAGTAAAATAGATAAATGAAAAGTAAACGCAGAAAAGTAAAGTGCATAAAGTAAATGAAAGTAAAAGTAAATACAAGAAAAGTAAATGTATTTTGTGCGTTCTTGAAGAATGACTTGTATTTTTGTTGGGTTTTGATTGCTTTTTGTTTTTCTTTATTTTGACAAAAAAGAAAGAAGTTAGGAGTTTTGAAAACTTATCTTGCCTTTTGGAATGATGGTTCTTTCTCTCATTTGTTTGCTTCTTCTTCTTCTTCTTCTCTCTCTCTCTTTTTTTTTTTTTTTTTTTTTTTTTGTAGAGAATCTAAGACGTGTAAAAAAACTGAAATATCATTTTTAGAAACATTTTCTAGAGAGAGAAAATATTTTTGACATTGTTAGAGAGAAAGTGGACATGCAAAAGTGAGAAATTAGTAAATGAAAATAAAAGGGGGTCTCCCCTATTTAGAAGGGAGGCATCTCGAACATTTTCCAAGGCACACACCCTGGAAGTGCGGGATCATCCTTTTTTAGCCCCATGTTACTTTAATGATAGGACCCACCCCCTATTTCGTGAAATTTACACAATATCCCTCCTATATTGGGTATTGTGTATAAAACCTTCTTGATTTAACATCTCATAATCATACCAGTTTAGGTAATTGCTTCAGGAACTCTCTTGGATACTTTGGAAAATCCAATTTGAGAATTCTATGCTCCATCTTATTCTTGAAGAGTGTTTATTAAGTGCTTTTTGTGATTTGAGCTCTTTTATCAATTACATATGAGTTCTTTGATTTTTATTGAAATTGAAATGATAAAATTGAAATTAAACTATCCAAATAAATATTAGAAAGTTAAATTTCAAAAAATAAAATGTTTTTGGTCATCAATTTTACAAAAAGGGCAAAACAATACAATTTTTGGCCTAAAATTAAAAGTAGTTGGAATTGGTTAAATTTCTTAAAATTAAGGAGTGGTAAATGAAATTAATTATATCCAAAGTGATATTATATGAAAATACACTTTCAATTTAGTCAATTTAGTCCCCAATTAATTTTTAAAAAATTTAATTTTAGCCCGAAACTTTATTTTTTTCCTAATTCAATATAATTGTCAATTTCTTTTTTTAATTTTTATTTTAGTTTCAAAATATAAAATAAAATTTAAATAGATTAATCTAAGGTGAAAATTTGTCTCTTAAAATATGGTTTAAAATTTGTCTAAATTTGCACTTTAGACATAACACTTTTACAAAATGCGAAAATGAGAGGAACAAAATATGGTGTCTATATTTGTCCCCCTTTGTCATATGAGTTTACTCGTGATGAAAAATATAGAGGACAAGCACCATTCATTTTCTGCTGGGAAATCTAAACAGAAATAAACCAACCCCGGATTAGATTAGGTTGATTTTTTATTTTTTATTTTTTAATACGGAAGAAAATGAAAATAGTGTTTCCAAGGCACCCTAGAATCACTGAAAACACATCCCACTTTATAAGGAAAGTAAACGGTGCTAATTACTGATTTAGAAACTAAAGTAACAACAAAAACGGTGCCGGGTAAGACTATTCGTCACCGCTGAGGAAACTTAAAGCAAACGATGCCAAGTAAGATTGGTCATCACATTTGAAAGTAAGCGAAAGCAAACAGTGGCGAGTAAGATCGATCGTCACTGTTGAGTAAAACTTAAAGAAAATGGTGTTGGGTAAGAGCGATCATCACCGTTGAAAGTAAACGAAAGCAAACGGTGTCGAGTAAGACTGATTGTCACCGTTGAAGTAAAGTAAATAGACAAATGACATCATACTTGGCCAGTCTCACCATTAAAGTAAAGTAAACAAAGAAATGGAACCATACCTGGCGGTCTCAATGTTGTGGAAACTTAAAGCGAATGATTATGTCATAGCTCAAGGCGTAGAGGATGATGGAGTTCCAACATCTCCTAAGTTCTAACCAAAACCAACCAAGGGTTTTCCTACATATCTCAAATAGCTAAGAATTAATTTAGATGTAGCTTTATCGGTCCCAACCTTTTATGAGGTAGGATATGGTAAGAACTTTCAATAACAATTATCCCACCTATTATGAGATTGTGGATAAACCTTGCCTATGATGGGGTCGAGGAAGAAACATGTCAATGAACAGGCAAATCCCTCCTATTAAGAGGTCGGGAAAAAGTTGTGAATATGAATTATGCAAATAAATTTGAGGACGAGGCAAACATTATGAATGATTATGAAAATTCCACCTATTATGAGGTTGGAAAGAAACTATGGATATGAATTATGCCAACGAGTTTAGGTCCGCCTATTATTAGGTCAGAAAGAAACTATGGATATGAATTATGAGATAGGAAAAGGAAATTATACAAATGATTATATAAATCTTGCTTATTTTGAGGTCAGGCAGGAAAATTATGCAAATCCTGCCTATTATGAGGTCAAGAAGGGAAATTATGAAAATACTGCCTATTAAGAGGCCAGCAAGGAAAATGATGCAAATGATTTTTACTCAAGAGTTGGTGGGAAACAAGGTCACGATTAGAGAAGCTGATTACCTAAACACGTCCCGGCCCTTGGCAAGAGACGATGCAAGATGACTCTTATAGAGAAACCAAATCATAAATTAGCTTCTTGGTCTAGGGTTTTGCCATTATGGAAACAATGGGTACCTTTTAAACATGTAAAAGAGATGATAATGACATATGAAATGTGCCCCAGTTCATAACTGGAGTGATTTACTATGATAAAACATGCCCCAACTCAAGGTTAGGGTGGTGATGATGATATGTGATGAAATGTTCCCTAGCTCAAGGCTGGGGCGGTAGAGATTGGCTTCATCTTGGGAAGACCTAATCTTGTGACTCGTGCCCAAGCTCTTGCCGGGATGGTAGTCGATAAAGGTGGACTTTTTTAGGAAGTCAAACCTAGTAAAATACTCGCCGACTTATATTGGGGTGATGAAAAATAAATATAGAATTCTCTTGGGGAAGTTAACCTTATTACCATATGCCATAGTTTGTGATTAGAGTTGATGAAAAATAAAGTCATACTTCTCTTAGGAAAGTTGATCTTTCATGAAGTGGGCTCTGGTTTGTCATTTGCATAATTTCAACTGTGATGTGATTAAACCGGCGTAGGATATTCATGCAGTTTGTTGTGCATTGATGATTTGTTTTAATTTGATGGCCGAATCCATATGGGTTTCCTTTGTTCCCTAATTTTGGTTAGGAAACAGATCAAGACGTATTTTGCCTCTAAAATGATGGCTTTTGTTTCATTTGGACGACTAAATCCACAAGGGTTGCCTGCATATCCTAATTTTTTGTTAGGAATCAGGTCGAAATGTAGTTCATTGCTTCTTTTCTAAGATTTGTGGAAAACACATACCATGTGTTTCTTAGAGAAAGTCAAAAAAATTTCTTTAGGTTAATTGCCCCAGCTCATGCTGGGGAATGGGGAACGTAGTCGTGAAGTTGGCTTTTGATGATATTTCCCCAGTTTCTTGACCAGGGGTGACTAATTTATGAATGCGGCATATCAATCCCCATGGATCTGCAATAAAAAATATTATTATTTTGATAAGTGATCGACTTTTACTGTCTTGATAGCTAAATGTTGTTGACAATCTAGTGTGGGGCATTTTGTGCATAACTATCTTAATTTTGACAATCTATTGCCATGATTCTACTTTGTCGACTCATGGGCATGATTTGATTTTGTTCATTCACTTGCCGAGACCTAATTTAGCAGGATCACCTTGGACCCTCATTTGCCCCTAAGCGACCCTCACATTTTTTATACAAGTATTTTCTTCATTGCTTTTTTTGTTTGATCTAAAAAACATTGATCAGTGGTTTTTTTAATTTAAAACGGGTCAAGATTTAAAAAAATAGCTACTATCAATTGATGTCGAATTTTGGATGACCTCAATGATATGGTCTGTTCAGCGTTGGTGGAGACGGAGAGGTCTGGAATGAAGATCTTGAATCCGTAGAGCTTGTTATCCGTAGAGAGGTCCCTGGCCGAGAAGAGACAGGCCCGAACTGGAATTGGCCCTAAAGCCTTCTGGTCCGGGAAAAAAATGATTAGAATACCTTGTGACTCATGGAAAATTAAATTGGAGCTTGAAATGAAGTAAAATCAAGATAGGGAGCACTTGGAAACCTACATAAAGGACTTGCCGGGATGGTCCCAGTGTGTCCCCTCTGGCATGAGAATCAACGTATGAGGGGAAAATTTATAGAGCATCTATTGAGAAGAAGAAGCAAAATACATCTACCTTTGGGCAGTAATATTCCCTCTTATATATAGGCATGGAGTATATTAGCTTAAGGGATTAAGCATGGATTACTATCTCCTCAATATCAAATCAATGCACTGTCTTGGTATGCAGCCAATGAGAGGGTGCCAAGGAACTTCTTACTTTGGCCATATTTGGGGATATTTGTGGATATTTTGGGATATTTTGGAGATATTTATAGACATTTGGGGATATTTAAAGTTGGGTAAATGAACCATCCCACAAACCGAGGAAGACATATTCTTACTATACCCGAGATAGAAAACTCGATTCCTATCCTTCTCGGATAGCGGAGATGAGTAGGGGGGTTATGAGGGGCTTTTTGCCTTGCCGTTCTTGTATAGTTGGAGATGAGAAGAGGGGCTTTCCCTGATGAGCTTTGTGGAGTTGATTTCCGAGATGGGTAATAGCGTTGTAGAGGCTGATGAGATGGGGAAGAGTCTCCCATCCCAGCGCGTCTTGCCTGCTCATCTTGGAGAGTGCTTAGGCCTTTGGGATGGTTGGCACGGATGGAGAAGTTTATCTACTTGGTGTAATCTTCACACTTAATTTTTGGCATGACTTGATCTTTGTAGGGAGTTATAGGTACGTGGTGGTCTTCAATTGGTTGCGTTGGGATAACCATTTTTACACCCATCACTATCCATTGGAAATCGGTGGGGATAAAGGGTGGTGATAGGTGTAATTTACCATCTATTTCCAAACTGAACTTGTTAGTTTTCGAGTATATTTATTACATTGTATTATGTTTTAATACGTTTTAATTCTTTTTATATAAATCAAGTATGCAGGTTGAAAGGGGATGAAAATGGATTAATAATGATCAAATTGGATCAACAATGGTGAAAAACAAGTAAAAGGGCAAAATTGATAACCCGTAGCCTACCGCCGCGGCGGTCAAGATGAAGAGAAGGCCCTAAAGTTGCTAAAAGCCCACAACTACACCAGTGAGATCCACTGCTGCGACGGTGAAAGAACAGGATGTCTCTGCTCCCATTGTCGCATCCATCGCCGAGGCCGTGACCAAACTGACATGCCTACTGCTGCGGTGGTGAAACCCACTGCTAAGGCGGTCACTCTACATGCATTTTAGATATTTGTTTAGATATTTTTGCTCCCTATATATTCCTCCTCTCCTCTATTTCGGCCATTAGAGAGATCCTAGGGTGAGAATAGGATTAAGAGGTTTTTGGGGAGTGCTCAACCAAATCCGAAGGAGAAGAACACATTGAAAAGAAGGAGAAGCGATCGTTGAATGGTTTTAGCAGCAAATCTTCAGACTACAGCTAAGTTCTTCCATTTCTCTTTTCATTTTCTTAACTTCGGTAGTTTGTTAAGCATGTTTAGCTTATTTTTCATTGTACAAATAGTTATGGCCATGAGCTAAACGGATTTTGTTTAAGGATTAATAATATTTATGAAATCGTTGTTTGTTTGAGTTGTGTTTTGTTAATGGTTGTTTTTTTCTATTTTGATTGTGTTCACCGTTATTCTTTGATTATATGCTTGTTTAGATATACAGAGTTTAACACTCGAGAGAGAGGTAACCCCGAATTCGGACTAGGGTAAACACAACGTGACGATCTAATAACCTGGGCAGGAGTTAGAAAGTGTGCAATTAATGACGTTGGGGCAAGACTCATGTGACCTAGTGTCATTAAAATATTGAGGGGGACTTTTTCATTGACGCGAAATCGCCTATTCACTCATCTTATACTCGAAAGAGGTGGTGAGTGAGTTTACAATACAGAGATTGTCGGATAAGTTGAACACCGTTATTGTAAACTAAACGAGACCAAACATATTTTTGTAATCAAAGTTAATCCCTAGATAATCATTTCCCCTAAACATCTCAATATAGTATTATAGTATAATTAATTTAATTAACTTAGTATTAGTATTAATTAATTATAAATTAATTTATATCGCCTAGATAAAATTAGGTTATGATAATTATGGTACTTGATAATAATCTCAACTAATCCCTGTAGATATGACAACCCCTACTCCCTCCTATCTATACTAAAACTTGACATGTACACTTGCGATGAAAGTGACGACGTGATATTTCGCCACTATGTTTTTGGCGTCATTGCTGGGATTATGTTTTAGATTATTGTTGATATTGTATGTAAATGACCCGATTTTAATTTAGGCATTTTTTAGTGTTTATAATTATTTTTTCTTTGTAGTTTTGTTTTTGTTTTCTTGTAGGGTGCTTGAAGATGTTAGATCAATAGGTACTCTTGCATTTATTTTAACGGGATTCCGAGTTGTTTTATAGTGCTTGGGATCGTTACAAGGAATTACTATTCCGGTTTCCAAATCATCATTTCCCTAGGGAGTGTGAACTACTGAACTTCCTCGATGAGTTATTAGACGCAACAAGAAATTGGGTTGAAAGAAGAAACGGTACCACATTTTTCAACCATTTAACCACTGACGAAGCCTATCAGTTATTGGAAGACATAGCCGAATATGATTTTCACTGTTGGAATTATTCAACATGCTACCAAAGCTTGGGGGATAGTTCCACTGTTTTGGAGCCATGGATTGATACCCTGGACCAATATGTTGAGTCTTCTCTTGCTCTGGAGGAAATATTCATTAATTTTATTGGGGAGACTCAAGCATTTTAGAGGAAAATGCATGACTAGATCAATGAGCATGAAGATCGTCTTGACAACATTAAGACGATTTGTACTAAAATCGATGCGACCGTAACGTCTTTGCAGACGCAAATCGGTCATCTTAACTACTTACTTGAGGCCGAGTCAAACGTGGTGGTACTGGGAGATACAAACGCTACATCCATTCAAAGCTACCACGAGGAACCGAAAATGAGCGGAAGAAGCTTGGGAGCATTCACAGATGATTATTCGAATAAGATGGGAACCCAAGTATGGATCGACGATTGTAATTTGTCACTATTGGAGATCTACATTGTGATACCACCACCGATCCAAAACGATCACATCTACAAGGATCCGATGCGACTTACTTGTCCTTCTCCGCCATTAACAACGTTATTTTATGCCCACAAAGTATATGAGCTGATGAGGAATGTTGTTGAAATCTCAGGCTAGATAATGTCAAATCTCGCCAAGCTTGAGGGCGTAAATAACTAAGACCCGTATGTAGTGTTGTTTGACACTTACTATGGGCAGAAGCCGCTCTTTGACGATCCGTTCTCCGTGTCGGGCTGAGGACATTAAACCAAGCGCTTCTTGGTAGGCAACTCAGGGTGAAAATAAATTAGATCCGTCACAGCTGACTTGATTCAGAGGCAGGATTCTCTCGCCTCCCAAGTACATGTTCTAAACCCCCGTCTTCAATATTATACTTTATGCTGTCATTGGGATCGTTGATGGGTTATTGAGGACACTATCCATTTTAAGTTTGGCAGTAATGTGTAGTATGTTTTATTGTTTTCTATGTATGCATGTTTGTTTAGGATTAGTTTGTTTAGATAAGTTGTTGTTTTGTCCTGAATTTTGACTTCATCTGAGCCATTACCCGATGATGAGTCTGTCCCCTGATTGTTTATTAAGGTCGAGCTTAAAGCTCATTCATGTGTGTTCTGTATACTGTACGGGTATCGTTTTAGTAAAAGTTATTGTAGATCCAAAATGCACGAGCACGTAAACTTATTGTAGAACTGCCCAATTGATTTGAAAATGATTATCTGTCACCCAAGTTCATGACAATAGGGATTTTAGAACCTGATTTGGGGGAAATTCGAGGCGAAATCCTAAGAGAAGTAGTTCGAGAGATATGATTTAGGCATTCATTTTGTCGCTTGAGCCTTTAAAGCTTACCATGCTATATTTTATCCCTCGTTACCGTGTCGAAGCTGGAAAGCCATTTCAATTCTGAACACTTACTAATACCCTGACCGATTGAATTTTTCTAAACCCTTATCACTAAACCGAAAGAAATTTGAGTAAATCAAGTTAGCAGTTGCAAATGCTACTTGAAGTGAGCGATTGGGTTTAGGACAAACTTTTAATAGGTTCAGTATTAGAGTACTCACTTTTCATTTTTCTTTCGTTTTAACCACACCCGTGAAATTCTAATAATCAAATAAGTTTGGGGATGTGGTAAGTTTAAAAAAAATGTAAATATCGTTAAATTTCATTTCTTTTGACAAGTGAGTTCGTCGGTCTTAAATGTATGTTTAGAGTTATTTCTAAATTATCTATGGGGGTTTAAGTGTGAGTGTGCCAAGCGATGTGCCTCTGGTATCGTCAAGTTAACGACGTTAACATGTTTTCTATTTCCGATATACCCTTGGCCATTTCCCAGAAATCAAACTAAATTAATTTTTTTTGAACTTTCAAGCCTACATTAGTGGAGAATAGAACCCAGGTCAGGCTTATGGATTCCCTATATCTTTTTTGTTTTAGTCATGGGCTTTATTGAGGGATAATCCCATCCGATCGACGGATAGTTGTATAATTGAGTTTTATCACACACACTTTGAAAGGATCTAGAATGGGGTTTACTATTATTGAACATTGAAATTCTACAACATCACATGGTGTGTTTTATTCTTGAACTCGATAAGATTTGGGGCCGATGAGGGAAAAATCGTTTGGCTGGTTGATGATTTTCAAAACATGCACATTATTGTTTTTAGTGTTTTTTATTTTTAGTTTTAAATTTTGTAATTAGTTGTTATATTTTCTTGTATTGTAAGTTTGGGGGTATTTGATAGGTGTAATTTACCTATCTATTTCCAAACTGAACGTAATAGTTTTTTAGTATATTACGTTTTAATATGTTTTTATTCTTTTTGTATAAATCAGGTGTGTGAGGTAAAAATGGATAAAAATGGATCAATAACTATTAAATCGAATCAAGAACGGTGGGAAAAACAAGCGAAAAGGCAAAATTCATAACTTGTAGGCCACTACCACGACGTTCAAGATGGAGAGAAGGCCCTAAAGTTGTTGAAAAGCTAATGCCATGACAATGAAAGAACATGAGGTCTCTACTCCCACTGCCAAGGCCATGACCAAACTAACATACTCACCGCCGCCGCGGTCACTCTGCACACATTTTAGATATTTATTTTGATATTTTTTCTCCCTATATCTTCCTCCCCTCCTCTATTTCAGACATTAGAGAGATCTTAGGGTGAGAATAAGGTTGAGAGGTTTTTAGGGAGTGCTTAACCAAATCCGAAGGAGAAGAACACGTTGCGAAGAAGGAGAAGCGATCGTTGAACGGTTTTAGTGGCAAATCTTCGGACTACGGCTAAATTCTTCCATTTTTCTCTTCATTTTCTTAATTTCGGTAGTTTGTTGAACATGTTTAGCTCATTTTTCATTGTATAAACGGTTAGGTCTATGAGCTAAACGAATTTTGTCTAGGGATTAATAATATTTATGAAATCGTTGTTTGTTTGAATTATGTTTCGTTAATGGTTGTTCTTCTCTATTTCGTTTGTATTTACCATTATTCTTTGATTATATGATTGTTTACATATATAGAGAATACGGGGTTTGACACTCGGGAGAGGTAACCCCGAATTTGGATTAGGGTAAACACAACGCGACGATCTAATAACCAGTGAGGGAGTTAGAAAGTGTGCAATCCATCACGTTGGGACAAGACTCATGTGACCTAATGTCGTTAAAACGTTAAGGGGGATTTGTTCATTGACGCGAAGTCACATATTCATTCATCTTGTACTTGGGAGAGGTGGTGAATGAGTTTACGATACAGAGATTGTCGGATAAATTGAACATCATTATTGTAAACTAAACAAGACCAAACACATTTTTGTAATCAAAGTTAATCCCTACATAATTTTTTCCCCTAAACATTTCAATATAGTATTATAATATAATTAATTTAATTAACTTAGCATTAGTATTAATTAATTATAAAATAATTTTTATCGCCTAGATAAAATTAGGTTATGATAATTATGGTACTCAATAATAATCTCAACCAATTCCTGTGGATACGACAACCCCTATTCTTTCTCATCTATATTAAAACTTGACCCGTACACTTGCGGTGAAAGTGGTAACGTGATATTCCGCCACCAGGTGGCATCCCCCTTGGCAACCCTACACCTTGGGGAGTGCATAGGGTTCTATTAAAAGGAGACCCCTCTTTCTTGGCAGCAATCAGTGACAGAAAAGGGCAAAGGAGGAAAACAATTTTCTGGAAATTTTGGGACTTTTTTTTTTTTTTTTTGGTGATTTAAGCTTGATTTCTTTCAAAACAAACATCTAAGATCAATCTTGACAAGTTTCTAAGGGCTCATTTTGTTAGTGTTCCCAACCCAACTCAACCCAACCCATTCTAAAAAAAATGAGATTGATGTTTAGGAATGCATTTGGCAAATTCAATTATGTTTCCATCCTATTCCAAAAAGTGATAATCGATTCTCAAAATCTTAAAAGAATGAGAAAAAAACTAACTGTTTTTTTCCTTCCCAAAAAACTTTCATCCCATTTTAGGACACATTGAGAATATTTTGAATTGTTAGTGAGTCCCATGTTCAATATTTGGTAACCACATTTGCACATTTGTCTTTTTCCTCCAAAGACCTTAGCTCCTCGATCTCTATCTTCCTCGATCTCTATTTTCATCAATCTCTCTTCTCGATCTCTCAATCTTTGTCTCTCCTCGATTTCTCTCTTCGTCTTTGGTTGCCATCATCGTCTGCATCTTTGTCTTCGTCTGCCGTCATTGTCTTTGTCTTCTTGCATCCATCGTGTTTGACATTGTCTCACCATAGCAGTCGTCATTTATAATCTCTCTCTCTCTTTCTCTCTCTTTCTTTGTTGAATCGATTTCGCAAACAAAATCGATTATGTTCATGAAATCGATTTAGGTTTAGGGTTCACAAAATCGATTTAGGGTTTACAGTTCATGAAATCGATTCCGTTCACGAAATCGATTTAGATATAGGGTTCGCAGAATCGATTTCGTTTCATTAAAGAAATCAATTTTGGAAATTGATTTTGGGTTCTGTTGTTGTTTTCAATTATGAAATCATGGATTCGTTGCTCTTTTTAATCGATGTGTTCTGCTGATTAGAATCAAAATTCTTCATTTGCTCAATCGAAGAGAGACTCTACTGTCAAACTCCATTCTTCATTCTACAGTCAATGTATACTTCTTTCTTCATCTCCATGTTGAAACCATTTTTGAAGTTTAATTGAATAAGGCTATACTTAGAATTGTTGCAATAAATAATTATTGAAATAAATAAATAAATAAAGAACAAGTGTGGAGGAAACAATTTCAAAATAATTCGTCACCAAATGAAATTTTATTCCTAGAATGAAACAAAATTATGTTGTTACCAAATGCAATTCTATTCCTAGAAGGAAACAAAATTCTCATCTCATCCCATCCCATCCCATCCCAACCCAACCCAAGTGGGATGGGAAAAGTGGGAACACTAACCAATCACTGCCTAAGTCTCTACTCCTGCTCATTTCGCGATTTTTGCTCCAAATTTTTTTGAGGTTATAGTTTTGAAATTTCACTCTCTCTAGATTTTCTTGCTACGAACCCATTGTTCAAACAATGTGAATGTATACTATCCTTGTTTAGGATGTTTTTAAGTATGATTAACAGTCAAAATGTGAAATCTTAGGGTTTATAAAATACCCCTATGGTGAAGTGGCGTTTTTTGCCATATTTCGTTACGATTCTTTTTTTTTTCTTCAATTTTTTGAGCTTGGTATGTGTTAGGAGTGTGTTTTTTAGAACATTGGCATTGATATTTGCTTGTTCGAATGAACCAAACATATGGTCGAAAAATTCCACGCATTTACTTTTTATTTTTATTTATTATTATTATTTTTATTTTGGTTTAAGTTATGATGACAAACTTAAGTATGAAGAAAACGAATGAAAAATTGAAGGCAAAAGACTTTCCATTTTTTTTTTTAATGAAAAGGTAAATTAAAGAATAATTTTTTTTTTATTGGTGGAAAAATGATTTAAGAAACCAAATATTCTTGAAAAATATTGTTTGAAAAGAAAAGGGAATTTTATTTTTAAAAAATGATTAATAAAATTTTACAGAAAATACTTTTACTTAAAAAAGTTTAAAAATTGAGAAAACCTATAAGAAAACAATTTGAAAAGAATTTTTTTTCTTAATGAAATAATTTATTTTTTTTAAAAAAAAAACTCTAATGGGAGAAAAAGTGTTTAGAAAAATAACATTTTTAAAGAAATTTTTGTCTTCATGTGAGGAAGACATTTTTTAAAGAGAAAAATATTTTTTAGAAAAATAAAATTTTTATTTTAAAATGAAAGCATTGAAGAAAATATATGTTTTAATGAAGAGACATTTTTTAGAAATTTTTTTTTTCTTTTTTTTTTTTTTTGTGAAGGAAACAATTGTGAGATGGAAGAAATATTTTTTTGGAAACCTTTGTCTTTTAGTGAAGAAGACATTTATTGAGAATTTTTTGTCTTTTGTGAAGTTTTTTTTGTTTAAAGAAATGATATATATAAATATATAAGAAAAAAACTTTTTTATAAAAATATTAGTTTTGAGATGAAAACACAATTTTAAGAAGAAAAAATATTTTCATTTAAAAGAAGAAAAATTATTTTTAGAAAGCAATTTATTTTTGGGAGGAAAGAAATATTTAAAATTTTATTTTAAATAAAATTTAAAAACAAGTCTTTTTTGAGTTTTCTTAGATGAAGAAAAATATTTTTATTTTTATGGATAGAACTTCTTTTGAGTAAAGAAAAGAAACAAAATATTTTTTGAAGTGTCATTTGTTTTGGAAATAAACAATGAGACTTGATTGGATTTTTTTTTTTTTTTAACTAATATGAGGAAAATAAATTTTTTCTGTAATAAACTTAACTAGAATAATTTTGGGGGAAGGATTTTTAGCTTTGTTAAACTTCTTTTGTTTTATTTTTATTTCTTCATTTTTGAAATGTAAGCAATGTAAGATGGTGAGTAAAAATACATACATACATACATACATACATACATATATATATATATATATATATATATATATATATAATGTGCCAGTCAAAACCATAGCTAAGTAAGGATAAATATTTCTGAAGGAGACTGCATTTATTCCCTAAGGAATATAGAGTCTCCATTTATTCTACCTTTTAGTATAAGCATGACTTGATTGATATACGTATAATATAAGTATAATGCCAATTCGAAGACTAGACTCAGTGCAAGTCCAAGGACGTCACTAAAGAAAGAAAAAAATGTGTCAGGCCAAAGTTTGTGACTTAGTAACAATCCAAGGCCTAGGCTTAAAATAAAAATACAAGAAATTAAAGTGCGGAAAGGCGTAGCGCAGTAAAGTAAATAACTAAGAAGTAAATTGGAAAAGTAAAGTGCAGAAAGTAAATGGCAATAAAAGTAAATGCAAGAAAAGGACGTGTATATATATATATATATAATGTGCCAGTCCAGACCATAGCTAAGTAAGGAGAAATATTTTTAAAACAGACTGCATTTGTTCCCTAAGGAATATAGAGTCTCCATTTATTCTACCTTTTAGTATAAGCATGACTTGACTGATATATTTATAATATAAGTATAATGCCAATTCAAGAACTCAACTCCATGCCAGTCCAAGGACTTGACTAAAAAGATGTCAGGCCAAAGTCTGATTTTTGCCAGTCCAAGCCCTAGGCTAAAAGTAAAAATACAAGAAATTAAAGAGCAAAAAGGCATAAAACGGTAAAGTAAATAACTGAAAAATAAATTGGAAAAGTGAAGTGTGGAAAGTAAATGACAATAAAAGTAAATGTATTTTGTGCATTCTCGAAGAACGACTTGCATTTTTGTCAGGTTTTGGTCACTTTTTTGTTTTGCTTTTCTTTGTTTGTCTTAGTTTTTGACCAAAAAAAGTTAGGAGTTTTGAAAACTTGCCTTGCCTTTTAGAAAGATGGATCTTCTTCTCTTTTATTTGCTTCTTCTTCTTTTCTTTCTTTCTTCTTTAATCTCTTATTGTAGAGAATCTAAGACTTGTAGAAAAACTAAAATCAAATTTTTAGAAATATTTTCAAAAGAGGGAAAATGTTCTTGGCATGTTAGAGAGAGAGTGGGAATGCAAGAGTGAGAAATTAGCAAATGAAAATAAAATGGGGCCACCTCTATTTATGGGGGAGGCATCCTACACAATTCCTAAAGCGCGCCCCATGGGGAGTGTGCAATCTTAGTTTTTCCAGCCCCATGTTTCTCTAATGATGGGGCCTACCCCCCATGTTGTGAAATTTATGCAATAGCCCCTATATTGGGTATTGTGTCTAAAACCTTCTTTATTTGATCTCTCAGAGTCATACCATTTTAGGTAATGGCTTTGGGAACTCTCTTGGCTACTTTGGACACTCCAATTTGAGAATCCTATGCTCTGTCTTATTCCCGGAGGGTGTTTATTAAGTGTTATTTTTTTTTATTTGAGCACTTTTATCAATTACACATGAGTTCTTTGATTTTTCTCACAATTGAAATGATGAAAGTGAAATTAAACTATCCAAATAAATATTGAAAATTTTAATTTTGAAAAGTAAATATTTTTTATCAAACAGGTTAACAAATATAGTTTTTGGGCTAAAATGAAAATAGTTGGAATGGGTGAAATTTCTTGAAATCAAGGGGTGGGAAACCAAATTAATTATATCTAAAGTGATATTCTATGAAATTTAACCCATTTAGTCTCCAATTAACTTTAAGAAATTTCAATTTTAGCCCGAAATTTTATTTTTTGCCTAATTCAATAAAATTAGCGATTTTTTATTTATTTTTTATTATTATTATTATTATTATTTCTTTTCTTTTCAAAATATCAAAAGAAATTTAAACACATGAATCTAAGGTAAAAATTTGTATCTTCAAACTTGGTCCAAAAAATTTCCTAAGTTACACTTTGGACTCGACACATTTACAAAATGCGAAAACGAGCAGGATAAAATGTTGTGTCTCCAAAGACTATTTCTCATTCTGAATACGTTTGCCAAAATTTATGAATACATATGCCACATCACGTTTTTTAGTCATGAAAAGTACCCATGTAAATATAGAAAATCGTCTACTATGAAAAATACATAAAACTTCCTTCCCAAACTAGAAATGGGATTGGGACCAAAAGAATCGAAATGCAACAATTCAAGAGACTTAGATGCATATGTATGCAATTTATTCTTAAAAGAAGATCTAGATTGCTTATCTAGTTGACATGCATCACAAATCTTATTCTTAACAAATTTTATATCAGAAAGAGCATGACCAAGACTTTTATTAGAAAAACTAGAAATCAATTCCATGTTAGCATGTCTCAGACATTTATCTCACAACCAACTATTTCAAATAAAGAATTTACACATGATAAGTTTTGAGATAAAAAATAATTAAATGAGCAAAGTATAAACATTTTCAAAATGTGATACAACAAGTAAAATGATGTCACCATTCTTAATAACATACTTATATTTATCAAAGATGACATTGTAATAACTGTCACATAGTTGACTTATGCTAAGAAAATTATGTTTAAGACCTTGAACCAATAAAACATCAACAATAATTGTGGATGAATTACATATATTACCTATACCGACAATCGTACCCCCAGCATCGTCTCCAACAGTCACATAACCTCTATCTTCAGGTGTCAAAGAGACAAATTTTACTTTTATCCAATGTTATATGCCAAAAAAAACCAATATCCAAGAACCATGTGTCCTTGCTTGCATATGTTTTGATATTAACCTACAAGGAGCATCTCAAATAGCTCCTAAGTGGTATCCAATCTACGTAGGTCCAATCGTATTTGTTGGATCAATCTTTGTTCCTTTAGGAACCTATACCTATTTATCTTTAGATTTAGGTTGAAAATAGCTTCTTATAGTTTTCCCCACAATGGTACATTAAAAATATTTTACAACTTTCTTAGTTTTAAAGAAGATTTTTTTAAATCCCTTTTGTTTAATTTTTTTTCTGAAACCAAATATCAGCTTTGTCAAAAATACCTTTAGAACATCTCGAAAACATTTTTAAATTATTGTCACGATTTGTAAATTTGATTAACTTTGGATTTCAATTTCTTGTTTTCCTTTTCTAAACTTGATGAGATATTTTTTTGAAACTTGGTTTTTAAGAGGTATTCTCGGCTTCATATTTGTCAATATGTTTGTTTAATAAAATAACCGTACTTTGTAGGGAACTAATTTTAGAACACTAGTTTCTATAATCATGTAATATCTCCTGATAAATTTCAAATAAATCATCAAAATTTAAAGGACAAGAACTAAAACATTTATGTACTTTATCCCTAATAGTTATAAGGGAAAACATCGTTGATTCATCATTACTGCTTGATGTTCCGGAACTACTTGAATCTGTATCATCCCACGTTTGCTTTCTTGGATTTCTTCTTGCCCTTGTTTGATTTCGTTTTATCATTTCACTTTTTCAGATCAAGACAGTCTGAATGGAAATGCCCTATTTTTCAATAATTGAAACAACCACTATTAGTCATATTAATTTGTTTTCTTCCACGGAAAGTATGTCGGGTCATCCTACTGATATTTCT
Organism: Eucommia ulmoides; assembly: GCA_016647705.1. Classification (NCBI taxonomy): domain Eukaryota; kingdom Viridiplantae; phylum Streptophyta; class Magnoliopsida; order Garryales; family Eucommiaceae; genus Eucommia; species Eucommia ulmoides. Next base: position 48,104,130 of record CM028339.1, on the reverse strand, counting down.
TGTAGTAAGAGCTACATTATGCTCTCAAACACTGTCGAGGACTATGTAATCACTATCATCATCGTTATCAACTCTTTGAGCTTTAAGTTCCATGGATTTCCATTTACTAGTACTTGATCCTTCTTCATGTCCTTGAATAAATGATTTATGAGTCATTAGATTGCCAATGACCTCATAAATTGTGTATCGGTTTAGATCCTTGGCTTCTTCAATGGCTGTCATCTTAGGTTACCATGCTTTTGTTAAGGGCCTCATAATTTTTTGGATTCTCTCCGGCATTGAATATGACTTTCCAAGCAAGCAAATGTTGTTGTAGATGTTGGAGAACCTGGTGTACATGTCCTGGATAGTCTCCATATCGCCCATTTTAAAAACCTTAAACTGTGGACCGAGACATTGATTTTGGACTCTTTCACCTGATTTGTTCCCTCATGTTTATATTTTGCCAACTTGCAACTCCTATTGTATTCATTGACATCTACTCCACAGAACAATATGTTAATAGCTTGGTCATTTATCGATAACTTTTTAAAATCATCCTCATCAAACTTATCCTCTTTCTTAGGAGTACCATGAATAGAATGAACGTACCAACCATTTTTTAGTAACTAACCATGCATTTTAGTTGTAATCCTATAAAAAAAAATGGTCATTTTGGCATTCCAGAAAACATAATTATCACTAGTAAAAAGTAGTGGGCGGTGCATAAATTGTCCATTGGTTAGTGTATTCACGTGATGTGCCATTTGATCATGTTAACTTAACTTGGATGTGAACCTTATTCAGCTAATATAGCTCTGGTTGGCACAAATATCTACCTGAAAGGCAGTTAAATTGGGTAGTTAAAACTTTAAACAAATAACTTTAACAAATGAAACCACTTCAATCTTCCTAAACAGTTATTGTCTTGATATTAGGCAGAAACATGTTTAACTAAGTGTACAATAAGACATATAAGGATAGATTGACACAAAAATTTATGTAGGTTCGGCAAATAACTTTTGCCTATGTCTTCTCCCCTGAGATCCCACAGAGATTTTTCAATCCACTAATCTCAGTCATTTTTCCACATAAGAACCAAGCATTTTCAATCATTTTCATAGGCACAACATTAATGAAATTTTTTTTCCTGACTCGGAATCAAATCTATCTTTTTTCTAGGCTCTAGATTATGCCTAGCTTTTTTTCTTAGGCTCAAGATTAACCCTGATTAGGAAACATCCCTTTATGCGTAATACACTCTCACTTAGATCAACTACGTTTAGGTTTAAGATACAACTCACAAATAACAAAATAACAATTTTATTCTCATAGGAGCTTTTACCAACTCAATTCATTTTTAAACTCAATTAATGTCTCGAAAGGCTAGTGATAGAAATTATGTGAGATAATAAATCTAATTTTTTAATAATTGAAGTACAAACATTTTCTTAATCGGATTCTCGGACAAAAATCATTTCTAAAATATTTTCAAGATATTTTATAAAAATAATTTTCAATCACAAATATGAGAAGCTCAACTTCTCAGATTATATATAAATCACATAAAACACAAGCAATTTGGGCAAGCAAAAATAAAGAGTGATTTCACTGAGATTTCCTTAAAAGAGATTTAAATAATTGTAATGTAGAATCAATTCAATTTTTGCAAATATAGCCTTTTTCGCAATCAGGAATTTCTTTAAGTAATTCTCTAAATATATATTCTGGAAAATATTCACTCTCTCTTTAAAAAAATATGATTTGATATGATATTTGTATAATAGTCTCGATGATTTAAAATGAAATTCATAGGTCTGTATAAAAGGGATTTAAATATTTCCTATAACAACTATGTTTTGAAAGATATGGTAAAAAATATCATATATCGACCCCATATATAAGGTAGATTCAAATCAACTTTATTTTATCAATAATAGAACTTTTAAGACAATTAAATTTAGTCTCAAAAATATTTTATTCAAAATGCAAAAGGATAGAAATAGTTGGCCAATATAAATCACAAAATCTTGATTATATGGACTAAATGAAAATATCTTTAAAATATAAGATATATCTCTGAACTAAAAAAAAAAAAAAAAAAAACTATTAAAATAATATAATTCAACACTAAAATTCTTGAAAATGGGTGGATGATCTTTAAAAATAGTTATGGTCAACTTCTGGAACAATATTGTCGGTTGATTGGCGTAACCAACAGTTGACCAAATCGCTTACAACGGATAAATTTCTAGCCATTGCTCAACAAGTCAAGTGACCAGGTTGTCGACCATTTTAGGATACGAAGCAACTGTTTAACCTGTTGGTTGATTGGATAACCTAAAACACTTAAAACCACTATCCTAATCAAACAGTCGATAGATCTCTTGGGCAGTCAACTGTTTAGACGGAAAAATAATTTTCTCTTAATTTTCAGACATTTTATTGATCAAATACCTAGAAAAATCATTTGATCACTGATAGGTGTAAATTATCTATCCATTTTCAATCCGAACGTTGTTAGTTTTCAAGTACGTTTAGTACGTTTTAATAAATTTTGATGTGTTTTTACTCTTTTTGTACTAAATCAGGTGTTTGAAGTGAAAAGGTATGAAAATGGATCAAAAAAATGGCCATGAGCTAAACGGGCAAAGAAAATGAAATTCAGAACCTGCACCACCGCCGTGGCAACCAAACCACAGTCGGGCCGGTCAAACTTCAAAGCCAGCCCAAACTCTCTGTAAATTCACCACTGTGGCACAGAACCACTGCCATGGCGTAAAAAATACAGAGAGTAAGGCCATTGTTCCACCGCCGTGGTGATAAAACGATAGCCGCAACAATAATCTAACCGACCTTCCACCGCCGCGGCGGTAGCCTCTACACAGATTTAGATATTTATTTTAGATATTTTCCCTATTTATACCCCCTCATCTCCTCTCCTCTGGACATTAGAGCTCATATAGGACTTAGTATATTTTAGAGAGAGGTTTTGGGAGTGCTCATTTAAATCCTAAGGAGAAGATCACGTTGTCAAGAAGGGGGAGCGATCTTGAAACGTTTTTAGCGATAAATTTTTGGACTAGGCTAAGTTTCTCTTGTTCCTTCCTCTATTGCTTAACTTAGGATTGTTGTTTGAGCATGTTTAGCTTAGTTTTCATTGTGTAACCGGCTATGGCCATAAGCTAAATAGATTTTTGTCTAGGGATTAATATATTTATGAAAATATTGTTTTGTTGAGTTTGTGTTTCGTTTGCGGTTGTTCTTCATTATTTTGATTGTGTTTATTGTATTGTTATGTTTATTATGCTGAGATAGATATATCAAGAATACGGGGTTTGACACTCGGGAGAGGTAACCCTGGATTTGGACTAAAGTAAACATAACGCCAATCGATGACGTTGGGGCAAGACTCACGTGACCTAGGGTCGTTAAGACGTTGAGGGGGACTTATTCATTTACTCAAAGTCATGTATTCCTCCATCTTACACTCGGGAGAGGTGGCGGTGAAGTTTTAGAATTGAGATTTTCGATAGGGTAAACACAACACGACGATCCAATAACCCGATCGGGAGCTGGATTGTGTGCAATCAATGATGTTGGGGTGAGACTCATGTGACCTAGGGTCGTTAAGACATTCAGGGGGGCTTCTTCATTGACACAAAGTCACGTATTCTCTTGTCTTACACTCGGGAGAGGTGGTAGAGGAGTTTACAAACTGATATTGTCGAATAAGTCGAACGCCATTAACGTAAACTAAAATGAGACCAGACACATTTTTGTAAACAAAAGTTAATCCCTAGGCAATACTTTCCCTAAACATCTCATAATAGTATTAGTATAGTTAATTTAATTAGATTAATTAACTTAGTATTAGTATTATTAATTTTAAACACATTTATTTCACCTAGATAAAGTTAGGTCATGACAAACGCGGTACTCAATAATAGTCACAACCAATCCCGGTGGACACGATACCATTACTCTCCCGATCTATACTAAAACTTGACCTTGTATACTTGCGAGTGAAAGTCGTGGCGTATTCACGCACTACCAATCACATAAATTTCCTTTCTGATCACTTTAAAAATATTTCAAGTTAATTTTAATTATCGTGCATGACCCTAATCGAGTTACATTAAGAACTTAAGAAGAATTGAGTTGTTCACCTAGAAATACAAAACAATATTCTTGCTAAATAATTCTTCAACATCATCATTGGAACCATCTCAATATTTATAATTCATCTTCATAAATTTTCTCCTTTTAGCGCGTAACTAAAATATAAAATACTCAATAAATTTATTAGTTCTTCAAAACATCAATGTTAATTGGTTCATCAAAACATTTAAGGTGAAAAAAATTGTATTCTATACCAAAAGATAAGGTAAAACTACTTTCATATAACTTCAATACACATTAAATCGTCTTGGACAAATACAGTCACATTTGCATTGATTATGTGGTATAGTTTTAATTTGAATTTTTGTGTGCTTAGATGCTTTTAGATAATGAAAATAATATTAATTCAATGAGAATTTCAAATAGATTAAAATTGGTTAAGAAAATAATCTAAAAGGAAATAATGCAGAGTCCAGTTGACCAACTTTCTATACCGGTCAATTAAATAGTACAATAGCCTATGAGAAATATAAATCATCTTGATCTTGTTGACCAATAGGTATTTTCAATCAACTGATTCTAACAGTAGATCCTGATCTTTAAAGAACACATGTGATCGGTCAACCGGTTAGAGCTACCAGTAGAACAATTTGATCAGAAGGTTTAAAGGCATTAATCGGTCCATAGGTTAGTCGATTGATTAGATAGAAAAAATTAAATGTTTATTAAGATCATTGCTTGACCAAATACAGAACTAGTCAATCGATTTTCAAGAATTGTTTTGATACATTGAGCTAAAATACAAATTTGGGCTTGAATTGGAAACCAATATTTATTGTCATATGTTTCTAATGTTAATTAAACTTTTCATCCAACAATTGAATCAATTGTTTTGAATTAAGAGACAAGATCAATAGGCAAATAGTAAAAATAAAGTTACCATTTTCTAAGTCCTAAAATGTATCCTTTTTGCGGCTACTTGTCTCTTAGCAGATTGTTGCGCAAATTGGAAAAATTGTAATGTTCTGAGAGGGTATAATTATCAAATCTAACAAATTAAAATTCAAATCATTAATTACAATAGATTCATTCCAGTGAAAAGCTCAATTGCTTAGATCTAAAGCCTATATAAACCTAAGTAGAACACCTCTTAACATAGGCACAATTCCATAAAATTAACACACCTTGACATTCTTAGTGTAAAAGTCTAATGTGTTAAACACTCTTAGTACTACATTGAGTGTAACAGTGTTGCATTCTCATTAAATTTATCGAAAGAGTGAGGATTTGAGAGAGTCACTACATTAGGGGTGTTATGAGTAAAATATTCAAATCATATCAGTATTATCTTGGGGAATTCGAGTTGTAGTCAATTCAGTTCCAGTATTAACAATATCACACACATCCTAAACCTTACCAATGAGTTTCTTTCATATTTATCTATACATTATTTATACGTAATAGTCTTTATGTGGAATACTTGTAAATGTACGTATAGCTAAATTTGCTTATATTGATCATATAATTATTCAAGATCTTGTTGTACATATTGTTGACTTTATGATAAAATAATTTAAAATTTCATATCACGCCGCCAGCATTTATCCAGAGCCAGGACTGAACTCTCCATAAGATTCATAGTTGCATTAACTACAGGAGGACCAGCAATGAAGGCGATAATAAATACAAATTTTTTTTTATAAGAGGCATACAATTTAAATCTATCATTTTGAGAAAACTAAAATGATTTTTTTTTTTTGGATCAAATCATTTTCTAAGAATATGACAAAATTATTAGATTTGGTATATTGAACATAAAAAGAACTCGTACCACTAACGAAATAAATTACTCATCGAGATCTTAAATCTCCCACTTACTAATCCAACATGAGGTAAGCTAATTGGACATTTTTTACGGATTTTTCTAAGAGTTAAATTATATCTTGAGAACACACTTAGCCTCATGTTGAAAACAATCAAACATGTTGTATATTGAGATAAATTTATTTTTTTGATTCCTTGTATCAGGTGGACTTTATCAATCATACCTCAAATGTAAATTGTGTACATGCTCTTGCATATCATATATTTTGCACACACTTCCATAAGTACCTAGTGAGTTAATATAGGGTATGTTGGTTGATATGTGATTGATAAAAGTTTAGAGGCTTAGCTCAGGAAAACCAACGAAGAAATATATTCAACTTATGATGGTATGAATTGTAACCTAAACCAAGGTGTTGGTTTATGTGAGAGAACTGTGTCAAGGTATAAACATAGCATACCTTTAGTGTAATTGTAGCAAGGTATAAACATAACTTACGTTGTAATTTTTTTTAGCAAAGTGTAAATGTATCTTACTTTGTAAGGGTGTGTAGAAAGGTAAAAATGTATCTTACCTTGTGGGGGAGTGGCAAGTTATAAATGTAGCTTATCTCATGAAATTGTGCCAAAGGTATAAACGTTACTTAACTTTGAGTGTAACGGTTTGATCTTCACAACAGAAGAAGATTTGAATATTAGTTGATACGAAATCTTGAAATGAAATCACGAGAGTAGACATAGGCAAGGAGGGACCTTGGACAAACTACTATAAATTGTTGTGCCTCGATTTTCTCTATCTCTATCTATGTGCTTGATCTTTCATTGTTTACTTGTATTCTTTGTTGTACCTTGTTAACACATATTCTTGATTGTTCAATTGCTTCTATATGATTTAAAGAGTAAAGTATAAAGATTAAAAACTAATAAGTTATTTTCACTAACCAATTCACCCCACTCCCTCTTGGGTAGACTTGGAACAACAATTGGTAATCTAGCTTAGTTGCTTATAGGAACATTCTCACTGATGCGATCCCCAAAAAGTTGGGGCTTTTAAAACCCATAGAAACTGGATCCATGGAAAATACTTTTGGAGTCACCTTTCTCGAAGGGAATTCAATACATAGGTCACCATTTTTTAGTAGAAATAACTACATATTCTTGAAGGTCAGGATGATAGCATTCTTGCAAGCCACAAACTACGCGGCTTGGCGAAAGATTAAGCAGGGTCCTTACACCCCTAGGAAGACCATAGACTCACGTGAGATAGAAAATCTAAGTCTGAATATAACGATATTGATATCAAGTTGTTATCTTTAAATGTCTAAGTTATTAATCTTCTTTCATGTGCATTATTTAAACGAGTATAATAGGATATCAGGATTCTAGTCGACAAAGTATAAATGGACATGCCCAAAATGACTCATGAGGGAAACAACCAAGTAAAGAAGTCAAATGCCCTCATACTCCAATACGAGTTGTTCAAGATGGATGATAATTAAAATATTGAATAGACGTACGCTCGTTTAAACAAAATATGCAACAAATTGAATTCTCTATGGAAGCCTTACTCAAGGACACAAATATTAAGGACAATACTTCAGTCACTTCCCAAAGCATGGGAATGGAAGGTAACAGTGATTCAGGAAGCCATAGACTTGAATACTTATTCAAGTGAGGCATTGATCAGAAACCCCAAAACATGGGAAAACTATGAAATGTTCTTTTTCATAATAAAAAAAGGTGATTCTTAACCCCCAAGGGTATAAAACCCTAACTAAGAATTTTTATTTTTATTTAAAAAAAAAAACATAACACTTACAGTTTAAGGTATTTGATGTGGTTGTTGTGTGAGAAACACATCAAGCTGGAAGAACAAGATTGAAAATCGAGAATAACACCACAAGAAAGAAGATTAAGAAGTGAAATGATCGAAGGGATAACATTAAGAATGTTCTTGATAAAGTGGCTAGGGGATTTAAAGAACAATGTTGTATATGAAAGCATAATGTAAAACATTTCCTTATACTACAAATATAAATTGACTAAACTAGGAAACACACATTGCATCATTGCGTGACATTTTAAGTTGGGTTTTTATTGTGCTTCAATAAAATAAAATATTTTAAAAATTGTAGTATAAGAATAAGGGATCAAATTGTTCTGGAATTGAACAAAGAAAATGATTAAAATAAAACATTTACGGAGTTCATTAAACCAAATCCCTATGTTCAATCAAATGAACTCAACATGGAGTTGATATGCACATGGTTTAATCCTGTTGATCGATTAGGCAATCTGATCAACCAAACTGAACAGGGAGTTAAAGGAATGAAAATTATATGTACTCAATAAATAAGAAATTCAGTCAACTGATTTGACAAAGGACTAAGGTCCCATTGATTTGGTTAATCAATTGGCTGATTGAATATACTAGAGACGAATTAGCTTAATTTTTCATGAAGTTTAGTCAATTGGTCAACCCATTAGGTCAACCAATTGATGTAGAACTGTAAATTATTTTAATTTTTATTGCAAATTTTAATGACATTTCCTAGAAAATTTGATTCAACCATCTTCCAATCATAAATTATATAAATTAAACTTGTTTGAAATGAATTACACGAATTGTAGATAAAAAACTATCGGTTAATTGTGCAAAACGATGTTTCTATTTTTTCAAACCCCTTGATTGTCGCATAAAGGTTAGAATTTGATCTCCTTTCCAATATGTGCTTGATCTAGTTCTTTGAAAGTTATATTAAAGGTTTGGTTGGTTGGCTGGATTTTTTTTTTTTTTTTTTTAACATATCCATAACATTTCCAGCGATTCAAGCTTGTTTTCTTCGAAAATCGACATCTAGGATCAATCCTAACACATTTCCAAGACTTCAATCTGTCCAATTCACCATTTTTCACTCCAAAATCCCTTGAGGTTAGGGTTTTGAAATTTTACTCTCTCTCTAGTTTTTCTTGTCATGGAACCATGGTTTGATCCATGTATTAGAAATAGGGAAAATGCACCATGCAAACTTCTATACCTTTCTAGATAAAAGTTTGTTAGTTTGTTAGATTTCTTTAAATTTTGTTGAAATTTGTTATTCTCATTTTGTAAATGCCTATATATAGATGTTGTATTGTAATTCGAAAATCAATAAGAATTATTTTTCATTCATCTTTTCTCCATTTTACATTTTAATATGGTATCAGATGATATTCTCCCACCATAGCAGCTCTGTTGCATCAACAGCAGCTCTTACTGCTATTTTCTTTTTTTTAGTTCACCGCCATTGCCATCATGGCTCGTGGAGGTGGCCATCAACAACCCCCAGTCACCAATAATAGATTTCAGCCCCTCACCCCTCCCTCTTCCTCTACTACCAATAATCCTCATTCAGATTTCTCTTCCATGGACAATCATCACAGCCCCTATTTCCTTAATAGTGGTGATCATCCTGGAATGATTCTCATTTCTTATGTTCTTACGGGTTCAAATTACAATACCTGGAATCGTGCTATGCTCACAGCTCTCAATGCTAAGAACAAATTGGGATTTGTCACTAGTACTCTTCCACAGCCTCCGCTGGACGATCCGTCCTCTGCTCTTTGGTCTCGTTGCAATAGCATAATGCTCTCATGGCTTATTAACTCTATGGATAAGGAAATTGGACACAGCCTTTTGTATATGAATACTTCTCATGATGTATGGACTGATTTTCACTCTCGGTTTCGACAGAGTAACGCTCCACGCATTTTTCAACTTAAACAACAATTGGACGCTCTCTCTCAAGGCTCCCTTGATGTTAATCAGTACTTTACCAGATTAAAAATCCTTTGGGATGAATTGAAGGATTTTCAACCAATTCCAGTCTGTACTTGTGGAGGGATGAAAATTTGGCATGATTCTCAGCAGAATGATCACCTTATGCAGTTTTTCATGGGTCTCCATGACTCTTTTGCCACCATTCGTGGTCAAATCCTCATGCAAGACCCTCTGCCCTCTGTCAGTCGAGCATTTAACCTTATGATCCAAGAAGAACGGCAACGATCTATAGCCTCTCCACTTCTACCCTCTGAAACGATGGCTTTCCAAACCACGTCTTCTCTCATGGCTGCCGTCGCCGCTTCAAACCAACGACGATCTCAACCTCTCTGTTCACATTGCGGGAAGTTAGGGCATACTTCATCCGTTTGTTATAAACTTCATGGGTTTCCACCCGGGTTCCAGTTCAAGACCCGACCCCCGACCCAACAACCCACCCGAGCCCGCAACCCCAATCTGCACCGCTATTCTGGACCGCCTCCTCAGGTCCATCATCCTCAGGCCTCTCATTCTCCTTTCCATCAGGCCCATTCACCACAAGCCCATCACACTTTTATTACAGATTTAAACACCAGCCCGACTTATTTCTCACCTCAGACCCACACCTCTCCTTTTATTACAGCCCCAAACCTCACCACCAATTCCACTTTCATTTCTCGCAATGTCATTTTCCATGAGACGATCTTTCCCTTTTCTGGGACTCCTATTTTTTCTTCCCCTCTTGATTTCTTTCACAATCGCGTTTTACCCCGTGTCGTTCATAATTGTTCTCCTTCTTCTTCTCCTCCTATTCCCACTACCTCATCTTCTTCTTCTTCTTCTCCTCTACCCACCCGACCTCACCGCATCACTAAGAAACCCTACTACCTTCATGATTATCATTGTTCTTTGGCCATTCAGTCTTCTTCTCCTACCTCTATTTCTGCTCCTCCTCTTTATCCCATTTCTTCTGTTCTTAGCTATCATCATCTTTCCCCTCCTCACCGTGCCTTCGCCTTAGCCATTTCCTCTCATCCCGAGCCCTACACCTTTTCCCAAGCCCTTGAGATTCCAGAGTGGCGTTGAGCCATAACTGATGAACTTCATGCTTTAGACAGTAATCATACTTGGCAGATCGTTTCTCTCTCTCCAGGGAAACATTCCATTGCTTGTAAATGGGTATACAAAATCAAGTTTCATGCTAATGGGTTCATTGAGCGCTACAAAGCCCGTTTGGTTGCTAAAGGGTACACGCAACAAGAGGGTATTGATTTCTTAGATACTTTCTCTCCTGTTGCCAAACTCGTTACAGTTAAAGTTCTTTTGTCCTTAGCCGCTATCCACGGTTGGTCATTGACTCAACTGGATGTCAACAATGCTTTTTTACATGGGGAGCTGGATGAAGAGGTTTATATGACTTTTCCTCCTAGATATTCTTGTCGTGAAAGGGAGACTTTTCCACCTAATGCTGTTTGTCAATTGAAAAAATCCATATACGGCTTGAGACAATCATCAAGACAATAGTTCTCAAAGTTCACTAGTGTTCTTCTTAGTGAAGGATTTGTTTAATCTTCTAGTGATCATTCTTTGTTCACCAAATTCAGTGGAGAATCCTTCATTGCCCTCCTAGTCTATGTCGATGATATTTTTATTGCTAGCAATGATGCTAGCTCTGTAGACAAGTTGAAGATTGTTCTCAATAGCCGTTTCAAGTTGAAAGATTTGGGGCCTCTTAAATATTTTTTGGGTCTTGAAGTGGCTCGTTCTCATTCAGGCATTTCTGTTTACCAACGTCATTATGCTCTTGAGCTGTTATCAGATACAGGGACCTTAGCCGTCAAATCCTCTTCTACACCCATGGATCCTAATTTGAAATTGTCCCAAGATGATGGTCCTTTACTTGAAGATCCCACTATGTATAGACGATTGATTGGGAAGCTTTTATATCTTACTATCACTCAGCCGAATTTGAGCTTTGCTGTGAATCGACTTAACTAATTTTTGGCTACTCCTCGAACTCCACATTTTCAAGCAGCTCAAAAGATTTTACAGTACATCACAAGGGCCCCAGGTCAACAAATTTTCTTTCCTGCCAACTCTACTATCCAGCTTAAGGTTTTTGCTGCTGCTGATTGAGCAGCATGTCAAGATACAAGGCGATCTATTAGTGGATTTTGTGTATTCTTGGGCTCTTCTCTAGTATCCTGGAAATCCAAGAAGCAACACACGGTTTCCCGTTCGTCAGTCGAAGCAGAGTATCGCTCCATGGCCAATGCTACTTGTGAAATAGTTTGGTTGCTCTCCTTACTTGCTAATTTGAGAGTAAAACACTCAGGACCTGCACTTCTTTTTTGTGATAATCAATCTACTCTTCATATTGCAGCCAATCTCGTGTTCCATGAGTGAACCAAACACATTGAGATTGATTGTCATCTGGTTAGAGAGAAGCTACAAACTGGGTTGTTGAAAACCCTTCATGTCTCTAGTCAGAACCAGTTGGCAGACATCTTCACCAAGGCTCTCCATCCATCCCAATTCCATATTCTTCTCACCAAGATGGGAATTCATAATTTGCATTCTCCATCTTGAGGGGGAGTATTAGAAATAGGAAAAATGCACTATGGAAGCTTCTATACCTTTCTAGATAAAAGTTTCTTAATTTGTTAGGTTTGTTTAAATTTTGTTGAAGTTTGTTATTCTCATTTTGTAAATGCCTATATATAGATGTTGTATTGTAATTGAAAAATCAATGAGAATTATTTTTCATTCATCTTTTCTCCATTTTACATTTTAATACCATGTGGATATATATTATTCTTATTTACAATTCTCTTTTTCTCTCATTTTGATCTTGGCATGAGTTAGGAATATATTGTTTAGACAATTTATATTGTATTCTTGACATTTGCTTATTCGAAACGCGCCAAGCAAATGGTCAAAAAATTACGTGCGTTTTTCCTTTTTTTTTTTTTTTTTTTTTCATTTGCTTTCTTGGAGTTGTTGTTCAAGAATTCTCCTTGTATTATGAATTTGTCATGATTATAATGTATCCCCATCCTAGATTGTCCCAGAATGTTCAAGACAATGGGTTAGGGTGTTCTCGCGTGTTTCGATGTAACCCTTAAGATTCGGCAAAAAATCACCCGACTTCCCACTTTGTTGGAGAAATCCTTTTCATGACATGCTTTGTACATATTTTTCACACACGAACGTTGGTCTTGCCTTTATTATTTGGGTGGTTTTCCTTGGATCGGTGAGTTTTTGTTCTTCTTGGGCTAAGATTGAAACTCAGGGCGAGAATTTTGAAAATTTCATTTTTTTTCTTTATATGAAAGTATCTTTTGAGCATAGTCAAACTTTTATCCCGAAGAATTGAGTACTTTTTAGTCGACTATCCTTTTCCATTTTTCTTTGTTTGGCAATATGATTATAATATATATTCGTCTCCTTGCCGTTGATGTACCCATTCGTGACCAGGACGAGGTAGTGACCGAGCCTTCCTTCTCTGCTCCTGTAGTAGAAGGGATGCCAGGAGTAGATTTAGCTGGAACCTCGACTTCAATTCCATGGTGAAGGGAACACCAGTAGAGTCTCCTGTGGTGGAACACGATGTTACGGGGCCATCTGACGAGACTAGATGTAACGACCCGGTTTCTCAGGGCTGCAACTCGATTTCTCCCATTGGAGAATTAAAATTAAAACCCGCGGGATCTCCATTATGGCAATACTATTGTTGTTTTATTAACTTGTTTTATTATCATTAGTATATAATGTTAGAACACAACTATTAGCAAGTAGGTAATAGTTATTACATTTTAGGATATAATAATCACTAGTATATGTATGTAATCGCAGTATTATAATTTCATCCCCCCTTCGAATTCCATTACCATGGCTCCAAATCCTTGCTACTTTACCCCACTAACCAATATTGTCCCAACCGTAAATGATAAAGAATAGATAATAAATAGTAATTGTTCGAGATAATTATAATTATCAATTTCCCGAGTCGATTTTACAAGAGTACTTAATAAATATAATTATTACCAATTAAATAGAAATTCAATCAGATTTTCCGTCACTGTTTCGCTCTCACCGGGCTTGCAATCAAAACTGTGGGGTTGTGAGTCGATACTCAGTAGAACTCCAACCCTTCTAATACGTGTATTTAATTAACACAACAAATAAGTACATTAGCATGATTTTCACATAATTTTCACATAGTCACAATTATTTCATAAAATTTGACAGTTAAAATTCAACAATAATAATAGCATGAACTCACACAATAGAAAAATTAAATACATATATTAAAAGAGTTAAGAATTCTACCTGAAATTCGAGTCGAAATTCAGAGCCAAAATATTTTTCGCGCTCGAAAACATTAAAAATGTGATCCGACCACTTTTCCTGAATATATATATATATATATATATATGGTTATAAATGTGTTCTTTATAACTCTATATAAAGAGTTAGAACTCCTGTCATTTCCCCAGCTAATATCTCCTAATCTCCTCATTTATGCTTTAATATTTATATATGCATATAAATAAGTTAAGTTCAAGCATAGTGACACGTGTTAATTCAATTACCCTTTCCATTATACACATTTCTAATATAGTACTCCTCCCGCAACAATGAACTGTTCCAGCCCTTTCTTCATATTTCTATTATTATTATTATTATTAAACATATACACGTGTATAGCATATATGTTTCATGCGTATATATTATATTATATATTTATTTATGGTTGGATTTGTTTCCTTCGGCATGAAGGAAATAAATTCAACCATTTATTTATTTATTTATTTATTTATTTACACAATGTTCCTCCTGAAATAAAAAAAATATTAATTATACCTCAAAATTATTAAAAGTATATTTTAAATAACACATTGGTCCCAAAATTTCTAAAATCAATTTAAAATAAACATTTAACTCAAAAAATTATCAAATATTATTTATACCATAAATTCGCAAAACAATTTCAAAAATATAAAATTTATATAAAATAATATTTTTCAAGAATATAAATTTTGGTGGTATTACGATCTACCCTCCTTAAATAAATTTTGTCCTTGAAATTTCATTCAAAATAACAATAACTAAGAATCGTTTCGTACTGTTATGTTAGTTACACTCGATTCTAGAACAATTGATCTCTATGTAGGATCTCATAACCAAAAGTCACCCATAATTTTTAACTGTCAAATCACTTTCACACATCACAATATTTTCATTCTTAGTGGCCTACTTTGTATCCAATAACCGACAAATAGGGTGCACTTTAGTCGGTAACACCTAGTACAGATAACCAACTGTCAAATAATCTTATGTTCTTAAATGCTTCCACTGCGCTACTCTGATAAAAATAGTAATAAATAATAATATATCTTTAACATATCACGATAGTCTCACTAGATTGGATCTATCTCATTTCCAACAGGTCTACAACCGTAATAATTTTTTCACTCGACATAACTTTTCAAGTCCACTGCCATATTCTATAGCCAACGTTTATCAAATCCATCCAACATTTAAGCCAACATTTCGCAGCTCTCATCTTATCCAACAGATAGTCCAATTCCTTGTGGACTGTCCCATAAGAATAATCAAAATCCCAATATCCACATTTAAGTTTTAATAATCTCGTAAACTTTTTAATAACATCAAACACAATTCAACTTTAGTAATAAATTTTTTGCAATACATCTAAAACACATAAATATGTTTCAATCACGTAAATACGTGTCAAATTATAAAAATCAAATACGCCTCAAATAAATAAATAGGTCTCAAAACCCCCCCAAATACTTCTCAATCATATAAATATATCTCAAACACATAAATACATTCCAACCACATAAATATATCCAAAATCACATAACTATCTGGAATGCGTAAATACGTCGCAACCACGTAAATACATCTCAAAACACTCAAATATGTGTCAACTATATAAATACGTCTTAGAGATACCTAAATACATTTCAATCCACATAAATATGCCTCAAATATATAACCACACATAAATATGTATTGAAATAAATAAATATGTCCCAACTACGAAAATCTGATATGTCACAAAGAGTCAATAGTCACTGTAACATGTATATAAAAATATTGCACAAAGCCCCAATAAATTTCTAAAATACTAATCAAGCTCAAGAATAATTCCAATTAACCTTTCGGCATTAACTCCCAATAGTCTCCCAATGACCCCACATCCCGGCTCCATCTGATGATAGTAGTGGACCAATATCTATTTGAGTTAATTTTATCAGTGCGCTATCTTCATAATACACAAATTATTTTATGGATCAAGTATTTTTATCAAAATCCACTTTCCAATAACATATAGCTACATTGGGCAGTATCCAAATCTCAACAAAAATATCACCGTAACCGAACAACCGAATTTAAATCAATTGATCAACCCACTTATCTATAATAAAAATAACATACTTCATTGTCAGCCATAGGATCGTTTACCTCACGATCGAAAGTTACGACTGTACTGTAACATGTCCAACTGTGCCATCTAAGTGGCTATCAGTGTTAGGGCCACTTATCCCCAATGGTAAGGGTAGCCACCTGCAGGATTTGCACTCTTGACAGGTTAACACGTATCCACCCTGCAGGACTTACTTGACAAGTAACAACAAAAATCCTCTCTACAGGACTTATCTGACAGGTAACAATATATATCCACCCTACAAGTCTTGCCTTATAGGTAATCCACATCTCGCAGGGCATGCTCTCCTGACAAGAAGACAACTATGGCATAGTCGAATAATAGAAACCACTTTTCATATTTAAAAATCTACTTGATCCGCGTAACATTATAAAATAATCCATTTCAATAAACCCCATTTTTTTCCACATTTTAGTACGAAAGAATAATTTGACAATTTACATAGAAGATAACGAACATGCGGTCTTCATAATAAAAAGAATTTATGGATCAAGTGTATTTATCAAACATCACTTTTTAAAATATACTATAATATAATCACACACTGATCCTAAATAAATTCTACTGCTACTATCGTAATAAAATAATGCGTTGAAATCCTCCAATCAAATCATTTTGATATATAATAAAATACCACACACATATTTTCCTACTAGCCATAAGATCATTTTATCTCATGATCGAGAGTTACGACGGTACCGTAACTTGTACAATTGTGCCATCTAAGGTGGCCAACAGTGTCAGAGCTATTTAATATCCCCAATGGTAGGGGCAGCCACCTGTAGGACTTGTCTGATAGGTCACAACATATCCATGACATAATCAATCACCTGCAGGACTTACCCTCCTTACAGGTCAGAATATCAACAACATAATCAATCACCTGTAGGACTGCCTGACAGGTCACAACATATCGTCCTACAGGAAATGCCCTCTTGATAAGACCAACAACATCCTGCATGACATGCCCTCCTGCCAGAATCAGACTATGGCATAGCAGGATAATAAAAACTATTTTTTACCTTTAAAATTTTACTTGATCCATTTAATATCATAAACCCGTCCATTTTTAACAACATTTTTTTTCTCAATTTAATATAAAAATATAATTTGACAATTTATATAGAAGACAGTAAATACCTTAAATTCATATTTTCAATTCGACGACAAATCCTATGGTCCATGACTAACTCGACACTTATCCAGTCTTACCAATTTTATTATTTTTCAAATTCATCAAATCGCGTTCAATTAAAACTATAGGGCTAAAGTGAAATAATGTTAAAAACACATAAATGCAAAGTGTCCAACCACCGGGAAAATATAATAGAGACATCAATGCATATATATATTATTAACCCCACCACCACATATTAATATTTTTATCCACAACCACATATTAGGAATTTATCCACTATCACATATTAATACCAAATCAAATGTCCAATATTTCGTTTATAAGAATCCGAGAAATTTATCAATTAATCGAATAATTTTTACAACAACAATGGTTTATACAAATATCACAAAGGATAACTTAATATGTAGTCCCAATTTGTCAAGTCAATTTTTATACCAACATGTTAATATGATCAAATTGAAACCAAAGGGACCAAAGCGAGATTCTAGTCAAACTTCGAGAGCATAAACTGTCCAAAAATACAAAATGATCATAAACAACAAAATTGAAACCAAATGTGCAAATTGAAACTATAGGGATCAACTTGTGCAATTTAGCTAACTAAAACATAAATCAAATGCCACCTAAGATGTTAATAAATTTAAATTGAAATTGTAGGGATCAAAATGTGCAATTTAACAAACCAAAAAGGTCCACATAAACAATCACCCATAATTTAGGGGCCAAAAATAAAATTTTCCAAAATATAAAAGGAATGGAAACAGTAACATCAACCAAACCCTACTTTCTTTCTTCTTCTTTTTTTTTTTTGGAAACAATTACATGAACCAACGCTTCTTTCTTTCTTTTTTTTTTTTTTTTTTTTTTTTTTTGGCGACTTTTACTTTCAGTGTTTTTTTTTTTCGTCATTTTTTTTTCACTTTTATTTCGTGATTTCTACTAAAATTATTACGTTTACATATTAAACAATTTATTATGAATAATAGGTACCATAATGTAGTCTCAGGACAGTCGCAAGCCCCCGCTGATACCACCTGTAACGACCTAGTTTTCCAGAGCCGCTACTCGATTTCTCCCATTGGAGAATTAAAGTTAAAACTCGTGGAATCACCTTTATAGCGATACTATTGTTGTTTTATTAACAAGTTTTATTATCATTAGTATATAATGTTAGAACACAACTATTAGCAAGTATATAATAGTTATTACATTTTTGGATATAATAATCACTAGTATATAATAATCACACAATAGGAAAATTAAATACATATATTAAAAAAGTTAAGAATTCCACCTGAAATTTGAGTAGAAATTCGGAACCAAAATATTTTTCTCGCTCGAAAACATTAAAAATATGATCCAACCACTTTTCCTATATATATATATGTGTGTGTGTGTGTGTGTGTGGTTATAAATGTGTTCTTTATAACTCTGTATAAAGAGTTAGAACTCCTACCATTTCCCCAGCTAATATCTCCTAATCTCCTTATTTATGCTTTAATATTTATATATGTATATAAATAAGTTAAGTTCATGCATAGTGACACGTGTTAATTCAATTACCCTTTCCATTATACACATTTCAACTAATATAGTACTCCTCCCGAAACAATGAACTATTCCAGCCCTTTCTTCCTATTATTATTATTGTTGTTGTTGTTATATTTATTAAACACATACACATGTATAGCATATATGTTTCATGCATATATATTATATTATATATGTAATTTATGGTTGGATTTGTTTCCTTCGGCATGAAGGAAATAAATTCAACCATTTATTTATTTATTCTTTTATTTGTTTACACAATATTCCTCTTGAAATAAAGAAAATATTAATTATACCCCAAAATTCTTAAAAGTATATTTTGAATAACACATTGATCCCAAAATTTCTAAAATCAATTTAAAATAAACATTTAACTCCAAAAATTTTCAAATATTATTTATACCATAAATTCGCAAAACAGTTCAAAAAATATTAAACTTATATAAAATAATATTTTTCAAGAATATAAATTTTCGGGGTATTACACTAGACGTCAAGATCCTATAGATGATGGACCGGATGATGCAGAGCAAGAGACAGATCCGGACTACGCATCTTCTGATGACAAGATCGAAGATGAGGAATTTTTTGCGGACATCTTAAATTGACCTTGAGAAGCAAGCCCTTACCCTTTTACCTCTTAGAGATTGAGCTTTGACTTTTGATGTGTGGCACCTACTACACATAGTCTAGTAGGATGATAATCTCTTAGGAGATCTTAGTCGCCATCCCTTTATCTATCTCTATTCTGCTCAGGTGTTTCATTACTTTTTCATTTCTCTTTCACTTATAGGTTCTCCAAACTCTCATTTTAATAAAAGAATTGGATTAGTATAGGTTGAACATTGATGGATAAGAGTTTCTAGGGCTCTTGGCTATCCTTCAGCTTCATGTATCATAATACCATGCATGCCGACTACCGTTCGTTTTACTAAAGTGTGGTTTTAGGGACTTTTTGAGTATCCGCGCCTCACGAATTGATCATGGATATACGAATGCATTAATAGAAAGGTGATTTTCAGCCATCAATTACCTTCACCTGTTATGAGGTAATTTGGTGCCGACCTCTCTTGATTGGACAATGATTACGGGGATGAGGTTTAGAGGCAAGATAGTGCCCCTATAGTGGATTGGTATAGGGAATTCATTGGAGCTACTTAGGGACATTCCAGATGATGCATTATCGGGTGATCGTCTTAGGTATCACCGTCTGTCAACGGATACTATTTTGCAGGAGGCAGCACTTGTAGACCCCTTTGTTCAAGACTAGAGACGGCACATTCTTCTTCTTTACCTCTTTAGGGGTACCTTTCTGATTTTGGGTAGCAGCACTATACCAATACAGTTCGTGTAGGCTTTGCATAATTTGAAGAGGATACCTAGGTATGATTGGGGGAGCTTCACATTTGCAACATTTCTGGCTAGTATGAGGTCGAGGGTATCAACCAAGGTCGGTAGCGTTACCAGTTTTTGGCAGTTCCTTTCATTGAGCTTATCATTTTTCTTTTTCTTTTTTTTCTTCAAAATTTATTAACCTATCCATTTCTTTCCATACTTTTTTTTTTTTTTTTTTTTTTTTTTTTTTTTTTTTTTTTTTTTCTCTTTGTAGTTATGGGCATTTAAGTATCTTTCAGCTTGCAATCCCTTTTCTCTAGTCGAGCGATTTCCGAGAGGTGTGAAAAGGAACCACTTCATCATCGAGGATAATTCATCATTCCAGGACTCAGTAGTTGCGTAGATGTAATTGGAGTTTCATACAAGAATTGGCATTCTTTAGCAGCCATATTGTCATAACCCTCGTTTTCCAGTGATGGCTCGAGAGTAGCGTCTCTCTGTTCAACGTCGATATTTTAGAGGACTTTTTTCTTGGGAGGCTTATTTGGGAGAGCGGGCATTACCCCAAACGATTGGTGAGCTTCTTATTCCAACTTAGTCACCTGTAGCCATGTTTGGAGCGATTTTAGATTTTGCCAACTGTTGACGCAATGTTTTGTCCCACTTATTTAAGTATCAAGTCTAAAGTGCGAGTTCAAATAAACTTTAATCTGAGGTTCAAAGGGAACGAATTTCCACCTTAGATTACCTTTGATACTACAAAAAGGACAAAAACATTAAAAAGCATAAAATCATCAATTTGATTGAAATTCGGTATAAATAATAGTTTCGGGTCAATTTTGAAATTTCTAAAGTTAATAGGGGCTAAATGACAATATTAAAGGTAGATTTTTCATGAAAATCACTTTTAATATGATTAACTTAGTTTCTATCCCTTTAACTTAAATGAAATTTTACCAATTACCTTTATTTCCCATTTTGACCCTTGAAACTTTTACTATCACCGGTTTTGTCTAATTTATACCAAAAATATTCCTTTAATTTTCTTGTTCAAAGTACTAATCTCCCAAAATCATGGAAAAATACTTGATTATCCAAAATTCTATCATGAAACTTAGTTACCTAAAGTAACTAGTGACTAAACATAGCCCAAAGCTAACCAAATTAGCTTCCATACTGACTGCATTTAATGAGAGATCTTTTGGGAAGATTTCCTAGCAAAATCTCAAGGTGAAAATCTAGTTACTTGGATGTAACTAGTGGTTGCAAAGCTAACCGAATCGGTTCCCATCATGACAAGCATTTAATACCCTTCAAATCATACATCTAATTAAGCATTAAATGTCACGTTTAATGAATGCATTAATCAAGGAATTAAATGAGATATCGTTTTCACGAATTTCTAGTAAAACTCAAATCAAGTAACTTAGTTATCACGAGTAACTAGTACTTAGAAAGCCAACCGAACCAAATTCCATCAAATCGAGCATTAAAAATGCATTAAATAACTTGTGTGAAAGCATTTAATGGACATTAATGATCAAGATATTTGCAAGATCTTGTGATCATTACAAAATCTACTTGATTATCTTGGAAAACTAGGCTAATCTTGAAGCACATGCCTATGAAATAACATTAAATGACATTAAAGGGCCATAAATAACATTAAATGACCATGTGAAATAGGTTGGGCATGCGTGCGCATTGGTGAATGCACAAGCTACCCGTTGACTATAAAAAGCAACATGTTTTCAATAAGAAACAAGCTTGGCCAAATCCCTTATCTCTCTAGGCTCAAATTTCTCTCTCGGGCCTTGGGATTTCCTAAGTCTTCTAGCCCTTAAACAACCTTAAATCTTGTTGAAACGGCTCCTAAAAGGTTTTCTTGAGACTCTTTTAACAAGAGCTCCAATTTTTTTTGAGGAACAACCAAGAAGAAAGAATAAGGTTTAAAGAATGAGAAGAAAGAAAACACTTAGGGAAAGACCACTCCCCTAATTTAGATAAGTCTTCTTAAACTCCTTTTTAATTTTGTATAAGTACCTTTATATTGCTTGTATATAGTGTACTTTGGTAGGTCTTAAGAGTCTGAAATCATGTACATAGTTCTTCGAGGATAAGTGTGCACCTTCTCGGGAAACGTTTTCATCTTCTTAGTTATGATTAGGACTGACACATATATTATATATTTTCTTATCTTTTGAACTAATAAAGTAAAGTTTAACACTAAACTTTCCTACACAAGTTCGGTTGGAGTGTTCTTGACAAAATCAAATGTACATATCCACTTACCATTTGTGTGGTTTTTGTTCTTACCTTGTCTTAAAAAAAAAAAAAAAAAAAAAAAAAAAAAAAAAAAAAAAAAAAGGGGGAGGGGGGGGGGGTTTACATTATAGTTTTCAATATGAAAATGCTTGGTGTTTACTTTAGAAAAGCAAACTTTTGTCTTTGTAAAATGGTTTTTTATAAATAAATATTTTATAATCTTTGTCTTAAATAAATAAACAAAAATGGAAATAATAAATAAATAAAATCATCTCGTAGTGAACTACGCTTTGACCGGATTCCTTGTGAAAACAGGAATACGTAGGAAACCTTTGCAGGTTCGGCCATCAACTAAAAATAAATAAACTATTTTTGTTAAGTTAAGTGTTCGAATAAAAATTCCCTCCTCAGTGTGGGGCTAAACTTGTCGATTCTTCCATAATTGACAGGCGGTCTAAAAAGGGGACATTTGTCATTTATTTTCTATCTATTTTATCTATTGTTGCTTTAAATAAATAAAATTTTCCTATTTTCTTAAATAGAAAATATATAAGAAAGAAAGAAAAAAAAAAAAAAAATGGGAATTATTGTGTTAACCAAAATCAAATGAGGTTACTTGGACTTATTTAAACGTAAATATCTATACAGACTTAGGTGCCATCTTTGAATGGGTGTATTGGGGTGCCTAACACCTTTCTCAAGCATAACCGAATCCCGAACTTTAAATAAATTTGTAGTAAAGACCAACTATTTTTTGAGTCAAAACTTGGGTTATTTAAAAATAAAAATGATTTTCTAAAATTTTGGTGAACTAGCACAACAATTAACTCAGTGCTAGGTGCTGACTCTAAATTTTACATAAATTTTGGCCCAAAGAACATTTTGGCGCCAAGAAAAGCCCCTTAAAATTGGTTTTCCGAAAATGAACGGACTTGTAGGATTTCGAGAAAGAGGAAACAAAACCTTGTTGTTTTTTTCCCCGTTCTCTTCTTCCTCCTTTCTCAAATTTCGGGATGTATTACCAGATGCTAGGGTCCGGAGCCACTTCCTACTACAGACTGTTAATCTAGTTATTGTATTATTTTCCTTGTATTATTTCCTTATTGTATCTAGAATTCATATCTCTTGTATATTTTTTTATGTCTCTCTTTTCTTTTGATGGGATACTGATTGTATATCATTTCTTGATATATGTATGTATCGAGATGTATATTCTATGTGTACTATTCTACTGTTGTGTATGCTACTTTCATTCTCTTTGTTCTTTTTTTTTTTTTTTTAAATGCAGAAATAGAGAAAATTAATGTCCTCTTCTTTTATGTATGAAAACAATATTTTGTGGTCGTCTTAGTAGTTCTTTTTTTTTTTTTTGTTATATCTTTTATTAAAACCTAAAGGACATGTGAACATTTAATTATTATGACAGGACCCATTATGTCAGATCAACCAAGGCTCGCCTTTTTTTTTTTCTAGGAGAAGGCAAAGGGCCGATTCTTCCATCGAGAAAGGAGGCCCGGACACTAGGCTTGGCAATTCTCCTACCTGATCATGTCACAACGCAACTTGGGCAAGTAAGGTTACCTCAGGTTGGTCTTTTCTGGAGATTACCTCTGGTCTTCCATCTTCCCTATCGACTCTTGGGATGTCTCGTATTCTCTTTCTCAGATTTTCATTTCATTAGCCTAGCCAATTTTCTATATCGAAGTGGCTTAAGCTACTGACCACGTCTGAGGTAAGGCTTTTACAAGACAGACTTGGTTACATTGCCAAGCTGCAGAGTGTTCTGTTGATTATTTCTCATAATTACAATAAAACGGAATTGAATAATAATCGTAAACACACATGAATATTAGGACACAAAAATAAAGAACGGTAATCGAATACGTACCTGTTTGGGTCATCGCAGAAGATTGAATCTGTCATAGCGGATTACTAATTAGGTCTTCCTCCCTATGATCTAGATTATTGTGGTGGCGGCTCTCAATGGGAAGAAATCCTTAATCTAGATTAAGGAGGAGACCTAATTATATATACTAGAGTTTCTTGTTGGACCCTCCTATAACGGGCTTCAATGAAACCCTAAACTTACACTTGTTACTTAACTAGGCTTTTACATAAAAAACGCTATAGTTCAAATCAAAATATGATCACTGATTATTTGAACTGCTTAAATAATAGACTATCCATTAACCCGTTTTTGTAAAACAATTAATTCAATTAATGTTAGTCCATATAATATTCCAACATTCTCCCACTTGGGCTACATTAATTGAATAAATTTAATTTTGAAAATAAGACTCTCGGGTTAATAACAGAAAATTTTATTTTTGTTGTGGCCACACCTTTTGTTTAAAGAAATGATAGTCTATAAGTAGTATCTTAATAAACTTATTCGGTCCAACATGATCTTAATATTGGATTATGATAGTCTATATGTTAATCTCAATAAACATAAAACTTTCATATTCATAAATACTTATAATCATATTGATATGGATCGTAATCCCAGTAGTGTATTAAGAAACCAATGTCAACATGTGATCATTATCGGTATGCATTATTCTTATCGGTCCTCATTACAATTTCTCAATAAAATAAAATTGTAATTGCAGTTTCTCAACAAAATGAAACTACTACAATTTCTTAGCAAAATAAAATTGTTAATTGTAGTTTCTTAATAAAATGAAACTGCTGTAATTTCTCAACAATATGAAATTTCTTGACTTTAATAAGTCATCTATCACTAACAATACATCACGAAATCTCAAAATAGTGATTAGTGACAGTCAAAAGTATACAATTATAATTCTTAAAGCACAATATCTTTAGATACCATATTGTATAATCAATTCAAATAATATGATATGCGATAATATAATACGCAACAATAATGATCATCAAATATATTTCAATTTTGTAAAACGCATAATAATAATGGTCATAACGTAATCATCGAAATAAAGGAAAATATAAAAGCTCCCACTAAACCAGAGAATCAAAAAATTCAATGACACCCATATTCATAACATGTTCTTTAAACTCTATGAGTCTTAAACATTGGTTTAGTATAATTTATTCAAATAATATAATATACAACAATATGATGTGTAATAATGATGACCATCAAATAGAATTCAATTTTGCAAAACGCATAACAATAGTGGTAACAACGTATCATAGAATTAAAGAAAAATATAAGAAAACTCTCATTAAATCGAATAATCAAACTGCTCGAATAAGTATAAGCAACACAATATAAAAATCAATTGTATCATCATAAACTCTCTTTTGGGTATAGTTTACAATAAACAATTATTCTTTAAGTATGAAGATCAATAAAATAATAAAAAATTTATAACAATAGTGATCAATGCTTACACGACACAATCATCGAAATAAAGAAGATTACAAAGATTCTTATTAAATCAAGGAATCAATTTAGAATTTTATTGTGACGTTATTGTTGTTCGCAACAAAAAAAAAAAAAAATGCTTTCACAAAAAAATTGTAATTAGATCAATTATGAGCAATGAGGCAAAATGCTCAATTAAGTATAGGTAATACAATATAAGAATCAATTATATTATCATAAACTCTCCTTTGGGTAGAGTTTATAATAAACAATTTTTCTTTAATCACGAGGATCAATAAAATAAGAAAAATTTACAGATTTAAAAATTCATCCCCTTTGGGTAGATTAACTTTCAAATCTATGTATTTTCTTCAAAATATAATGAAACAAATATTTTTTTTAAAATTCATTCCTTTTGGGCAAACAAATTTATCAAATCATTTATTTTACATAATATCCTCATGCAATGAAATTAATTTGCACAATAACCCCCTTTTGGTAGGTGAGTGCACAAATTAATCTGAAATTTTTCCATCAACAAAATAGGAACTCAAAAACTTGCAAATTATGTTAGTTAAATTATTTTGGTAAAATAACCTCAACAATTCAGAAGCAAACATTCCAAATTGATAAACGCAAGCTATAAAATTTTTTAACCAACAAAATAGGAACTCAAAAACTTGCAAACTATATTGGTTAAATCACTTTGGTAAAATAACCTCAATAATTTACAAGTTAACGTTCCAAATTGAAAAAATTAAACTATATTACCCAACAATTAAATTAATCTGCACAATAATCCCCTTTAGGTAGGTGAATGCACAAATTAATCTAAATATTTTTCCATCAACAACATAGGAACTCGAAACTTGCAAATTATGCTGGTTAAATCACTTTGGTAAAATAATCTCAACAAGTCACAAGCAAACGTTTCAAATTGAGAAAACTTAAGTTATATTGCTCAACAATTAAATTAATCTATACAAGAACCCTCTTTAGATAGGTAAATACACAAATTAATCTAAATATTTTTTCATCAACAAAATAGGAACTTTAAACTTGCAAATTATGTTGGTTAAATCATTTTGGTAAAGTAACCTCAACAATTCACAAGCAACCATTCCAAAATGAAAAAATTAAATTATATTATCCAACAATTAAATTAATCTACACAATAATCCTATTTGGGCAGATAAATGCACAAATTAATTTAAATATTTTTTCATTAACAAAATAAGAACTCAAAACTTGCAAATTATGTTAGTTAAATCACTTTGGTAAAATAACCTCAGCAATTCACAGGAAACTATTTCAAAATGAAAACATTAAATAATATTACCCAACAATTAAATTAATCTGCATAATAACCCCCTTTGGGCAGGTAAATGCACAAATTAATCTAAATATTTTTTCATCAACAAAATAGGAACTCGAAATTTGCAAATTATGTTGGTTAAATCATTTTGATAAAATAACTTCAACAATTCACAAGCAAACGTTCCAAATTAGAAAAATTAAATAATATTGCCCAACAATTAAATTAATCTACACAATAACTCCCTTTGAATAAGTAAATGCACAAATTAATCTAAATATTTTCTCATCAACAAAATAGGAATTCAAAACTTACAAATTATGTTGATTAAATTATTTTGGTAAAATAATATCAACAATTCACAGGCAAACGTTCCAAATTAGAAAAATTAAACAATATTGCCCAACAATTAACAGTGCATATTAACGACATATATGCATATGATTAAAATAAGATAAAGTACATTACAAAATGTACTTTCAATGATCAACAAGCAATTATAGTTGTAAAAATTTGAATAACAATTTTATTACACTTTAAAACTAATTATTAAATTAGTTTTTATATAGAATAAAGAAAATTAAGGGCTTAAAAATTATAAGATTATAATAAATCATAATTAGTATTTTTATACGCTCCTTAATATGAACCCAAGGCCGAAAATTATAACCAAAAAAAAAAATCCAGTTGACTGAGATATTACATAGGTCCAAATACGAAATCAATATCTATGTAATGAGCCTAAACCTGGATCCTTACCAAGATATTCTAGTTACAATGATAGTGTTTTGATTCAAGACATTCTCATATGTTCATGAATAATTCATCCATATTAGTAATTTTATTAGGCTTGTTAATTAATAAATAATTAATGGTCCAACAGGCCCATCAGAATATATGTATGACCCATTAAACACTTTAAGGCCTAGGCAAGAAGAAATCCTACAAAATTGTACAAAATAATTCAGTACTTTTCTTCCATTCCAAAACGCAAATATATTGCTCCAAACATAACCCAAATTCGAAACATGAAATATCTCATTTTCGTTGATGGAAGATGTAGTAATAACCAAATTAGTTATTAACATCATACTTAACCTACTAAGAATTATGAATACTTATCATACATTTCATTATCTATGACCACTTATCAATAGTTATCTCACTAATTCAGCTTCCATCAGATTACCAAAACAAAACAAAATTATAATTCTCTTAATTATGTTACTCATCATATAAATATTTCACAAAGATAATAAATAAAAAGATAAAGAGTAAAGCCATTTTAGGATTCCTAACCATCAAATACATGAATAATGTGAGATTCAACACGCCCAATGTCAAACAAGAGTTCTAATGTAGAAACGCAGTGGGCTTAACTCATTCTCAAAGAAAACCTCAGCTTAGGATTATGTAATATAAGTGATTGGGATTCAACAACATGTACTACTTATAATGCATAAAATGGAAAAGTTGTCCAAAATGATCTTTTTTCACAGTGAGATATGCAAGAGACTGAATCCAAATACAAGCCCGAGGTCAAAATATTTACTTTAGACTTGATGTCTCTCAAAACTATATTACGTAAAATACAACTCTTTTGTAAAATAGTAAGTCTCAAGATTTAACTACAAAACTAAATCTTGATGGGGGTAATTATTTAATATAAAATAATTTAAGATTCAACAAAGGATTATACAATATTCATAATTGTTAGGTAATGACTGACCATCCTCTTTGTTGGTAGAGACTTTAATTAAAGAAAGTTGAGAATTGACAGGTGATATATAATTTTAGTAACATCTTCTGTACTTGATGCATAAAGAATAACAAAATTTCTTTAATAAGAAAACTAAACAATGCCATATAGCATGATCAATTAGCAAACAAGTCCAAAAGATACAAATAAATACCCTTTTATGTTTCAAGGGTTGCAAAACCAATCAAATAGCTCATAACTATGATTTTTCTTAATATATTTTTTTTTTTAGTATGTAGATCATAATTAAGATCAAACTTGAAAGAAAAAAAAACTATTCATGAGGAAAAATTATATAGAACAACAAATTATGCATCAGGAAAATATAAAAAATATCATAAAAATAAGAATACCATAATTGCACAGTTCAAAATTCAAATTCTTTTGGAAGATGTAAATCTCGTAACTCGAAAATTCCAGACTAACTCTATCCTCAGAAACAAACACAAAAAGTATGTGTCATTATCACATCTGTGAGTAGAAAATAAAGTGATATCATGAGAATATACTACATGGGCTAGTCTATCTCTATTTGGATTATTCCTGATGACTTTAACATTCTGTTGGAGTTTTGGGCTTCATCTGAATAAAAAGATTGAAATCTATTGGCTTTTACTTTCAGACTATTCCCAAATAGGCCTTGAGGTATTGAGCCTATTACTAGTACCTATATGATTTTTCTTAGCTAGTATATAGGGCCCAAAACTTGATTTGTCTGAGTTAACATGAGTCGACTTACTAAGGTTTGACTCACTGTCATCTTCCTCTAAACTTTTGGGGTTTAATAGTGTAATTAAACATTCTTACTAGTTTCAATTCATTACACTTAAGAAAATAACATATAAAGTTAATAAGACATCTTATATATTTAAATTAAAATTACTTGGACAGAGTGAGATTCTAGATAAATTTTCGGGTATAAAGGGTAAAAAATTTCATTGTTTTAAGGCCAAATTTCAGGGACAAAATCATAACCCTGTATTCGCCTCTCTTCTGTCGCGTTGCGATGAGAGACAAAACCAAAATCGAAGACCATTCAATAGAGAATCATCAGTTTTGACCGTCAACGACAAAGAAGATAGAGAGAATAAGGGAATCGGAGAAATTATCTCATTTACCTCCGCCCTTATAATTAACAAGGTGATGCAGTACATCATGAGTGAGATTTCAAGACCTAAAGAGAACACTTGAAGGCCTAAAAGGCCCAAGAAGCACAAGTTTGACTAGAAAGTCAACTATGACCATTTTTAACAAACAATACCTTATTTCAAGGGTAAAAACGGCCCTCAACTGTTTTACGCGATCATTTATGTGAATTTAAACTAATTAGGAGAGTACACATCAATAAATCTTAATATAGGGAGAGTGAGTATTGCAATTCTGTTCCAAATTGTTCAATATAATTTCTATAAAATTTTCAACAGAAAATAATGCCTAAAAATAATTTTAAACTAATTAAATTTTATAATAAGTAATAATTATGTAAAAAATATTTTTAATTCTCAAAAAATAAAATAAAGTTTACAAAAAATTAGAGGACGAAAAAATAAGTGCACAAGAAAAAACGGGACCCAAAACAGGCCCCGAATAGGGCTGCACGCGCCCCACGCCCTTCCCCAAATGCGTAGGGATCACTGCCCCCGATTGGAGGTCATCTTCAACCTCCAGTCGGGTCTGCAATCGGGTCATATGACCCGATTTTGACCCGGTTTGCTTAATCCCCCCCCAAAAAAGCGTTTTTTCTCTAATTGTTTCGTGGGTTTATGTATATTTATGTTTTTCTAACATTACAATAACAATTAATTGAAGGAAAACGTATACAATCATCCCCAAACACGAAGAACAATTTGTGGTTTTAGTTTTTCTCACTCATCCATGGCCAAAAAACTAAAATTCGATTCAAACCCTTATTTATACCAAATTTTGTATAGGTTTGTGTCTAATACTAATTTAAAACCTCTATATGATGTTTAATTGAATCAAAACATCATCAATCTTGCTCGATTTTAAAAATAAATCTCGGTTTCACAAGGGTTTCGAAGCCGAAACATAAACCACAAAATACTTCCTAATTACACAACCAAATAGTATGTATAATATATCAAATTAAAGCTTGAATCAATGTGAGTAAAATCCCTAAGTTTTTAGTCTCAATAGAAGCAAAAATATACATAAAATCACTGCCCCAATTTTCAGTTTGGGTAATATTCTAGTGTTCGTAACCAAAATTTCAAATACGAAATTATCTCTGATTATACAACCAAATCGAATGAATCTTACATCAAATTAAAGGTTAAAACAAGAGGAACCAAATCCCTAATGTTTCATGTCTAATTGAAACGAAAAATTGCATCAAATCGTGGCCGCAATTTTCGGTTTCGAGAATGAAAAAAAAAAAAAAAAAAACTAATCGTAAGTCCTTAATCATGTATATAGGCTCCGATACCACATGTTGATTATTTCTCATAATAACAATAAAATGGAATTGAATAATAATCGTAAACATACATAAATATTAGGACATAACAACAAAGAATGGTAATCGAATATGTACCTGTTTGGGCCATCCCAGGAGATTGAATCTGTCGCAGCGGATTACTAACTAGGTCTTCCTCTCTATGATATAGATTATTGTGGTGGCGGCTCTCAATGAGAAAAAACTCTTAATCTAGATTAGGGAGGAGACCTAGTTATATATACAAGAGTTTCTCGTTGGACCCTCCCATAACGGACTTCAATGAAATTCTAAACCTACACTTGCCACTTAACTAGGCTTCTACATAAAAAACGCCACAGCCCAAATCAAAATATGATCACTGATTATTTGGGCTGCTTAAATAGTAGACTATCCATTAACCCATTTTTGTAAAATAATTAATTTAATTAATATTAGCCCATAAAATATTCCAAAATGTTCCTGTAGAGGCTGCCTTGCCTAAGGCTATGGTTCGGTTTTTGCCACCCTTTTCATTCTTTTGAATCAGCGAGGTGAATTCTTTCCTTATCTAGAGGAGGTCTCATTTATTCTCCGACTTCAGTTGTTAGGGAAAATTCTACCAGTCACCGTGACGCCTTCCTAGAGTGGGCTATCTCAAGCTTTGGGCGTTACGAAAAAATTTCTCCCTTTCGGCCAGAATGGTACTGACAATCTCTTATCATGGAAAATACTACGACGATGGTTCTTGGATGAGTAGGGCTATAGATTGCATAGAGATTTTGGGGGTAGTTA
Source organism: Eucommia ulmoides (assembly GCA_016647705.1). Classification (NCBI taxonomy): domain Eukaryota; kingdom Viridiplantae; phylum Streptophyta; class Magnoliopsida; order Garryales; family Eucommiaceae; genus Eucommia; species Eucommia ulmoides. The sequence goes on along the minus strand of CM028339.1, from coordinate 48,071,978 downwards.
TGAGGAGTAGTGCAGTCGATGCTTGTTCATTCTAGTAGCATTAATTATTTCGAAGACCCTGTGTCCTCGGAATAGGTTCGATCTCTCAGGATAGGTGATCTTCTTAGCTGAGAGGATGGTTCATGATTCCACCTGCCTGGTGGTGCCTACCGTGTTGGCTGAGCTATATTGATCGTTGATATCTTGTCGAGTAGGTGGTCATTATTTCTTCGATAATTGTGTCTTACTTCAAGTATGGATCCTTTCCCACTCAGCCAAGTTGTTGATGACATTCTGGTGTTAGAGCGAGCCAATGGTAGGCAGGCTGTCTTCGCAGTTGGCTCCACTTATGCAGCAAATGAGTTATCTTCCTGATTGGGCAAAATTCTTGCAGGTGGTTATTGATTCTTGCGTGGTGTAGACCACTCGTCTGGCATTATTGACTGGGATTTATATTGACTGTATGAATTTGCCCCTAATTATATTATTGGAGCTTCAGGGTTGTGCTCCTTATGTTCTATAGCGAGTTCTTCGGTAATTCGGGTGAATTCATTATGTTCCAAATGTGGATGGTGTCGCTTTAGCTCACTATAAATTTTATTTCGGGGACAATTTGTGCGAGGCTGCGACAATTTCTCAGTGGCACCGATGCCACTTAACATCTAACGATGTTGCATTTAGCTTGGATGGATTCCCAAATCCAACGAGCGATTCAAGGGACGACGATGATTCCTGTTGTTGACCTTATTCCCCTCTTTTCTCATGTAGCGGGATATTCCTCTAGCACGACAAACTTCTTAGCAACCTCTCACAATTCTCCAACTTTTACAGTAGAGGAGCTAGCATGGATTAGCACTTGCTCGGAGTCTCCAGACTATCCAAGGGCTCTTAGTATATCGCTTGCTTCTTGATTTGTTCAGAACATTGTCTTGGGTGGCACTACTCCTGTTGTTAGCTTTATAACAAAACTTGTCATTGGTTTTTTATTTATTTATTTATTTATTTTTTTATTTTTTATTTTTTATTTTTATTTTTTATTTTTTCTTTTTTCTTTCAAACCTTGTTAGTGACTATGAGTATTTAGGTAATGTATTCATGTATTCATCTTTCATTTTTATTTTATTACTATTATGCCCTTCCTAAGTCTTATGAGTTTCTTAGTCATATTTACTTCGGTATTTGGGTGACGTTTGATCCGCGTTTAGGGTTCCATTTGCTTTAAGCCATCCTAAGAATCTCTTTTTCGTCACGTTGATAGGCCAAACTCATTTGTTTTACGATTCCTTCGTAGCTCAGACTTTTTACATAATACCGCGACTTTTGTCAAGGTAGCAGAGGCTCTATGATACTTCTGAGTTCACGATATCTTTCTTTTGAAGTGCACTAGGAATAATAGAGTTATCTCCTTCTTTTTGCTTTTCATTCGGTTTTTAAGACTTTAAAGTGTTTATATCGTATGCTTGTACCTATTTCCTTTTAATTCTCGCCCAACTATTATTAGCTAAACTTCATTTAATAGTCCTATTTAGACGTTCGAAGGACTTTATCAGATCTTTCTTAAATCGCATAAAATATGAATTCAACAATAATGTTGGAATAAGAACCCGCAATTACTTCACTTATAGAGGTTATTTTTTATGAGGATAAGTTTAGCCAGAAGACACTACGGCGCCACGTGGCCTCAAACATGCCACCGATCCGAGATCTCTAGAACCGACCGGTCGGATAGGCCCCTCGGTATACTTGGTTCACGTCACAATACCCGACCGGGTCTCTACACCCCACATGGGTTAATTCGCCTAGGGCATGAGCTCCATCGTACTCCTATTTCCAAAGGCACTTAGAGCTACATCTCTCTCCGAGAAAAGTGTCATTTCCATAATGGTCCCGCGATCTTCGCCAATGATCCTACCACCCCATTAGTACAGAGGGCGAGATTCCACGCCACTTGTCATACCGGTACTTAGAGAATTAAGAAAAGCTTGCCAAATGGGACTTTTTTTACTTCCTATATAAAGGTTAGAACCCCAGCGGTTCTAGGTATGTGCTATGCTACTATATTCTATCATATACTCCTACCATATTTCACTACCTTTCTCTTCGGAAACATGTACTGATTCTCACACAGGAGTTGCAACACCATAGGCCCACCCGCGGTGTATTGTTGTGCAGGAACCTGAACGAGAGAAAGTGAGATAACCTTCGCCGCCAACCACCATCCTCGGTCTCAGCAACCGACGTGTTCGATGATCGATTTTTAGGCATCATAAGATTAGCGCTGTCTGTAGGAATGATTACAATCATTCTTATGCTCTAAATTGAATAGTCGCTTTGAGATCATGACTCATGACTCATGACAAACGACAATGATAGTTCGAGGCAACCAATTCAAACAGCTACCCTAGAAAATGGTCCTCCCAGAGAGTTACGAACACTTTGGGAGAGATCATAAGATAAGTCCAAAACCTTGCTCATGATTTTTGGAGTTAGGTCAAGTAGACCTAACCTCGTCAGGCCCCTCCGCCCCTGGCTAATAGAGTACGAAAAGCCCGACGCAAATGAAACCAAGAAGAAGATCGCTGCCTTACATAGCTAGACTTGCGAGAAAGGAAAACAGGATTTGCATGGAGTTGAAAGAACCGCGCCAACAATCTAGAAATCGCAGGTGCAAAGTCGAAACTCCGAGGTCAAACTAAACCCTCAGCGTCCATTCTCGGCTCGGACAAGGAGCGTCCTTAGAAGAATCGGGTGACAGAACCTAGACGGATCCACTTCGAAAGGAAGACGCGCAATGCAATGCAACGCACGACACATCTAGACGAACCCCGTTGCGCTTAAATAAAACTTCCTCAATGACCTATTCGAGGCCCCAATGACATGACCCAAGCTGTTAGATCAACGATGACTTGCGAGAGCAAGTTAGAGCTATTCATGAAACATTGGGGCAAATTAGAAAGAAAGAGTCGAGCATCTCTGACAATGTAAAGTGGAACGCTTTCCCATTCACATCATACGTGATGCGAGAGTCGGTCTCGCCTAACTTCAAGTCCTGTGAATCACCATAACGCTTACCACACGCATAAAGAACTCCGAGAAAAATCAAATTCGACCAAGTACCAGGTTTTCTAAGTCACTTTGGCCGAAGCTACACACAAGTGGTAAAAAATGCTGAAGCAAGGTAGTTTTAATTCTTTTAAATTTTTTAGCCTTACTTCTGCCTACAGGTTTGTGAGCAACAAGAGGCGGTCTAATGACCTGTTGCATCTCCTATTGATAAAATAGATCGAATGCGAGAGCTTGGAGGCCTACATCGAAAGATTGCACCACGAGTCGAACCGAGTCAAAGAACCAAATGATGGAATGGCCGTCACTGCCCACATATCTGGGTTGCAATCAAGTCGGCTCCTGCACGAAATGTCCCGTGCCTATCTGAAAACCTTAGCCGCAACTTTCACCCTCTCCATCGAGTTTATCAATGTGGAGGACGTCTGCAATACCTGAGCCCAAAACAAAATGAGGGTGACATTGTAAAAAAAAAAAAACAAACTGATGAGCTCGGAGGTCACAAACCCAGGTACAACGATTCCCGATTGAAAAAAAAATAGGGTGAGGTAGAAAGAAACCCAACTAACAAGGGTCAAAAGGAGAATTGATCCCTTTGGTACTACCCCAACTACACGCCTCTTAATACCCTAATAGCCAATATCCTAATGCTGATCGATAACAAGAAGCTTCTCAAATGGCCTCATCCCATGAAGCCTTATGGGAAGAATTACCAAGCAAATAAATAGTATGACTTCCATCGAAGTGCTAGACAACATACCGACAACTGCTTAGAATTGAAGAACGAAATTGAGCAGTTGATTCAAAGAGCGTACCTCATAAAGTTCACTACTGAAGGAGGTCAGGGTGAACAAATGCCCCGATGAGGAAAAAGGAAGACTAGAAGTCTGAGGCAACATCCACATATTTGCTTATGCTTATCATTCTTTATTGAAATATGTTGACCGAAATCCTACCTCAATAAGGCGTGGTATAAACAATGTAGGATTCTCTATTCTTTCTCTTTTGTAATAAGTTCTGGGATTTCAACATAATTACTAGATAATGACAAAAACTCCTATAGGTTAGCTATTTCCACGTCTTATTGATTCATAGTGAATAGTTTCTTGCTATATAAAATATAGTATAAACAGTGTATAACATGTCGCTCCCATTCTATGCAGTGTCCTAAAAATTATGGGTTTTGGCATCATTTTATCTTAGGCTTACTATATGAGGTTTACGGTTTTTTTACTAACACAACCTAAAAATGCTCGATTCTCTGATCTTCAAACCTCTAGCGTCCTCCCCGGGGGAACATTCATCGTTAGTTAGTGATCCGAGTGAAGCAAGTTTTGAGGTCGATCTCGGTGGATGAACCGCGCGGCCTAGCCCCTACTGACTTTTCTGTCTAGTCCTACAGGGTTTTGAGGCTTAGATCAACGTGATGAAATCGCACAATTCCAGCCCCTACTTACTGGCCTCCTAATGAGGTCCACAAGTTTGGGTTTGCTATGATATATGCTGATGAGATGAGAGACTCGAGGCTTGGAAAGGAACATGACAATAATATGTATAGAAAGCGGTAACTAAAGTAAAATACGAAATTTAAATAACAAAAATTGAAAGCAGAGATTTAAAGCAAGAATATAAACAGGGATATGTTGCAATAATTAGAGAAAGTGAGCATACTTATGTACTTATGCATAAAGGAAAGACATAAAGAATTTTATTTATTTATTTTTGTATTTTATTTTATTTTATTTTTATTATTATTATTTTTCTAAGGGAAAAAACAAATTATTTTATCCAATAAAATTGAAAAAAAAATTGGACTTTAGTTTGATTTGAAATTATTTAGGCACCACTAGGCTTGATCCTCTAAAAATCTCCTAGTGGAGTCGCCAACTGATGCGCCTAATATTTGACTCACGAATCACAAATCTGACCAAGTGTCAAAGTTATAATTCGAAATCACGTTCATTTTTGTAAAACAACTTATCCTTTAGAAAATGCTTTTGGATAAGTTTTATTTTTTAAAGTGATTTTCGAAAAAATGTTCAAGGGTTTTTCTAGGTGTTGGTTTTGAACTAATTTACTTGGGACAATATTTTATGAAAAGTTTGGAGTCGCTACATAGCATTGGTTTTGGAATTGTGTGCTAGGTCACTAGGTTTTAAAGAAAAAGATTTTTTTTATGAAATGACCCAAATTTGACTTAAAACGGTCTTAACCAGAGTATTCATTAGGTTTGGAGGTTGGATATGCTTGAGGAATGTGTTAGACACTCCAAGACACCTGTTCAAAAATAGTACCTTAGTATCTAAGTATTTCAAATTAAATCAAGTCCAAATTTGTTTGATTTTGTTGGTTAACATGATCATTTTCCCTTAAATAAGTTTATTATGATGTGTTTATTTTGATAAGGCTACTAAGCATGCAAAATAAAATGAAACATCTAAACTAAAGCAAGTACCAAAAATGTAAGAAATGTCCCCCTTTTTAATCATCTATTGATTATGGAAGAATCGACAAGTTTTGATCCCCACGGGGGTGAGGGGAGGAGGAAATGGTTTTCTTTCTCTTTTTATTTTATTTGTTTTTAATTTTTTATTGATTTTAGTTTATGTTATGATGGTAAATTTTATGTTTTAAAAAAGAAAAGAAAAGAATTGAAGATATGAAATTAAAAGTATTTTTATTTATTCTTTGAGAAGAGAAGTTTGCCTTTAAAAAAGAAAAAGAAAAAAAAAAGGGATAAAAACTAATAATTTTTTTTTTTTTGTTGATGATAAGAATAATTTAAGAAGATGAATATTTTTTTTGGAAAAAAAATTGAGAAGAAGAGGAAATGTTTTATATAAAATAATGATTAAGAAGAATTTAACTTTTAAAGAAACATTATTTATTCTTAATGAAAGACAAAAGCTTTTTAAAAAGATTAAAAGAAAATAAATTGAAAATAAAAACACAATTTTTTTTTAAAAAAAAAAAAAAAAGAATTTCAAGAAAAGAATTTGAAATAAAAAAAAATTGAAAATAAATATTTTAAGAAAGTTTTGTCTTTTTTGTGAGAAAGATAATGTTAAAGATAAAGAAAATATTTTAGAAAAATAAAATTTTATTTTTAAACGAAATCATTAAAACAAAATTTATTTTTTATTTTTAAATGGAAAAACATTTTGGGAAGAATTATGTCTTATAGTGAAGAAAATCAATTTATAAGAAAACTCCATTATCATGTCAGTCTAGTCTTTTTTTTCTATTTAAAGAAGAAAGGAAATCTATTTTTTTTCTAAAAAAAAACATTTTACACTTTTTATGAATGAAATAAAAATTTTCTTTAAGAAAAGTTTTTCAAAAAAAATCTTTATTGAGGTGTCATTTCTTTTTTGAAGAAAAACAAAATGGTTTTTTGGTTTTTGATAAAAATAAATAAATATATATTTGGGGGGGGGGGGGGGGGGGGGGAGCGTTATTAGTTCAAGTATAACCATTCTTTATTTTATTTATTTTTTTCCATTTTTTTTTGTTTTTTCATGATTTCGTGTTTTTGGTATGTCAACAAAATAATATATATATATGTATATATATGTGTGTGTGTGTCTCATTGATCTCCCTTATCATTTTGCAATATACCAGATACGTCTCATGTCATTTTGTAAATATCAGTGACCTCCCTTGATTTTTTGCTTAAACACCACTTGTCTCCCTTATTGATTAAAAAATAATAAATTTTTTATTATAACACCAATTTTACCCTTGATTATTTTAAAAATAATTAAATTATAAAAAAACTAAAATATATAAATAACCCTTTAATTTATATATATTCATTGCCACCTCCTACCACCACATATCACCCGCCGCCACCTCTCATCGCCATCGCCCACTACCTCCCACCGCCACACCCACCCAACACAAATTCCCACCGCCGCCACCTCCCACCACCCGCTGCCACCCTCTACCACCTCCCACAGCCACTACCCACCCTTATTTTAAAATATATATATATATATATATATATATATATATATATATATATATATATATATATATATTAACCATTTCATTAGAAAAAAATAAAAATTTAACCTTTTTATTAACCTTTTCCTTTATCTCTACAGTGGTGGTGGGGGTTGGTGGTGGCGGTGGTAGGCGGTAGCGGTGGGTGGTGGCGACGATGGGTGGTTGTGGGGGAGTTGGGCGGTGGTATAAGGTGGCGATAGGAGGTGGTGTTAGGTGGCAGAGTGTGGTGGGTGGTGGCGGCTGTAGGAGGTGGCGGTGGTAGTGGGTGGTGGGAGTTGGGTGGTGGCGGTGGTGGTGACGGTAGGAGTTGGGTAATGGTGAGAGGTAAATATAATTTTTTAAAAAGTTAAGAGTAAAAAATATAATTTTAAAAATATAGGGGTGCTAATGATTTTTTTATTTCTTTTTTAAATAACCTAAGGGCAATTTTGACCAAATGGAGGTAAGTGGTGTTTGAGCAAAAATACACGGAAGGTCTCTAGTATTTACAAAATGAGAGGGGAGGTATTTGGTATAGTGCAAAATGATAGAAGACGTCAATGACATATACCCATATATGTGTGTGTTTGTGTGTGTTTGTGTATGTGTGTGTGTATGTGTATCGCCAGTCCGAGAACTTGACAAAAGAGGAAAGAAAGATGTACTAGGCCAAGAACCGTGACTTAGTGCCAGTCTAGGGCCTAGGCTAAAAAAAATAAAAAAAATACTAAAATAAAAAGTGCGGAAAGGCACAGAGCAATAAATTAAATGTAGAAAGTAAAGTGCGGAAATGTAAATAACGGTAAAGTAAAGTCAAGAAATGTAAAGTGCGTTCTCAGAGAACGGCTTATGTTTTTATGTCAGTTTTTTTTTTTACCATTTTTGTGTTTGTTTTTCTTTGTTTTCAGACAAGAATGTAAAGTTTGGAGGTTTTAAGAACTTATCGTGCCTTTTGGTATGATGGTTGTTCTCCTCTCACTTTTGCTTCTTATTCTTCTTTTATTCATAGTTTTTATTGATCCCTAGGTTTTGATGAATAATTAAGTGTTAATGCTTTTGGTAGAACTAATGTGTTTGTTTAGTATTTTATAAAAGAGTTCCATAGTATTGATTATGTTGAAGACATCGTGAAGAAATTGTTAAGTGTGCAAAGATGGATGTATTGAAGAAATGAGGAGTTGTGAAGATCTTGAAGAAATTAGATTAACACAACTCTATATTTTATACTCTTAATGCAACCCGAATTAGGATCACATACAACAATATTAAATGAGTTATTTTTATGTGTGTTTTAAATTATAGAATTTAGGATCCTAATTAAAGATGCGATATGTGCTCCATATGTGAAATTGAAAATGATATCCTAATTGAAAATGAGGTTTAAAATATAAAAAGTTGAATTTTAGAATTAATTCAGTCAATTGAGAAAAGAAATTGGTTAATTGTTTTAACAGTGTGCTTTGGAGTTGAAATAGTGAAAGAAAGAACTACTCCAGTTCAATCAATCAACCGATTAGAAGGAATCGGTCAACCATTTGAATCAGTGAGATTTTTAGAGCAAAATAGAATGTCCCTACAACTATCGGTCAACCGAAGGGAGAAAATTGGCTAACCGAATGGGTATAAGGATTTGGTACGGAAGGGCTTTGAAACAATCGGTCAACCGATTGGGTTTAAGTTTAGCTGGGTAAATTCTTTGCATCAATAAGTCAAACGAATGGAGTGGCTCAGTACACTGCCTGTATATGAAGCCTTGGCCTGGTTTCGGTGATGTATCAATCGGTCAACCGAACACCAAGGGTTGGTTAACCGACTATTTCAGTTGTAATTTCAAGGAACTTGGCCTCTAGGTCAAAAACTAGCCATTTTTATGATTCCAATGGAGGGATTTGGGGGATCTGATCTTATTAAAGATATAGTATGTTTATTTTAATATCCCTATTGATTTGGTCGACATAATTTATGTTTCTCGCAATTTTAGTAGTTAAATACTTTCTATCTTTGTGATTATGAATTGAGAAATATTTCATGGACTTATTTGAGAGATTTAAGAGTTATTTTTAAGTGGATTACTTCAGAATTGAAAGATATTATTATATGGGGTCTAAGAGTATTTTTTAGAGATATATCTTTTGAAAAGTAGCCATTGGAGGGGTTGTTATCAGTCTATATATTTAGACATCCAGGATTGAGATATAATATATCAAGGACATCAGTTCTAAACTTTTCTAAGAGAGATTTTTATGTTGATATTTTTGAGAGATATTGTTGCTATGTTCTTGATCTAAAGTATTGTTGATTTGGCATCACCGACTTGTGCTATATTACGATTTTGTTTCAATCTTCGGTGTTTTCTCGATGAGATCTTTTTATACTATTGTTCTTTATATTTATTTGATATTATTATTATTTGCTTGGTGTTATAATCATTTCAAAATCATTTTCAAAAATGAAAGCCTGAAAATCATTTTAAAACGATTTTGTGTGATTATCTGATTACGTGTTTTAATTTGTGTTACCCATATTATTTATTAATCAAATATTAATTTGTCTCACATTATATCTATCATATAGTAAATTTCGGGACATTAATTGAGTATATCTGTATTGCTGTGGTAGAAGCACCTTGTGGGAAGAAACTCATATTTTTCTATATTTGTGAGTTTGAATAGATTAGACATGGTTGGGCCGGTGTCTAGTCAGGGTAGCTAAGTTTCAATCTTTTTTATGTGAAAGATATCAGGGTTTTATCTTTGTCCTAAGTAAAAAATGTTAGGTTATTATTTTCCCTTGAAAAGAACTAGATCTTAATTCTCCCTACAATTGAATTTAGTGAATTATGAATGTTTCATCCTTACCTGGGAAAATGATACTTGAGAGTGTGGTGAGGTTTGATCTTTAACTAGTTAAAAGGATTAAGTTTTAATTCTTCAAGTAATAGAATTAGGTTAGTCTTTAACCTAGAAAAAAAATAAGTGTTTTTTTTTTTCCATAGGAAAATGATATTTGTAAAGATTTATTCTAAGTCTAGTAAAAGAATCATTGTAAGAATTTGGTTCCTACCTAGTAAAGGATTTAGAGTTTGCGAATCTTCATGGAGTTCGGAGGACTAGATTAGACAATATTAGCTTGCTAAATCAGGATATATCTTAATGTGTTGTATTCTTTATTTTCATTATATTCTGTTTGGGTGTGCACCTAGAATTAAACACTTGTCCACTGCGTAACAAATATAATAATTGATTTAGAAAAAATTGATTATTCTATAATTAAGTGTTAAAAGATTTAATTGTTTAAATTTTTATTACTACCCAATTCACCCCCCTCTTGGGTAGCTCATTGGGCAACAATTTTGTTTTTGTGTAGAAAATTAAGATTCTCGAAACTGAAACTTTTTTTTAGAAGTGTTTTAGAGAGGAAAAAAATGAATTCTTGTGCTCTCAAGAGAAAAGCACAAAAGGGTAAATGTGAATTGGCAAATGAAATAAATGGGGGCCTCCTCTATTTATAGAGAAGGCCTTCTATGCATTCCCGGGGCGCGTACCCTAGAGAGTGCACGGGGCAGCTAAATTTTAGCCTAAGTGGTCTCATTATGGCCCAATACCGTTAAATGTGGAATTGAGTGTAAAATTGGGTTGATGCTGTAAGACCCCGACTAAGGAAGTACGTCAATTATGATTGCATTCTAGAGCATGGGAAAATTCGGGGAGAAATTGGATTAATTAAAATTCAAACCAAACATTTAGGGGTCAATTTTCAAACGTAGAAAACATTCAAGCCAAAATTGACATTTGACTTTCGAATTAAAACTTTTTGGGTGGAATCACAATTTAAGAAACTCATAAGTGATAAATTGAACTAAAAAGGAGAATTATAGAAATTAGGGGGGAGGAAAGAGAAATTAACCAAAAGATTTTTTTTTTATATATATATGAGTATAACTGTGATGATCAACTGGCCGGCAGGAAGAGTGGCAACGTGGCTTAAAGGGAGAACATGATCGATCCACTAGATCCATGTATATAAATTGCACACATGCATGTAATTATAAGAAAATCGGAAAGAATCGTCCAGAAACAGGAAAACCGAAAAGAAAGAAAGGAAGTTGCCGACGGTGAGTTGTGCGTGTTGTCCGTCCGTCCTATGACCAGGTGGGTGTGTGTGTGTGTGCGCCGCTATGTGTGGGTATGTGTTAGTTGTGGGTACATGAACAGTGGTGTGTATGTGTGTGATCAGTGTGTGTTTGTGTGTGCATGGTGGTTGCCGTTGTCGCCGGAATGGAGGGTAGAGAGAGAAAGAGGGAGATTGGTCGGAGGAATGGTCGATCGCTGTGGTTTGGGGAGTGCCGTTCGCTGTTATCATTGATGGGTTGTGGGTGTGTGTTCCGTTCGGTTTAAGTAGGCGATTGTGTATGTGGCGTGTCGGCGCTGCTCGGCTGAGTTGAAGCAGAAACAGAAACAAAGAAAGGAGAGAGAGGTGGGTCGCCGGTAGTGAGGGCCGGTAGTGGTGCCAGCGGCTGAACCAAGGACACAGACGAAAAACAGAAGAAGAAAAAGGAAAATGAAGAAAAAATAGTGGCCGTCGCCGGCGGTGCACGCCGGCGGAAGAGAGAGAGAGGGTCGGTGAAGCGGGGGTAGACCAGAAAACGAAGAAGAAACAGGAAGAAAAGAAGAAAAAGAAAAAAAAAAAGGGGGAAAATTCCACATACCAACCCAACAAAAATTAAAAATCCAATTTTGCGACCGACGGAAAATCCGAAAGAGGTAAATTTCCTATCACTTTTAATATATGCATTTAATTGTGTTTAAATGGTCTCGTGAGTGATTTTAAAATTAATCTCTAGCACCAAAATGTCGAAATGACGATAATAAATATTGAAACCATTTGCATGAATGAATTCAGTATCGTAAACGGTAACGGAACCATACTCATTAAATAGTAATATAGAATTCGGGAAATAGAAAATTACGAAAATTAGGGCCTATATTTAATGGTTAGGTTATTTTTATGTAAAATATTAATTTAGGTATTATCACGAATAGGTTCCTGATTTCCAGAGGATCAGTAGTAGAGAGTCGGTAGAACTTTTGGAAACGGATATTCAGGTGAGTGTACTGTCTTCTTGCCAAACTATTTTTCTATTTATATATATGATAAAATATGTGTTTACTTAAACTGTACGAATTTATAAATGATATGGATCAAGCAGGATTTGGGTAAGTTGGTAAATTGGATTTTCGGAAGATTTCAATAGTCTTCGAAAAGAAGTTGAAAATAATTTTTTGTTGGATTTGGTGAAATCAAATGGTGTTTTTAAAAGAGAATAGACAACATCTGTTTTTCTAAAAAATGCCTGGTTTTCTAAAAATAAAATGTGAAAAAGTGGTTTTGATAAAATCAGACGTTTTCTTTAAAAAAAGTGTGAAATATGATTTTTGGATTTAAAAGTTGGTTTTGAAGAAGAGAGATAGACGTGGTGATTTGACGATATTGAGTAGACGATATTTATTGAGTTGTGATTCGATGATGCTGTATTAGATTTGACGATGCCATAGTATTAATTCGCTTCGGCGGAGTGATGTTTATCTGCCTCGGTAGAGTGATATCAGATGATTATACTGTGCAGTGATTATCTGCTTCGGTGGAGTGATGGGTGTTCGTAGGAAGGCATATCCTACGGATGATACGATACCATTGCAAACTCCCGATCGTGAGGTTAAAACGATCACTAGGGCTGGCCAGCGTGTGTGTGTTTGAGATGATGTTTGAGATGTGATGTTTTACTTATATTGGGTGATTTATTATTTATTATGGTGATTGGTATTATTTTACTAGATGGGTTGGAATGGAACTTATATTTATTGCTTTATTTTCACTACTTATATTATGGAGAATTTTACTAGTTACGTGCTGTTTCTATACTCACGCTTGATCTATTTAGATGTTGTACAATGAATTATTATTTTAAAAATATTTTTACTAAGAAGGCAGTAAACTCGCAGGTAAAATAGTTAGGAGTCGGTCGATCCCCTATTGGCGCTAGATAGAGTTATGCGGGTCACGCAAAGAAGTCATTTGAGGAAAATTTTGGAGACGAGATATCAAAAATGAAATCTAAGTGAGGTTCATGGGGTATGTTTGATTGTATTTATATTCGGGACGATGTATCCCTATCAGATGAGACTATTATATGTGTTGTATAGATTTACAATTTTGTTATTGACGTATTGAGGTTGGCTAGTCAGTTGGACGGTGTCATGTCTACGTCACGCTGGTCCCACATGACGGGTGTCCGGGATGAGGTGTGACGGATGTGTACTCTCTTAATCGTACTTTTTAGGAAATAGTCTAGGGTACTCCCTTGACCATTTGGGGGCATTCCAATTTTGGAATCCAAGACTCCGTCTTATTCTCGAAGGGTGTTTTTTTTTGGGGGGGGGCACTTTTTGACAATTACACATGTATTTTTTTTTTTTCAAATTGAAATAATAAAAATGAAATTAAAATACCAAAATAAATATTGGAAAGTTTCATTTTAGAAAATCAAATGTTTTGTTTTTCATCAATTGGATAAAAGGGGTGAAAAATAAAAGTTTTGGGCCAAAATAAAAAGTAGTTGAAATTGATGATATTTTTTAAAATTAAGGGGGGAGAAACGATATTAATTATGTCCAAAATGATATAATATAAAAATACACTTTCAAGTTAACTAATGTAGTCCTCAATTAACTTTAGAAATTTTTATTCTAGCCCAAAACTTTATTTTTGCCAAATTTGATCAAATTGTAGATTTTTTTTATTTCTTTTCTTTTCTAAACAAAAGATGAAATTAAACACAGAAATCTAAGGTGGAATTTTGTCCCTTTAAATGTGGTTTAAAGTTTATCCAAATTTACACTTTAGACCCGACACTTTTACAAAATGTGAAAACAAGCAAAGATAAAATGCGGTGTCTATAAGAAAAGTAGAGAAAGGTAAGGAAGGGCCTTACCGAATAATTATAAATCGTGTCTATATTGTCTCTATCTCTATATCTAGTGTGTGCTTGCATTTATAATTATTCTATATATTCCTCCGCAACTCTTTAGCACTTGTAGTTTATTTTATATCTGATTAGGTATAATTTAAAGAACAAAATCAAGAGAGAGTAAAATAGGTATAGTTATTTTTCATGCCTAATTCACCCCCTCTTTTTGAGTTGACTTGGACTAAAATTTGGTATTAGATCGTAGTTTCTCATAGACTTAAAAACTGTAGCAATTCGATCCATGGAAAATAACTCTAGATTTACTTTACATAAAGGTCAATACATGAATAGGCTACCATTCTTCACTACATCAACGTTTTCTAGAAGGACAGAATGATTGCATTTTTGCAAACCACAAAAAATGTGGCTTGGTGTATGATTAATAATGGTCACTACACCCTTAGGAATGTCGTAGATTCAAATGAGATAAATAAATTTGAATTTGAGTACAATAAGGCCGACATTAAATTGTTATCCTTAAATTACAATGCTACTAATCTTCTTTTTTGTGCAATGGACTTGAGTAAATATAACAAGATATCGGAATGCCAATCAGTAAACAAAAATATGGGGCATGCTCGAGGCAACATATGAGGCACCAACCAAGTAAAGGATAAAATATAAAGGCCCTAGTACATCAATATGAGTTGTTCAGGATGCAGGCAAGTACTACTCTATTATTTCATTATTTATAAATTTTGCAAAGGAGTCAGATGTCCAACATACCAATTAGGCAAGTGGAAAAATGGTTCTTAGACAAAAGTGATAATTGTGCTTATTTCTATGACTAATAATCATGATTTGTTTTAATTAAATTGAATCACAAAATAGGATATGAACTTTTTCTTTTCTTTTTTTTTAATTTTTTTTGTGTATCTTATCTTTAACTTGAATGACAATATTACCCACTAATAATGAACTTAAACTCAAGTTAAACAAACTCAATAATGAATTATGTGATCCCTTAAAGACAACTGACTTATATCTAATCCCGAATCAAATTGAAAAAAAGAATAAAAATTAAATCTTAGAAATTGGGATAATAAAGTGATAAAAATAGTGGGAAAAAATTATGATCAATGTGTGACCCAAAAATTCGAGAAAAGTAATAAAAAAAAAAAAAATTCCTAAAAAATCAATCGATTGATTCACACACCAGTTGATCAATTAGGATAGAGATAAAATGAATGTGGCACTCATACATCAGTCAACTAATGAACTCAACACTTCGACCGATTTTCAGGATTTATGTTTCACATGAACCCTTGAATGAAATCATAACGGCTCGTTTACAAATCCCTCTATATTCTCTTACATCCGTTTATCTTCTAAACTGTTGGGAACTCCTTAAAAACTCTACATTGCAGGAAATCATTACATTCGTAGTTGATTAAGAAAGGATTTTTCATTGTCTCGGATTATATGGTGTTCTCTTACGTCATCTGCTCATATGTACACCCTAGTCCCGAAAAATTGGTAAGATTCTCACTATTTTAAGTTGCTTTCGGAACTAGGACTCTTTCCAACCATTTTTAAGTTCAAATAGTGCCTAGAATAGTTTTCCCATTCTACAATGATAATCAAATCCATTGCTAAGAATTAGGTAGTGGTAGGCATAAAAGGTCAAAATTTGTCCCAAACCCCTTTGATCCAACGTTATTCTCTTCCGAGGATGATCAAAAGAAATATCTACAGAATATCTCTAATTGACATATTTTCCTATTAGATAGTCAACTTTCACTCGCTAAACACAATGGGCATTGACGTTCTCAATCCTAATCAAAATCTTGGGTGGGAATGATTCGTCACAATTAGAGATGTATATTATACCGACTGTGTCAAAATATTTTATACCAATATCCACATAACCCAAAGCAGATTTACATCATTTGTTCATGGAAGAGTGATTTAGGTGTCTCTTAATCTTTTATCTGACATGATTAGAATCCTTCGTGGAGAAGTTTATCCTATGCCGTATACCTTTTAGTTAAATCATCATACTAACTGTCACATGGTCGAATTTTTACCGCAAAAATCGCAACCGTGTAATGGCCTAATTGCACCAACAACTAGTTGTCCTGTAAATGTATTGCCACGCAATGGAAATACACCGACAGTCTATAAACGCACACATGTTCCCGCAACGTAATACAACGGGAATACACCGAAACAGTACCGGAAACGCAACCACGCAACGGCACACTAACGTTTACGGGAAAAACTCAACCTGGTATTAATAATGTCAGGTTACAAGGAACCAATTACAACACTTAGTCTGTAAATCCGCATGTATACATTCAGCCTAAACAAAAACAGACCAAAACATGCATATTTATTGAAGAAGATGGCAGTTGACAGCCCCAACTATAGGCAAGTGGCTGACATCTGTCCCAACACATGTCAAGTCCATAGGAGTTGGTTTTCCTATCTGAAAACCAACCAAAACCGCTCAGAAACTTTTCGAAACTGTCTCCCACATGCCCTATACATGTCTGGTAACCACCAGTCTACCAGCTCACCATGAGCTCAGCATTCTTCTAACGTTTTTACACCATTCCAACGTCCTGCCCATTTCCATCTCATCCCATAGTCAACCAACATTCCCCAACGTCTTGCCACGCCACCTGCTTGGTTGGAACGCATCGTTGCGCCAAACGACTACTAACGTCTCGTATGTATTTACGGCATCAGAATGCATTGCCTCCCAACGACGCGTCATGTCCCGCACGACTCTGCCCAAAACGAAGCATTGCACCTACGTTGCACCTCCTTGCCTTGATGCAGCACCGAGGTCTTCCTCACTGCCCAACACCCGCTGGGGTTGTGCCACAACACCTCAGCACATCGACATGCACCAAGTTGGTGTCGTCCTTACCAACGACCCCGCTAGTGCCACGTGCACTATGTCCGGTAGGAAAGTGAAGCAAGTCGGTATTGTTTGGACAATCTAACGTTGTTAGGGGCTAACCAACCATCCCCACCAAAAAGAATCTGATGTCCTTGTCGGATCGATCCCAGCATGATCCAGTTGTTTTGGCATGCACCGATGCTACCCGTTCTACCACAGTTTTCTCACTCTGTCAGCAGTATTTCCACTGTCCATTGCAACCCATTGCAATTCCTTGCAATGTATTTTCCAAAGAATACCGTCCGTGATAGGACTGACCATTAGCCCCGTTGCTACCGCAGCAACCTCATTTGGAAACCCGTTAATAACTAGCCTCCTCCCGTTGTTTTTCAACACGGGATATAGGACTGTTTTCAGTATCCTACATCCCAAATCAGGTTCTTTAATTACCAATTTTCAGACCGACCCGGTCTACTCGTTGTTGTCCAACAACAACAGTTTACTAACGCGCGCCGTCTCACTTCCAGAGCCTTTATCGTCTGATTCCTCTCGAACCAGCTTCGTCAATTTCTCTTTCCTTGGATAGTCTCTCACCCGGTGTGGACCATCAAAGATAAAACAACCTCGGCTCTTACACGCAGCCAACATCAGTTGTGAATTTGAACAGGGACCCTCGGAAATATTGGCCTCTGTGCCTTTGTTTTTCTAATCATTTGCGCCCTCGTTCATTTTTTCCTTGCCTTTTGTACTTGACTTTCGGTCAGATCCACTACCATCTCATGTCAAGTTGTAGTCAGTCAGGTTGTCTGTCGTTGCCACGGCAGTTGGCAGGTCCCGCACGCCCTGTCGTCTCAATTCTGCTTGCGCCCACGGTTGCAAGCCAGAGGTAAACTTCAAGAGTTTGTCATTTTCCAACTTATTTTTCACATCCAATAGCAAGGATGTGAACTCCTTTACATACTCATTCACTGATCCCGTGTGGTTCAGTCACCGCAATTGATCTCGAGCCACCCAACTTGAGTTTATTGGTATGAACTGCTCCTTGAGTTCCTTTTTTCAAATCAGCCCACATCTCTACCCTCCCACCATGTACATACTCGACATGGACACTTGATCACCATCAGGAACATGAGCAATCTAGAAATATTTCTCCATGACCCAAAGGAAGTTTTCTAACTCTTTGGCACTACGAGTGCCCGAAAATATCGTTAGCTCTAACACCTTCATCCATGTTGGTCCTTCCCGTGACGTGTATTGTCCAGCAACGGCCTTCTTTAAAACAATAACTTCATCCACAACGCTCTTTAGGTTGCTTTTCAAAACATCGGCTAGCGCAATCAAGTCCTCCGCCATGGACGTAATTCTATCCGTCTTATCGGTACAAAATTCCTCAAAGGAAATTCGAAGATTCGTAAAGTCGACCCCCAGTTCAGCGTTCTACACGGACAAGTTCACGTTACCTCCAGTTGGTGTCACACCAACGTAGTCCTCCAACGCTTCCAGTCGACTGCTCACACTCGACGTAAGAGTCATCCTGCTTTGATACCCACTATTACAGGGTCAAATATTTACCGCAAAAATCACAACCGTGTGATAGCCTAGTTGCACCGACAACTAGCAACACCGCGAATGTACTGCCACGCAATGAAAATATATCGATAGTCTGTAAATGCAAACATGTTCCTACAACGTAATACAACAAGCATACATCGAAACAATACCATAAACACACGCACACAACGGCACACTAACGTTTATGGGAAAAATCCAGCCTTATATTAATTAACTCGGGTTACAAGGAACCTATTACAACACTTCGTCTGTAAATCCGTAGGTATACATTTAGCCTAAATAAAAACAGACCAAAACATGCATATTTATAAAAGAAGATGGCAATTGACAGCCCCAACTATATAGGCAAGTGGCTAACATCTGTCCTGAGACATGTCGAGCCTATAGGAGTTGGTTTTTCTGTCTGAAAACCAACCAAAATCGCCCAAAAACTTACCGAAATAGCCTCCCACATGTCCTGCACATGTCTGGTAACCAACAGTCCACCAACTCACCACGAGCTCAACATTCTTCCAGCGTTTTTGCACTATCCCAACGTCCTACCCGATGCTATCTCGTCTCATAGTCAGTCGACGTTCCCTAACGTCTTGCCACACCACCTACATGGTAGGAACGCGTCGTTGCGCCCAACGACTGTCGACATCTCGTATGCATTTATGGCACCAGAATGCATCGTCTCCCAACAATGCGTTATGTCCCGCACGACTCTGCCCTCAATGTAGCTTTGCGCCTACATTGCACCGCCTTGCCTCGGTACCACACCGAGGTCTTCCTTACTGCCCAACACCCGTAGGTGTTGTGCCACAGCGCCTTAGCCCAACGAAATGTACCAATTTGGTGTCGTCCTTGCCAATGACCCTGCCAGTGCCATGTGCACCATGTTCTATAGGAAAGTGCACCAAGTTGGTGCTGTTTGGACATCCAATGTTGTTAGGGGCTAAACCACCCCCACCCCAAAAGAATCCGACGTCCTTGTCGGGTCAATCCCAGCATGATCCACTGGTTTTGGCATGTATAGATTCCATCCATTCTGCCACAGTCTTCTCGCTCTGTCAACCGTATTTCCACCATCCTTCGCAACCCATTGCAACGTGTTTATTAATTTTGTCTGCCACAGTCTCCTTAATCTTCTCGCAAGCTTTTCCTGGTCTGTTGTAATTCCTTGCAATGTTTTCCACAGAACACTGTCCGTGATAGGACAGACCACCAGCTCCGTTGCTACCACAGCAACCTCGTTTGCAAACCCATTAATAACCAGCCTCCTTCAGTTATTTTTCAACACGGGACATAGTACTGTTTTCAGTATCCAACGTCCCAAATCAGGTTCTTTACTTACCTGTTTTTAGACCACCCTCGGTCTGCTCATTGTTGTCCAACAACAACAGTGTATTGACATGCGCTATCTCCCATCCAAAGCCTTCATCATCTGATTCCTCCCGAACCAGTGTGGTCAATTTTTCTTTCCTTGGACAGCCCCATTCCCGGTATGGACCGTTGTAGATAAAACAACCTCGGCACTTTTTCGCAGCCGACATCAGTTGTGATTTTGAACAAGGACACTCGGAAATATTGGCCTCTATGCCATTGTTTTTCCAATCATTCATGCCCTCATTCATTTTCTCCTCGCCTTTCTTACCTGACTTTTGATTAGATCCACTACCGTCTTATGTCAGGTTGTAGTCAGTCAGGCTGTCTATCGCTGTCACCGCAGTTAGCAGGTCCCGCATGCCCTGCCATCTCAACTCAGCTTGCGCCCACAGTTGCAAGCTAGAGGTAAAATTGAAGAGTTTGTCCTCTTCCGATATATTTTTCACATCCAATAGCAAGGATGTGAACTCCTTCATGTACTTACACACCGATCCCATGTGCTTGAGTCGCTACAATTGATCTCAAGCCACCCAACTCGTGTTTGTTAGTAGGAACTACTCACTGAGTTCTTTCTTCAAATCAGCCCACGTCTCTACTGTTGGACGTGTGATGTCTACCACACCATTTGCCACTACAGCTTCGTGCCTCCCACCATGTACATACTCGACATGGATACTTGATCACCGTCAGGAATAAGAGCAATCTAGAAATATTGCTCCATGTCCTAAAGGAAGGTTTCTAACTCCTTGACACTACGAGTGCCCGAAAATGTCGTTGGCTTTAGCACCTTCATCTATGCTAGTCCTTTCCATGACGTGCACTGTCCAGCAATACCCTTTTTTAAAACAACAACTTCATCCAGAACACTCTTGAAGTTGCTTTTCAAAACATTAGCTAGCGCAATCAAGTCATCCGCCATGGACGTGATTTTGGCCGTTGTATTGGTACAGAATTCCTCAAAGAAAATTCACAGATTCACAACCTTGATCCTCAGTTCAACATTCTACACGAATAAGTTCATGTCACCTCAAGTCAGTGGCGCATCGACGTAGTCCTCCAACGACCAGTCGACTACTCACAGTCGACGTAGAAGCCATCCTGCTCCAATACCCACTGTTATAAGGTCATATTTTTATCGCAAAAATCGCAACCGTGTGATGACCTAATTGCATCAACAACTATCAGCCCCATGAATGTACTTCCACGCAACAGAAATACATCGACAGTCTGTATATGCACACACATTCCTACAACGCAATACAACCGGAATACACCGAAGCAGTAGCAAAAACGCACCCATGCAACAGCACACTAACGTTTACAGGAAAAACCCAACCTTGTATTAATTAACTCGGGTTACAAAGAACCAATTACAACATTTAGTTTGTAAATCGGCAGTATACATTCAGTTTAAACAAAAATAGACCAAAACCTACATATTTATAGAAGAAAATGGCAGTTGACAGCCCCAACTACAAAGGCAAGTGGCTAACATCTGTCCCGACACATGTCGAGCCTATAGGAGTTGGTTTTCCTGTCTAAAAACCAACCAAAACCTCCCAGAAACTGACCGAAATTGCCTCCCAGATGTCCTACACATGTCTAGTAACCAACAGTCCACCAGCTCACCATGAGCTCAGCATTCTTCCAACATTTTTGCACCGTCCCAATTTCCTGTCCATTGCCATCTTATCCCATTATCAGCCGACGTTCCCCAACGTCTTGCCACACCACCTGCATGGCCGAAACGCATCGTTGTGCCCAACGACAGGCAACGTCTCGTATGCATTTACGACACCAGAATGTACTGCCTCCCAACGATGCGTCATGTCCAGCACGACTCTGCCCACAACATAGCATTGCACCTACGTTGCACCGTCTTGCCTCGGTACTGCACCAAGGTCTTCCTCACTGCCCAACACCCATCGGTGTTATGCCACAACGCTTCAGCCCACTGACATGCACCAAGTTGGTGCCATCTTTGCCAATGACCCCGCAATGCCACGCCCACTATGTCCGGTAGAAAAGTGCACCAAGTCGGTGTTGTTTGGACACTCAGTGTTGTCAGGGGCTAATACTAACCAAGACCATATTGTTTACTCCAAGGCTATTTGAATAATTTTGATAATAATAATATATTTACGGATTTAGTTTTTAATGTGGTTGTTGAGCATGTTTAGACATGTACAAGCTTTACCCGAAACATCACAAGGAGGATGATCCTTGAAGACAATAAATGCTACTTAAAAGAATCATTAAAAGATAATGAAATGAAGATAAAGTCAACAATGAGAATTCAAAGGAAGATCAAAGAAAGACGTTGAAGACTCAAGACGAAGACTAAAGACACAACGACATGAAGGGAGAAAAGGAACATGTTGTACATTAAAAGACAAAGTAACAATTTATCCTACAGTCTCATCCACATTAACTATTCTTGGGAATGCACAAACGCATATAAGTTGCACATTAATGTGGATCTTAAATTATGTGATCAACATATGATTTACTATTGTTAGAATAAGTATTGTAGAGTTAGTGAGGTAAAATGGAAACAGGGGATTAAAATAAGTTAAAGATTAGGCTCAAAATTGAAAATGAGTTAGAACAAGTCAACTGAATAGATTACCCATTGATCATGATTCACCCCTAATTTTGTCAAAATAGATAAGCGAGAAAAGAGGAAAACACAGTTTGGTTTCTTTCCTCTCGAAATCCTCAAAATTCATTTATTTTTAGAAAACATAGTTTCAGGATCTTTTTTAGGTGCTGATTTTGAAAACGTTCCTTGGGTCGGGGTTTATTTGAAAAATGGAGTCGCCATCTAGTATTGAGTTAAATGGCTTGCTAGGTCACTAGGACATTGGTTTCTCACTTAAGAGTATGTGGCATAATTATGATAAGGAACCGCACTAACACTAGCGTTCCTAGCGCATAACTTGCAGTGACTTGCTCCCGGTTTCTTACTTCATCTAGTTAAAGCCAATGTAGTTTTGCTAGTGTTCGTACAGTTCCTTGTTAGGTTTTAGTATGGTTCATTGCTTCGTCTTTTAGAAAAACATTTTATTTTAGAAAGGGCCTGAATTTTTACTCATAAAAATAAGTGATTTTTACCTGAGATTTTTTTAAAGTTCAGGAGTTAGTTATGCTCGAGAAAAGTGCTAGGCATCCCAAGACACCCATCCGAAGAGGGTATCTAATCTTAAATAAGTCTTTAAGATCAAACTAGTCCAATTAATTTCGTTCGGTTTTGGTTAACACACTAATTCCCCTTTTAAAATATTTTTGTCTTTTATGTTTATTTTATGTAAGAAAGTAAGAAAAATTATTTAAGAAAAGCAGTGACAGATAAAATAGATTAAAATAAAAAACAAATTCCATTTAGTATGCCTATTGATTATGGAAAAATCGACAAGTTTAGTCCCCCCGGGGGGGGGGGGGGGAGGGGGAGTTTATTTCAAAACTTAACTTGATAAAACTTGTGTATTATTTTTTAAAGCGAAGAAATGGGGTAAAAACAATTTTAAGAAAAATATTTTTATTGGAATGTGAAAACTCATGTTTAAAATAAACAATAAATAAATAAAAAAATAAAAATAAAAAAACATAACAAAAACAAGTAAAAGTCTAATTATGGATATATAAGAACATTTATTTATGAAAGGTAATTTAAAAAATAAATGTTTATTTTTTAGAGTAAAACACAAAATACTTTCACGTAGAAAACTTCTTATGTGAAAACTCCTTTTTTTTTTTTAGGGTTTTTTTTTTTTTTTTTTTTTTTTTTTTTTAAGATAAGTAAGAACAAGACAAGACACTAGTAAGAACAAGACAAGACACTAATGGTAAATTATATGCACATTTGATTTTATCAAGAACACTCCAATCAAACTTACTTACCTATGCAAGTTTAATGTTATTGCTTACTTTTGTTAGTTAAAAGAAAAATATGAATATATATATATATATATATATATATATATATATATATATATATATATATATATATATATATATATATATATAAGCGTCAATCATACTCATAACTAAGAAGGTGGAAACATTTCTGAAGAAAGCACACACTTATTCGCGAATGGATAGAGGGTTTCCTTTTATTCCGCCTTTTAGCCACAATGGTCTATATTGATCCTAAGATTTTGATGGACAATTAAAGGTTGATTATTTGGTGGAACTACCGGTTTAATTGAGTGTTTCAGTTTATTAGTTCCAACGATCAAGATATGATGACAAGTAATGAATGGATGCTAAAAGATTATGACAAAGATGATGAATGATTAAGAGGTTGAAGAATTTGAAGAACCTAGGGAAAACAACTTAGGTTAAATTTCAACTCTTAATATCCTAATTAAGATCACACATGACACAAAAAGTTTTTTAAATGATTTATATAAATATGTGTATTTTTTTATAGGATCCTAATTAGTTAAATTATTTGCTCCTATGTGTAATTGAAAAAGGAATATTAATAATTGATTAAAATTTAATTTAAGTATTTTGTGAAGTTAACCGAGAAAAGAAATTGGTTAAAGTGGCAAAAACATAATTGAAAATGGATTAAAAACGAATTGAGAGAAGTGTTCCAATATTAGTAAGTCGACCGGAGCATAGAAGAAAAAGTATATGTATCTCTCGGTCGACAGGTAGGTCGACCTATGCTTAAATATGAACTCTTTGTATCGATAAGTTGATAGAGCAGTCGACCTCTGACTAGAAATATAACTCTCTGAATCTCTAGGTCGACCTATAGGCTATGGATTTTTGGCTTGGCAACATCCTAAATTTAGCGGTCGACTGGTGATCATTGGTAAGTCGACTTATGGCACTGTTTCAGGATTTTGTGGGATTCTAGATTTTATTCTAAAAGTATTTGTTACTAACCATTTTATGGTTAGGATTCACGAGATATATTAATGATTTAATGTTATTTGAGATATGCAACATATATTATGATATCCCTATAGATTTGGTTCATTAAGTTTGAATATTTCTCAATTTGGTACATGTAATTCTTTCTATTCTATTTAATTGTGATTAATAAATATTTGGGGGACTTAATTGAGAAGTTTAAAAGTTATAATTAAGTGATTTGAACCAGGATGAAGTTTTAATGATATAAGAGGTCTGTAAGAGAAATTAAATGTCATAACAAGTGGGAACTAACCGTTAGAGAACTTATTTTATTCTCATTTATATAGACCTGTGTTTTTTATATTAGAGAGAAATATCAAGAGAATTATACTGAGTTTTTCTAAGAGAAATCATATTGATAGAATTGTGAGAGTTTTTCTAATAGTTATTCTTGAGAATTATTTACTGTGGATCATTGCTGCTACCGAATCTGAAGTGATATTGCTATAATTATTCTTTCGGTGGATTTTGGGTGAGATCTTTCCAAATTATTTTCTATTTAGTATTGTTTAATTATATTTGGAATTTTATCTTTAGAAATTGTTTTCTGATTTTTTATTGAAAAATATTTTTGAAACAATTTATTGAAAAAAATCTGATTACGTGTTACCTATTTTTTTATTTAAAATCAGATTTTGAATATCTCACTTTTCTATCACTAGTTTTGTGATATTAATTGAGCTCTAATTTATCTGGGGTAGTAGAAGCTTAGAGTGAGAAAAATCACTTATCAATTTGTAATTGGTGAGTTGAGTGACGGATTGAATACTATTGGGAGTATTTAATCTAAGGGTAGCTTGTTTCAGTCTCTTCCTATAAAGAGATTGAGGTAGTAATTCTTCCTGAATTGAATTGATTTGTGAGTAATTTTGTAACTATTCAGGTAAAATGATATTTGGAGTATTTGTGAGGTTTTGATTCTTTAGCCTTAGTTTAAAAAGTAATTATGTTATTCTTGAGCCTGTAAAAAGTAGAGGTTATTCCTGAGCCTATGAAAAGGAATTTGTAAATGTTGATTCTGAGCCTGTGAAAAAAATGTTTATGAGGGTTTGGTTCCTACCTTTAAATAAATCTTGAGTTTAGTTAGTACGACTCTCCATGGGGTTCAGAGAATTGGATTAGCCAAGAGTAGCATAGTGAACCAGTATAAATTTCTGGTGTGCTGCTATCTTTATATTATTTATTTTTGTTGTTTGGTGTGCATCTAGTTGTTTTATATTTCCGTTGTGATATAAATATAATAATTAATTTAGGATTAAAATTAATTATTTGATTTTTTGAAGTATTTTCTCTGATAATTTTTTATTTACCCAATTCACCCCCCCTCTTGGGTAGCTCACTAGACCAACAGTCTAGACATAGAAGTATATGTAGGGTACCAATCCATGATCTGAGACATAGGACCAATCCATGATCTAGGCTTATATATATAGGGGTTCCAGTCTAGGGTTTGAGAGGTAGGGTCAACCCATGATCTAGGCTAGCGTAGTAAGGTGCAGAGGAAGAAAAGTAAATAGTTAGTAATTAGTAGTCCAAACTCAGTCGGTTTATTTTAGATTCATTGAGTTTGGTTTCATGTGTTCCTTAAAAAATCCAAAGATGCTATGTATACCAAATGTTTTTGTTGTTCTTAACACAAAACAAAACTATGTACACTATGTACAAACCCAAAGACACCGAAAACAACCAAAAGAACAATATATACAAACAATCAAAGGATGATAAACAAACAAAACTAAAGATAAGTTTAAGAAAAATCTACCTAACTTAGGGGAGTAGTCTTTCCTTAAGTGATTTTTCTTCTTCTTCTCTTTTAATCTCTTCTCCCTTTCGCTTGGTTGTTCTTGAGAAACTTCTTTAACACTTTATGGAATAATATCAAGATCACCTTTTAAGATATTTTTTTGGAAGAATTTGGATGTATCTAATAGGTGGAAAGCTTAAGAAATCAAGAAACCTGAGAGAGAGAATTTCGAGTTTAGAGAAAGAAGTGGTATGACTAGTGTATGTTTCTTACAAAATCAGGCTATCTTTTACAAGCAAATGCATGCCTGCATATTCACCAATGCGCAGGCACATCCATCCTGCATTAAATGATCCATGAATGCATAGAGGGTCTCATTTTATTCTTCCTTTTAGCGACAACAATCTGGATATAGAAATATATATAGGGTACCAGTCCATGATTTGAGACATAGAGTCAGTCTATGATCAAGGCTTATTTATATAGGGGTGCCAGTCCAGAGTTTGAGAGGAAGGGCCAACCCATGATCTAAGCTAGCATGGAAAGATGTAGAGAAGGAAAAGTAAATAGTTAGTTGTTAGTAGTTAGTAGTCCATACTCAATCGATTTATTTTAGATTCATTGAGTTTGGTTTCATGCGTTCCTTAATAAATCCAAAGATGCTATGTATACCAAATGTTCTTGTTATTCTTAACACAAAACAAAACTATGTACACTATATACAAACCCAAATACACCAAAAACAACCAAAAGAACAATATATACAAACAATCAAAGGATGATAAACAAACAAAACTAAAGACAAGTTTAAGAAAAACTTACCTAACTTAGGGGATTAGTATTTCCCTATGTGATTTTTTTTTCTTCTCCTTTAATCTCTTCTTCTTTTTGCTTGGTTGTTCTTGAGAAACTTCTTTAACACTTTATGGAATAGTATCAAGATCACCTTTTAAGATCTTTTTTGGAAGAATTTGGATGTATTTTTTCATTTTTTTATTTTTTTTAAAGAAAGAAATCTTTATAAATGAATTGGAAAAATTACAACCTTAGGTGAGGAAGACCCTCTTGATCCTCACGAGCATAAGAAATTACATCGTGAGGTAAGGGACTACCTAAAGGAAATAACAAAGGGCTAGACAAAACAATGTTAGCAAGACTATCAGCAACAAAATTACATTCTCGATGAACATGAAAAATCTAAATGTCAAATGAAAGCATTGAAAACCGAACTGTGTTCCAAAGATGGGCAATCGACCAGATTGGGCTATCATTTTTTATTGAATTTACTAAAGCTAGCAAATCTCTTTCCACCAGCAGAGGAAGCTAGCCCAAATGCAAAGCTTCCTAAATCCCCAAGAACAACCCGTGGAACTCAACTAGGAAAGTTAAACTACCAGTAAGGGGAGAGAAAAAAGACCAACTAACAGCTCCATTACTGTCTCGAACACCACCACCAAAAGAATACATTATGGTCTCCCTCTTCAAAGCACTGTCCACATTAAGTTTGAAACTCCCCTCAGGTGGATGGGTCCAACAACAAATCAGTGGCCGACGACGAATAACCTGCTTAATCGGACAACCCAACAAAACCAGAGATTGAATCCCCAAAGAGGATGAAACCAACTTAGATTTAGTCAAACGGCTCAGTACTTGGACCCAGTTCCTAACTTTGAAAATGATCCATTTATTAGACATGGAAATATTATCATGGAGAGTACGATTCCGATTTAACCATATCTCCCAACAAATCAGCGATGGGATCAACGCCTCTAATTTATGAAACTGGGAACTCTCATTTAGTCTACTCCACCACAACTTAATACGGTGTATTAAAGGTTGAAATATAAAAAGAATATTAAAAAAGAAGCTAAAATACCGCTAGACCTTTGGAGCAACCTCACTTTCTAGAAAAAGATGTTGGATATTTTCAGTGGAGCAAAAGAAACAGCATTGACAACCCGATACCAAAAATACTCATATTTTCTGGATGATATCATCAACTGCAAGTTTTTTCTTCAAAAATCACCATATAAAAATCTTAATCTTCAAAGGAAATCGCATACTCCAAAGATTAGAATAAAGATCCATCGGGATTACCTCACTGCTAATAGCCCTCCAAGCAAATTTAATAGAGAAGACGCCATTATTGCTAGGAAGCCAAATGAGAGAATCGGATTTCGCTGACAATACTAGGAGGGAGCCCTCCAAGAAGTCCTGAGCATCATCTTCTATATCTGGGATGATCCATTCCTTGTCTTGTAAGCAAACTTTGACAGAAGACAATGAGTTGGTAAAATAGAGATCATTAGCTAGGATACCAAGGCCCTAATCATCATGCTAAAAACTAGTTAGCTCGCCATTTCCAACTTTCCATCTCGACAAATGCATAAAAGTATTTTTCGCCAACAATATATCTTTCCAAATTTTAGAATTCCCAATATGATCTGCCCACAGTGATAACGGGAGATTATTAGTGTATTTGGAGCGCATAAAATCACACCAAAGAGAATTCCCTTTCAGCATAGACCAAATCCGTTTGAGAGAAAAAGTTAGCTTCATATCCTTTAGATTACGAAGACCAAGACTGCCGGAAGAGGTATCTTGATAGATTTTATGCCAAGCCACCCAGTGTCGTTTCTTACCTAAATTCGAGTGGCCCCAAAAGAAATTTGGAAACATGGATTCCATATCCTCCAGAATGCTATTATGAACACAAGTGGATGCCAAAAGATGAAGAGAGAAAGAAGATAAAACATGCTTTAGAAGAACAAGTTTACCTCCACTAGATAAAAGCTTAGCCTTCCACCCATCGAATTTCTCAGACACTTTCTCGATAAGACCAACAAAGTGGCTTGCTTTATGATGACCATAGGTAAGGGGCACTCCAACATAAGTATAAGGAAAACCACAATGACTAAAACCTATGGAAACACCAATAGTCAAGCGACGCGCATTAGGATAGTTATGATGCAAATAGAAATTACTTTTCGGAGCACTCACAAGTTGACCAGAGGCTAATTGATACTCTTCAAGCACCTTCATTAAATTTCTAATACTGCGAGAACTTCCGTTGCAAAAAATGAGAGTATCATCTGCAAACAACAAATGAGAAACCAAAGGACGACATCTTTTAGTAACAAAAGGTTGAACCCGACCATCTATCATGAAACAATAGATATTTCTACTAAGAACCTCTTGAGCCAAGATAAACAGTAAAGGAGAAATAGGGTCGCCTTGACGCAATCCTCTAGAAGCAGGAAACCATTCAATGCTAGTTTAAGCTACGTAGTGATTCCAAAATATGGTAGGTAAATCATGAATATATTGCTAGTGATGATATTTCTTTAATCAAAATTTGGCCAATAAATTTTCCATTTGATGCTGCTCTTAATGGTTGTGTCATGACAAATGTTACTTAGACTAGGTTTTGGCACTAATTACCTATAGAAATGATGAGATTCTCCCATCATATGATTTTTTAAACCAAATGTTTCCATAAGATATGCCTAATTAGTGCTTCATTAATTACATTGTTTAATGTCAATTAATGTTCATTAATGATAGCATGCTAATCTAACTAGTTTAAGCATCATGACATTCCCTAGAAAATGAAGACATACTATGGATGAAATCTTTCCATAAGACACTCATTAAATTCTTGACATTAATACATATATTTCTTGGGAAATTCCCAATTTGGCTAAGGGCACTCATGTAGTGGAATCCTATATTTCTTCCTCTGTTTTGGAAAGTGTGCTCTTAGTAAACTTGGTGTCTTAGGCACCAATTTGCCTAATCAAAGCTTTATTACTTGGATTTTTGAATTTAAGAAATTAAACATGAAAATAAACAAATATTTTTGGTTGCTAATTTGACAAAATCGGTGAAATCGAAAGTTCAGGTTCAAAACGTGAAGTAATTATAATTGGTGAAATTTTCTCAAATTAAAGGACAAAAACTGAATTAAACATATTAAAAGTGATATCCATAGAAAATTCACTTTTAATATTGTCATTCTAGTCCCTATTAACTTTTAAAAATTTTGAAATTGACTTGAAACTTTTGTTTATACCGAAGTTTGATCGAATTGATGATTTTATGGTTTCTTATGTTTTTCATCTTTTTTTTAGTATCGAATGTTGATGAGTGATTTATTTACCAACAAATCAAGTATTTTTGGGTTCAAATAGTTTTGTGTTTTCAAACATTTTTGTTAGTTTAATATATTTTTCGGTTGTTTTGTAGGTTAATAAATAAATGAGAAACAAGATGCAAAATTGGTTCAGGTGCAGTAACATCAAGGCCATTTTTGACCACTATGCAATTTGATTTTAGAAAATTGCAAAACATGGAAGTTGTATAAATATATATGTCTTAGCTTTTCATAGGTTTTGAATCACCTCAATCGAAGTTCAGATGAGAAAGTTATGGCCAAAAGAAGAATATGGTGTCGGCACCGCCTTGAGCATTGCTGTAGTGATAATTTCCATCGCTACAACGGTGATCCGGTAGTGAGTTTCTGCCTTCCCATCGTTGCAACTACCCGACACCAGTTGGAAAGATATTTTTGAGATATTTTGGACCTCTATTTGTTTCTCCCCATTCCCACACCTATCAAGAACGTTTTTTGGACATTTTAGAGAGCTTAAGATTATACCAACAAGAGGATAACACATTTTGGAGAAAAGGAAACGAGATTGGAGCGGATTTTATGGACGTGGAACCATCCATTCTTCAGATTTGGCTATTCTCCCTTATTTCTCTATTTCATTCTAAGTTCTTGTTGGTTGTTTGATCATGTACATATCGTTTATAGTTGAATATTTGGTTATGGCCATGAGCTAAACATTTATTATCTAGGGATTAATGAAATTTACATATATGTTGTTTGAGTAAATCGTTGTTTCGTTATCGGTTGTTCATCTCTATTCAATTATATTTACCGTTCTTTTATTTCTATTATATGCTTGTTAAGATATTTTGGTTGATTTGAGAATATGGGGTTTGACACTCGGGAGAGATAACCCCAGATTCAGACTAGGGTTTAAACACATCTTGACATTCTAATGTTTTGGGAGATTATTAGAACGTGTGCAATCCGTGAGGTTGGAGCGAGACTCATATAATCGTTTAGACACCAGATAGGGATATCGGTGTTGACACGAATTGCATATTCATTCACTTTATATCGAAAGAGGTAGTGAGTAAGTTTTAGACACCTAGATTGTCGGATAGATTAATGACTGTTAATGGAAACTAGCTTAAATCAAGCACGTATAAGTGAATGAATTTAATCCCTAGATAATCTATTCCCATATAATTAATTTCTAGTATTGTAGTTTAATTAGTTTTTATTTTATTTTAGTTTATCTTTAAACAAAAATCCAAAATTTGATCGCCTAAATAAAGTTCGGTTATGATAATCGTGGTATTTAATGACAATTTAAATCAATTCCTGTGGATACGACATCCCTACTCATCACTATTCTATTAAAATTTGATCCGTACACTTGCGGTAACGTAGTGACAAAATAAATTCCACTACCAAATGTAATCTAAGGCAAAAATTCATTCCCTCTACACCTCATTTTAAAGTTTATCTGAACTTTTGAAAACAAAAAACGAGCGAGTCAAAATGCGGTATCTACAACTGCCCATCTCTATCATGCGAGTTTACTTATAATGACAAAGATAGGAGACACAAAGATTTTTTTCTACGAGACACGGAAAGTAAAGGAACCTAATCCAAAATAGTCTAAATTAGATTTTGACAAGGAAGGAAATGAAAATGGTATTTTCCAAAACAACTTTGGAAATTACAAACCGTAAGCAAGATAAAAGGAACTCTGGGGTTAGCCCGAGAGTAGTACATCTAAATGGTAAACCTGGTGTTGCCTAGAAAAACTGGAAACAGGAAATCTAACTAGTGAACCAAGGGTAGCCAAGGAACACTGAAAGTAGTAAATTGGAGAGAAAAAGTCTAAGTGACTATCCTCAACTTAAAATCATTAAACGAATATGTCCGCCATTAGATGCAGGGAATGAAAAGTAAATAGCAACATGTCTATCATCAGAGGTGGCAAAGGAAAGTAAAAGACAACACGTCCGCCATCAAAGATTGGAATTTAATGCATT
The DNA here is from genome assembly GCA_016647705.1 of Eucommia ulmoides. Classification (NCBI taxonomy): domain Eukaryota; kingdom Viridiplantae; phylum Streptophyta; class Magnoliopsida; order Garryales; family Eucommiaceae; genus Eucommia; species Eucommia ulmoides. Next base: position 48,039,326 of record CM028339.1, on the reverse strand, counting down.
TGTCATCAAAGGTGGAAATTAACCTATTCGTAATCTAAGACAGGAATTTAAAGCAACCATCATTAGAGATAGGAATTTAACACATCCATCATCAGAGATAGGAATTTGATGCGTCCGTCATCAAAGGTGGGAATTTGACTTGTCTGTCATCAAAGATAGGAATATAACACATCGGTCATCAGAGATAGGAATTTAATGCATCCGCAATCAGAGGCGAGAACTTAACGCATTTGTTATTAGAGACAAGAATTTAGCGCATCCATAATCAAACATAGAAATTTGACGCATCTGTCATCAGAGATGGGAATTTGACTCATCCATCATCTGGGATGGAAATTTAATACATCCGTTATCAGATAACATAACCGGTGTAAAATATATCCCAACCTACAGGCTGGAAAGGAGATGGAATAGCTTCTATAAGAGAAGCTAGGTAGGTATGCCTTCGTTTAATTAGATGTGGTGAAAAAAAATTAGATTGAATGTGGTAAATCCTTCAATATGCTCGGTGGTGTACTATCGAGTGGTGTTATAAAAAGGTTTCTTACAACGATAAATGAATTCTAGGATTCGTATGTTTTCATAACACCTAGGCTACCTAATTTATGATTAAGTCTTGACAGATTTGGTGAAATAATTACCTATGGTGCAAAGGTTCGTAGATCAATGGTTGGAATTGAATAGTGAATCTCCTCCTTCTTATCCAGTCATTACTTCGGGTATTTGTATTTTAAATATTGATGCTTAAACTGTCTGTGTATGCTTTCTTGTATTTTAAGAATCAAATCAATGTTAGAATAAAATAACTTCCATCTCCCTTTCTTTGTCTTATCACTTAAATGGTGTATGTTGACTTCTTCCCTTAAAAGTTGCAAATTCCTTATTTATTGTTGGACTTTTTCTTTTAAGTGAAAGCTCCATCCTAGAGGCAAATCCATAGCATTCAAAAATTATTCTGGGATTGACTCTTGATATTGAAGTTCCAAGTTATCTCAAAAGCATGGTGGTTTTCTAGTTTATGGCTTGATATTGGCATATGGTTTCAAAATCATGGATTGTGGCTTAATAGGGGTCCTGACCTTTGATATCTGTGTACCGTTGATTTAGTGATAATAGTAGGTGGCCTTGATACAAAATTTCTTAGAGAGTGATGTTTCTTATGTTCTCTCATTCTTTCCCCTTGCTCTTATGTCGTTTGTCCTTTCTACTCTCTGCATGTTAGTTATGAAATAAAAGTAACGTAAAGACAATTAGAGGTTATTGTTAATAAGCAAGGACTTGCATAATAAAGGTATATTTCCATTTTTTGAAATGATTTTTCCCTTAGGAGTACAATTTTAGACTTGTTCACTTATCGAAGGTTTCAAGATTTCTGGCAACTTTTAACCTTTCTTCCTTTAAAACCTGAAGTAGAAAGAATCACCAGTCGAACTCTTTGGTTTCTCAACAAAAACATAGAATGACTACCTTTAGACAACCCCAAAAATCCTTAGATAAACAAAAAAACAACTGAAATCTTATGTCTCCTTACTTTTCCCCATTTTGTTTACATATTTTCCATTTTTACCCTTAGCGCCCTTTTAAGTTTTCACTAAGACGAGCTACCACATTTTTGAACCTAAGCACCCTTTCAGTCTTTCACTAGGTTGGTGGCTTTGTATCTTGCTACGATCTTTACTTTTTTTCCTGCTGTGCCCTTTCGGGTATTCACCATGTCCTCAAATCGTACAATTTTTTACCCTATTTTGCCTTTACTTTCTTTTGGTCGTGAGTCTTCTAGTTTTGTATGACTTCATTTTGTTTTTTTAGGGCTAAAACTTCTTAAATATATCAGATGGGCTCTAGGAACTCTTCTTCATCCATCTCTTGAAGTATTAAGGCTCCATGCCCTACTTTCATGGTGACGAATAGTCCTTCCTAATTTGGTGCGTATTTTCCCTTTGCTTCTTCCTAGAATGGGAAGATCTTCTTAAGTGCTATCTCGACTGAGATTTGTACTTTCGTTCTAGACATAAGTGATTATAGCTCTAGTTGAAGTTCGAATTGACGTTCAATAATCTATCAGGGCAAATGGGAGCAACTCGTTCTATTTTTTGTAATTATCAATCATCTTCCTTAGGATATTCTTGATGTTATTATTAGCGACCTCAACTACCCCATTCATCTTAGGATGGTAGTGTGTGGAATTCTTGTGTGCGACTTTGAACTAAGAATATTTAGATTTTATTGTTCTGCCTTTAAGATTCTGGGAAATTGAATGCTACTCAGTAATATATAGGATATTCCCCTTAAAGGATCATGTTACAGTCTTTTGGATGACATACTTGAGCAACACTACTTCCACCTATTTTGGTTAAGTAGACAACAACTAGCAGGATAAACCGGTGTTCGCTCGAAGCAACTAGTATTGATAGGGTCAATCTTGGTACCCCAATGGTTTACTATGAATCCCGAAACTCTCCTGTGCATTCGGTCGATTAAACTTTAGTTTGAACTTCTGCTGTTGGTTGACCACTTTTCCCAAGTACTCCAAATAATCTTCTTTTTCTCTAGATACGTAATCATTTCGTCCACACCAACCTTTATTTATTTATAGATCATATCAAGGAAGAGTGTTGTTATGGATCTCTAGTAAGTTGCCTTAGTATTCTTGAATCCGAAAGGCATGGATCGATGCTAAATACGCCCCATGGCGTGGTGAAGGTAGTCTTATGATTGTCCTCCTCGTCTATTAGAATTTGGTTATAACCTTAGAATCCATCCACAAAGGATGAAATCCTACACCTGGAAGTGTTGTCTAGGATAATGTGGATATTCAATAGCAAAAAGTCGACTTTTGGGTCAGCTTCGTTCGATAGTGGTAGTGTTATCTTCTTTCTTCTTTGGTAGAAAGCTCATGCATTACTATGTCGGTCGATAGTCCTACTATCTCATTGTAGGGCTATGTGAAAACATCCTGGTATCTTTCAATAAGGTTAATGGGTCATCTCTTTCTTGATCATTTTTCCTATCTTGGTTTCTTTTGGATTTTTTTGGGTCTCCTAGATTTATTATTTTTAGTCTTTTCTTGGCTCAGAATAGGTCAATCTTTAAATTGTTCTACGGATCTTCGGATTTCTTCAGTATTCTCAGGATTGCGTCATCTTCTGTTTTAATTTCCATTAACTCCTGATTTATTTTCTTATCTTTATTGTACTCTTTCATAAGGTGTTTTTCTTTATTATAGGTGTTGATCCCAAGATTTTGATGATCAATTAAGTATTGACGTTTTGGTGGAACTAATGTTTGATCAAGTGTTTCAATGATTTAAAGTTCTAATAATGAAGATGTCAAAGTGAATGGATGTTAAATGAAGATATCATGATGATGATGAAGTATTAAGAGTTTGAAGACATCAAGGAAAACAACTCTGGTAAATATAAACTCTTAATATTCCATTTAGGAACACACACATGACACAAAATGAATTATATCTTTTATGTGTGTTTTGGTTAAGTCTATTTATTTGCTCATATGTGAATTAAAAAGAAATATTTTTGAATGACTAAAAAAAGAATATAAGAGTATCAGTAGAGTTAATTTGAATATAAATATGGATAAGGAGGCAAAATTGTAAAAGAAAGTAAGTAAAAAAACGAGATCAGAGAATAGATTCAAGAGAGGGCAGTCGACTAAGGAGTCAACCAGAGAAAGAAGATGAACTCTTTGAATCTGTGAGTTGAGAGAGAGGTCGACCGATAGAAGCTTAACAAACTCTTTGAATCTGCGAGTTAATAGAACGGTTGACCAATGGAAGCTTGGAAAACTCTCTGAATCTGCGAGTTGACTGAGGAGTTAACCGATCAAGTGCATAGGCTACTTCTAGTATCCTTCAGTCGACTGGGCAGTCGACTGAACGCGCGGTTTCATGATATTGGTTGATCTGATTTTAATCCAAAAAGTAATCTTTTTTGGTTAAGATTTGAGAGAGATTTTGGGAATATTCTTAACATTTGAGATGTGGTTCATATACTAATTAAATCCTTTCAATATGGTTCATTAATTATTAAAGTTTCTCAATTTGATACTTAAAATGGATTCTATACTTATTTGTTATGATTGAGAAATACTTTGGGGATTTAATTGAGAGTTTTAAAAGTTGTTATTAAGTAAAATTGAACCTAAATGAAGTCCTCATGTTATGAAGGGTCTTTAAGAGTATTTTATTGTCATGATACTTGTAAACTAGCCGTTAGAAGGCTGATTACATGTACCCTTATATAGACCTGCGAATTTTCTAAGAAGCCTAATCATTTGAAGAGAAAAAAATCAATTTGTATCTTTTTGAGAGAACGTTTATAAAAGTTATCATTCTACGATACTGTGAGCTATTCTAAAATAGTGATTTTGATAATCAACTGCGATCAAATTTGTGCTGATACCGGAATTGAAGCTATATTGTTTTCATCATTAATTATGTGGATTCCAGGTGAGATCTTTCCATATCAATTATTACTTGTTTATTATTGTTTTTGAAAATTGATCTTAAAAATTATTTTTGATTCTTTAAAGAAAATATTATTTTAAACAAATTCTTGAATCTGATTACGGGCTCCAATTTGCTACCCATATATTGTTAAAATCGGATTTATGTATCTCACATAATTCTATCACTAGTTAGGATATTAATTGAGTTTATATATATCTGGGGTGGTACAAGCTCCGAGTGAGATTTACTTATCAATTTTTGTATTGGTGAGTTGTGACGGGTGAAATATCATTGAGGATATTTAATTAAGGGTAGTTGGGTTTCAATCTCTTCCTATAAAGAGATTGAGGTAGTGATTCTTCCTGAATAAGAATTGTGTGCTTGTGAGTGATTTTATAACGGTTCAATCCTTACCAGGTAAAAGGATATTTGGAGTATTTTGGTGAGGTTTTAATTCTTGAGTCTAAGTGTTAAAAAGAATTAGGTTATTCTTTAACCTGTAAAAAGTACAGGTTATTCCTTAACCTTTGAAAAGGAAATTATAAAGGTTGATTATGAGCCTGTAAAATAATCAGTGTGTGGGTTTGGTTCCTACCTTTAAAGGAATCTTGATTTTAGTGAGTGCGACCTCTGTGGAGCTCGAGGGACTGGATTAGCCAAGAGTAGCTTGGTGAACCAGTATAAATCTTTAGTGTGTTGCTTTCTTAATTTGTTTATTCTTACTGTTTGTGTGTGCACCTAGTTGATTGATTAATTCCGATGTGTTATAAAGATAATAATTAATTTAGGCATAAAATTAATTATTTGATTTATTGATTTTTATTCTGATTATTTTCTAATTACCCAATTCACCCTCCTCCTGGGTATTCTACTGGGCCAACAATAGGGATTATATATGAGATTATTTGGGCACCTAAAAAGTTAACATAAGATCTGATTTTAAATTTGTCATTTCTAGCATGACTATTATTTCAATACATAAAGAGATATTCAAAAGACAAAAGGGCCTAGGGATAGGATAACCTCCATTGTTTGGTGGTTGGCTAATACCCCCAAACTTGGAATTTTGCTAATTCTCGAGCAAAACACTCATACTAAAATGAAGAACACAACTAAATTAAATAACATGAACAACCTAAACATTAACAATCTAAACATAATGATATGCGAGTTTTGAATTCTTCTATCGACCAAGTCATTTTTCCCTCAACAACCTCCAGTCATATCGAGTTCAGGCGGTAAAACACACCATGTCGTGCTCTAGAATTTCGACATTCAATGATGGTAAACGCCATTCTAGATCATCTCAATGTGTATGTGCGAGACTCAATAATATAGCTATCCAAGATCGGATTGGATTATCCACCAACTAAACTCATGACTTAGACCGTAAAGGACTAGGATATCCATATGCCTGATTGGGGTCCACTCTCCACTAATGTAGGCTTGGAAGTTCATAAAGATCAAAAGGACTTGGTTCGGTTTTGGAATATTTGCCCAAGGGTATTTTGGAATAGAAAATGGGTTAGCGTTGTTAACTTAACATTACCCAAGGCTCAATGCTTGATACACTCACTCTCAAACCCCCATAGATAAATTGGAAATAATCCCAAACATTCATTTAAGACCGACGTACTCACTCGTCAAAAGAAACGTAAATTTAACGATATTTACATATGTTTTTTTTCGTCACAAACCACACCCTCAAACTTTTTCGATTATTATGATTTCACAGGTGTGGTTTAAACAAAATAAAAATGACAAGTGAGTACGCGAATACCAAACCAATCCGAAGTTTTCTCTAGACCCAACCGCTCACATCAAGCAGCATATATGAATGCTAACTTGATTAACTCGAATTGTGCCTTTTATTCAATGATATAGGTTTGGAAAAATATCAACTAGCCAGGGTATTTGTTCATGTGTTTAGAATTTAATTGGCATTTAGGCTTCGACAGGATAACGAGGGATAAACATATAACATGATAGGCTTAAAAAGCTCAAGCGTCAAAATGAATGCCTAAATCACGTCTCCTGAACCACCTCGCCTAGGATTTCGCCTCAAGCTTCCCCACAATCAGGTTCTAGAATCCTTAATTTGTCATAAGTTTGGCTAATCAATAATTGGTAGCGGAATATTACGTCGCTAACTTACACTGCAAGTATACGGGTTATGTTTTAGTATAGGTTAGTCAAGTAAGGGTATTGTGATCGCAGGGATGAGTTGAGATTATTATCGAGTACCGTGATTATCATAACCTAATTTTATCTAGGTGATAAAAAATGTAATTTAAAATTAATAAAAACTAATACTAAAATACTAATTAATCTAATTAAACTATAATACTATTTTGAGACGTTTAAGGGAAAATATTTCCTAGGGATTAATTTTATTCACTTAAATGCGTTTGATTTCGTTTTAGTTTACGTTAACGGCGTTCGACTTATCCGACAATCTCGGTTTGTAAATTCACTCGCCATCTCTCCCAAGTGTAAGACAAGTGAATAAGCAACTTCACGTTAACGAAGGAGTCCCCCTTAACGTCTTAAGGATGTTAGGTCACATGAGTTTTGCCCCAACGTCATTGATTGCATTCTTTCCAATTCCCTCTAGGGTTATTGGATAATCGTGTTATGTTTAACCTAATTCAAATCCGGGGTTACCTCTCCCCAGTATCAAACCCCATATTCTCTATATATCATTGCAAGCATACAAACAATACAAGAACGATAAACACAATCAAACATCAAAGAACAACTGCTAATGAAAAATAAACTCAAACAAATAACATTTTTATAAAATATATTAATCCCTAAGATAATTCATGTTTAGCCAATGGACATAATCATATATATAATGTAAAATAAGCTAAACAAGCTTAAACAATAATCCTAAGTTAAGAGATGAAGAAAGAAATACGAAAAACTAGTCGTAGTTCGAAGATTTGTCACTAAGAACGTTCCAAGATCGCTTCTCATTCTTTGCTTTATGTTCTTCTCCTTAGGATTTGCTTAAGCTCCCTAAAATCCTCTCAAAATATGCTCTATGGAGCTATATGGCCGAAAATGAGGGAGGAGGAAGGATTAAATAGAACAAAATATTCTAAAATATCAAAATAATATTTAAATCTGGTGCAGAGTGACTGCCGCGGCAGTAGGTATGTCGGTTTGATCTTCACCGTAGCAGTAAATACATCAGTGGGCGTAGGAACCTCTTTACAGTTTCACCGCTGCGGCGGTGAGTTCACAGCAACTTTAGGCCCCTTTCTGCATATTCACCACCGCGGCAGTGGGCTACTATTCTGAATATTACATCCGTACTTGTTTTCACACTATTCTTCCACCGTTCTTAATTCAATTTGATCATTTATGATCTGTTTTCATAACATTTCACGCCATACACCTGATTTATAGCAAAAAGAATAAAAACATATTAAAACATATAAAAATGCTATAAAAACAATACTCTAAAACTAACAAAATCGGTTTTGGAATAAATAGATAAAAACACACCTATCAATGGCTAGTCAGATATAAGATAGAACTATTATATTATTACTACCAAGGTCCTCAGCATACCACAGTTGGGCGAGCTCCCCAATTACTAAGGCTACTAATTGATTCAGTTGTTCTAATGTAGTTCTGATAGGTGTGAAAAACCTATCTATTTCTAAATCGAATTTATTAGTTTTTAAGTGTTTTAGTTATATTTAATTGTGCTTTAATTTGTTTTGGTGTAAAACAGGGAAAGGACGTCAAAGGGCGAGAAACAAGTGAAAACGGTGGAGAAACGATGAACAAAATATGCAAAACAGGGTTTCGGTGAATGAAGATCACCGCCTAGGCGAGAAACGATCAGAATGATATGCCAGCAGCCACCGCCTAGGTGGAAAAACCACCGCCTAGGCGAAGTTACCGACAGAAGCTTAACCGACTTAAAGCCACCGCCTAAGGGGTGAACCACCGCTTAGGCGGTGACACTCTGCATAGAAATATCTATTTTTATATATTTTGAATATATTTTCCAAATCCCTCCTTTTAACCCATTTTCTCTACCAAACCTCAAAAAAAAGACTTAGACCCCTTAGACCCTTATCTTAGAAGTGAGAGAGGGCTTGGTTGTTCTTGAGAGCTCTCTTCCACCTTAATTAGATTAGATTAGTTTTAGGAGGTGTTCTTGGCCAATCCTTGAATATCTAGAAGAGGAAGTTCATCAACGGAGAAGAGGAAGCTCGGGAGGATTGTTCTTTGGCGAAAGTGGACTACTCCACTTTGAGATTTGGCTTTTCTTCCCTTGTTTCCATATTTGTATTAAATATTTATTGTTGATAATGATGATCTCCTCTTTATTTAATGTTATATTCTCTAAGAACATGTTAGTGTATATTTAGAGATTAGTTAGGGAAAGGTGTAGTTGTGTAAATACTCGTTTGGTTTAATATACGTTTCTTTAACGGTTGTTACTTTTATGTCCGATTGTGTTTATCATTTGATGATGATCTTAATATGCTTGTAATGGTATTAGGGTTAGATTTGAGAATCTAGGGTTTGATACTCGGGAGAGGTAACTCTGGATTCGGACTAGGGCAAACATATCGTTATGACCTAACAACCCGGGAGGGCGTTAGTTAGTGTGCAATCGATGACGTTGGGTCAAGACTCATGCAAGCTAGATTCGTTAAGACATTGAGTGGGACCTCTTCGTCGACACGAAGTCGCGTATTCCCTCGTCTTACACACGGAAAAGGTGGCGGAAGAGTTTATGAACCGAGATTGTCGGATACCTAAACTCCGTTATTGTTAACTGAACGAAATCAAATATGTATTAAGTGAACAAAGTCAATTCCTAATTAATCAACTTAGTTAGAATTAACCCACTAATTGTAGTTTAGCTTAGTTTAATTTCAATTCATGTCTTCCGTCGTCAGGATAACATGAGACTACGTCAATTGCGATATTCAATTCAATTATTCATACTTTTCTCTATGGGAACAATATCCGATCTTCAAAATCCACTATATTAAAACTTTAGACCTCGTATACTTGTGAGCATAAGTAGGTGTGCACATTTCGTGCCCCTACCAAGTTTTTGGCGCCGTTGCCGGGGATTGATTATTGTCAAATTCTGTTCCTGTCAACGTCTACCAAGTTTTTGGCGCCATTATCGGGGATTGTCTTGTTGATTGCTATCGATATTGGGAGTAAATAACTTGATTTTACTCTAGGCATTTTTGTATATAATTTTCGTTTGTAGTTTTGTTTTTGTTTCCGGCAGGATGCTTGAAGATGTTAAAACGACAGGTGCTCTTGTAGTTCGATCATTGAATATCTCGCCAATCTTGAGGGCATGTGTCGGGCCGAGGACATTAAACCAAGCGCTTCTTGGGAGGTAACCCAGGGTCACAAATAAGTTAGGTACATCTCCGTCAATTTGAGTCGGAGGTGAGATCCTCTCGCCTTTCAGGTATGTGTTCTAAACCCCCGTCTTCAATATCATGCTATATACTATCATTGGGATCGCTGATGGCTTGTTTGGACACCACCTGTGTTTAGTTGGTGGTGATGTGTAGTATATTTTAGTATGTGTTTATATTTTTAGTTAAATTTTACTATTTTTATCGTTTGCATGCTTGTTTAGGATTAGATTGTTAGTTTAGATGTTGTTTTGTGCTACGTTTTGATGTCATCTGGGCCTTTACCCGATGATGACTCTGTCCCCTGATTGTTTTGAGGTCGAGCGTAAAGCTCATTCATGTGTGTTCTGTGTGCTTGATGTATCGTCTTAGTAAAAGTTATTATGGATCCTAAATGCATGAGCACGTAAACTCAATATAGTATTATCTTATTGATTTGAAATTTATTATCCGTCAATCAATTTCATGACAATAGGGATTCTAGAACTTGATTTGGGAGAAATTCGAGGCGAAATCCCAGGCGAGGTTGATTAGGAGATATGATTTAGGCAGTCATTTGATCGCTTGAGCATTTTGAAGCCTACCATGTAATATCATTATCTCTTGCTACCCTGTCGAAGCCTAATAGCTGTTTCAATTCTGAACACTTAACAAATACCCTAGCCGATTGAACTTTTTCCAAACCTATATCGCTAAACTAAAGGCACAATTTGAGTGAATCAAGTTAGCATTTTGCTACTTGATGTGAGCAGATGGATTTAGGCCGAAATTCTAATTTGGTTCAGTATTCGAGTACTCGCTTGTCATTTGTCATTCATATTGTTTGCACAGTCCTAAGGTTATAAGAATTCGAATACATTTTGGGGTGTGTTACTTAATCATTTTTGCACACTCTTAAAATTGTAGAAATTCGAATGAGTTTGGGGGTGTGTTAAAAAAAAATAGTTTCTTTTTGACATGACAAGTGAGTACGACGTTCTTAAACATTTGTTCAGGGTTGTTTCTAAAAAAATATGGGGTTTCGAGTGTGAGAATGCCAAGTGATGTGCCGCTAATAACGTTAAGTTAACGATGTTAAGCTGTTCTCTATTCCAAAATACCCTTGGCCATTATTCCAAAACCGAATCAAACCCTACTGATCTTCATGACCCTTCAAGCCTACATTAGTGGAGAATAGATCCCAGGTCAGGCGTATGAATTCCCTATACCTTAAAGGTTTTAGTCATGATATTTATTTAGGGATAATCCCATCTAATTAATGGATAGTAGTATATTTGAGTTTAATCACACACACACTTAAACAGGATCTAGAATGGCGCTTACTATTTTTGAACGTTAAAATTATAGAACATCACATGGTGTGATTTATGCTTGAACTTGATAGGATTAGGGCCGATGAGGGAAAAATCTTTCGGCCGGTAGATGATAATCAAAACTTATACATTTTTGTTTTTAATGTTTTTCGTTTATAGTTTTTAATTTCATAATTAGTTTTTTTACTTTTTCGTATTGTATGGGTGTTTGGCTCGAGGACTAGCCAAATTCTGAGTTTGGGGGTATTGATAGGTGTGAAAAACCTATCTACTTCCAATCCAAATTTGTTAGTTTTCGAGTACGTTTATAGTTATTTTTATATGTTTTAATATATTTTTATACTTTTTGTATAAATTAGGTGTGTGGAGTAAAAAGATAGAAAACTGGAGCGAAAACGATGAGATCTAACCGAAGGCGAGTCGAAGTTACGGTAGATAAACAAGCGAGGAAGCAAAAATATGAAGGAAGCCCACCGCCTAGGCGTCCAGACCTCCGCCAAGGCAATGAAGATGCTAAGAATGACAAAAGGCTACTGACAGCCCATCGCCTAGGCAGGAAATTCCTCCGCCTAGGTGGAAACCCCAGTAGAAACATTTCCAAGTCCAGTGCCTACTTCTTCGCCTAGGTAGTCACCAAACCTGCAAAGCCGGTACAGGTGCTGTAACGTTCAGACTATTTTGGACTATGATTCAATCTGATTTTGGAAAAAACTCAAAATATGGAAGTTGTATATATTTTTCTTAGCTTTCTATAGGTTTTTGAATTACCTCAATTGGAGTTCGGATAAAGAAGTTACAGCCAAAACAAAATTGTAAATCTGCAATAACTTCGCCTAGGCGAATTTTTCTTCGCCTAGGCAAATTTCTAGCAAAAAGTTAACTGACTTAACTTCGCCTAGACGAAAATCCTACAGCACACCCTTGATATTTATTAGATATTTTGAGATCTTTTGGGATATTTTTAATCCCTTCTCTCTTCCTCTATTCCCTCTCTTCATTTCTTAAGGCCTTAGGCCATATTTTAGGAGGAGGATTAGGTATTTTTGAGGGAGAGCTCTCAACCCGAGGTGGAAGAAAAGAGGAAAGCGATCGATCGACGTTTCTAGCGGCAAATCTTCGGATATTGGCTAAGTCACTCATTTTCTCTCTTTGTTTTCTTCTTTTTTGTAGTTGTTGAGCGTGTTTAGCTTGTTTCACATTGTATAAATAGTTAGGGCCATGAGTTAAACATGGATTGTAATAGGGATTAACATATTATTTATGAAAATGTAGTTTTAGTTGGAAAAAAAAACGTGATTATAGTTTTTCATTTTCTTTTCTTTCGACAAGTGAATACAAGGATCTTCATTTCTTATTCAGAGTTGTACTTTAAATTGTGTGGGGGTCGTGAGAGAGGATAGTGACAAGCGATTTTACCTCCGGTATCGATCGATTAAACCGAATTTCTATTTTTATTCCAGTGATACTCGTGGTCGTTCTCCAAAGCCAAACCAAGCCCTATTGATTTTTGTGAATATTCGAGCCTACATTAGTGGATAGTAGACTCCAATCAAGCGTATGGTTTTCATAAATCCCTCAACGGTTTAAGTTATGAGCTTAACGATTGAATAATCGAATCCGTTATTTGACTAGTTATACATTTGAGTTCTCACACACACACTTCAAATGGATCTAGAATGGTTTTTATTGATATTAATCGTTGAAATTCTAGAACACCACTTGGTGTGGGTTACTTCCCGAACTTGATCCGATTTAGGGATGTTGAGGGAGGAACAAATTGGTCATTTCGATTGAACTTTATATTTACATGCATATACTTCTTTCGTGTTAGTTTAATTTTTCATTTTTAGTTGGTTAGTTCGTTAGTTAGTTTACTTTAGCATTAGTGTTTTGCTCGAGGATTAGCAAAATTCTAAGTTTGGGGGTATTGATAGGTGTGAAAAACCTATCTATTTCTAAACCGAATTTGTTAGTTTTCAAGCGTTTTAGTTATATTTAATTGTGTTTTAGTTTTCTTTAGTGTAAAACAGGGAAAGGACATCAAAGGGAGAGAAACAAGTGAAAACGGTGGAGAAACAGTGAACAAAATGTACAAAACAGGGTTTTGGTGAATGAAGATTATCGCCTAGGCGGAAGTTCCACCGCCTAGGCGGAAAAGAGGCAGAATGTTGGAGTGATAAAGGGATGAACCACCGCCTAGGTGAGAAAAGATCAGAATGATATGCAAGCAGCCACCGCCTAGGCAGAAAAACCACCGCCTAGGCGAAGTTACCGATAGAAGCTTAACCGACTTAAAGCCACCGCCTAAGCGGTGAACCACCTCTTAGGTGGTGACACTCTGCACAAAAATATATATTTTTAGATATTTTGAATATATTTTCCAAATCCCTCCTTTTAACCCCTTTTTCTCCACAAAGCCTCAAAAAAAAAAACTTAGACCCCTTAGACCCTAACCTTAGACATGGGAGAGGGCTTGGTTATTCTTGAGAGATCTCTTCCACCTTAGTTATATTAGATTAGTTTTAGGAGGTATTCTTGGCCAATCCTTGAAGAGCTAGAAGAGGAAGTTCATCAACGGAGAAGATGAAGCTCGGGAGGATTGTTCTTTGGCGAAAGTGGACTACTCCACTTTGAGATTTGACTTTTCTTCCCTTGTTTCCATCTTTGTATTAAATGTTTATTGTTGATAATGATGATCTCATCTTGATTTAATGTTGTATTGGCTAAGAACATGTTAGTGTAAATTTAGAGATTAGTTAGGGAAAGGTGTAGTTGTGTAAATACTCGTTTGGTTTAATATACGTTTCTTTAACGGTTATTACTTTTAAGTCTGATTGTGTTTATCATTTGATGACGATATTAATATGCTTGTAATTTTATTAGGGTTCAATTTGAGAATCTAGGGTTTGACACTCGGGAGAGGTAACCCTGAATTCGGACTAGGGTAAACACATCGTTACGACCTAACGACCCGGGAGGGCGTTAGTTAGTGTGCAATCGATAACGTTGGGTCCAGACTCATGCATCCTAGAGTCATTAAGACATTGAGGGGGAGCTCTAAGTCGACACGAAGTCGCGTATTCCCCCGTCTTACACTCGAAAGAGGTGGCGGAGGAGTTTATGAACCGAGATTGTCGGATACCTAAACTCCGTTATTGTTAATTAAACAAAATCAAACGTGTATTAAGTGAACAAAATCAATCCCTAATTAATCAACTTAGTTAGAATTAACCCATTAATTGTAGTTTAGCTTAGTTTAATTTCAATTTATGTCTTCCGTCGTCAGGATAACGTGAGACTACGTCAATTGCAATATTCAATTCAATTATTCACATTTTTCTCTGTGGGAACGATATCTGATCTTCAAGATCCACTATATTAAAACTTTAGACCTCGTATACTTGCAAGCGTAAGTAGGCGTGCACATTTTGCGCCCCTACCAAGTTCCCTTCACTATCTTCTTCTACTAGGATACTACACACTAAACCTTTTGGCCACAACACTGGTGACCTAAATCCAACAAATTTATGATTAGCTTTCATTTCCTTTGTTGTCTTTTTGTTATGGGATTTCTTCGAAATCACTTTACAGCTAGCGGGAGTGATTGGAAATTTTACCCAGTAAGTCCTATAGAAATATATGGATTCTACCGATACTGCCTTAGGTAACTTTAGATCGATTTTCTAGATTTTAATGTCATCCTTAGGATCACTTTACTAGTCTCGCCAAATCATGTTGACAGTCGGGGCTAGGTTGTTATGTTTTGGTTGTAATTTTCGTTGATAATTTGGTTGAGTTGCTACCCCTTTCTTTGGAAAGAATATTGACTTGGATTTTATGAGATCATTTATCTGGTACTTTCGATTATAACAGTTTTTGAAATAGTATCTGACTACCTTAGAGTGATACGCGCAGAACTGGTTAGAATTGAATTTTGGGTTATGAGGGTTTTGATGATTTCGAGGAATTGTTATGAGTAATTTATTCTTGATGCACTTTTCGAACATTCGAGAGAGAGGAACTGGTAGAATGGTAATTTGTCGTTATTCCTTAGGCAAGTGGATTTAAAATTTTGATGATTTGGGCTATAGTTAAAACAGATTGGGATAGATGGTGGTGGAGCTTTATAAGGAGTTAGATATGGGTAGGGATTGTATACAGGTGCTTGAAATGGTGCAAACCAAGGAAGTTATTAATTCTATGGGGCCTGGTCCTAGTATCCCAAGAGGTTAGACTATTGATAATTGTATTGAGGTTAGATATTTTGCTCATTTTTCTAACCGTGGACAACCATTGATACCTCAGGATTTTCATTTTCTAGAGGCGTTGACTTTTTTACCTCATTATCAGCTAGTTTTTGTATTCTACCAGTTTTGATGCCTTCTTCCGCATACTCTCCTCGAAGTATTGTGTTAGAAAATAAACCATTTAGCGTGTTGAGAAAAGATTCAAAGTAAGGGTGAGGCTGGATCTGGACGAACATTTGGACCATATCAGATTCATTCATTGGTGGCATTACTTGTGCTATTCTATCTCTTTAACGAACAACTAACTCTCGGGAGGTTTCACCATTTTTTCTAGTCAATATTTAGAGAGAAATTTTATCAGGTGAACTTTCTCGATTATAGCCATACAATTCACAAAATACCCTAACTATGTGAAAAAATATTTTTAATTTCTCTTGCTCTACAGTCGTATACCAATGAGCGGTCGGTCCATCTAACGATTGTTAGAAAAATTGGACATTTCAGTTTATTGTGGATATAAGCCCCCATCTCATTCTTATATCGCCAGATATGCCAATCTAAGCATTCTGACCTATCGTACTTACTGAATACAGGCATGGTGAAGTTATTAGGGAACTTCACCTAATATACCGATGATAGCCTAAGATACCGACCATTAACTTCAAATTCTCCATCTTTACCTCTTGGAGCTCCTTCTCCATCTGCTGAATCTTTTAGGTAAGTAAAGAGGTATTTTCATACTATTATTTTAACTCCCCTTTGATGTCGTCAGTTGTATCTAAGAAGACTGGCCTAGTAGTAGTTGATTTAGCAGAAATCGAACTTGGATTTGGACTTGGTTCAACCATAGCTGGAGTGACTTGTGATTGTGCTCGATGAGGGACTGATTCTCTAGTAACTAGTCTAAGGCCTCAGTTGCTGGAAAGCTAATGCATCATTATTGGTTCTATCAGATTCAAAGTTTAAACTGGGGCTACTGGTTTTGTTGAGATTGACGTAGTTGTTTCAGAAGTTATGTTATGTGACCGACGAATTATTTCAATGAAACTACATCTTCTTTTAGTTGGGATACCCTGATGGGTTCATTAAATCATTCCTCTATGTCTTCTATTTGGATAGGGGGTCGTGCTTGTGCACGAGTGCGAACTGGTGAACGAAAGATGGCAGTTTTTATGCATGGAGCTATTTTCTTTTATGTGTCAAAATATTGTCAGTATCTTAGTTTTCAAAGGCATTTGGGTTTGATCATGACTCAGATAAAACAAGATTTCTATTACTTCCAAATTTTAAAAATTACAACCATATCAAATTTTGACATGACTACCCCACAAGCGGGGAGTCATTTCCTGAATTTACAAACTTGATTGACCCTTTTATTTTGATAAATAGAAATCTCATCTCAATTTTTTGCAACCATTGACCTCAACTAAAGCAAGGCCTGAATCCAAACAAAACAAAATTTCCTAGTCTAATAAAGTATCGTATAGTCAAAACAAGGATTCACATTACCCCTCTTATGGCTTGCTCAACAGTCAAATTTTGGAAATGATTTTTCGAAAGTTAACAAGCCCATAGAATTGTGGGAGAATGGAAATTTCTAGCTGGCTATTCCTTTTATTACTAGTCCTAGAGATCTACCTTGTATGGTTTCAAGGTAAACCATATACTAACATAAAATATATAAGCGGACCCTCTCCAAGATAGTGTCCTAAATACAGGGTTTTGGGTATCATTCAATCCTAGGTTCATGGATTTTCTACAAATGCATCCTTGAAAAGTTAGGCTCCCAGATCTTCAAACCTCTAGCGTCCTCCACGGGGGAACATCTGTAAGGCCCGATCTTGCATGTGCATATTTTTAATTTCATTTTAGAATATTTTAAAAAAATATATATATATTCGAATCTAGTATGTTATTTTAAATCTCAATTTAATTTTTTTAGAGATTGTCTTGGTATTTAAAATTTGGTTTTAAGAATTTGGGGGGCCAATTTTTCCAATAGTTGAAAAAAAAAACCAAAACAAAAAGCCCAAATGGTTTCCTTCACATGGAAGGAAACCAAAACAACATTTTAATATATATATATATATATATATATATAATTTGGAAATGGAAAATAGTGCATTTTAGGGCCACGCATTGCATATTAAAATTATTTTAAATAAATTCTTAATTTGGACCATATCGTTGTTAGGTTCACTAGCGATGCTGACCACGTTTGCATTACGACAGTAGCGTATTTAGTAGCACAAAAATTGAGGTGAGTGTATTGTCTTTTAGGTAAATTACCAAAATATATTTTCCTGTTAAATTTTGATTTTTTTTTTTTATCAAAATGAACTGTTTTATAACGTTAGATGGATCAAGCAAAAAGTGGATTGTGGAAAGTGATTTTTACTATTATCCAACTATGCCATAGTGTGATCCCGATAGGAGGGCATGTCCTGCGGGATGTTGTTGGTCCTAACAGGAGAAAATGTTCTGTAGGATGATATGTTGTAACCTGACAGGAGGGCAAGTCCTGCGCATGTGGTTGATATCTGTTGTTGTTGTTATTGTTGTTGACGATGATGATTATCATTGTGATATGGTGCTTTATACCATGTGTTGGCTCCTACCATTGGAGATATTGGATGGCCCTCGCACTGATAGCCACCTCAGATGGCACAGTTGTACAGGTTACGGTACCGTTGTAACTCCCAATTGTGAGGTGAAACAATCCTATGGCTAGTAAGAAAATATGTGTACGGTATTTTATTATATATATCAGAATGATTTGATTGGTTGATTTAAATGTATTATTTTATTGCAATGATAGTAGTGGAGTTTATTTCAGCTCAATATGTGATTAAATTTATATTATGCTTTGAAAAGTAGTATTTGAAATTTATGCTTGATCCATCAATTATTTTTATATTATGAAGATAGTACACCGATAAAATATTTGGGCTCAGGTACCTCGACTAGAGACGGGTCCAATACTGGGGCTAGGTAGTGTCAGAGGAAGTAGTGGGTTTTATTTTAGAGGCTATCAGGACAGTTGTTGCGAGTGAGTGGTTAAACTATTTTTATAATTTTGCTACAAATAGGCGGCTTTGTATAAAAGCTAAAATTTAAAATTGAAAAACGTGGTCCAGCGAAGACATGATGGTGTAGTAGTTTGTCTTTTGGCTCTATTTCTTCTTGGGAGAAACCTAAAAACGACCCTCGAAAATTGGGTCATTATAGTTGGTATCAGAGCTCAGGTTATAGATTCTATAGACTCAGTGTTAGTGTCATGTCTGTAGTGGACCATAAGATAGTTCGTTAAGTTGAGAGATCTATTTAGAACATGAGTGTGGAGTCATAGGTAGTACGTATGCATTTGACACTACATTATGCGTACATGTCGCTATGTATTATTGTATTACTACCTTATTTATTGAATTTCGAGATGAAATTTCTTTTAAGGGAGGAAGGATTATAAGGCCCGATCTTACATGTGCATATTTTTAATTGCATTTTAGAATATTTTAAAAAAAATATTTGGATCTAGTATGTTATTTTAAATCTCAATTTAATTTTTTTAGAGATTGTCTTGGTATTTAAAATTTAGTTTTAAGAATAGTGGGGGCCAATTGTTTTCTTAAAATATTAATTTTAACAATTGGACTTAAATTAAATTTAAAAGATCCAATTGGGGTTTTTTAAGAAAGCTGTAGATGTGTGTGTGTGTGTGTGTGTGTGTATATATATATATATATATATATATATATATATGTAATTTGGGAATAAGAAATAGTGTATTTTAGGGTCATGCATTACATATTAGAATTATTTTAAATAAATTCTTAATTTAGACCCTATCATTGTTAGGTTCACAAGCAACACCGACCACGTCTACATTACAACAATAGCGTATTTAGTAGCGCAAAAATCGAGGTAAGTATACTATCTTTTAGGTAAATTACCAAATTATATTTTCGTATTAAATTGTGAAAAGAAAAGATTTATTAAAATGAACTATTTTATACCACGTGTTGGCTCCTACCATTGGAGCTATTGAATGGCCCTAGCACTGATAGCCACCTTAGATAGCACAGTTGTACATGTTACGGTACTGTCAGAACTCCCGATCATGAGGTGAAACGATCCTATGGTTAATAGGAAAATATGTGTGCGGTATTTTATTATATATATTAGAATGATTTGATAGATTGATTTAAATGCATTATTTTATTGCAATGATAGCTGTGGAATTTATTTCGGCTCAGTGTGCGGTTATATTTATATTATGCTTTGAAAAATAGTATTTGAAATTTATGCTTAATCCATAATTTATTTTTATATTATGAAAATAGTACACCGATAAAATATTTGGTCTTATATACCTTAGCTAGAAACAGGTACACTACTGGCGCTAGGTAAAGTTAGAGGAGGTAGTTAGTTTTATTTTTGAGGCTGTCAAGACAGTTGTTGGGAGCGAGTGGATGAACTATTTTTGTAATCTTTCTAGAAATAGGCGGCTTTGTATAAAAGCTAAAATTTTAAATTGAAAAATATATTATTATTATTTTGTCAGAGTGGTGCAGCGAAGACGTGGTGGTGGAGTAGTTTGTCTTTTGGCTCTATTTTTTCTTGGGAGAAACCTAATGACGGCCTAGGGAAACTGAGTCGTTACAACATCCATCGTTGGTTGGTGATCTGAGCGAGACGAGTTTAAAAGTTAGATCCCAGTGGATATACCATATGTCCTTGATTCTACTGAGTCATCTCTCTAAATCCTATAGGGTTTCGAGGCTTAGATCAGCGTGATGAAATCACATGTGTTTAGCCTCTATTGCCGGCCTCTAGATGAGGTCTACGACTTAGGGTTTTTCTCAAGATTTGGAAATGCAATGTGGTGCTTGTGCCTTGGAGAGAGCTTACGGAAAGTAAAATGCAGAAATATAAAGACAACAAAGTAAATGTGGAAAAGTAATGACGTAAAATAAAATAATGCAGTATATAAACTAGAAACATTTAAGGAGTAAAAAAAAAAAAAAATTATTTTAGATAAAGGGGAATTATTATGTTTAGAAACCAAAGACGTAATTCTTGAACTTTATTTGAGCGTGAAGACAAATTTAAACTCCAACTAAGCTTAACCCTCAAAAGTCCTCAGCGGAGTCGTCAACTGACGTATCCTGAATTTTGGAAAAGAGGAGAGAAGCGAGAGAAGAGAAAAACACGATTTGGTTTCCTTCCTGTCAAAATCCATTCAATTTTAGAATACATAGTTTCAGGAGATTTTCTTGGCTCCGATTTTGAAAACTATCTTTGGGCTGGGATATATTTGAAAAATGGAGTCACCACTAAACATTGAGTTAATTGGTGTGCCAAGTCACAGGGATTTAGAAAATCATTTTATTTTTTAAACGGGCCCAAGTTTTGACTCGTAAAAACAATTGGTATTTACCATTTTCTTTTAAAGTTGTAGGGTCAATTATACTTGGGGAAGGTGTTAGACACCCGTCTGAAGACGGTATCTAAGTTCAAATAAGTCTTTAAGATTAAACTAGTTCAAGTAATTTCTTTCATTTTTGGTTTGGTTAACACACTAATTCCCCTTTTCAAATATTTTTGTCTTCTATGTTTATTTTATGTAAGAAAGTAAGAAAAATTATTTAAGAAAAAACGGTGACAAATAAAATAGATTAAAATAAAGAACAAATGTTCCCTTTTTAAAACCGCCTATCGATTATGGAAGAATCAATAAATTTGACCTCAGGGGGAGTTTTATTTGAAAACCTGACTTGATAAAACAAATGTATTATTTTTTAAAGAGAAGAAAAGGGGTAAAATAAAATTGTTATTGGATTGTGAAAAACCATGTTTAAATTAAATAATAATAATAATAATAATGATAATAATAATAATAATAATAATAATAATAATAATAATAATAATAATAATAATAATAATAATAATAATAATAATAATAATAATAATAACAAAAACAAGTGAAAGTTTAATTATGGACAAGGCATATAAGAACATTTATTTACGAAAAGTAGTTTAAAAAAACAAATGTTTAATTTGTAGAGTAAAACACAAAGTACTTTATTGTAGAAAACTTCTTATGAGAAATGTCCCCTTTTTTTTTAGTTCTTTTTGTTTATTTAATAAATGTAAGAACAAGATGTGGCATTAATGGTAAATGATATGCACATTTGATTTTGTCAAGAACACTTCAACCAAACTTACATGCTCAGGCAAGTTTAATGTTATTGTTTACTTTTGTTAGTCAAAGTGTAAGTGTGTGTGTGTGTGTGTGTGTATGTGTGTGTAAGTGCCAGTCCTACTCATAAGTAAGAAGGATGAAACATTTCTGAAAAAGGCACATACTAATCCCTGAAAGGATCGAGGGTCTCCCTTTATTCCATCTTTTAGCTACAAGGGTCTAGACATAGTAATATATACAGGTTGTCAGTCCATGATCTGAGACATATCTAGGTTTATATATATATTGGAGAGTTAGTCCACAGCCTGAGACGTAGGGTCTGGCTATGATCTAGGCCCGCGGAAAAGGGTAAAACAGGAAAGTAATAGTTAATTGTTAATAGTTGGTAGTCCATAGTCAGTAGGTTTATTTTAAGTTCATTGAGTTTGGTTTCATGTGTTTCTTAACAAAGACAAAGAAGATATGTATACCTAATGTCCTTATTGTTCTTAACACAAAACAAAACTATGTAAACTTTGTACAAATCTGGAGACACCAAAAACAACCAAAAGAACAATATATACGAACAATCAAAGGATGATAAACAAACAAAGCTAAAGAGAAGTTTAGGAAAAACTTACATAACTTAGGGAGTGGTCTTTCCCTAAGTGATTTTTTCATTCTTCTCCTTCTATAATGTCTTCTCCCTTTTGTTTGGTTGTTCTTGAGAAACGTCTTGGACATTTTATAGAAGAGAATCAAGATCACTTTTTAAGAACATTTTTGGAAGAATTGGGATGTGTTTAAGATGTATAAAGCTTAAGAAATCAAGAACCTCAAGAGAGAATTTCAAGTTTAGAGAAAGAAGTGGCCTGACCATTGTATGTTTCTTATGGAAATAAGCTTCATTTTATAGGCAAAGGCATGCATGTACATTCACCAATGCGCAGGCATAGCTAGCTTGCATTAAATGAACATTTATGGCCATTCAGTGCCACTTTGGCTAGGCAATGATCAATATATTCCAAGATATGGTAGGTAATCATGAAGATATTTCTAATGATGATATTTCTTTGATCAAAATCTTGCAAAAATATTTTACATTTAATGCCCATTAATGCTCTTAATGGTTTTGTCATGATGATGGCTACTTAGACTAGGTTTAGGTACTAATTAACTAAGGAAAAGATGAGATTCTCTCATCTTGAGATTTTTAAACAAAATATTTCCATAAGAAATACCTAATTAATGTTTCATTAATGACTTCATTTAATGTCTTTTAATGATGGCATACTAATATAACTAGTTTAGGCATCATGACATTTCCTATCAAATGAAGTCATTCTATGGATAAAATCTTTATATAAGATACTCATTAAATATTTGACATTAACGCATATCTTTCTCGGGAAGTTCCCAATTTGGCTAAGGGCACTCCTATAGAGGAATCATATGTTTCTTCCTAGGTTTAGGAAGGTGTGCTCGTAGTAAACTTGGTGTCTTAGGCACCTATTTGCCTAATCAATGCTTTATTATTTTGATTTTGGAATTTAAAAATTTAAACACAAAATTGAACAAATAGTTTTGGCTGTTAATTTAACAAAACAGGTGAAAACGAAAGTTCCAAGGGTTAAAATGTGAAGTAATTATAATTGGTGAAATTTTCTCAAATTAAAGGGGAGAAACTAAATTAAACATATTAGAAGTGATATTCTTAGAAAATTCGCTTTTAATATTGTCATTTAGTCCCCGTTAACTTTTAGAAATTTTGAAATTGACTCAAAATTTTTGTTTATACCGAAATTTGATCGAATTTACGATTTTATGTTTTTTTTTTTTTTTTTTCTTTTATGTTTTTCATCTTTGTTTTTTTTTTTTTTTTAGTATCAATTGTAATCTAAAGTGGAAATTCATTCCCTCTAAACCTAGGTTTAAAGTTTGTCCAAATTTGCACTTTAGATCTGATACTTTTGAAAACTAAAATGAGGGGGACAAAATGTGGTGTCTACAAACCGATTGCAATGGTATCCAAATGAGAGAAACTAGAAGCCTTAATCGGTCGACGAAAATCGAATAACTAGTAAACCGATTACACAAGGCTACATACTTAATGGAATTTAATAGTCGGTCAACCGATGAATACCCAATGGACCAAAAATTGTTCGAGCTAATAAGGTTGGACCCGCGTATATTGGGTAATACATCGGAACTATTTGAGATGCTCCTTACAAGTTAATCTTAAATCATCTACGGGAAAGGACAAATGGTTTCTAGATAGTGACTGCTCTAGCAAATAAGAAGGGATAAGTTAAAATTTGCATTTTTCGACACCTAAAGACGGAGGTCATGTGAATTTTGGAGACAATGTCAAAAGTAAGATAACTGGTATAAGTAATATTGGTAACTCATTTACTGTTATTGAAGATGTTATTTTATTTGATGGTCTTAAGCATAATTTACTTAGCATGAGTAAGCAATGTGATAAAGATTACAATGTTATTTTTTATAACAATAAGTGCATTATTATGGAAGAAAAATATGATAGTATATTTCTTGTTCCATCCTATTTTCAAAATGTCTATACTAGTTTATTTTATGATTTTACTTCTCAAAATCTATCATACCTAAATCCATTATTTGAAAATTGTTGGTTGCGGCATAGATGATTAGGGCATGCATGCATGGAGTTCTTTCTACTTTATCAAAATAAAATATTGTCAGAGATCTTCCTGATATTAAATGTCACACCCCACCCCGGACACCCATCACCTAGAGGCTTGGTGGGACGTCGACATAACTTCACCCGAACGTCAAACCATCTAAAAAAAAACAAAGGCCATACATAGATATACAACCACAAAATGTCACCAGATACATCCTCTCTAATTGGGGGCACATTCATCCCTGAATTATAAAAACAACACAAAAATATAATAACCAAGAATCTCACACAGATTTGCCCCTGACAGCTCATCTCAGAAACTCCCGTACGACTCCATCATACGACTCTATCTAGTGTCAGTAGAGGGACCGACTCCTAAATTTGCTCTACCTGCGAGTGTATTGTCTTCTTAGTAAAAACTATTTTTAACATAATAATAATACATTCTAAATAATACAACATTTAAATGGATCAAGCTTAACGCGTATAAACAACACATTTTGAATAGTAGTATAAAAATTATATACCACGAGAAAACTCATTCTTCCTACTATTTAGAAATCATCATCCATAAATATATATCAAATATATGAAAATCGTCCAAACCATCAGCATAAGATAGTATAATAAATCACCAAAGACGATATAATAAAACACTACATCACCACATATAACAAAACATCAAATACAACAAAACATCACATATGACAAAATACCACATATAACACCACATCTCACCACACCACACCACATCACACCACACCACACCACCCCCACATCTCGGCTAGCCATATGATCATTTTAACCTCACGATAAGAAGTTGCAACGGTACCGTATCCCATAGGATATGCCTTCCTAGCAGGATATAACAACGCTCCGCTGGACTGTGCCAGACAGGTGAAATAACGCTCCGCTAGACTAAGTTAGACGGGTGAAACACCGCTCCGCTGGACTGTGCTAGACGGATGAAAATCCACCACCAATCTCCACCTCACCACCATAACAACAACTTATCTCCACCTCAATAACAACTCATCTCCATCTCAACCTCAATAGAAAACATCAACGCTCTGCCGAAGCAGATAAAATCAATAGCATCGACACAACAATAACAACAGCATCAAACTACAAATCAATAATATCAACATCTATCTCCAAAACCGATTTAATTCAAATATCATTTTTCCATCGTCTTTTAAAACCAATTAGATTTAAAAAATCATTTCTTTCCATTATCTTTAAAAACCAGCGAAAAACCACATTTCCAAATCACCTAAAACCGCTTGATCCATATAAGTTATAAATGTGTTCAATTTTTAAGTAAACACATTTTTCATCATATATTTGAAAATAGATTTGGCAAGAAGACAGTACACTTACCTCGATATCTGTTTTGCAAAACTGCCACTGACTACACTCTATCAAGACGCCGGTGCCTGCGAATCTAATAGCGACAGGCCTAAATTAATATCTTATTTAAAATACCCTAATCATACAATGTAGGCCCTAATTTTTGAAATTTTTCTATTCCCCGCATTCTATATTATTATTCAACAAATATTATTTCATTACAGTTTACGATATCGAATTTATTCATGTAAACGGTCTCAATGTTTATTATTGTCATTTCGATATTTCCAATGCTAGTAATTAGTTTCATAATCACCCATAAGACAGTTAAATAGAATTAAATGCATATATTAAAAGTAACAGGAATTCTACCTTTCCCGGATTTTCCACTGGTCCGCGCGATGAGGTTTAGGTTTTATTTGGGTGGTTTGTGTATTTTCCTCATTTTTTTTCCTTTCTTCTTGCTTTGCCTTTTTCTGTTTTGTGTTTCCTTTCACTGTTTCCGTTGCTTGTTTGTGTCCAACTACCGACGACCCAACAGCACCCCATGCCGGACCACCGAACCTACTCTCTCTCTCTTTCGTTTTCTGCACCGCCGGCGACGACCAACGACCTGCCCACACACACCCACACCGCTGGAGGAGCACACACACACACACCCCAATGGCTTCTTCCACTCTCTCTTCTTTTTTCATTTTCTATTTGCTGCTGGGTTTCACCGCCGTCACAACACACACACACACACACATATACACACACACTCATACACCAGCGTCGGACTAAGCTCACACCCATCCACATGAGATCAACGATAAACACAATCACACCGTCGACGATCCAACTGAACAGATGAACACATACACACGCTTGCTCACTCACCGCCGGAGACACACATACACACCACTGGCGACACCCCCAGAACAATCACACACCCCACAACAGAACACACATCGTCGACCAACAAACCCACACGGCTAAATAACAACACAGAACACACCCACGATGCAACTCACTACCGGTGGACAAAAAACATACTCACGAACCTCACACACAGCAGCATACACAACACACCATCGAGCAACAGAATAGCACACACGCATACAAACGATCAAAAATAGAGCATACACACTCACCGGAGTAACGACCACACCGTCGAACGGACGGACATCACACACATGCATACTCCAATCACATACGCACAACGAAACATACACATATATGCCGGATCAAACAAAGGAACACACACACACACACACCGCCGAACGACGATACCCACCACTGACCGAAACCCATTTCCCTCTCTCTCTCCTAATCTGTTTCGGTTTATTTCTGATTTTTCCTTCCTTTGAGATCACGATTTCTATGAATCATTTATGGGCATGAAATTTAGTGCTTCTCTTCAATTATTTCCGGTTGCCACGTCGCTCCTCTCCCATTCTCTCATGTCTCTGGCCAAGCTCACGGCACACGCACGCACAACATGCACATATATATGTATATAGATACAAATATCTTTTGTTTTAATTACACTTTTCTCCCCTAATTTCTTTAAGTCTCATTTTTAATCCAAATCCAACATTTAAGATTTTATTAAATTGTAATTTCACCCCTAACTAAGAATTTGATATTTATTTTAGTCCAAAAGTTTACAATTCACATTTTAAAAATTGCTAATTGATCCCAAAGATTTTTAAATCAAATTTTTAATAGCGTTAACCACCCTCCTATTTTTTATTATGCTCGAATGCGACTCAATGTGTACTTATAACAAAGATCGGGGTCTTACATTAAATATGTTAAGGAAAATATTTTCAATGCATGTCAGTTGGGTGAGTAGGTTAAATAATCTTTCAAGAAGACATTACCTACGTCTACATCTATTCCTCTTGAATTATTGCATTTATATTTATTTTGTCCTAATCTTACTAGATGCTTAGGAGGTAAGTTTTATGAATTTGTTTTCGTTGATGATTTGTCTAGATATACATGGGCTCTCTTTATGAGAAATAAGAGTAAGTGGTATCTACATTCATATAGTTTTATAAACGTGTTCAAAATGAGAAACAATCTTGCATTATTAACTTTCCTAGTGATAGATGTAGAGAGTTCAAAAATGAGAAAATATGTAGCTATTTTGATGAGCATGGATATTCTTATAATTTTTCTGCTCCTAGAACTCCACAGCAGATAGAGTTGTTGAAAAACAAAGGACGTATCAATAAATGGTTAGGACTATACATAATGAAAATATTCTACATACATACTTTTGGTCCAAAGCGTTAAGTAATGCATGTCATGTTATTAATCGAGTATCTATCCCAAAAGGTTTTAACAAAACTCCTTACGAGATTAGGAATGGCAAAACTCCAGATATCTCTTATTTTAATATTTTTGGTTGCTAGATTAGATAAAACTTATGCTCCTGTTACTATATTATAAGTTATAAGAATGTTATTTATTTTTTCTTGTGCTCCTTAATTTAAACTATTTCTAATGGATGTCAAAAGCACTTTTATATATGATTTTACTGCTGAAGAAGTTTACGTCGAAAAACCAATATGCTTTAAAAATTATAAATTGCCTGGTCATCTTTTTAAATTATGTAAAGTTTTGTATGGTTTGAAGCAAACTTCTAGAGCCTGGTATTAAAGACTAAGCAGATATTTAATTGAAAAGGGTTTTCAACGTGGATTGAGTGTATCACACTATTTATTAAATAAAATGACACATATATTATTTTAGTACATATTATTTGGATTATATAATATTTTTATCTATTAATGAAGATATTTGCCAAGAGTTTGCAAAGACAATGAGGGTTAAATTTGAAATGAGTACGATGAGAGAATTGACATTCTTTCTTGAGCTGCAAATTAAGCAAACAAAATATGAGATTTTTATCAATCAATCCAATATGACAAATAAATTGTTACAAAATGTGGTTTAGACAATGCTAAAGAATGCAAAACTCCTATGGCAATGGAAAACATGCTTGAGAAATATGACATAGGTAAAAGCGTAAATGAAAACGTTTACCAAGATATGATTGGAAGTTTTTTGTATCTTACTACCAATAGACATGATATTATGTTTAGTATATATGTGCGTGCAAGATTTAAATCTTTCCCTAAACAGTCTTACTTAACTATTGTTGAAAGGATTTTCTGGTATTGAAAAGGTACATGTAATTTAGGATTATGGTATCCTAGAAGGAGGAGTTTCTCTTTAATTAGCTACTCGGATGTTGATTTTGTCGGTTGCAAAGAAGAGCGCAAAAGCACTAGTGGGTCCTGTCACTTCTTGGTACATTCACTTGTTTCTTTGTCTAGCAAGAAACAAAATTCTATAGGCTTATCCACTACCTAAGATAAGTACATAGCAACAGGTAGGTTTTGTGCATAGGTTCTTTACATTAATTAAGAAATAGTTTCATGATTTTGGCATTTGCATAGAAGAAATTTCTATTTACTATGACAAAACAAGTACAATATGTCTTAAAAAAATCCTACACAGCACTTGTGCACTAAGTACATTGAGATACGTCATCACTTTATTCAAGATCATATTAAAAAATGTGACATTTCTCCGGAATATGTTGACACACATGATCTATTGGCTGATATATTCACAAAATCTTTGGTAGAAAAATAGTTTTCAAAAATCATTCGGGGTTTGTGAATGGCTAGGCACAATGATTTTTGTTTAGAATAGTTTAGCATATTTTCAAAATATCATCATGAAAATGGTTTTATAAATGTGAATGAATTTTTCATCATTTAAAAATTACATGTAATAGAGTATGTGCGTTGTTTTCGAAAATAATGTTCTTCGAGTACTTAAAAATTATTCTATTTACTCAGCTGAAAGGTTTTCACATTAAAGGATTGTTGATACTTTGATAAATTCTACATATGAATTTTTCTATATCAAGTAATCCAAGACTGCAAATATTTGATTTAACCTCCACTTTTTGAGATGACAAAGGAAGAGAAATTGTGATGTTTTCTATATGTTTTTAGTTGAAGCTACTTGTTGAAAATGCTTTTGGAAAATTGTAAGGAAATTTATATTTTTATTGACATCATTGAACACATTCATTTTGAATTAATTGATATTCCCATTATGGTCTTTAAATTACTAGACAAAACCTGTCCTAATATTTAGGAAGCGTGGTTGACAGTATTTTTCTTTTTGTTCTCCTAAGAAACATCAAGTTAATTATCATCATCAAATGGAAGGATTGTTGACTCTAAAGTATTATTTGATGTTTTGATGAAACAATTAACTTGGATGTTTTATGAGACTAGTGGTTTTATTGAAACTTGTTTATAGAAATTAGTTCAGGTGATTAATGGTGAGAAATGAGAAATCGTAGTAGAAGATCAAGTTGATTGCAATGGAAGCTGTTGAAGATATTTTAGAAATAAATTTTTGTATTGTTAGGTAAAACAACTTAATTTCTTTATAAACTCTAAATGGAACTTGACTATGATCACACACAGCACTTGAATATGTTTAATGAATTTTTCTGTGTTTAAAATCATGGTCAAAAGTGATAAATTATTATTTAAAAATATTTTATAAGAAATTGATCAACCAAATTTTGAAAAGATGTCAAAATCTTGAAAAGGGACTGTTTCGATCAGTCGACTGCCATATAGATCAGTCGACTGCCAAATACAAGTTCCCAGAAAAATATATTTTGAGATTTTCGATCAATTGTTTGATTACAAGGGATATACAGGATTGAAGGGGAGATACAGGACTGATACGAGGAACCAGTAGAGCAAAATATCTAGAAAAGATGGAAAATTTTGCAAGTTAATGGTCGACTAACCAACGTTTCAATTAACTAATGAGTTTTGAATATTATGTTTGATCTGAACCTTTTTCAAAGATCTTCCATCCTTATTTTTAGTATTTGAACGTTACAAAAATATATTTTATTCGTCTAGAAGGATTTTTAAACATTGGGAATATATTTTAAATGATATTATTGAAGAATATTATTTAGTCTCTTTATTTTCAAATTCTATGATTGTTTTGGGTAAAACTTCTTTAAATTCTTTTTGGGGATAGGATCTAAATACTTTTAGGGACTAATTTGAATATTTCTAAAGGCTAACATTTGGACAAACTAGTCGTTGTAATCCAAATTGATAAAAGTGGTCTATAAGAGTAATTTTCTACTATATCTAAAAATAGTTATTATATGACACCTTTGAATATACTTGGCCCAAAGAGCTACCTAAGAGGAGGATGAATTGAGTAGTTATAAAATTTATTAGTTAAACATTTAAACACAAATAATTAATTTTACCAAATCAATTAATATCTTGATACGTAGCAGATATATATTTAATACTAAGTGCACACCTAAACACAATATAAAGAATAAATCAATGTAACAGGCAAGAATTTATCCTAATTTGGTCAAGCTAATATTTTCTACGTCCAGTCCCTAAAGCTCCACGGAGATTCGTAATCCACTAATCTCTTGATTCATTTACCAAGTAGGAACTAAACCCTTACAACTCACGATTCTTTTACAAACATGGAATCAACCTTTATAATTTATCATTTTCACAGGACAATGATGAACTCTATATTTTTACCATGCTAAAGATAAACCTAACACTCTCTCACTTATCATTTCCACAGGGCATGATGAACCTTTACAAATCACTTAAAATAATTCAATTGCATGATGAATCAAAACCTAATTCTTTTCAAAAGAAAATAATAACCTAACATGTTTACTTGGACAAATATCAAACCCTAATTTTTTTCATAAGAAAAAGATCGAAACCTAGCTACCCTGACTAAACACTGTCACAAACATGTCTAATCCACTCAAACTCATAAATACAAAAAATTTGAGTTTCTTCGCATGAGGAGCTTCTACCACCACAATATGAATATACTCGATTAATGTCCCGAATATTTACTACGTGATAGATAGAATGTGAGACAATTAAAATTTGATTAATAAATAAAGTGGATAGCACAAATTTAGCACGTAATCTAATAATCAGACAAAAATCGTTTAAAAAAATATTTTCAGACTTTTAAATTTAAAACGATTTTCTAACAATCCTAAACCAAGCAATTAATAAAAATATAACTACAAAATTCAAGTAATAAAGCTTGAATGGATCTCACCGGAAAAAAGCCAAAGACAATGATAATATCAGAATTAGAACTCAAGTCGGTGAAGTCAAACAATAAGCGTTTTAGATCAAGGACTTATAAAGAATTACTCATAGAAATATCAGCAAAAATCTCACTCTTATAATAGCTCAAACTGATGTTCTTGATGTATTTAATTCAATTCCCACTATTCTCTATTAATAGACTAATAACTAACCCTCCAACGGCTAGGTTTTCAAAGATATATCGTAAAATAACACTTTAAGACTCCATAGATCATAAGATATCATTATAGGTATGTTCCACTTAAAAATATTCTTTAAAACCCTCATTTAAGTTCATAAAATTATTCCCAATTTCAAACTACAAGAATAAGAAGTATTAAATCATTTAAACTAAGAGAATCTCAAAACATATGAATTATATCAATAAGGATCACTAAATAGGTTGTTCATATTTGAAATACATTCAAATTCCCCAAATCCCTCTCCTAGAATCCTAAAAAATAGATAGTTTTTGAACAAGAGACCAAATCAATTGATTTCCTAATGAACGTAGTCGGTTGACCGACCTGCCTCAATCGATTGACTGACCCATGCCAAAGCACAATTAGTTGTTGGCCTTACATACGACCGACCTTGCCCAGTTGGTTGACCGAATTCATTAGTGTCTTTCCCAATTCCTTTAATTTAGATACTGCTTCATTCGGTTGACCGATCCATCTCATTCGGTTGACTAACTGGATTAGTGTGCTCCATTCCTTACCTATTTAAGCTACTGTTTTAAACGATTGATCGATTTCCTGTCTTGGTTGACCAAATAGATCAATAGGACTCTATTTGAACTCTTAAACTCACTGTTTTAATTAGTCGACCAATTTCTTTTCTTAGTTGACCGAATTGATCCCAAAACACAACTTTTTATCCTTTAAAACACATTTTTCAATTAGGTCAATTATCAAAATTATTTCACATAAGGAGCACATACAATGTCTCATTTTGCGATCTTAAACTTATCACTTATTATCATGACTCACATAGAATTAACTCATTTTAAGTGTCATGCGTGATCTTAATTCGGGTTGCATTAAGAGTATATAAGTAAAGAGTTGTTTTCACTTAATTTTCTTCAGCGTCTTCAAAACTCTACATATCTTCGTCTTGTCCATCTTTCACCCTTTATGTTTTCTTCATCACATCTTTTTCTTAATTAAATGTATGGAACTATAAATTTGAAACAGTTGATAAAACCATTAGTTCCTCCAAAAAATCAATACTTAATTTCTCATCAAAACCTTATATTCAACATACTATAATCTTAATATATTATCTACAAATATTATATTTGAATAGAGATAATATATATATATATATATACATATATATACATATTGTTTTGGAAAATATTTAAGGCAAAATTGTGTGAAATTCTTTATTATGAAAAGGCTTATTGGAGAAATCGAGAATATTGTGTTCTTGCTCTAATTTTTCTTGAAGAAATCCCCATGAGATCATGCTAAATTACTTATGAATATTTTGTGTGCTCGATATTTTTGTTCTTAAATTGTGATTGATTATATTTCTATTTTGTGCTTGCAAAATTTGTGAAAAATCTTTTTTGAAAACCATTGACTTGAATCCCCTACGAGACCTCAAAGGGTAGATGTAGGTAAGTGTAGCTTGTCAAAGTACTGTAAAAAGTTTGTGTGTCAAGTTTATCTAACTTTAATCTTTGTGTGGGCATTTATTTAACCATTTTTCCATATATTTAAAAAAAAAAAAAAAAGAAAAAAAAGAAGAAGAACAAACAATTAGTAAAACTTAATTTGATATAAAATTCTAAACTACCCAATTCACTCCCCTCCCCTCTTAGATAGATCTTTGAGTCAATAGTGTTTGGTAAACATGTTTCAATTTTCAGTTGTACTAAAAAAATTTGGAAGCACTTTCACAATTTCTTATAATTTGTGAAACAACAAAAAAATATATATATTATTTTCATTTCACTCTCATAATTACAAAATCTTTCTCAAACTATTTCTTAAGGGTAAATGTTTTAGAACTACCACCCTCGCCAGCCACCATCACACCAGCCAATACCACGACACCGGCTAGCACGACGCCAGCCACCACCATGTCGATCATGTATTTAAAAAATACAAATAAAATAAAAATAAATTGTTGAACCCAAGATTTTGATAAACAGTTAATTATTGATGTTTTTAGTTGAACTAATAGTTTTATCGAGTGTTTCAGATTTAGAGTCTCATATACTCTTAATACAACTCGAATTAGGATCATACACGACAGTTCAAATGAGTTAGTTCTATGTGTGTCATGATAGAAGTGATAAGTTTAAAATCCTGAAAAGAGATATTGTATGTTCTCCTTATGTGAAATGATTTTGATAATTGACCTAATTGACAAATGTGTTTTAAAGTATAAATAGTTATGTTTTCTAGTCAATTTAGTCAACCGAGAAAGCAATCGGTCGACTGTTTAAAACAATGCGTTTTGGAGTTAAAACAAAGTGCTATTGATCAAGTTAGTCAACCGAATGAAGAGGACTGATCAACCATTTGAAACAATAGCTAAAATAGATAAGAAAGTGAGCATACTGATCCAATCGATCAACCGAATGAAGAGAGTCGATTAACCATTTGAGTCAGTAGATGAAATGGTGAAAATTAGGAATACACTGATCTAATCGGTTAACCAACTGGATAAATGCCAATGGCTAATTTGGAAGCTTGGCACAGTCAGTCAACCAAATATGGCAGGTTAGTTAACCGACTACTTTAGTTACAAATTCGACTGATTTGGTGTCTTAGTAAAAAACTATCTGTTTTTTATGATTCCAAGAGAGGGATTTGGGGGATTTGATTGTATTTCAAATATGAACAACCTATTTAGTAATCCCAATTGATATGATTCATATATTTTGAGATTTTCTTAATTTAAATAATTTAATACTTTATATTTCTATGGTTTCAAATTGAGAATAGTTTTATAGACTTAAATGAGAGATTTGAAAGTTATTTTTAAGTGAAATATACCTGAAATGGAAGGTTACGATATATGGAATTTTAGAGTGTCATTTTATGGCATATCTTTGAAAATTTAGTCGTTTGAGGATTAGTTATTGATCTATTAATAGAGTCCTACGGGAATTGAATTAAACACATCAAGAACATCAGTTTGATCTTTTATAAGAGTGAGATTTATACTGAGATTTTTACGAAAGATTCGTTACAAGTTCTTGATCTAAAGGGCTTATTGTTTGGTGTCACTTATTTGAGTTGTACTTGCTACATTTTCATTGCCTTTGGTGTTTTTCCAGTGACATCTATCAAAGTTTTTTAATTCTCTTTAAAGTTTTATTTATATTGATTGCTTAGTATAGGATTGTTAGAAAAATCGTTTTGAACTTAAAAGTCTAAAAATATTTTTAAACGATATCTGCATGTTTATCTGATTACATGCTAAATTTGTGTAACTCATTTTATTTATTAATCGGATAATTGTCTCACATTGTATCTATCACGTAATAATTATTCGGGACATTAATCGAGTATATTCGTATTGAGGTGGAAGAAACTCCTTATGGGAAGAAACTCATATTTTTTGTATTTGTGAGTTTAAGTGGATTAGACACATTTTGGATAATGTCTAGTTAGGATAACTAGGTTCTGATATTTTTTTCTGTGAAAAAAAATTAGGGTTTGATCTTTATCTTGGTAAAAATGTTAAGTTATTCTTTTCTCTTGAAAATAATTAGGTTTTGATTCATTCTTCAATTGAATTATTTTTTGAGTAATTTGTGAAAGTTCATCATTCCTTATGAAAAGGATAAGTGGGATAGCGTTAGGTTCATTTTTAATTTGGTAAAAGGATAGAGTTTATCCTTGACCTATGAAAATGGAAAATTATAAAGGTTGATTTTTGTGCCTGCAAAAAAAAATGTGAGTTGTAAGGGTTTGGTTCCTATCTGATAAATGAATCAAAGGATTAGTGGATTGCGAATTTCTGTAGAGCTCGGGGGACTAGACGTAGATAAGATTAGCTTAACCGAACACGGATAAATTCTTTTATGCTGCATTGATTTATTATTCATATTGTGTTTGAGTGCATTTAGTATTAAACACATATCCGTTGCGTAAAAAGATAATAATTAATTTAGAAAAATTAATTATTTGTGTTTAAGTGTTTAATTGTTAAATTTTTATAACTACACAATTCACCCTTTGTGAGTAGCTCTTTGGGCCAACACAAATGTTACCTAAGAAATATGAATAATTATTTTCATATATTTAAAAAAAAAAAATGAATAATTGTTGCAATCAAATATGTTTTTTTATTATGTTCTCATAAATTAAAAAAAAAAAAAACAATTCATAAACAATGATCGTTATCCAAAATGTTTATGTCCCTAGCATGCTTTAAAACATAAATAAAATTATCATCACAGAGTGAGAACAGAAAAGTAGAATCACTAATCGAATGTCACCTAAAAGAAAATAAACAGTGAAAGAGAAAAAAAAATCAAATAAAGACAAACTCAAATATAGAAGGGTCACAGTTTTCGTTTTCTATCTTAATAACTAAATAAGTTAACAT
Organism: Eucommia ulmoides; assembly: GCA_016647705.1. NCBI lineage: Eukaryota > Viridiplantae > Streptophyta > Magnoliopsida > Garryales > Eucommiaceae > Eucommia > Eucommia ulmoides. Next base: position 48,002,925 of record CM028339.1, on the reverse strand, counting down.
TTCAAAATCAAAAGATATAGAAATAGAAAAATTAAATGAAAATTCGAAGGACAAAATAATTTGAAGATATCTATTTTTTTTTAGACAAAACAATCATTTTCCTTTCATTTTCAATGTTCATTTGCACTATTAACTATTAGGTACCAAAATCGTAAGGCCACACAATGTTGTGACAATTCATCAATAACATATGGAGTACTAAATTATGATAATGATTAGTTTTTAGGAAAATTTGGTTAAAATTCTCATTTCATAAAATTATCACTCTGCGGGGTCTTGTAACAGTTATTTTTTAACACATGACATAATTCTCAAAAATAATTTTTTGAATTTTAATACCTCTCAATAAAAAATTTTAATTTTTAATACTTATGCCCCATAAGGTTATATTGGATTTCCTAGTACCCTAGAAATTCTACTTTTTAATTTTTTTTTCAAATTTTATTTTTTCATGTCTAATTAATCTTATTTATTATTATCTATTAATTTTATTGTCAAAATTAATGATTTGACTCAACACAAATTATAAAACATATATTATATTGTATTACATTTGGGTGTTTAAAGTTTCTACATAATTGTATTTTGATCACTATTTGGCGATAAAATAATTTAAATTGTGTAATTAGTGGGGCTGGTTATGGGCCCGGGGCCCGCCCAATCCAACACCCCTTTTTTAAGATCTTGGGCTTAAGTTTTGAGCCTATAGGCATGAATAAGGTCTAGAAATATAGGCGTGATCAATTTTAGGGCTGGATTTGGACACGATCATTTTATTTTAGGATCAGCCCGGCCCGGCCCGATCATTAATTAAAAACACACACACATTTATATATATATATATATATATATATATATATATATATATATATATATATATTTGTAAGTTTTAGCTCTTATATTTAATTATAGATGTATTCATTTTATTTAGTTATGAATGAATGTATATTTTTTTTTAATGTAGAATGTGGATGAATGTATTTTATAATTTTTATTTGTATTTTAGTTGTTATTTGTTTTTTTTTTTTTTTTTTGTTAAAAATTAATAAGGACGGACTTGGGTTTAAATTTTTTTGGTAAGACTGGGCTTGGGCAAAATGTTAGGGGCTGACTATAGGATCAGGTCGGACTATGGCCTAACATTTTTTTATAATACCCTAAATAAAGCCCGGCCCGGTCCATGGCAACGCCTAGCCAATAGAGATGCAATCCGACGCCTGGAATAAAATGTCCACCGCATAGAAACAACAATGTATGAAAGTGCAAATTTGCCCTTTCTTGGATAGGCCATAAAGTATTCATTTTATGATTTAATGCATGAAATTTCTATATTTCATTTTTCCCAACAAAACCTTTTTGCTCTTCCATGGCTGTCCTCATCTGCTCCAAAAAAAAAAGTCAATTACTTAAACTAAAAGGAAAAAAAAAAAAAAAAAAAAAGGGGGGGTGAAAGACAACACTTCACAATGAACAAAAAGCGATTCATTACCTTTTTTTTTTCCATTTTTTTTGTTTGGTTTTGACTCATTACCAAATAATGGGATCCTTTTTTTCAACAAATTGTCCGTCTCCTAATTATTTCTCGACCAAATCACACTTTCGTCCCTACGAAATTCGCATGTACCATACCTGAACAAGTTACAGTAGGGGGTAAATTTGTCATTTCATTAATCAATTTAGTTATGTCAATTTGCATGGGAACTAAGGTCAATCTTGTAATTTATCGGTAGGAGGGATTGGTTATATATAGAACACCAGCTCTCGGCTCTCACCACCGTTTGAGTCATTTCTCTCTCTCTCTCTCTCTCTCTCTCTCTCCGACTCCATGGAAGAAGATCACCAGGAACTCCAACTCCTCCCATCTCCTCACCCACAACCACCGCCACCTCCTCCACCTTCTTCGTCATTTGCGAAGCTATGGGCCGCTGATCCGCCTCCTTCCCTTGACCTCCAACTATCAATAAGCCTCCGGCCAATTGGACCACCATCCGCGGAGGCACTGAGGTGGCAGGCGGCGGAGCAAATCCGGATGGCGGCGGTCGAGAAGGCCTACGCGGAGCGGGTGAGGGAGTTGAGCCGGCGGGAGATGGAGCTCGCACAGTCGGAGTTCGCTCGGGCGCGGCAGGTGTGGGAGAGGGCCCGAGCAGAGGTGGAGAAGGCGGAGAGGATGAAGGAGAGGGCGGTGCGACGGGTGGACGCCTCGTGCATAGAGATCACGTGCCAGTCTTGCCGGCAAAGTTTCAGCCTGAGTGACTGTAATTAACGAATAGTACATGAGTTCTTTTATTTATTTATTTTTCTTCTTTTTTTGGGGGGATATTTGTTGAGTTATTGGAGAGGGCCAAGTCATTGACTTTGCGACTTTCCACTTGGATTCAAGAAAGCTAAGTGATACAATAAAAAGTGGCAATTAAATTTTGGTTTGCCTATTTTCATTGGCACAAATAAATACAAATATTTTTTCTTTTAGATTTTTGAGTGATTCATTTGTTTTATTTTATTACCCAATTTAAATACATGTTTCTTATTGATACCATGTCAAGTATATCAATCCTTTAACTACATTATAAATAATATATAAAAAAATTAAAGAAAATGAATCTGATCAACGAATAGACATATATCTATATAATAAAATAGTTCGATATTTTATGCTCGTTATCCTAGGAGACAATACTAAACCATTACTCTTTCTTCGTATTTTTTATATAAGGATATCAATAAATAGATAATTATACTAGTGGTTAGACTCACTCCAGCTCAGGTTCATATGAACTCATAAAGGAGATGATGAAGCCTAAATCTAGTTCATTCGGCAGGTCATTTCGAGAATTGAAATTCAAGGGACCTCCTAGCTCAAACTACTCTCTCAACTCATGTTCCTGCAAAACAATGCCAGCCGTACACCTCTAGTGTAAAAAAATCAGTTGAATGTTCTGAGTGGATTTTTGCAGAGTATTAGCTAGGAAAAAATATGCGTAAATAGTCATACCACCCTCTTGGTATTTATAAGTGGAAGGAGAAATTTGTTGGGCAAGTCTTTGCCAAATCTCGACCTATCACCATTAAGTTGGGGATGATCATAGGGACATGAATCAAGGATCCATTACTTAAACAAGGTAACGTGTCTTTCCTTAATAAACAGAGGGCATTTCAACCCTCCCAAGTAGAATTAGTGTTGCACCCCTGTCTCGGGGAATAGCCATGATCGGGCTGTAAAGTCAAGGCCGATGAGCCTCTCTTTCCAGGTTGTTGACGTTGTAGTGGACCTGTTCAGGGTGGAATGCTTCCTGGGGCGATGTTCATGCTAGGACAATCATGACGATCAGTTGAGAGCCTGTTTTAGCTTCTTGTGCCTAGCACGTGCTTGTGGACACGTAGTGTTGATACTGAGTTTGGCCGAATTTTTTCTGATCAAGAGGTAATTTAATTTTGAATGCACACACAAGGTTATAAAAATGGATAGTGGTTAATAATTTTTATTTAGCAGTGCATTACTAATAATCGATACTCATCCGGCTTTTCTTTCCATTAGGATATTAAGATGGGGCCTCTACTTCTTTTAGACCTAAAACTACCAAACTAATCCCAAGTTTTTTTTTCTATGAACCAAGCAGTTCTTTTGGAATGTATGGACATATCTTCCTCTTTGAACAACAGTTATATTCCATATTTATAGCCCCACTAATTTCCACAAATATATATATTGAAATTTCGAGGTAGTTATCATAATTTATCAATTTAGAACATATACCGTAAAATCAACCAATTAATGATTTTGTAATTTTTCTTTTTATCAACATATTATATTGAAATAATCATCATTTTTTATCTTTAAAATGATATATTGATCGTGTAATTTGAATCAAGGAAAAAAAAAAAATCAAGCTCATATTGAATTCGACACAATATATTAGTTTTAATGGTTGAATCCAATTGTTTTAAAATTCAATGCCTTAACTCACATTTATAGAAGGTTTGTATTTACTTGGAACATAATTGGGTTTCTAGACACGATTAGGTCGAATATAATACTAAAGCACAATAAACATGTAAGATAAAACACAATATTATCATGTTAAATATAACATTATATCCCCGCATCTATCCTTGATATTGTATCTAACAAAATATAATGGTTTTACGCATGTTAATTCAAACACAACCTTCCAATCCCATTAATCAAAATTTTCTAATCAGCTGACTATCTCGAACTCCACATAGATTATTGAATTCAAGACAATCATAAATCACTAATTTAAAATCTCATAAATAAGTTACATGTTGAATTCAACACATATTATATTTCTTTCATGCAAAAAATTTGAATGAGATGTCATTTTGAAACTTTAAAACAAACGATAATGGTTATGTAATTTAATCATGTATAGAACAAAATAAAATTGATTTATTGCAGGATTATCTACACAATTTTTTTTACTGTTACTGTTTTATCTAAATTCAACTTAATAAAGAAAATTTAATCATATGTTAATCACGAAAATAAGGGGTGAATATTTTTGTGAAGTAAAATCCGAAAAAGTTTGAAATGTGATTATTCTATTCAAATTGTCAAGTTAATGGGATTATTTGGTTCATTTGTATATTATAGATATGGATTGGTAATTTATGTCAAAAATAAGATGTTAAATTGATGAACTAACAGCATGTTTAGTTGAACAAAATCGGGGTAGAATATAATCGTCATTCCACCCTTGATTTCCATTCTTTTGTTTGATTGTCCAATGAAATCAAAAAATTGATTCCATTGGAATGAGAAATGATGGAATTGAATTTCATATTTGATGGGATAGAGTTAATCTTAGCCAATGGAATCAAAAATTAATTTCCACAAATGACCTTTACAAAAAGCCTACCTCAATATTTATCTATTGGGCAATCCCACATTTTAATGTGTGTGTGTGTATATATATATATATATACACATATGTGTTTTAATATGTATATAATCTATTATTCTATAACAATTAAATAAGAGAATAAAAATGAAATATTGATTCTATTGACAAAATTATTCTCTCATTTAATTTTTTGTCTCATTCTATTTCATATCCAATCAAACAAACCGTAAATATTTTAGCTTTAGTACAAATTTGACTCTAAACCAAACAACATTTTATCGAAGGACTACACATTGTCTTGGGGCGACTACTGACATGGCCTTAGTAATAGAAAAAAATAATTTAGAGAGAGACTGATCGAAAGATTTTTCCCTTTTTCCATGTGATTAAGATAGATACAAGTTGCCTTGGTTTTGATTAGTTGCATTACTTCAACATTGTAGTGTGCCCCTTAGCATATAAATATGGCTTACCGAAAAAAAATAAAGATTAGGTGTTATTTTTTTAATTGCTATGTTATTAATTTTATTTTTACATGCGAATCATAGTGGGTTTTTAGGTTTCGTGTTTCTTTTTTCTTCTAAAAACTAAATTATTTATTATAACAAAAATAGTTCATAAATTATTATGTAATTTAGTGTTTTATTAAATCCATAAATCATGTGCAAATACCACTTCTTTTAATGATTTGATTTTTCTTATGATTATAATTTTATTTTATTTTTACTTTTATTAAATGTGATTTTATCTAATTTGTTGTTTTTACTTTGAAACTTAGTTATACTGGTATGATCTCCGATGGTTTTGAGATCAAGAACTCGATTAGAGTTACATGACGAAATAAAATTCCTTTATGATCAACCATTTGTAGAAACTTATCCCTTAAAAGAATATGCAATCGATAAAATTAGAAGTTCACATCACTTGCAAAACTATAATTACAAAGAAAAATGTAATTCAACAAATTGTTGAGAGACTGGCATCAAACTCAGATGTTGAAAAAAAAAAAGAAATTTAAAAAGTATCAGCTTATAAGTGCAATGGAATTTAAACAATATTAGAAGAGTCGGAACGTGCTGTAATTACATTGTAGATTCAATTTGAAATAGAAAAAACGGGTGAAAGTATTAGTGTTAGAGAACAAATTCTTAAAAAATGTTCTTCTAAAATCAACTAAAAAAATAAGAGATCTAACATATTGTTGTTGAGCATGCTTGCACATACGTGGCATAGAGATAAAATTCATAAATCGATGAAATCTAATTATTTAGACTTGAGAGACTTAAAATCTATATTAGGTGTAATACAAAATGACATGATATGCTTCAAGACGTTGGAAGATGTGGAGGCTCATCAACAAGTTAGCAATGAGAAAAATTACATGGGCTTTAAACCATCACTTTACGGTACTAAGTATTTCGTAACATATTTTTTTTATAGATTTTTAAAATTTAATATCATTCACAATTTTATAACTAATTTTGATGATTGTTTGGCCTTATTTTTTTACTATCAATTTGGTTTGAATTCAAAATTAAATTCAGAATAATGGATGTTTTCTATTCTTTCTTTACTACAATATTTGTCATTTAAATTTGTGAAAATATGGAGTAATTCGATGATTTTGTTTAAAAATTAGTTTAGAATATTTTAAAAATTTCTTTCTAATGTGTTGCATAGCTGTATTGTTTCTTACTTATCATGCTTTGTGGAAATGTAACCTTATCTATACTTCAATCGTAAATGTTCTCTTATATTTTTGTTCATTTTTTTTAACTAATTACTAAAACTAATACCATGCCAATAAAATGTCGTAGTCTAGATCAAATTGTCATTATTGTGGTATCATATGATATTGCATCCCTACTACTTGAAGAAATCAAACGACACATTCTACATTTCCTATTCCATTGGATATTCTTGATAATTAAAATTTTCATTTCAATAAATAGCCATTATATGCAAACTTTTTAGAGAGACAAAATTAAATATTTGCGATGAAAGTCCTGTGTAACAAAAGTGTTGTGTTATGTCTGTGGACTGGACACTATAAGATATTAATAATATTTGTATTAAGTCAGTCATTCAGGGGTTTTTATTTTTTTTATTTTTTTTGGGGGGATGGGGAGGGGGGGGGACCGTTACTCTTAGTGGAGACTTTTGAAAAAAATTATTTATACGCAAAGATAATAATTGAGACAACACCATTGAGGCCTTCATTCTTTTGGAAGTATATACGAATCCTAACTTGAAGTTGATTATGCGTCTAAGTAGTACACACATTGAAAATGCAGAATTTTCATATTATTTACTTCAACTGATATTTTATTTCAATTATTTTTTAACAATAATTCATTGTAATAGATTATTTAATTATATTATGACTGAATGATTCATTTATATTTTCTAAAACAAAACTTAATCTAGTAGTGATCCATTTGAAGTTGTAGAACTTTCATCAACTATTAAACAAATATCATAAAGTGGGCAAACATTAATCTTCGATTTGTCCATATCTAGATACTTCTTGTGTTGATATCCCTACATTTCTCGCAAAACATTATATTCTTACTACAAGAATTGATGATATTAGTCATATAAATTAAGTCTCTTTAAATATCTTTCCAGGAGAACCTATCACATATTTAGTTGTAGACAAAAATATCTAAATATGAAAGAGCCAAACGTCAAAATTATGAATTGCTATCCTAATGAATATTTGAATTCTTTAAATTCTACAAGATTATCCCTGCTCGAGTTACATTTGAGACTTTCTTGTCCAATTAGGTTATTGAAAAATATTCCACCCAATGATAGAGTTTGTAATGACATATAATTAATGGTTGTCAAGTGTTTCTAATGTATAATCGAAACACAAATTTTAATTGGAGGTCAATCGCAGAATTTGACTTTCATTTCGAGAATATCTTTAATTGCATCATCTTCTAAATTTCCATTCTAATTGACAAGACATCAATTCCCAATTCAATTGGCATATTTTATGATGAGAAATAAATCAGAAGGACAATTAGTGAAATTTATTGAAATTTATTTAACTACATCGATTTTTAGTCATTATACAGTATCATCAAGATGTACATTATTTGATAAATTAACTTTGTTTTTGGGGGATGATACAAATTTTAATAGATTATGGTGTTTTGTTGTGTTTTTCAATTTGTACCATTTTAAATAGTAACTTTAGGCATGGGAACACGTAGTGCTATTATAATATGACCAGGAACTTTTAATAAATGAAGACAACCAATATCCCACTTGATTATGAATTGAACATATGATCTTTAAGTTGTGAAAGTCACATGTGGCCACTTTGGAGAAATCCGGCAGTTACTTTAAATACGGATGAATTTCAATTATTCCAATTTTTTTTCCGCAAATGTAGGTGACATTTGGTAGTGTTCTCACTTTTCTTAACTCAACTGAGATTGGTTGGGTTGAGAATTTTGTTCCTGGCAAGAATATAATTGCGTTTAACAACGATAATTTTTTTTTTTTTTGGTATTGGGAATATAATCGCGTTTGGTAATAATATTGTCCTAGAATTGATTTCAGGTGTTTTAACCAAAAATCCCAAAATCAAGAACTAACCCTAGAATTAATTTTATCAAATTCAACCAAAACCCCAATTAGAAGTCAAATTCTTCAAATCAAGAACCAATCCTGCCACTGATTTTATCAAATTCAACCAAATCAAAATCAAAATCAATTCACAAACCGAAATCGAAATCCTAAATCAATTGACAAATCGAAATCGAAACCCTAAATCAATTTATAGATCAAAATTGAAATGAAAATTCAGAACGAAATCGAAACCCTAAACCAAGTAATGAAATCGAAATCATTGAACAAAAATTGGTGGCGAGGACGATGGCAACAACGAAGACAATTGCGAGGAGGTGGACGGCATCGACGATTGCGTGGGATTGTGAGGAGGTCGACTTACCAACGGCGAAGACGATTGCGAGGAAATCGAAATCGAAATCGAGAGAGAGAGAGAGAGAGAGGAAGCTTATGATGAAGACGACGATGGCGGTGGAGAAGACAACGATGGCGGTGGCTGGTGAAGACAACGATGGTGAGGATGACGATAGAGAAGACTATGATGAGAAGGAGGAGGACGACAACGACGAGGAAAAGGACGACAATGACCGCAAACGATGGCGATGAGCAAAGAATAGTGAAGATGGAAGAATAAAGGAAAATGATCGTGAGAAGTTAGAATGAATTGGGATGAATTTGGCTTATTAATAATTTTGTAAATACCAAGCTTGTTCTTACTTGGGTTGAGTTTTTTGGGCACAACAAAAAAAAAAAATAAAAAAAAAAAAAATTAACCTCATTTCTTTAAGATTTTGGAAATCAATTCCTTTTTTTTGGATTATGTTAGGTTGAATTTTGTGTTTGTTAAACACATTCCTAAACATCAATTCCAGAATTTTTTAGTTAGGTTGGGATGGTTAGGATTGAAAACACTAACCACATGAGGCCGTAATAATTAGATCCCGTCATATTAAATTTAGCTATGATGCCTCTTATCATTTGCCTAAAGCAATGTGGAGACCTCTATCGATTTTTTTTTTTTTCAGCTTTAGTGAATTGGGCTGAATTTGGGTGCACTGAAGTCATTGTTATACAAAATTAGTTCCTCACCTTTACTAACTTTTTTCAAATCTATTTTTTTTTTCTTTAATTTTTATTTTCATTTTGATCTGTTTCTTTCTAATATTATTTTTTTTATTTCTTTATTTTTAGTTTACTTTTTTTACGTCTATTTTTCTTAGGTATTTTTTATTTTTACTTACTGTTTTTGTCGTCTTTATCTTTTCTTTTCTCTTTTGGAATTTCGAATTTGATATTTATTTTTATATTTTTGGAATCGAAATTGTTGAAAAAAAAAGGACTAAAGATAGAAAATACAATCTGGGAAAAAAGATAATGGAATTTGAAAACAATAGAATAAGCAACAAAAAAAATATTTAAAAAGGTATATACTGAAAATAAAAATAAAAATAAAAATAGAAAGAAAAAGAAAAAGGTATTAGAAGGAAAAAGAAATAAAAATTAAAAATTAAAAAAAAAAAAAGATTGAAAAGAAAATAATCAATAAGGTTAAGCAAATATTTTTTACAACAATGATTTCAATATCGACAAATTGGTCAAAAAAAATTGTAATGTCATCCCAATGACTGAAAAAAAAAACAAAAAAATTGTAGAAGAAGAAGTTGATAGGGTCCCATGATTGCCTTAAGCAATTGATAAATGGTCTCAAAGTTACATTTCAAATAATAGACATGGGATCTAATTAAAATTTACCCACTTAAATACATAATTGATATATTTTTATATCTACCCATCATGTCATTCTACTATTTTACACCTTGTTATACTAATACATTGCAATACACCCACTTACACACTTATATATACCTTCCCTAGCAAAGGACACTAATTTTAATTCAATACATTAATATTGAATATTATGGAAATAGTTTAAATACATTAAATTATGAGGACACAAGTGTAAAAAAAATAAAATTTTCTTTTTACATCATCCAAAATTTCATTAATTGTTCCTCAATAATTAGGATACAAACATTTAAGGAAACAAAAGGTCACACAAGAATAAAGAGTGCATAGCATCAAAATACAAAATTAAATTAAATCAAAAATTAAACATGGATGTACAATTCAAAATGTTTTGAAAAATATTTTTAAATTTTAACAAACTAAATAGTGGGTCAAAAGAGTATTGTTCTTTGATGACCCGTAGTGGTGCTAAAAGAAGTGTGTGGTGTAGTGGTCATTAGCTTTAAGAGATGGGACACTAACTAGTGGTTGAGATAGAAATGGAACGTGAGTTTTAATATAGAAAACTTCCATTGTCAGTGAGCGGATGAGCACTTGCTTTTCCGCCCCGCGCTGGCTTTTCCCCTGGCCGTCTCATTGCTACCTTTTGGTACTAGCTCTCTAGCTCTACCACTGCAATTGGCTAAGACAGTTTCTTCACGGGCAAATTCTAACGGAAAGAGAAAGAACGAGTTTATACCATCAATACTCCATGTTATTTTCACAAAAATCATAGAAACTTTTGTTGTATTGAATCTTCTTATAGTATTATGTTACATTATATTAACTCCCCTTCAATGAAAATTTAAAACTAAGATGCCTATTTCTCTTTGAAAGTCAATTTATACCCTTAATTTCCTAAATTAACCCTATTATTTTGCAATCAAAGAATACCATTATATTAAAACATGAAGGCGTACACGAAACATGAAATAAACATTAAAATTGTAATTTGATATCTCATTTATTATTATTTTTATTACCGAAATAAAAATATTTAAAAATAAAGGGAAAGAAGAATAATAAAAACCTTGTTTTCCATCGGCACAAAACTTGTACCTTCTATTGGTAGTAATTATTGAAATTTCAAAATAAATGCTTAAATAATTAGACACTAAAACTAATAATAGTTAAACAACATTACTATAATATTAACTAATCATGTATGGGCAGTAAAATCAAAATATGAAAACTCTATGAAACAATTTAAAGTATATACACGTGACGTTAACATTTACATAATAGAAACAGAATAAATAGAGAAGAAAAATAAACATTTACGTAACAGAAATATAAAAAGTAGTAGTGACAGAATGTGTTAATGTTAACGTAACAGAAACATAAGAAGTAATAGTAACAGAATATGTTTACGTTAATGTAACAGAAATATAAGAAGTAGTAGTGATAGAATCTGTTAACGTTAACATAATATAAACAATGTTTTAAATTTTAAATAAAAATTTACTCGGATATTCAAACAACTAATACAATTGAAATCGATCAAGGTTAGAGTTTGACTCTATGCCTTTAAAGCATTACACCCCCACACTGGTGTTAATGATTGAATGGACGTCCACCTCCCAATGTATAATGATCTTCACGTTTTGATATAAGCACTTGAAACCAAATATTTCGGCGAACCAGACTTGTGCTTGACCTCTTACAAAAATCTAAATGTTTAGTTCTTTGTAGTGATATGAAGTGATAATATTGTGTATGAGACTAAATGAAATGAATAAGAAGTCTCCTATTTATAAAAGACAAAAAGCTATCATTGAATAGATGCAAGTTTGAAAAGGCATTCGTTCACGTTAACGTTAACGTGAACCGTCACCTAATGAACCTTTATGTTTGTTTATTGGTGCTAATTCAAAATTAATTATTAAGTAGTTCATTAAAGTCTTAAATGCCACTAATAAAACTTTAAATTATTCTGTCGGGTCAATATTCAACCTAACCTAAACTAGATCCAAATATGGATCGGATTGACCCAACCCGAACTAGACCCGAACCTTGACCTGGCCTGATTCGAGTTTGAAGGCTTAATGGTTAGTGGCTAGTCTTTGTTCCCAACTTATAAGTTGATACAAACTTAAGTTTTTCCACCACAACTAATGTGGGATAATTACACTTTACAACTCAAGTTTTCTCTTACAAGAATTGTCGGATAATTACACCTTACAACTCAAGTTCTTCATTTCCAACCAATGTGAGATAACTCATCCAATATATCTTTCAACCAATCTCAATTGAGTTTATTTGAGAATTAAAATCTCATTCAAAATTTAATTATTTTTGGCATATAAATATACTATGTCGATCCTCAAACGACGAGGAACGCAACGGAATAATAACTCGATTAAAGTAATTAATGGGTTTTACTTTAATTAATCAATTAAAATAGCCAAAAATTCTAAAAATCCCCAACTTGAATGAGATTTACTAGATATGTAATACCCAAAAAAATTACATCCTTAGCCCCTAAATTATATTTGGGTGTCTATGTGGCCCTTTTGGTTAGCCAAATTGCATATTTTGGTCCCTACAGTTTCAATTTGAACATATTAATATTTAGGGTGGCGCTTGATTAATGTGACTTACCAATAATAAGTAAAGTGAAAACTGGAAAAAAAAAAAAATTAACATTACAAATGCTATGATAAATAGATTGTTATGATAAATTATGATGATAAATTGCCTCATGGACGGGTTATAATTTATTTTATTTGATGGGCCTAATAGTGGATAGCCTTATTAAATTGTTATGATAAATTTTCGGTAATAGATTCTGTAGAGTCAGGGAGTGGTGGGTTCATAATAGACTATATGATTTATTATTGAATTGGAAATATTAATTTAAAAGTGTGTACTGTCTTCTATATAGGTCATTAAATTATATTTTCGTATTAAATTATGGAAAAAAAGTGTTGATGGAAATAAACTGTTTTATGATGATTAATGGATCAAGTGAAATTTTAAAGGTGAAAAAAATAATTTTATTATTTTGCTATGTCATAGTTGTCTTCTCGTCAGGAGAGCTAGTCTTGTGAGATGTGAATATATATTGTTACCTGTCAGGCAAGTATTGCAGGGTAGATATATTATATATATTATTACTTGTCAGACAAGTCCTGCAGCATGAATATATATATATATATATATATATATAAAGACCCTTGTGGCTAAAAACTGGGGATAAATGAAGGTTCTTTATTTCTTCGGGGATATGTGTGATTCTTCTTCTGAAACCTTCTCATTTTTTTAGTTCCGAGTTGGACTGACATAAATATATGGTATTTCTTCTCAGTTTTAACTAACAACTCACATACTAATACTAACTTGTCAAAACAAATGAGTTCGGTAAAGGTTCTCTTAACAACATCAAAGAGGTTATGTGCATATCATGTTGTGGTTCATGTATTGTTTAATAACTAAAATCAATAAAAACCAACCAACCAATTAATCACCTTACATAAACGAACTACATGAAGACCCGATTTTCATTAATCTAAGATAAGTAGGCAACGTACATACGGGTTCCATCATATATCCAAATTATTTAGTCTTAGATTGCATGCTGGATCTATATGTCAACCTAATTCTTTGTGGAAACAAGGATATGTAGGCAACCGATATAAGGTTCAGTCTCTTAAAAAATACAAAAATATTTTAATTTTGTATAGTTTTCATGATGAAACTACATGTCAACCTGATTCCTTGTGAAAACAAGGATATGTAGGAAGCTTATATAAGGTTCGGTTGGATATTTTTCTGTTTCTTATAAACTGCTATTGGGTTATCGCTGTCTAGAATAGTGTAGATTAGGGGAGTTTATTGTTTTCATTATGTCAAAAAAAAAAAAAAAAAAAAAAAAAAACGTCATTTCAATCTGATTTAGTTGTAGTTGCATATAGATAGTCAAACCATTTACCAACTTTAATCATGCCATAAAAATACATGAAAAAAGGGAGAAAACTTTAAAAATGAGAATTATTTTTGTTTAAGTAAATCAAAGAAAATTACTTGGATATTGTTTAACAGTGAATATTTATTTAGACTAAGATACCGTTTACGGACGGATGTCTTGGGATGCGTAAAACCTTCCACAAGCATAACCAACCCCAAAACTTGAAGAAGGACCATTTGGCAAGGACATGCTGCACTTGGCTACCGAATGTGGGACATGCTGCACTTGGCTACCGGACATGGTGTGGGTGGCACAAACGAAGGCGTTGGCAATAAAGGCACCAACTTAGTGAAACTCATGGACAACATTATGGCACAACACCATCGGGTGTTATATATTGTGTCGGTGATCCTAGGCGCAATGCTAAGATCAGTGTTATATGCTTGTACATAGACCTTTATGAACTTAAAACAAAGGGCATTTCAAAGTAAAATGAATTTCTATAACTCCCGGTGGCCTAGCACACCATATAATCCCATGCTAGGTGGCCACTCCATTTTCAACATAAACTCCCGACCCAAAAAGTTTTTCAAAACCGACGTCTAGAAAAACCCTTGAAAAATCATTTTCAAAATGAACGGATTGGGATGACTTAGAGAATGAGAAATGAAATTTGTTTCCTCCTCTTCCTCATCTCTACTTCTTCCTCTATCAAAATCGAGGGTGCGTTAGGCCGCGGGCTTTTCCAAATAGGCCTAGAAACCTAAGTCCAGTGATTATCTCCTAGACCCCAAATTATCAGCTAAACACATGGTTTCACCTAATTAACTGTGTTTAGGCCTAATTAGGTAAAGTTAATCATCTCTAATGCCTATAAATACTAGGGGCAATGCAAGCCCAAGATAACCCTGAACTCTCGATGCTCATTTACATACTTGATGTGGTTTTGTATATCTTTCTTTCTGAGATTTTACTCACTCTGGAAGAGTTTCGCCAAGACAAATCCCAGCTAGGGTTTGTGCAGGTACAACTTCCTAAAGGACAGGATTCTAGACTCCAACTAGCTAGTCCCCACGTAGTCAGTTACAATCCACTTGGAGAATTTCTAATTCCTACTCTGACTCAGCAACTCCACCTCAGCAGGAGAACCTATCTGTCACCTGATCGGACCATACTGCTGGTACTTGTGGATTCTTGACACCAACATTATTATTATTATTAGATGAATGAGAATTATCATATTTTAAAACCGAAAATGTATTTCTTGGATTTAGTTTGGACATGAAGATTGATTTAAACTCCGACTATGCTTAACAATCAAAAATACCCAGTAGAGTCGCCAACTAACATACCTTGGATTTTGAAAAGGAGAAAAAAGGAAGACGCGATTTGGTTTTCTTCTCTCAAATTCATTCATTTTGAAAGCATTTATTTTGGCTGAATTTTGTTTGAAAAATGGAGTAATCACTTAGCATTAAGTTAAATGGTGTGCTAGGTCACCGGAATTTTTGAAAATCGTTTTTTATTTTTCGAAATGGCCCATGTTTTGACTTAAAAATTTAGGTCTTTAACCATAAAATTCTTTAAAGTTTGGTGGTCGGTTATACTCGAGGAACGTGTTAGGCATCCCAAGACACCCGTCCAAAGATGGTACCTAAGTTCACATAAATCTTTAAATCAAAACAAGCCCAAATTGTTTTCTTCAGTTTGAACATACTAATTCTCATTTTTTGTTTTTATAGTTCTATGTTTATTTTATGAAAAAGAATGAAAAAAAAATTGAAATGAAGAAAAATAACAAAAAGATAAATAAAACAAGTATTTAAAAAAAGAACAAATGTCCTGCTTTTAGACCGCCTATTGATTATGGAAGCATCAATAGGTTTGGCCCCCCCAAGGGATATTTCATTGTCTATCTTGTTAGTTTAGATCTTTTTCGCCAAATTTGTATGCATGCCAAAGAGTAGAAAAAGGGTAAAATATTTAAGTACAAAAAACAGTTTTAGGAATGTGAAACACCATGTTTTTAAAGCGAAGAAAAACACAAACAAAATATTTTTTAGTTTGTTTGGAAAGAACTTTAAAGAATATTATAAATAGTTTTATAAAAATAAAGTTTTCACTTTAAAATAAAATATCTTTAAAAAATATTTGTTGATGAAAAGAGTTTGAAAACAAAGATTTTTAAGAATCTTCTTTAGGAAAATCTCTGAAGAACCGTTTTTAATAAAGAGATTATAAATTAAATTTTGGCAAGTTTCTTTTAGAAATGCAAAAAAATAAGTTTTTAATAAAAGAGTAAATCTGAAAAAAGTTTTGATATTTTGAGAAAACACTCTTTAGAAAAACTTCTCAAGAGGAAAACCGTTTATGAAAGAAACATTTTTGAGAAAAAACTTTTAAAGACGATTTTGAGAGGGTTTCTTTGAAAAATAATTTTTAAAACAACTTTATTGAGGAAAGATCTTGAAAATCATTTAGAAATGAAAACAAGTTAAAAAAGCATATTTATAAAAGAGTAAGTTAAAACATTTTATTAAAGTCTTTTGGTGAAGACATTTTTTTGAAAAAATAGTTTAAGACAAAATTTAGAAGATTCTTTTCTATTTTTTTTTTAAAGAAAAAACAAAAGTTTGAAAACATTTTTAGAAATTCCTCTTTTTTTTTTTTTTTTAAAAGAAGAAACTTCAAAATATATTTTTTAGAAAAACTAGTGTTTTTTAACGGTTTTTTTTTTTTCTTTTTTTCCTTTTTTTTTTTTTTTTTTTTTTTATTTAGAGTAAAACAAAAATTTCTTTTCAAGAATAAACTTCTCTTTTGTAAAAACTAATTTTTCTTTTCTTATTATTTTTTTTAAGAGGAACAAAGAAAATATTTTCACAAATTGAAAATGCATATTATTTTTTCCAGCACAACCTCAACCAAACCACTTGCTTAGGCAAGGTTATATTTTTCTATCTTTTCTTATATATATATTAGTTTTTTTTTTTTTTCTTTTAGGTTAAGGTAAGCATACAAGGTAATACACACATACACACATTACCAGTCCTACTCATAGCAAAAAAATGAGAAACGTTTATGAAGAAAACCACACTTATCCCGTGAGTAATAGAGAGTCTCTCTTTATTCTACCTTTTAACTATGGGGGACTTGACTTAGATTATATACATAGTGACAGTCCAAGGACTCGACTTAAATGATATTATACATATGGTGCCAGTCCAAGGATTGTAACTTAGTGCCAATCTAAAAAGAAAAAAAAAAAAAGTGTCAGTCCAAGGTTTGTGACTTAATGCCAGTCCAAGGACTTTACTAAAAAAAGGGGAAAAAAAGTTACTAGTCAAAGGAATCGATTTAATGCAAATCCAAGGACTTGACTTAAAAAAGAAAAAAATGTAAGAAAAGTAAAGCGCAAAAAGGCACAAAATAGGAATTTAAACAACATAAAAGTAAAACACGGAAATGCTCATAGTAGTTTTGAAAATAACAAGAAAATAATGTTATCGGTTAGTGTTTTGTTAGAGGTTTGCTTAGGGTTTTTGCCGTTTTAACTTGACAAACAAAGATGGTGTAAAAGGGGGTTAAGGAAAGCTTACCTTGCTAGGGAGGATGTCTTTCCCTAAGTGTTTCGACCTCCTTATTTTTCTTCTTCTTTTCCTTCTTTCTCATTTATCCTCATTCTTCTTTTTCGACTTTTCTTTTCTTATTTTGTTTTTGACCGCTTTTTGTGGGGTTTTTAAGGAGATTTTGGAACCTTTTTTTAGAGAGATTTGGAAGCTTGTAAGAGGGTATAGTGCTTAGAGATTTGCCAACCCGAGAGGATATTTAATCTTAGAGAGAGAGTGGAACGATAAAGGTGCAAGTTTTTCAAGGAAATGACCTCCTATTTATACTGCCCGGAGGCTTGCACATTGGGGAATGCGTAGGCCATCCATAAATAAATTTTTTATGATGAGAATCAAATTTTCAAAATGTTATCATGTACAAAAAATTGAACCACAATATCAAAAATCTCGCTTAACATCAATATTTTAGTAGTCAATAGTCTTACTACTAGAAATCAAAATTTTTGTAACCAGTAGCTTACTACTAGGAACTACTTAGGTATAGTGGGTAGTTTTCTTATTGCATACTAATAACCATTTAAAATGAGAAATTGATCAGTATTATACTAACTACTTGGAACCAATTTTCAAGCAAGAAAATTATCACTACTAAAAACATTTTATGTTTTTTTTTTTTTTTTTTTTTTTTTTTTTTTTTTTTTTTTGTTTTTTGTTTGAGAAAGAATAAAACATTTCATGTTTTTCTTTATAAAACAACAACATATGTTTTTTTTTTTTTTTTTGAAATCAACAACATATTTTTTTAAGTCTAAGATAAATAATTTTGTAGGGTTTATACCACTTACCTCCCGTGTCATTTTGCCCGAAACTAGATATTTCTCCTGTCATTTTACAAATACTAGTAAACCTCCTTATAATTTTGGTCAAAGACCATTTACCTCCCTTATAGATAAAAAATTGTTAGAATTTTTATTTTAATGACAATTTTACCGTTAACTATTTAAAAATGATTAAATAATTAAAACTAAAATACAACCCTTTAAATTTAGTACATATATATTTTCTTCTTTTATTTTTTACAATATCACCCCTATTATTACATCCCTAAAATCTAACCTTATCTAACCCTAATGTGTAAAAATTTCTTCTCCTTCAAAGTCTGTCGCCGCCTCCTCCCCTCCTCCTTCCTTCTCACTTTCTCTCTCACAGATCCGTCGTCGATGATAGATCTGTAGGCTATCGTGGCGATGGATCTACACCAAATCCGTCATCGCGATAGGCTTAGGAAAGAGGGGGGAGAGAGAAGGAGAAAAGATGAGCTCACCGCAGGATGTGAAAATCGTCGATTTGTGGTGAGTCTTGTTGGCAAGGGTGCTGAAGCTTCAAGGGTGGGAGGTGAACATGTGGTGAGTCTTATTTGCAATTGGGAAACTAGAGGAGTTTTGATTTTTAACACATTTCTTGATGGTCTTGTTGATGAGTGCAATGAGAATTTTGGGTCTTTTAATTATATCTCCATGACATTTATTAATGTTCAAAAGGTGAGGATTACAGTGGTAGCGGTGGATTCTGGCAGCTACGGTGGCGACGAATAGAGTGGGGTACTATGGCGGTGGGAGGGGAGGGTGGGGTAGGGATGAACTAATGAAATTATTTAAAAAAATAGGGGCCAAAAGTATATTTTTGAAAATTAGAATTTTAGTAAATGCTTTTATATATATATATATATATATATATATATATATATATATATATATATATATATATATATATATATATATATATATATATATATATATATATATATATATATATATATATATATATATATATATATAATAGAATTAAAAATAAAGGGCGTTTATGTCTTTTTACAAGAAAAATATGGTCAAAGGGATTGACTGATATTTGTAAAATGACAATGGAAGTATCTAGTTTAGGGGAAAATGACAAAAGAGATAAGTGGTATAAACCCCAATTTTGTATTTCTTCACAAAATAAAAATATTTAATTTTTCAAATCGAAATATTGAAAACTAGTTATTTTATAAATTGAATTAAAAATGATCAAAACACTTTATTTTCACAAAAATTAAGTTCTCAATATTCCATATATATAAAAACCAAAAATTATAAATTGATCAATTCTTAAAAATTATTTTATTTTGATGCATAATTAAGTACTAAAAACATATTTAATAATCTCTAGCATTTTTTTTATAACAAATGATATCACATTTCAAAAATAGAACCATTTGATTTTCATCGTATTAACAAACTATAATAGTAAATTAATTGGTGAGATGAAAATGAAAACAAATCATTTTTACATTACATATATATCCATACATAACTCCAACATTTCTAGAGTATCTAGATTTCAAAACAAAAAATAATATCAATGCCATTAGCAACAAATACACTTAGATTTCTAATCAATAAAATACATTTACATATAAAATATCCCAATCAAATATAGACCAATATATACCAATTCATTCAACGAACAATTTTAAAAAAAGTATTTTTCCCAAAATTATTTCAATAAGAGAAGTAAAATAAAATCAAAATTAAATTTAAGATGGAATATTGATCACCAAAAAAGCACAAATTTGATTTCTCTCAGTTCATAAATTTTAAATAAACATCAAAATATATATATTGATCATCAAATATACTAAAAATTGTGTTAGAAACATATTCAAGCAAAATGAAACTTTCAAAAATAACCAATCTCTTCTTAGGTTGTTGGAGAATTTTCACATAATTATATGAATATAAATTAAATAATAAATAAATATCACATGCAATTTCAATCCATTTAAATAATTAAGAGCATCAACAACTAAATAAATAATTATAGAATTGATAGAAAATACATATATGGTGAATCGAGGCATGTAAACATTTTCCTAAGAAGTGATACGTCCACTCTATGTACTAGGTTGGATAGAAAGCTCTTCCCAACATACAAAGATCCAAGAAGTCAAGTTGCAAGCAGAATAACATATATTAAACCGATAGCTAATCCTATTTCCCTTAACTGATCAAGTAAAAAAAAAAATACAAGAAAGTATGAATTCTCTCTATTTATCTAACTCAATATAATCATGCTCATTATTTTGTATGTACCAACATAAAGGATCATGATGTAGGAGAAATTCCCACCATGATTTGTAGAATCCAGTGATGAGAAGTTTGGTCGGATCAACTAATAAAACCCGATCCAAAGGAAGTGGTCCAAGAGTTGGTCATGGGCCGATTGTGCTAATAACCCACACATAAGCATGTTTGGTCCATCTAGCAAGCCCAGCCATGCATGGGCTGATCCCGTATAGAATAGGGTGTAAGACCCCAATTACAGTATGTACGTCATTCGGGGTAAAATTAGGTCAATAAAAAAAAATTCAAATTCAAAATCTAGGGGTCAATTCGCAATTTAGAAATATTAAATCCAAACTTTGGGGGGGGGTAAATTGACATTTAATTTTTAATTAAAACTGAAATGGGTGAAATTGCAAATCTTAGAAACTTTTTAAAAGTTACAATTGATTAAAATTAAGATTTAAAGGAAGTTGGGGGAGGAAAGAGTAATTAATTAAAAAGTTTATTATATATATATATATATATATATATATGCTGGTGATTGGATGAGCCACCGCCGGCAGGAAATAGGGAGAACGACGTGGCAAGCTTGGAGGAAATCAACCCACTAAATACATGCAATATATACGTGGAATGATCAAAAAACATCTCATAAAAATCTGAAATTTAAAAAGAAAACCAAGAAATACAGAGAGAGAGGAAGGTCGGCAATGGACTCCGGTGGTGCGTGTGGGTGTCCGTCCGTCCGGCCGATGGTGTGTGTGTGTGTCGCCGGCGAAGTGAGCACTGTTCATACGACCGTCGATTGGAGGGTAGGTGTAAAGCTGTGTGCATGTGGGTGTCGGGTCGTGGGTGCTCTGTTTTTTACTTTCCGGCAGTGCATGTGGGTGGGTGTGTGTGTTGTCATCGGTTTCAAGTAAGGGAGTATTAGGCCATCGCCGTCGGTCTATTGTGAGTGTGTAGGTGTGTGATCATCGACAGCGTAGGGGTGTTCCTCCAGTGTGAGGCTGGGTGCTGCCAGCCGGAATGTTAGAGAGAGAGAGAGAAGATGGGTATCGATTTTGGGTAAGTGTTTCGTTCGGCGTCATGGGTGCTCCGTCTTCATGGGTGTGTGGCATGATCGGAGCAAGGTCAGTTTCCAGAGAGTCCCCGAACAGAAACAGAAAACGAAGTGAGAGAAAGAGAGTCGTCGGTGATGTCATTGTCCAGCGGGGAGCTCGTTCAGTCGACGGTGACTGTGGGGGGGGGGGGGGGGGGGAGGGCGTGTGTCCGACGTTTGGGGTGTGTGTAATCGGTGATGGTGTGCTCATGTTGGCAGGAGATCGGTGAGTGACGGGTTCAAATAGGAACTGAAACAGAATCCGACGCAGAGAAGAGAAAAAAGAAGAAAAAAAAAAAAAGGGGGGGGGGGGGGGGGGGGGGGGGGGGGAATTACACAAACCATCCCACTGGAAATTTAAAACCCCTCTCGTGGTTGCCAAACGATTCGAAAACAGGTAAAATTTCAATCGATTAATAATTTTCGTTAAATTAAATTTTATTTAGCGTTACAAATTCCAAAATCGTAACAATTTCCTAACGATGAATTAATTTTAAATACGTAGTATAGAAAATAGTAACGATTTGGAATATAGAGTCTGCATTGCATAATTCAGATGTTTTAGAAAAGATATTAACTTAGACTCTGTTACTATTAGGCTCGTAGGCACCGATGTGCCGACAGAGTATGGTCAGTGAAGGTTTTGGAGAGCAGTTTACGAGGTGAGTGTACTGTCTTCTTCCCAAATTATTTTTCATATAAAATGGCTATACTGAGACTGAATGATTTTATAAAACGATATGGATAAAACAGGGTTTAGGATGAGTGAGAAAAAATGGATTTTCGTGACATTACAATAGTTTTCAAAAGGAAGTTACGAATGATTTTCATTGGATTCGATTAATTAAAAAGAGAGTGGAAAAATGGTTTTGTTAAAAATCAGACGTTTTTTTTTTAAAGGTAAAAGAAATATATGATTTTGGATTAAAATCAGTTTTGAACTAATAGAGAGTGATGGTTGAGATTTGCTGACATTGTTAGACGATAATATTGGTTTGTGAATTAATGATGACGTTATTAATTTGACAATGCTATGGTATTTATCTACTTCGGCAGAGTGATGTTGTCCGCTTCGGCGGAGTGATGTTTATCTGCTTCGGTAGAGTGATGTTAGACGTTTATACTACGCAGTGATTATCTGCTTCGGTGGAGTGATGAGTGTTCGTAGGAAGGCATATCCTACAGATGGTACGGTACCGTTGCAAACTCCCGATCGTGAGGTTAAAACGATCACTAGGACTGGCCAGCGTGTGTGTGTGTGTGTGTTTGAGAAGATGATTTAAGATGTGATAATTTGCTTATACTAAGTGATTTATCATTTATATGGTGATTGGCATGATTCTTATACTAAATGATTTTGCATAGGACTTATATGTAGTGCTTTATTCTCACTACTAGTATTATGAAAACCTTTGCGAGCCATGTAATGTTTACATATTTAAGCTTGATCCATTTAGATATTGCAGAATAAACTGGTATTACTATAAAAGTATTTTACTAAGAAGGCAGTACACTCGCAGGTACAGCGGCTAGGAGTCGGTCCCCTATTGGCACTAGGTAGAGCTACGTGATGGAGTCATATAGGCGTTGGAGAGAGGCTGTCGAAGGAGAACCTATAAAAGGTTCATGGTTAAATACAAATCTTAGTAACATTTCGGGACGGGTGTGTCCCCCATAATAGATGTTTATATTATACAATGCGTGTATATTGTTATTTATTTAGGTTATTTGGGTATTGATGATGTCATGTTGTAGTCACGCCAGTCTCGGGATGACGGGTGTCCGGGACGGGTTGTGACAATTTTGGTATCAGAGCCTAGGTTATAGGTTCTGTAGACTTGTCGGGAGACGTGTCAGTAGAAGATTATGGGATAGGAGGACGTGCCAGTCGTCTAGTCAATGGGGGACATGAGATAGGGTAACAATAGGTGAGCTTGGTATGTGAGTATTAGGTCTTTTATTTCATTAGTTTGCGCATTGGCAGGGTGCATGGAGGGTTGTCTTGGTGCCTAACAGCAATATGACCACGTGGTGATATTACTAGGAGGGATGTCTTCCACAAGATAAGAAGGCTAAGGTAGACAAATAACAAATTACGTCGTTATCAATATACTAGATGATATGGCAGAACGCACCTAAGTCGAAATAAGAAATTGTATTCAAAAGGAGTAAATTGCTTCCTAGGCAATCTGAAAAGAAACCGTGACGTTACTGGATAAGAATTTAATTTGGTAGCACTTTTTAGATTAATTAATAGGCGAGGTAACAGTTGGGGCATGTAGCAAGGTAATAGGAAATGATATATAAGAAGTAGCCGAGGGTTGTGGACCTATGAGGATAGTAGGTATGTGTAGATATAATCCATTGAATGAATAATATTAAGTTGCGGGGGGCGTCAAATGTGGGATGAATAAAAGTATGTGATGTTGGGAAGGCATATCTAGTACCTCAGTTAGTCTGATAGCGGGTCCAGAAGGTTAGGAAAAATATCAAAGAAAGGATATCACAAGTCAGTACACAGATGCTGTTCAAACAAGTTTCGGCAGTGAATATTGAAATAGTTAGAGATTTTCTCTATGTGGTTTCGAGAATGGATAGGGTGCTTGTAAGCGTGACTAGTAATTGTGGTTGCTGTTAAATAAGTTCCATAATGATAAGGAGGTGAACGTTCGGCACATAAGTTGGTTAAGTATACTGGTGTTAATGAATGTAGGAAATTGAGATTTGAAATTTTAGTTTTGGGACTTTAAAGGTGATTGCTATGGGATAGGAAAAATTGAGGGGATTAATTTAACTCGATGATTGATTGCATTTAGTTGAATTTAAATAATTTTGGGTGGTGTAGAGAAAAAAAAAAAAAAGAAGTAAATTAATGGTTGGATATTGGGGATTGGAGTAAGTTTGTTTGCAGTTTAGGAAGTTTTAATAGAAGAAAAAGTCGTCACAATAAATTAGAATATCAACTAAAGAGTTATGTGAACCTGGTGTGTGTTTCTATAAAGATCTGGTGCTCGTAACGTAAAAACTAGAATGTGTTACTAAGGCAGTGACTAGTGCAGTAATTATGACTAGTACTTTTAAGGCATAGCATTCAAGTGAATCCAAAGGAAGTCGAAGTGGTGGATTGATGGAATATGGAGAAGGCCGAGAACATGTGACTGGAATTCGAAACTTTTTGGGACTAGTAGAGATTGTATTCGTTTTAACGATTAGTGACATCTCCTGTATGACGGGATTTGTGCTTTAAGTCGGAAATTGGAAAAAAAAAAAAAAAAAAGCGGGGTTGCGCATATTTGGGTTATTCATACTAATGTCAAATTGAGATCTTTGCAAGTCTATTAGGTAATTGGTCGGGTGACCACTCAAATTGAGCTGGTAAATATGAAGTTGAAATTTAGCGACTGTAGGGTAGAAGCGCAGAAGTAGATGTCCAATTGGAAACGATTAGAGTGGAAGGGAATGATGATGGTCAAAGTGCTGACTATAGAAAATATTTTGGGTCAAGAATTGGTAAGTTGATTGTTTATATTAACTTATGGGTTAAGTTAAGGCCCTTATAAGTTTAGTGGGCGGCTGGTCAGATGGTAATGCTGTTCGGTATTAATTTTTTTTCCGTGGTGTAAACATGTAAAGGTCGGATGTCCAGCTAAGAAGGTTTAGCGAGGCAGTGGAAATTGACTGTAGAGCTGATTGGCATGTCTGAAGGAATGATGAAGTTTGAGAATTTGAATTAAAATGTGTAGGGTTGATAATGCCAATTTACAGATGAGACCTTAAAAAGAAGTGCATGGAGTAAGATATGCAATACCCTAGTAATATTAACTATACTGTAATGGCGTGGGTATGATTAGTAGATTGGGAATGAAAATGGGAAATCACGGCATTTGTTATCCGGTGATTTGTTAGTCAAGTTAAGGTCGAGAAGTAACGAAATCTCTAGGTGGGCTATGGTAGCCTTGACCTATATTAGAAAAGCAAAGGGAGAGTAGTTCAAGGAGTGGTTCCCTGATGCGTATGTCCAATATATGTATATATATTGATAGGATTCTTCGATTGCGTGATGCGCCAATTTAATGCAAACATTAAAATTAAGTTGGGGCAAAATACTTTTTTTTTTAAAAAAAAAAAAAAAAAAAAAAAAAAAAAAAATCAACTCAAAATCAAAAAAGGATAGGGACTAGTAATTCTAGGAATTTTATAAATCGGTTATTCGAAATCTTGGAACTGAAATTCTGTAATCATAGGTGTTGTCGCCATATGATGATCTGGACAATAATTGTTATCAAAGTAAAATAAGTCGTCAGTGTATGAACAATTCGTGGGGGAAACTGTAGTGTTAGGAGCTGATAGTTATTTGAACATGCGGGTAAAAATTTTCCATACTCCTTTAGTTGCCCAGGTGGAAGTTGATACCTTGTTCCAGTCATGGATCAATGGTTTATTAGGAAATACGATTCGGGTATTGGAAGATATGTTGAGGGATTGTGTCGTGGCAGTCTATGGTAAGGGGGAATGATTGTGCAATGTTTATGCTAATAACTATCTTGTCGTTAATCGTGGTGGCATCGCATAAAGTGTTATATGAAAAGGATACAGGATTCCGATCTGATAAACTGAACTGAGATAGGAAAATGAAACTTTTTGTGGGATTTAAAATAGCTCGATGTGACTATTTTTTTCTGGAAATTAGAAGTTATTGGGATGTTACGGGACAAGGAGAATTTATCCTTGAGCTGATATGTATACCTGATATAATATTTTACAGTTAGTAGTTAGTAATTATCAGAATGTATCGATTTCGTTGTGACTAGGGTGTACCTATGTCCTTCGAGTTGTATACATACGTGGATATATGTTTGAAGCATGTTAGGCAGGTGGAAATGAACCTGAAGCACGTGACCATTTCAGGGATTTGGTAAAATGTGGGAGCATGAAAGGAATTCTTATAGATTGGTTGTCTGATATATTTGAGTTGTAGTTATGATAATTGGCTATATTTAGGTATTAGGAAAGATATCGATATAAGTATTAAAGAGTTGAGATAGGTATCGAGGTTAATGATAGTGAGTTATTTGTGCCTATGAGATTGGTGGCAATTATTATTAAGTTAAATGTTGAATGGAAAATATTGTTGCTATAGGCAACTAGGAAATGTCGGATGAAATGGTTAACTGCCGGTTACGACGGGTTGAAATAGACTCACCGTACTGAAATATTTTCAGCATATAGTGTTGTTACTGATTTTAATTTTATCAGAATAGCGCAGTGGAAGCAATTAGGAACACGAGATCCTTTGACAGAAAGTTATCCGTGTTAAGGGTAATCGACCAAGTGCACCTTGTTTGTTGAATGGTTATGATTTGACGAAAAGTTGTTAGTTGTAAATTCTGGACGATTTGGGATGATGAGACCACATATGGGAAACAGTTGATCTAGAATCACATGAGACAAGTATAACTTTGTAATGCGACTTTGACGTATTAGTAGCTTGACAAAAATTAATGACGTTCAAGAAGAAAGGGAAGTTAAGTCCAAGGTACATCGGACCATATGAAATTTTAGATCGGGTGGGCACGACAGCGTATGGACTTGCATTACCGCCAAAATTATCTTGACTACACGACGATCTTTATGTATCGATGCTCTGAAAATATATGTCAGACCCTTCCCATGTGTTGACTTCGTAGCCAATCGAGTTAAAAACAGATTTGACCTACGCTGAGGAGACAGTCCCAATCCTAAGCCGTAAAGACCAGGTGTTGAGAATGAAAACGATTCCTTTAGTCAATGTGTTATGGTTCAGTCATGCAATGGAAAATGTGACATGAGAGAGAAAAGACGAGATGAGGAACAGATACCCTCATTTGTTTCGACTAAGGTAATAAAATTTCGGGACAAAATTTCTTTTAAGAGGGAAGAGTTGTAAGACCCCAATTACAACATGTACGTCATTCGGGGTGAAATTGGGTCAATAAAAAAAAAAATCAAATTCAAACTCTAGGGGTTAATTCGCAATTTAGAAACATTAAATCCAAACTTGGGGGGGGGGGGGTAAATTGACATTTAATTTTTAATTAAAACTTAAAGAGGTGAAATTGCAAATCTTAGAAACTTTTTAAAAGTTACAATTGATTAAAATTAAGATTTAAAGGAAGTTAGGGGAGGAAAGAGTAATTAATTAAAAAGTTTATTATATATATATATATATATATATATATATATATGCTGGTGATCGGACGAGCCATCGCCAACAGGAAATAGGGAGAACGACGTGGCAAGTTTGGAAGAAATCAACCCACTAAATACATGCAATATATACGTGGAATGATAAAAAAAAACATCTCATAAAAATCTGAAATTTAAAAAGAAAACCAAGAAATAGAGAGAGAGAGGAAGGTCGGCAGTGGACTCCGGTGGTGCGTATGGGTGTCCGTCCGTCCGGCCGATGGGGTATGTGTGTGTTGCCAGCAAAGTGAGCACTATTCATACGACCGTCGTTCGGAGGGTAGGTGTAAAGCTGTGTGCATGTGGGTGTTGGGTCGTGGGTGCTTTGTTTTTTTCTTTCCGGCAGTACATGTGGGTGGGTGTGCGTGTTGTCGTCGATTTCAGGTAAGGGAGTATTAGGCCATCGCCGTCGATCTACTGTGAGTGTGTAGGTGTGTGATCATCGACGGCGTAGGGGTGTTCCTTCGGTGTGAGGCTGGGTGTTGCCAGTCGGAGTGTTAGAGAGAGAGAGAGAAGATGGGTATCGATTTTGGGTAAGTGTTTCGTTCGGCGTCATGGGTGCTCCGTCTTCGTGGGTGTGTGGCGTGATCGGAGCAAGGTCAGTTGCCGAAGAGTCCCCGAACAGAAACAGAAAATGAAGTGAGAGAAAGGGAGTCGTCGGTGATGTCATCGTCCGGCGAGGAGTTCGTTCAGTCGACGGTGACTGTGGGGGGAGGGGGGGGGGGAGGGCGTGTGTCCGACGTTCGGGGTGTGTTTAATCGGTGATGGTGTGCTCGTGTTGGGAGGAGATCAGTGAGTGACGGGTTCAAATAGGAACTGAAACAGAAGCCGACGCAGAGAAGAGAAAAAAAAAATAATAAAAAAAAAGAAAAAAAGAAAAAAGAAAAAAAAAAGGGGAGAATTACACAAACCACCCCACTGGAAATTTAAAACCCCTCTCGTGGTCGCCAAACGATTGGGAAACAGGTAAAATTTCAATCTATTAATAATTTTCGTTAAATTAAATTTTATTTAGCGTTAAAAATCCCAAAATCGTAACAATTTCCTAACAATGAATTAATTTTAATTACGTAGTATAGAAAATAGTAACGATTCGGAATATAGAGTCTGCATTGCATAATTCAGATGTTTTAGAAAAGATATTAACTTAGACTCTGTTACTATTAGGCTCGCAGGCACCGATGTGCCGATAGAGTATGGTCAGTGAAGGTTTTGGAGAGCAGTTTACGAGGTGAGTGTACTGTCTTCTTCCCAATTTTTTTTTCATATAAAATGGTTGTACTGAGACTGAATGATTTTATAAAACGATATGGATCAAGCAAGTTTTAGGATGAGTGAGAAAAAATGGATTTTCGTGAGATTATAATAGTTTTCAAAAGGAACTTACGAATGATTTTCATTGGATTCGATTAATTAAAAAGAGAATGGAAAAATAGTTTTGTTAAAAATCAGACGTTTTTTTAAAGGTAAAAGAAATATATGATTTTGGATTAAAAATCAGTTTTGAACTAATAGAGAGTAATGGTTGAGATTTGCCGACATTGTTAGATGATAATATTGGTTTGTGAATTGATGATGACGTTATTAATTTGACAATGCTATGATATTTATCTGCTTCGGCAGAGTGATGTTATCCGCTTCGGCAGAGTGATGTTTATCTGCTTCGGTAAAGTGATGTTAGACGTTTATACTGCGCAGTGATTATCCGCTTCGGCAGAGTGATGGGTGTTCGTAGGAAGGCATATCTTACAGATGGTAAGGTACCGTTGAAAACTCTCGATCGTGAGGTTAAAACGATCACTAGGACTGGCCAGCTTGTGTGTGTGTGTGTTTGAGAAGATGATTTAAGATGTGATAATTTGCTTATACTGAGTGATTTATCATTTATATGGTGATTGGCATGATTCTTATACCAAATGATTTTGCATGGGACTTATATGTAGTGCTTTATTCTCACTACTAGTATTATGAAAACCTTTGCGAGTTACATAATGTTTATATATTTAAGCTTGATCCATTTAGATATTGCAGAATAAACTGGTATTACTATAAAAGTATTTTACTAAGAAGGCAGTACACTCGCAGGTACAACGGCTAGGAGTCGGTCCCCTACTGGCACTAGGTAGAGCTACGTGATGGAGTCATATAGGCGTTGGAGAGAGGCTGTCGAAAGCGAAGCTATAAAAGGTTCATGGTTAAATACAAATCTTAGTAACATTTCGGGACGGGTGTGTCCCCCATAATAGATGTTTATATTATACAGTGCGTGTATATTGTTATTTATTTAGGTTATTTGGGTATTGGTGATGTTATGTTGTAGTCACGCCAACCTCGGAATGACGGGTGTCCAGGACGGGTTGTGACATATGGACTTCCAATAGAGCCCTGATTATCAACAATAAGTCGAGCAAGTCAATGAGAACGGTTACGTAACCTCACCTACTTCCCTATGTGCACAAGCAACGTAATTGTCGTAAAAGCCTGTAATGGGAGCATAGACGACATTCACGGCGTTTAAATATGGAATATGGAGAGAATTGGGGGAGGGATGGTTTCAAGGTAAAATAAGTCAAATATATGAAAAAAAAAAAAAAAACAAGTATGATAAAACACAACCCTCATATTACAGTCTTAATTTTTTTACCTATCAAAACAGTCTAACTTATTCACGCTGGAGGTTCTTTGGCTAACATCACATCTGTGTCCCCCCCCTCAAAAGTAACTGGTTTACAGGTTGAATTGTAGATTGTAGAGGTTTTTGGCATGTGAGGAGCTGTTACACGTACCGGAGATTTTTTGGCAACATCATATTATACTCATTTTTTTTTACGTTTCTCTATTTTTCTCCATATTTTTCTATATCTCACTGTATGTTTTCATTCTCACACACCTATATATAATGTATGAATTATATAACTCTTAATATAATATTAAGCAATCATAATTTAATAATTAATAAAATGACTTATTATACTCATAAATATTATAAAAATAACATTGTAACATATATATATATATATATATATATATATATATATATATATATATATAATAGAATATTAAAATTCATTTTAATAAATTTTATAACTTAATCACAGTAATAATCTATAACGAACATGTAGTAGGAAACATAATTATAACCATAGTATAAGTTTATATTAATATTAACTTTTAAATTATTTTACCTCTAGCATCAATTAAGATTGGGGTGGCCAAAGATTCCCACGTTCTTGTGTTGAAAGGCAATTGTACTTAAGGCCGCCATTGATCATGATCGTATGTCATATGTATATATACTAGGGTATAACCCGTGCCTGAAGACACGGGTTTCAATTTTTATATATTTAAAATTAATTAAATTACCTTATTATTATTCGTAAAATTAATTAAATTACCTTATCCATATTTTAAATAACACAAATTTAAAGACCATAATTGTCATCACAAAATAATTTACAAATAATTTATATAACATTTTTAGTTGGATTGTTGATTTGATTATTGATATTATATGGATAGTGGAAAATTTAAAATTTTATTTATTATTTGATTAATAAAATCTTGTTATGTTAATTTGTATTAGGCACGGGTGTAAAACCAAAAAAAGATTGATATAACCTCCACTGCATATATAACATTTTGAACCAATATTTTTAATAACATGAATAATAACTAATCGTCGAACATCAATAACCAATAATGATAATTAACAACAATAATGAAAACTAACAATCGAGACTCTCACTTGTATCGTTTGAACATCAATAATAATCTCCTTTGTAGAACCCGTGCCTGAAGGCATGGATATTACAAAAATAACATATTTTGATTTTTTCTTTTATATAAGCTCATCTGTTTATAAAATATTCTACACCTATTTCATTTTAACATTAATAATAATTAACAATTACACATCCATAAATAATTTAAAGAGAGTGCAAAATAAATAAACCATCATATCAACACCAAAAATAAAAATTCAACAAAAGCACAAATAAAAATTAGTGCATCTTGTTGGGAGGTCCATAAGTGGAAAAAATCACTTCCTAAGGATCATCCCAAGGCAAAAAAAAAAATGTCTTGGATGGTCCTCTACAAAGTAGTGTTCTTTATTCATGGGACTTTTCAAGGAATTTCCCTAAAAATTATAGGGAGTAGAATTCAAATAACATATAGTTTCATTCATGAAGTTGTGCTTCCCCGTACCAACATACAACAATAGTCCAAGAAATTACTGGCATCAAATTAAACAATACACCATTATTTTCATTCAGATCAAATATAAACAACACCCTAGCCAACATTGAAAGCATAATATTAAACCTGTACCTATACATAGCCAGTATCAAAAGAAATATTTTATTTTTTATCCATCTATCTAGTTAAAAAACACTCTAAGTGAATCGATCACCTAGAACAAATAAAAAAATATGTAACTAATGATAACGACCAATAAAGATATGTAACTAAAGATAAATACTAATATATTTACAGATTATGTATCCAAGCAAAAACTAATTATAAAAATTTTATTCAACAATTAAATATACCGAGCAATGAACAAATTAACCAATAAAATCATTTTTCATATTAGGAGGCTTGAAAATCATGAAAAAAAAAAAAGAAAAAAAAAAGATGATTTAGAGTACTGCACCTAGTCACCTCAATTTCCTCATCAGAATCAACGACAGTGTCTTCAAAACCATCAACTCCTCGATTGCTGCTATGAAAATCTACAATTTCCCAATTATTAGAAGAAGAAACAGTATTATAGTAATACAGCAACCCTCATCTTCACCGCACCACTGTCAATAATAGAAGCAACACAATCTATAAGAAAAAAAACAATTATATAAAATCATAAACATGCATGGAGAAACTCAAATCGTTAGAACATAAGATATTAAAAAAAACAAAAAATTAAGTACATAGACCAAAAAAGTGATACAGAGCACTGTTTTTCTGATTTTGAGAACAATACTGCAATCAAAATCATAATCAAACAATTAATTATTTACCCATAAAAGGACAAAAATATGAATATACTATATAAGCTCATGCTTTAACCTCTCCAAGCTGGTTGATTTTTTCACGCACAATTTTCAACATATCTTCTGCATCTCCTTCCCATCTGTAAAACTCTAACTTATTTCCTTCTAATAGGGTCTAAACTTAATCAACAACAATAAACTGAACAACAAATGAAAAGAAAATTCAACACCAACAACAATAAACTGAACAACAAATGAAAAGAAAATTCACAACGGAGATGACTTCCACTACACACTTTTTAATTTTAAACCCAAAAAGAAAACATTTTTTCTATCATCATTGAGGAACACCTTATTATAATTCCGGCTCTTATGTCACGTGATACCCAATTATTTGAGAAATTATAGTTAAGAAACAATATTCAATATAATGGTTTAAAAATAAGAATTTCAACATTTTTCATCATCATTGAGGAACACCTTATTATAATTTTTTTCACACTCTAGAAAACATTAATTTTTAAACAAACACAAAATCTATACATCAATTAAGACCAATTGCTATATTATTATATTAAAAGAAAAAAAAAATAACAAACAACTAATCTTAGTTATCCATTTTAAGCTTTACAAAATGATAACATTGTTAAGAATGCATGTTCGTTAAAACTTCAATTTACTGTTAAAAATACCTGTTCATCAAGACTTTGATTTGTGTATAACTTCTTCGTCTTCGGAGCCTTCTTCCAGATGTTTTTCATTTATAATAATTGTCTTCTCTGTAGTTTGCATTCAAAATAGAGGACACAATTACAACAAACAATATATAATCACAAATATATGCTAAAATATGCCAACACACGATATCAATGAAAAAGATAGAAAGAAAATAAAGTAGTAGAAATGGGTTGCGTGAGCGCTTACAAAGTCATCGAGCTCAATACCGAAGCTGAAGCCCAAAACTTCAAATTCTTCTTATGCTAAATGAAGATGGTGAGGATTTACAACCAAACAGAAGTTGTGTTTGGAAATGAAGACGATTGGAAAGAGAATAGAGAACTCACTGTAAGTGCGACATAGGGCCTTGAATAGATGGTCTCGACCGACGCTGACAGTAGGCATTGTGGTGGCAGATCCTCATATCAACGAAGGAATGTATGAAATTTGAACACAACATGTGACCTATTATTTAACGCCGGTAAAATAAGAACCAAACAGGAGGTTAAACCTTTTGACATTGTCAGTTGGATCTAAAATATGGCTCAATGAACATTAATTTAGAAACTGAAGAATTTTAAAAAACATAAAATAACAATGACCTAGGTGCATCTCTTGGAGTATGAAACATAAAATCAAAGTAAGAATAATCTTATTAAATCCAATTACTTATGTCAAAACATCCCAGATTAGAAATTCAACAAAGTAAAAAATACCAACCGCTTAATGTACAATGATCAAAGCATTCCCTTTGAAGGGGTTGTGGGGGCCTTGGTGTTAGAATTGAAAGTATGAAGCAAAGGCATTAGAAGATGGAGCTTTCGGGATGACTCTGGCACCTTTCTGAGTCGAAACAACAACTCGCTTAACACTGGTGCCTATAGATGGCGCATCAGATGAACCTGCAATAAAGAAACTAATAATAATTAAAATCTCACATTGATCTTAACAAATTCCATATGAGTCCTCAATTATATCCGACAACAGCTAATAAATAATGTCAATGTGCATTATGCTCATAATATGCAAAGAGAAAAAACCCCAATTGCAAAAAACTCGTGTTGCTTCAATTCACCTATCATTGTTAATCTTGTTCTAGTAATCACAATCTAAACAACATCACTTTATCAAAGCAAATTTTATCATATTTGCTCCTTCAAAATTCACAAATCATTGTCAAAATTATTCTTGAAATCACAATCTAGACAGCTAATTTTAAAGGTAAGGCAAGAGAAATCCAAAAAATAGAGGTCTAGGCTACCTAACATGTAATGGTGATTGTACATGGATACACATCTAACATGTGATATAATTTCAATTGGATCAAAAATTGAAACCTCAAACAGGATTAGTCAAATTAGCAAAAGAAATCCCCAAAAAAATAGAGGTTTAGGCTAATTGACTCACCTCTTGCTATTATGTTGTTCATAGAAGACGTTTTACCTGGATATCTGAAGACAAAGAAATCAAATCAAAATACCTAAACGAAAAATCAAATAAAAATCACTAAAATAAATAAATTCAAGAATGGGGCAAAATCCCTATAATGAATCAAATCCCTACAATCAAGAAAACAAATGAAAATCCCTACAATCAAAATATCAAATCAAAATACCTAATACCTAATCGAATCAAACAAATCAAATTTAATATCCCTAAACAAAATGAAACAAAAAAACTTAAAAACAAAATCAATTGTTGCGATTAAACAGTAACAAATGATGAACAAATGTAACATATGCAATTAGTTTTACCTCTCCACAGCAGCAGGGCCAATTCCAGGCACAGACATTGAAGTCCAAGCCGTGTGATGATTTCCCCAAAAATCTGAGTCTAATATACAAATTATTAGCCCTAAAAATAAATAAAAATGGCCTAGAAGCGAACAAAAAGGTGGGGAACATACATAGTTAAACCAAACAAAATGATAGTTAAAAAAGGGTAATACCGAAGTGGTCGTTGTATTGCTCCAGCTGTAACAGCGACGTGGGTTGGGAGGCAGAGGCTGTTGTCGGATGGATCATCACCAATGAAGAAATTTAGCCGATGCGAAGATTCGAAGTGAAAAATCAAATCAAAAAGCGAAGCTTGAGAAATCTCACCTGTGCCAATGAAGAGGAGAAGAAGAAGCTTGAAAAAATTTCTGAATCGGCTGGAAAATAACATATTTGATAAAACTAAATCAAAAAACCTTGCACATCCAAGATAAATTAAAAAGAAAAACAAAAATCAGTACCTTCATGGATGCTAGAAAAGCATTTTTCCTTAATCCAGCATCTAAAAATCAGTACCTTCATGGTTGCTATACAGTTGCTAAAAATTGACAGGAACAACGACTCCACCCTAATTTCTGTGACGCGAGGATGGAGAGGCGACGATGGGGATGGCGGAGCAGCAAGAGATCGAACGCAAGAATGGAGAGGCGACGATATTGGCTATGGCGATGCGACGGCGTGGAGCAGAGATGGCGGTGGCGAGGGGATGGCGGAGCGAGGAAGAGGGAAGGAGAATGAGGGCGAGCGAGATCAAAGGCTGAGATGAGAGATTGGGAAGAGAAGCCGGAGGATTGTTAAGGGGATGGTTAGATACGGCAATGCATATGGAAAATGATTAGCTTTGGAGAGAATATGGAGATTTGGTTGGGATATTGAGAAATTTGGGGATAATTTTTAGGGATTTGGAGATAATTTTTAGGTATTTTTAAAATCAATTTGATTTTAACC
Source organism: Eucommia ulmoides (assembly GCA_016647705.1). NCBI lineage: Eukaryota > Viridiplantae > Streptophyta > Magnoliopsida > Garryales > Eucommiaceae > Eucommia > Eucommia ulmoides. The sequence goes on along the minus strand of CM028339.1, from coordinate 47,966,364 downwards.
ATCCAATGAAAACTAATCAAACGGTCAATAATATCTCTTAATATTATTCAATCTCGACCGTTGGATATTCGATCCAACGGTCTAAAATGTCTTAATTATATAATTTGTCCATATTCAATTTTAACCGTCAGATATTCGATCTGACGGCTCAAAATGTCTCAAAATGTAAATATGTCCTGATTTATAAATAGATGTGTACATATATATATATATATATATATATCCATCTCACAATACTTCACACCCCCCCCCCCCCCCCCCCCCCCCCCTTCGGGCATCGAAATTAAATAGAGTATACGCTAAAGGAACCTTGATGATTGTCCTAAGGATATATTGTGGAAAAAAAACAGATGATATTCACAATTGGTGAAACTAAAGTAGCGGACTCATAAAGCGGTCGAGTTTGTATTATTCATGGATCCAAGATCTAACTTTTACAACTTAGCGCGCCCCCCCCCCCCCCCCCCCCCCCCCCACAAAAAAAAAAAAGAAAAAAAAAAAAAAGAAACACTTTCGGCGAAGGACATTCTCAGCATTTAATTGTTTCTATCATGTGGATTATAATATGAATCGCGTAAAGCTAAGTTGGTTTGAAAAGACACTGTTTATTGCTCATTCATTTATGAAACAAAACTGGAGCTCAATTATTTCATTTGTTTAACATTCGAGATAAGTTGCGTTCGTTGGCAAATACCTCAAATATGTTTGTGAAAAATTTCGGGTATATGTTTGAATATGTTCACCAGCTAACGTTAACCAACAATTATATATATAATATACATTCTTACAAATCCTTTATTATATATTTGATTTTTCTTTTAAACATAGTCAAATAGTTTTCGAGCTGGTTAATATTGGAAAAAGATGATTATATAAAAAACACTCAAAATAACACACTCGAATGTCAATAACTCAAAAACATTAAACACTTATTTCGAATGAGAAAATATAGAAAGTATATATATACAAACAAGTAACTGGTGACCTTTTATTATCTTCCATTAAATATCTAATTATTCCAAATAATACACTAACATCACAATTATTATTATTATTATTAAAAAAAACAAAAAACAAAACTAGAAGACTAATTCCACAACCAAATAAATCCCCCTACATAAAATATTAAATAAAAAACAATGACAAAATAAAGTTTACTTTTTTTCCTCCAGACCCCCCTTAAATTTTATTTTATTTTTAACTCCAAGTCAAATTCTTGCGGAACATTTCATCTTTGAGGGTTTTTTTGAGTTATCCGCAATTTCGTCATGAGACTTCATGAATTTAATCTCTACATCCTTCCGCGCAACACATTCCTTGAAAAATGGTGTCAAGTGTCTAAATGCTTACTCTGACCATGGTGACACATCCCAAATTTCAAAAAAAATAAGATATATAAAAATGATTAAAGTAGAAATACAAGTTAAAGAGAAGGGTTTTTTATGCATCAATTTTCTCATAAAAGAACTTATGTCAATTTTCATAAAAGAAGAGCGGTCACATAAAATTGAGTTTAAATGGTGGGCTAGGTTACCGGATTTTGAGATTTTTTTTTTTTTTTTAAGTTGCCTTGAATAAAATTTTGATTCTATAAAGACAAGGTCCAAACCAAAAATTGATTTTAGAAGGGTTCGGGTTTAATTACGCTCGGGAAAGATGTTACCCACCTCTAAGACGTTCGTTTGAAAATGTTACTTTATATTCAATTAAGTTCAATAAATATTATTTCTGAATGTTTTATTTTCTTTTGAAATCTTTTCTCGAAAAAAATAATTTTCATTTCTTATTTAAGTTGAGACAAGTTTTTGGTATTTTTTTTAATGTTCCTCAAATACGATCTCTTATTAAATATCAAGAAATTTGATAAGGATGATCTAGTGGAAGATTTTATATCAGATCCAACCAATTTGTTTAATTCAAATACAAAAAGTGGTTTAAATGGATTGTGAATGTAAATGATGCAGGGAATGACAAGAATGAGATTAACTAATATGATGTGGGGCTATTTAATTTCATTCTGAAAATGTATGATATGAAGCTGCATTACCTTAATTCTATGTAATCATGATTTCAATTTAAACATATTAAATGCCAAAGAAATGATTATGGAGTAAACGTACTAATGAACAACATTTGATATGGAAGGAATTTTCTTAAAGTAGATGTAAAGTGTGTGCATGATATAATGCAATCTCAAAACTAAGTATGATAAACTAAGATATACTCTTACGGTTCTAGCATATATAAAGGAACCTAAGGCCTAATCTATGTAACATGGTATATTTGAATAAGGCAGGTGATAATGCATGCATATTTATCTAAAGTCATAGTACATATTCCAATGAATGGGCTAAATGGACAAAACACGATTTAACCTTAAAATAACTTGAAATGACCTCATTATTTGACATATTAAACTAATACTTTTCTAATCTATTGAATGTCGTGATGACTTGAATCAAAATATAAATGAGTAGAATCCATTGTTTCCTAAAATGAAATTATGAAATGATATGAATAGTCTTCAAATATATGTGAAAAATGGCTAAAACTCATATACTTAAACTACAAATGTGAAAGAAATTAAATGTCATGAAATGTTATTTTTTCTATTTGCTCACTTGGATTAAAAAAATTGACCTCACGACATTGACTCAAATTCTATAGAATGAAAATCAATAGAATATCGTGAAAACATGTTTTCGTCAAAATAAGCATCGGCCAAAACTTATGCATGTTTAAATTAAATGATGTACCGAGTGAATCGCTTCCCGAAATCGGTTGTTTCAAAATTTGAAACCATTTCTCGGTCGTTTCAAAGTTTTACTCTATTTGGAGAATCGAAACAGCGACATATGAATCACTTCCTCAGCTCATCAAATTCGTTATAATGGCCACAAGGCTTAATGGGCCAATTTTTCAAAAAAATACACTTCTTGATTATTTTACTTTTTTTAGTCAAAATTTCAGCATAGTAACAATTTACTTACAGGATTTTTAAATTTAAAATGGACATAATACGGACTTATTTTTTATAATTTTGCTTGATTTATTCAAAAATTAAACGTACAAAATAACGGCGAAAAAGTAATGCGAGAAAAATGATGAAAAAATTAAATGTTCGTAAATGTAAAGAATCCTCATCTGATTCTTGGAGAAGCTCGAGAGGGTACCCTCATCATGGCTATTGGACCAAAGTACTAAATCCAAGAAGGGGGGATGAATTGAGTAGTTTAAAATTAATTTTAGTGTTTGTTACCTTTTTAAATTTTTATTAGATTTTATCTTACATAGATTATTAGCGAAAACATACCAATGCAGGCACACAGGCAGAAAACCAAACATTGTAGGGATAGAGACAGTGACATGTAAAATTTTATAGTAGCTAAGTATGCTACTCTATCTTATGTCTACACACCTGAGCTCTTGCAAGGTAAATTAACCTTAAACGTTCTCTAAATTGGACTAATTATACTTTTATCCCATCTTCAAACCTCACTAAGAAAAAATCACTAGAACTTCTACCAACGCCATTAGAAAAGTATTTAGAAATATTTTTTTCGTTAAAAGTAATGCAAAAGGATTTTAAAAAATGTTTAAAAAACATTAGTCTTGAAGAAATTTGGTCAGTTAGATTAGGTATTTGGTCCACCAAATTATTTAAAAAAAAATTATTTTCGGTATTTTTTCACCAATGGTCAATCGAACTATTATGTCGGTCAATGCCTTACTCAAGATTAAAAAAATTCAGCCTTCTACTTGATCCAATTGACTTCCCTATCCCCTCGATTGACTATTTTAGTCTAACAAAATACCTAAACATCGAATAGGCTTATCTCTTTCATCTAAACTCTGATTTAAGTATATGATCACTCATTAATGAGAAGTATATTTTCATATGAAATTAGTTTTATCCTAAAACTGCACTTGTATAATTATTTATGTCTAAAAGAGTGTATAGTTGTCTTCCATATAGTGCTCATAAACTGCAACTTTTATATTTGATTTTAGTAGAACACATTTTTAAAATTTAGTTCATATCAGTTGTCTATTTTTGTTAAAACAAGCATTAATAATGCATGTCAATCAATTTTAAGCACCAAATCATGTGTCATGCAAATATAACTAGTAACACACATAAGATGTAACTTTAACATATTAAAGTGTCCTTGTTATCCTAATTGAGTTAAAAGATGATCAGATAAATATAATGTTGTTTTATATATGAAAAACAAAAAATCCTATTTTTTTAAAAGGTCTTGGTCTTCTATTCCATTTCTCAATTAATAGATTAGTCCAAAAAAAAATTAAAGTTATTATTATCATCAAAATCAATGTTAATGGTATTAAACCCTTTGGGGCAAACAAAGATATTTTCATCGAATCATAGTGTTGGCCTACAGATCTACCCAAGAGGAGGGTGAATTGGGTAGTGATTAAAAATTTAAACAATTAAATTATTGAACACACAAGTTATAAAATTTCCTAATTGATTATTACCTTGTATTATATCGGATATGTATTTAACTAAGTACATACCAAAACAATAAAAAGAAAATAAGTAGCACACAACGATTTATCCTAGTTCGGCAAGTTACTCTTACCTACGTCCAATCACCGAGCTTCACAAGGATTTTACAATCCACTAATCCCTAATTGCTTTCCCAAGTAGGAACCAAACCCTTATAATCCTTTTCATAGGTTTAGGATTAACATAATTCTTTTCACGGGCTTAGATCAAACCTTTACAAGTTTTTCTTTTCACAGGCTGAAGAAGAACACTATCTTTTAACCAAGTTAAAGACTAACCTACTTCAATTACAAAAAGAATCAAACCTAATTTTTTTCATAGGCTTAAGATCAAACCTAAGTACCCTGATTAGACACCATCCCAAATACGTCTAATCTACTCACATTTACAAATACAAAAAATACTAAGTTTCTTCCCACATGAGCTTTTACCACCTAAAAATAATTATGCTCAATTAATATTCTGAATACTACGTTATAGAACTTATATGAGAAAACAAATATGATTAAATTTAGTATAAGCACACGATATTATATAAATAGATTTCCTAGGCAAAAAATTTTTCTTTAAGATATGCAAGTATTTCAAACTATAAAACGATTTTTCAAACACAAATATTCCAACATACCAATTTATATCATATAAGAAAAACACATAAATTGACGTGGAAGATCTCATCAGAATTTTTCCAAAACAGATAAGATAGGTTAGTGTAGTATAAAACCGGTGATGAAAAGTTTAGCGCACTTCAATCAAAAACACTTTTAATCACTTTCTTAGAAATATTTCAACCGAATCATTGCCTTTTCAAAAATAAAAAATAAAAAAGGCTAATTGTTCTGGACTGCTTAAAGTTGAAAATGTCGGTCTTATTTTATAGATTTCAAACCATACCTATAACGCCTGTATTTCAAAACATAAGACCTTAAATGGCACTTTAAGACCCCATATATAATATACTTTCAAAATAAATGTATTTCATTCAAAAATACTCTTTGAAAATCTCAATTTGGGTTTTAAGAATAGAGTGGTGAAAGAGAAAACAAGAGATAAGGAAATTAGGACCTTAAATCTCCAGGGAAAAAAAAATTCTTGCATGTCACAATAAAATGACGAAGCCTAGTACCATCACCAGACCAACAAAAGTGAGAAAATCATGAAGCAACGCCAATGCCAATCATTTAGTCACTTGATTCATAAAACCATACATAAGAACAAAGAGTCATTAGAATAGCTAACATGTAGTTATGGAATGGTAGTGAATAATTTTTCTCGCGGTAGCGAGTTTCGACAAGAAAGCAAGGGACTAAGAAATCTTTATTTCACCCAAACATTTTAAGCCATTCAATCTTAGAGGAATTCGTATGTCATGCGTTGCCCCCAAGATATATTATCCAGTAAGAAGGAAAGTACAAGAGTATGTAAGCTCATAAGGACAAGAAGAAGGTCGAATAACATTTCCAAGACAGTAGGAAGCAATTAGCCAAGCGTCAGATCATGAAAGATTAGAAAGACGGGAGTTTTTTTCTATCTAACTCTTTTTCTGCGATAAACACAGGAAGGAAAATGTGATTTTCACACCAGTAGAAAACCATTCGTTAACCGCAGAAAGAAGTAGGTAACCAACCGTAGAACTTTATTTAGCAAGGATTGATGTCCCAAATGATAAACACCCCTAGTTAAAAGCCGAGGCCCCTTTCATTAATATTAAATTTCCTAAAAGAAGTATGAATTTATTTTTTATCACCCGTGGTGCCCAAGAGTTGAGGCATATTTTATTCGGATCAATTTTCTCGAGAGAAGTCTACCTTCATTTTTCATTACCCACGGCCACAAGTTGGAGCATAATTTATTTGGTTCTACTTTCCCCAAGAGAACACATTTATTTTTCATCATCCCCAGCCACAAACTGGGGCATATCTCATTTAGTGTGACTTCCCCAAAACAATTCTATCTTCATTCCTCATCACCCCCAGCCACCAACTGAGGCATTTATCCATGAGATGTGTCTTCTCTGATAAAAGTCTGCTCCTATTTCGTAATCACCCCCAACAAGAGTCGAGGCATATTTCTTAAAGATTAGGCTTTCTCAAGATGAAGTCTATCTTAACCATCCTCAGCCTTGGGATGGGTCATATTTCATCATATTTAATCATCCCCAGCCATGGACTGGGGCACATTTCATATGTCATCATAATTAACCCTCCCCAGCACACATTAAGGGTACTTATCATCATCATCAATTTGTCTTTAGGCCTATACTGTGACGTTAGTTTATGATTCGGCTTCTCTAAAAGAATTGCCTTATCTCGTCTTGTGCTAGAGACTGACATATGTTTGAGGAATTTGTTTCTCCAATCAAAATCTTATTTCCCACCAAGTTTTAATTGGTAATCATTTTCATATTCATTGTCGTAATTTCTCCTTGACCACTTAATAGACAAGATAATTGTTATTGAAAGTTCTTACTATTTCTCACCTCGTATAGGGTTGGGATGTTCTAAATAACATTGACTTGATTCTTGGCATGGCCAAACTAGAGTGGATATGGTCTAAATTCAAGAAATGTTGACAATCAACAATCTCCATACCTATGTTACCACTTATCCCTTTTAGGATTGGTCTATAGACCCTCCTTGAAGCTTTTAAACTGTCTTTAAATATTCACTTTACATCCGAGGTGGCGGAAGCTTTTAAATTTCCTTTAAATTTTGCTTTTTGTTCGAGGTGGCGGAAACTTTTAAATTCTCTTTAAATTTTACTTCCCATCCGAGGTTGCGTAAGCTTTTAAATTGTATTTAAATCTCACTTTCTGTCCGAGGTAGAAGAATCTTTTAAATTGTCTTTAAATTTTGCTTTCTGTCCGAGGTGAAAGAAGCTTTTAAATTGTTTTTAAATTTCGTTTTCCGTCCCAGGTGGCTGAAGTTTTTAAATTGTATTTAAATTTCAGTTTTCGTCTGACGTGGCAGAAGATTCTAAATTATCTTTATATTTTGCTTTCAGTCCGAGGTGGAGGAAGCTTTTAAATTGTCTTTAAATTTTGCTTTTTGTCCAAGGTGGTGGAATCTTCCAAATTGTCTTTAAATTTTGCTTTTTGTCCTAGGTGGTGGAAGCTTTTAAATTGTCTTTAGATTTCACTTTCTGTCAAAGGTGGCAAAAGCTTTGTTCTTACCCCTTTGTGGCTGGAATTTTTACTGTTTACTTTCTTTGTCCTTTGTCCCAGGCAGCGAAAGTTTTCTAGAACTACATCTGACATGATTCTTAACACGTCTAAGATATGTAGGGAAACCCATAGTGGGGTTTGCTCTAAATCTAGAAAATTTTAGTGATCCAGAATTCTTTGTCCTTGGCATAATTATTTCGGTAAATCTAGTGAGGACTAGTATTTTTGTTTATTTCTTATTTAGGTACCTCCAGCGAGGATCGGTAAACCCATCTGTTTTAGTAGTAAGGTTAGCTTGAACTACACTTGACCTGATCCTCGATTTATTTTCAAGGTAAATATGCAACAATTTCATTGGTTGACTCACTTATTTCTTCAATTCAAGATCATTGTTGGCACTTTTCACCTTCCTAAGAAAGTGAGGTGTATTTTTGGTGACTTTAGGGTGCCCTAGTATCATTATTTACTAATTTACTTTATTCTGTCCATTCCCAGTGGTGAATGATTTGTTTTTTTCTTTACTTTATTTTCTCTGTTCTAGGTGGCAAATGATTTGTTTTCTCTTTTATTTTATTTCCTCCATCCCATGCGGTGAATTATTTCTTTTCTACTTTACTTTATTTCCTCCATCCTATGTGGCCAAGGATTTGTTTCCTTCTTTACTTTATTCCCTCCATCCTGAGTGGTGAAAGGATTTATTTACTGTTTTACTTTATTCCTTCCATCCCAAGTGGCAAAGGATTTTTTTTCCTGCTTTACTTTATTTCATCCGTCCTAGGTGGCAAAAGGATTTATGTGTTGCTTTACTTTATTCCCTCTATCCCATGTGGCAAAGGATTTGTTTTTATCCATTTGATTTATTTCCTCTGTCCCAAGTGGCGTAGAATTTGTTGTGTCGAGGAAAGTCGCCAAAACTTTATTCTATTGCTTTTAGTGATTCATGGGTGCCTACAAACACTATTTTCATTTCCTTTCATTAAAAAGAGTCAACCTAGTCTGATTAAGGTTTGGTTCCTTCTCTTTTAGTCATTATAGAATAACAAAGTGGTGTGTGTCTTGTATATTTTTCATCACGAATAAACTCGCCTAACAAAGAGGGGAAGCAGTAGACACCGTATTTTATCCCACTTATTTTTGTATTTAATAAAAGTATCGGGTCAAGCGCAAATTCAAATAAACTTTAAACCATGTTTAAAGATATGAATCCACACCTTATATTCATGAGTTTGAATTTTACATAATGTTCTGAAAAAAGGAAAAATACAAAAATTCAGCAATTGAAAGAAATTCAGCAAAGAAATAAAATTTTGGGCTAAAATTGAAATTTTTAAAAGTTAATTGGGAATCAAATTGATCAAATTGAAAGTTTATTTTCATGGAATATCACTTTGGATATAGTTAATTTCATTTTCAACACTTTAATTTTAAGAAATTTCACTAATTCCAACTACTTTTCGTTTTAGCCCAAAAATTGTATTTTTTTTTTTTGTCAATTTCGTCAAATTGACGACCAATTGAGTTTTAGATTTTGAAATTGAATATTTCAATGTCACATTGAATACTTTAATTTCAATTTTAGTATTTCAATTTCACCAAAATAAAAAATAAAAAATTATATTTAATTGACAAAAAGTAGCCAAAGTACTAAATTCATCTCATGTACACCTCCTGGGAACAAGATGGAGTATTGAGATCCTAAATTGGAGTTCCCATAGCCACCATGGGAGTTTCTCAAGTCATTACCCTTAATGGTAAGACTTAAGGAAGTTGAAAAACAAAGTTAACTACTCAATTCCTGAAATAAGGGGGCTAAAATGCATATTTTCATGAAATATGGGAGTAGCTGTCCATCAAAGGATAGCTACCAGTGCCCATCATAGGATCTACACACTCACCAGAGAGCACGCCCTAGTGAGTGCGTGGTTTTCGACCTCAATAAATAGAGGTTCCCTCATTTCATTTTTTTTCTTGCTAATTTACATGATAAGGCCTATTCTTGGTTGTATGATCTCCATATACTTGCAAGAACACTTTCTCTCTCTAAAAAAGATCTCTAAAAAATATTAGAAAATTAGTTTCACAAGTCTTAAAAAAACTCTTAAAAAAATATCAAAGACAAAGAAAGAAGTGAAGAATAAGAAGAAGTGTTGGCCCAATGAGCTACCCAAGAAGGGGGAGGGTGAATTGTGTAGTTCTAAAAATTTGTGCAATTTAAATCTTTCAACATTTAATTTATCAAATAATCAATTTATCCTAAATTAATTATTATCTTCGTTATACAGTGGATAAGTGTTTAAATCTACGTGTATACCCCAAAAAATATAAAAAACGTAAACAGTGCCGCATACCAAGATATATCCTGGTTTATCAAGTTAACCTTACCTAATCTACTCCCCGAGCTCCCCGAAGACTTTCACCCTCTAAATCCCTTGATCCCTTTAAAGGTAGGAATAAAATTCATACAATGATTCTTTTCCTAAACTCAAAATCAACCTTTACAATTCCCTTTTCCCCGGCTAAGGAAGAACCTTATCTTTTTTCAGGGTGAAGACTAACCTAATTCTATTATAAGAAGAATTACAACTTAATTCTTTTAACAAGCTAAAGATCAAACCTCACAATGCTCACAAATATCATTTTCCCAAGTAAGAATTGAACATTTACAAATTACTCAAAATTAATTTTATTCAGAAATAATTAACACCTAATTATTTTCAAGGGAAAAGAATAACCTAACCTTTTTATACCGTAGAAAAGATCAAACCTTAACTTTTTTCCCCAAAAAAGATTAAAACCCAAGCTACCTTGATTAGATGCAGACCTAACCATATCTAATTTCGTACAAACTCACTGATACCAAAAAAATGAGTTTCTTCTCACTCGAAACTTCTACCACCTCAAAACAATTATACTCGATTAATGTCCCGAAATTTGCTACGTGATAGAATTTAAGTGAGGAATTTAATATCTGATTATAACAAGTGTGTGTATTACAAAATTAAGCACGTAAACAGATAATATCACAAAATCGTTTTAAAAAGAATTTTTATGCTCTTTAGTTTAAAAAATAATTTTTCAATGATCTTAAAACCAAGTAATAAACAATATGTGAAATCAAATTTTAGCACAATAACTTGGAAAGAACTCATTAGAAAAATACCGAAAGAATATAATCAGAATCACAAGACAACACATTTCGGTGACGCCAACTCAATAGTGCTTTAGCTCAAGAATTTCTGACAAGATATCACCAATAATCTCTTGAATAAATCTCAGAATGATAACTCTTAGAAAACATAGGAACCTGATAGTTCTTGATGTGATGTCATTAGATCTCAAATTCGCAGGTCTATATATAGTGATTCTAAACATTTCTTCCAACGGCTAGTTTTGACAAGATAAGTCTTTAAAAAGCACTTATAAACCCCATATATCATATCTTTTCAATCCTAGTATAATTTACTTAAAAACATATTTTAAATCTTTCAATTAAGTCTACAAATTATTTCTTAAACTTTAATCACAACGATAGGAAGTATTTAGTTGCTAAAATTGACAGAATCTAAAATTATATATACCAAATCAATAGGGATATCAAAATAGATATGTCATATCTTTAATATCTTCAAATCCCCCAAATTTCTCCATCAAATTTGCCAAAAACGGCTAGTAAGGGCTAGTTTTTTTATCGAAACCTTAAACTCCTCAAAATCTCAACCTACACAGTCGGTTGACCAAATAATTCAACATATAACGTAGGTCAAACCCAAAAAGGCAGTCAGTTGACTAAATACTCCACGGTCGATTAACCGATCAATTCAGGTTGCAATCCAATCCAAAATTAAGTCACAGTCGGTTAACTGATCGATTTAGAGAGTTTTACTTGGCTAATCGGTTGATCAATCTCTCCTGGTCGGTTGACCGATTGATTTAGAGAGATACACTTTCTAACCCAAAACCAATCAGTTGACCAAACCTTTTTGCTGGTCGGTTGACCGATCAATGCTAGATGCTCTATTTTCCACTTATTTCGGCTCCAAAATTCATCGTTTAATCCCGTTACCTGATTGCTTTTCTCAGTTAACACAATTGGCACTAAAATTCAATTTTAAACACTATTTTCACTTTGGTCAATTTTCATTTTTCAATTTCACATAGGAGCAAATATTTGAACAATAATTAAGATCCTAAATTTCATTCAATGAAACACACATAAATATAACTCATCAATTAGTGTTGTGTGTAATTCTAATTCGGGATACATTAAGAGTATAAGAATATTTGAGTTGTTTCTTCGAAATCTTCAATACTCTTCATTTCTTCAAGGTCTATTTTTGCACCCTTGATAATTTCTTCATGATTCAATCTTTTATTGTAATTCTTATACTAAAATACTCAACAAACATATTAGTTCTACAAAAAACATTAACTCTTAATTATCCATCAAAATCTTGAGATCAACAAGAAGAATGATACACAAAGGAAGAACTTCTTCTGTTAAGCATGGTAAGTTCCCTAAACCTCCTCAAACACATTTTTTTTTTTTCATTTTTTTACCTACCTAAAGGACAACGAATAAAGTCGGTCAAAACCTAAAAAACCTTTTACCAAGTGGATACTAAAAACAAGTTCATTTTTTGCATTTATTTTATTGTTATTTACTTTAATGTCAGTTACGTTTTTGCTCTGTGCCTTTTCGGGCTTTTATTTTTCTGCATTTACTTTAGTTTTATTTACTTTATTGTTATGCGCCTTTTCGCGCTTTTACCTTTTTGCTCTTTAATTCTTGTTCTGCAGCTTTCTGTACTTTAAATTTCCTATAATTTTTTCTTCTTTTTTAAGTCAAGTCCCCTATATCTAAAGTTCGAATAAAAGAGGACCCCCTATTCCCCACTTCTGTTTTGCGATTTCAAGAAATGGAGAAATAAGGGCGATCCACTCTAGAACATTTTGCCTAAGTCATGGTTAAAACTGGAAAATATATATATATATATATATATATATATATGTGTGTGTGTGTGTGTGTGTGTGTGTGTGTGTGTGTGTGTGTGTGTGTGTGTGTGTTATGTACATATATATCTATTATGTACATTCCATAACAAAAAAAAATGTTTTGCCTAAACTAAAAACTATAAAGGAAGAATTCTCCATACCTCGTTTTTTAGGTTTACAAACCATATGAGAAACTTTAAATGAGGGGGTTAAGGAAAATCCTTCTCCCAAGTGGTTTTAGTTAAGGCTATTTTGGCAAAAATGCATGTAATTTTTTTTTCTATTTTTTCACTTTGCTAAAAAATAAAAAGAAAGACTAGGGCCCGTTTGATAACTCAATTAAGAAATTAAAACTGAATGCATTAAGTACTTATCAAATTAAGTGTATTTGATAACAAAATTAAGCAATCACTTAAAAAATAAGTATCACTTAAAAAAATATTCAAAATTTTAAGTGATGTGTCATTCACTTAATTTTTTAGCAGTACTTAATAGTGTAAAATGTAAAATTATCACAACCAACATTTTAAACAAATATTGTAAAATCTCACAAAAAAAATTTATATCAAAAAGGTATTAATGGAAAAAATATTAAATTGAGAAAAATAAAGAGAGAAAGTTGTAGAAATATAATATTTTAAAAAATTAAAGTTGTAAAAATTATTTTAAAAATAAAAAAATATTTTTTTGAAGTTAAAAGTATTGAATACTTAATATATTTAGCACTTGATAAATTTTGCGCTTATAATTTGAGCAATTAAAATTCAGCACTTTAAATTTTCAGCGCTTAAAATTTAAGTGGTTAACAAACATGACCTAAGTCTCTTTGTTTTCTTTGCAAAAAAAAAAAAATGTTCTTTCTTTCTTTTTTTACTAAAAATCTTTGTCCATAAAAGATAAAATTTCATTCTTAAAAGAAATATTTTCTTCACTAAGGAAAACCAAAAGATATCTTCTTCTAAGAAGTTCTTAACAAAACTTCAATGTTTCTTTCATTTTAACTTAAAAATGTATTTTCTAAAAAAAAAAACTTTCAAACAAATAAAAACCAAAATGGGTTTCTCCATAAATGTTTGAAATGTTTTCTTTACTTTAAATGTTTTTTTTCTCTTAAAAATGTTTTTTTCGTTTACATCAAAAATGTATTTTTCTCCATAAAAAATGAAACGTCTTCTTAAAGAAATTTTTTAGAAGAAACTAAAATGCTAACTTTAAAATGTGTTTTTCTTCACAAGAAAACAACAATCTTGTTTCCATTCAAACTAAGTTTGGTTTTTTTCGTAAAAAAACAATTTGCTTTTTCTGTTACCTTAAAAGATGTTTTCTTCATAAGAAAATTTTAAAATAAAACAAATCATAAGAAACCAAACCCTTTATTTCTTAAAAATATATTTTTTATTCATAAGAAAAGCCAAAGAATGCTTTAAAATGTTCTTTTTGCAAAATAAATAAATAAATCATTTTCTTCGTTACGGAAAACGAACAAAAAATGTTTTTAGTCATTAATTTTTTTTCTTAACAAAAGAAACATCTCTTTTATAAAAATGTTGTCTTAATGGAAAAGTCTTTTCATTTTTAAAGTTTTATATCTTTTCGTTTTTACAAAAGTTTGCCATCATAACTTAACCTAAAGATCAAAACTCCCCCAAGGACCAGGCGTGTTGATTCATCCATAATCGATAACTTGTTTAAAAGGGAAATATTTTGTATTTTATTTTATTTTTTTTTTCTTTTTCTTTTTTATTTACTTGTCATTTTCTAATTACTTGTTTATTAAGTTTACTTTCATTTGTATGACAAAAAAAAAAAAGGAGATAAGAGGAAAAAGATTATGCTAACCAATCAAATTAAACAACATGCAGACTTAATTTAATTTAAAATAGTTAAACAATGGGTACCATTTTTGAACGGATGTCTTGAGGTGCTTAATACCTTCCCCGAGCATGATTGAACTCTCAACTTAAAAGAATACTTTGGTTAGAACCTTTAATGTCAAAATTTAGGGCTTTTCAAAAGTTTTCTGTATTTGGTTTTTATTTTATTTTTTCTTTTCTTACAAACCCGGCTATCACACCTTTTTAAAATCCATGCTAGGTGACAACTCCAAAATTTCATAAAAACTTAGCCCAAGTAAATTTGTTCAAAACCGATGCTTAGAAAAACCCTTGAACTTGTTTTTAAAATATATATATATATATTTTAAAATCTGTTGTCTTGGGGAGCGTGGAGCTAAAAGGCAGGTGTTGGGTCTCTCAAAGAAATCAAAGGAAAACTTATCCAAAAGCATTTCAAAGAAAAGGATAAGTTTGTTTTCAAAATGAACGGGATTCGAATAACACCGCATAGGAGGTGTTGTTCATCCGAAGTTAATTCCTAGGGTGCGTCACCAGGTGTTAATCGAGCTTTTGGTCAATTCGACCTCATCTCTAGTATTTGATTTTTCTTGGTTAACATCAACTTCCTACCTAGCGAGGTTGTCATTTGATTCTTTCATTGAGTGGGTCTTCTCACAATTT
The DNA here is from genome assembly GCA_016647705.1 of Eucommia ulmoides. Lineage (NCBI taxonomy): Eukaryota > Viridiplantae > Streptophyta > Magnoliopsida > Garryales > Eucommiaceae > Eucommia > Eucommia ulmoides. The sequence goes on along the minus strand of CM028339.1, from coordinate 47,951,162 downwards.
CCAATAACAATCCATTTTCCATAAGAGAGCTTTTTGATTTGTAATTCATCCCAATCCTTTATCATGCTAAGGGTATCTTTATGCGGTGATGAATAGTCATACTTTCTCACTTCTGGGAATAGCGAGGCTAGGTTCATCTGGCTTAGAGCTCATTCTAAAGAAGCAACACTTTCTTACATCGTAGCAAACTTGTTGTTTTGAGTACTTCCGATAGAGGGATGGATCGGGTCTATTTTATTAATATTGGGAGTGAATCTTGGATGGATTTTTAGATAAATTTACCTAAAGCAAGTTTCTTTGAATCATTAAATAATTAGAAACCTAGATCTTGAAATGTAAATAATCCTCATGCATGACTATATTCTTGCCTGTGTATGAATCTTGCCATATAAGTCTTTATGAAAGCATGATTATGAACATGTAATATATATTCAATCCTAGGAATATGTAGCTTTAGCAGGTGACTTTGAGATATATTCTGGATAGACTTCGACTTAGACTTGGTTTTGCAGGACCAAGGTAACTTGAAATTTTTAGATTGTCCTTAATTATGAAGTTATAGTCACATCGGATCATTACTTCTAAGACTCGATAAAAGGTCTAAAATACAATGGAAGTTATACGAAATGATGTCTCTCTAAGGTTGAATCCATTTTGACCGTTCGACGGGCGAACTTTAGTTGGCTTCTTAGCAAAACAACTTTTGACTTAAAGCAGTTATGAACCTAAATACTACTAAATTAATTATTGAAACGAGCTTGTATGTATATTATTCTTATGGTATATCACTCCTATTGTATAGGCTTGCGGGAAAGGACACTCGTGTAACATGCTTAGGATGCAAACCCTAGGGAGATATTACCCAAGGTATGTTCTAACATATAAGCATTATTAGATCGAAAATTCTTGATTTGACAGGGTAACTCAAAATTCCACAATTGTCCTCAATTTTGAAGTTGTGATTTTATCGAATGAGGGTGCAATTATTCTTTCTTTATGAATTATTTCTCCTAGGTATTGATGAAAATCTTTATTTTTTCTTTTATTGATATCAACTCCAAGTTAGGAAAAAATGTTTCGGACCCACATAGAATGACATCTTTCGGACCCAAGGCAATAAATATATAAACAAAATGTACACAAAATAAAGGAAAATGTCTCTCTTGAAAGATATTGTCCTATGCAACAAGGGTTTTGGGTAGTAATATATCCAAGGTTCCCTATAAGGGCTTCACGCCTTTTCTTCTAATGCATTGTGGAAAGGTTTGGCTCCCAAATCTTGAAACCTATGTCATCCCCGAAGAAACATCCCTCGTTGGTTGATGACCCAAGCAAGGTGAGGTTCGAAATTGGATTCTGGTAGATAAACTGCACAGCCTAGCTCCTACAGACTCCTTTTTCTAGTTGTCCAAGATTTCGAAACCAAACTCGCATGGGCAGACTGCTCGGTCTAGCCTCTAATGTAATGTTGTGAGATGCAAGTGATGATCGGTGTCTTGCCTTGGAGAGAGCTTACAGAAAATAAATACAGTAATATAAAGTTCATAAATAAATGCGGATAGTAAAGAAATTAAATATAAGAAATTTAAAGTGCGGAAAGTAAAAGTAGGAATTAAATACTAAAGTGAAGAAAATAAAGCAAGAGAAAGCACAAGTAATAAAGCAGGAAATAAACACACTCGCACACCCTTATGCATGCTTAAAATCAAGTAAAAGAAAAATAGAATGCACAAAAATAAGAGACATTGTTTTTCAAATAAAAGGGAGTTATCATATTTAAAATTGAAAACATATTTCCTAGACTCAATTTTGATTTGAAGATTGATTTAAACTCCAACTAAGCTTGACCCTCTAAATATCCCCAACAGAGTCGCCAACTAATGCACCCCAGATTGTGAAAAGAGAAGAGAAAAATGCAACTTTTTGGTTTTATCTACGTAAATCCGTTCATTTTGGAGAAAAAAAAAAAGTTTCAGGGGCTTTTCTAGGCGCCGGTTTTGAAAAAAAAAATTTGGGTCGAATTTTATTTGAAAAATGAAGTCACCACCTAATATTGGGTTAAATAATATGATAGGTCACTGGGAAGTTTTAAAATCCTTTTTTATTTTGAAATGGTCTAAGTGTTGACTCGAAAATTAAGGTCTTTAACCAGATAATTCTTTGAAAGTTCAGGGGCCAGTTATGCTTGGGGAAAGTGTTAGGACCCCCAAGACACCCGTCCGAAGACCATACATAAGTTTAAATAAATCTTTTAATCAAAATAAGTCCAAGTGATTTTCTTCGATTAGGTTAACATAATAATTTCCTTTTATTTATTTTTTTGTTTATTTTATGCAAAATAATAAGAGTTTTAAACAACAAGTTAAAAAGACAAATAAAAATAAGAATTAAAAAAATGCCCCTTTTAGAACGCCTATCAGTTATAGATGAATCGACAAGTTTGGTGCCTGGGTAAACTTTTTCTTTTTGTTTTCTCTTTTTCAGCTTAGGTTGTTTTTGCAAAACTTACATTCATTCAAAGAGGAGAAACAAAGTAAAAAATTTTAAAGATATGAGAAAATATTTTTTAAGAATATGGAAAACCATGTTTTAAGTTTAGAAACAATGTAGAAAACATTTTGATTTTTTAAAAGGAATTTGCTAAAAAAAAAAAAAGTTTAAATATTTAAGAAAAGCTCTTCAAAACATTTTTACAAAAATATTTGTTTGTGAAAAAAGTTTGAACACAAAAATTTTCAAGAATCCTTCTTAGAAAAAATCTTAGAAAGTTATTTTTAAGTAAAAAAAAAAAAAACATTAAAGAAAAATTTTGCAAAGTTTCCTTTGAAAAGGAAAACAAGTTTTGAAAAACAAATTATAAAACAACAAGTTAAAGTAATTTTTTGAGCAAAAAAAAATAATTTAGAAGAGAACATTTTAAAAAGAAATTTTCTAAAAAACCTTTTTAGAGTGAAACAAAGTTTAAAACCCAAAAAATTTCTTTTTGTAAAACTCCTCTTTTGATTAAAGAAAAATGTAAAGACAATATGCTTACCGAAATGGAATGCATTTATTTTTTACCAGCACAACCTTCATTAGAAAAGGGAAAGTTTTCTGAATAGATCCTCCCTTAACCTGCCATTTAAAGTTTCCACGATAACGAAAAACCTAAAATTGGGGTATATTAGACCTCTCTTATTCATCATTTCAGCTAAGGAGGACTCAACTTATATAGTATGTGTGTGCATGTGTATGTGTGTAAAGAAAAATTTGCAGGAACTTTAAAGCGTGGAAAGGCACAGAACAATAAAGTAAATAACGAAAAGTAAAGCACAGAAAGGCACAAAGTAGTAATTTAAAGTGTAAAAAAGTAAAACGTGAAAAGGAGTAGAGCAGTGTAGTAAATGACAGAAAAATAAAAACGAAGCAAGGAACAGAAAAGTAAAGTAAAGTGTAGGAAAGTAAAAGTACGAAAAGACGCAAACAATAAAGTAAATTGCATGAAAGTAAAAGCGTGAAAAGATGCAAAATAGTAAAGTAAATGTGGGAAAATAAATAGCAGAAAATTAATGCAAGAAAGTAAAGTTTGTTTTTGTGTGTTCGCTTTGGAACGTTTTCTTGAGTTTTTTGTCTGTTTTACTTGAGCAAAACAAAAAAGTGTTTGAGGGGGTTTAGGGAAGACATACCTTGCTTAGAAAGGAACTCTTTCCCTAATGATTTCCTCATCCATCTTCGATTTCTCCTTCATTTTCCTTTGTCTTATTTTTTTTCTTTTCTTTTGTTGTTTGATTTTGACCTCTTTTGAAGAGGGTTTTTGAGAGCTTCTGTGAGAAATTTTTAGGGTGTTTTAACTTATAGACTAAGCAACCCGAGAACGCATTTGTAGTTAGAGAGAATGAGAGAAAGGTAAGTATGTGTATTTTGGGGGTGAACAACCCTCCTATTTATATTATCATGGGTCTGCGCACTGAGGAGTGCGCAGACTCTTTTGATGGGATTTGAAGGCCATTGATTAGGGGCTACGCCCTATTTCGTGAATATTATGCTTTAGACCCCATATTTTGTGTATGGCATATTTGACTTTGATTTTTCACTAAATTAGGTATTTCATTTTTTGGTAATGACCTTGGGATGTAAAAAATTTGCTATTGCAACACCCAAGAAGCATCCAATGCTCCGTCTTATTCCCGGGAATGTGCGCGTAGCAATTTTAGTGTTTTGGGCACTATTTGTTCAATTAAAGACCAATTTTTGAATTTTTTTTCTTGAAATTGAAAGTGAAAAAAATTTAAATTAAACTATCCAAAATATAATTGGAACATTGAATTTTGAAAAATAATTTTTTTTGGCAGTCAATTTGATGAAATCAGCAAAAACACTAGTTTTTAGCGTCAAAACAAAAAGTAAGGCTAATTGATGAAATTTCTTCAAATAAAAGGATGAAAACCGAAATTAAAGATATTAAAAGTGATATCCATAAGAAAATAACTTTCAATTTTATCAATTTGGTCCTGAAATAATTTTTTAAAAAAAATCATTTTTGACCTGAGTCTTTTATTTAGGGCGGAATTAAATCAAATTGCCAATTTTTTTTACTTTTCTCATTTTTAAGCGTTATGCAAACTTTAAACATGGAATTTAATGTTGAAATTCATTTAAAGTTTATTTGAATTTTTATTTTAGCCTCAAAACTTTTAATAAGCAAAAGAGAACGGGACAAAATATAATGTCTACAATGTTGAGGGGAGCACAAAGAGGTTGGAGCTCAGCCAACTATAAACTTTTGAGAAGATGGGCCATCGCCGAGACAAGATCATGAGTTCGGAGCTCGGCCAGGTAATGGAAAGCCACATGAGGAAGCCACCCTAAGGTCAGAGCTCGGCTGGCAAGGTCATGGAAGACCATTTGAGAATGCCACAGCCAGGTCATAGAAGACTATATGAGGATGGAACCCTAAGGTCGAAGCTCGTCCAGGTCATGTAGGCCACATGAGGATGCCACCCTGACGACGTCGTAGCTCGGTCAGGTCTTGTAAGGCCATATGAGGATGTCACCCTGAGGTTGGAGCTCAGTTAGGTCATAATAGGCCACATGAGACTTCTATCCTAAGGTCGGAGCTCGACCCAACATAAGCTTGCGGGGAGAGTGGACAATTGCCAAGATAGGTCCATATGAACTAGGCACCACGAGGTCGGAACTCATTACCATGAAGTTGGAGCTCGACAAGGAGGTCAATGGGTCTGCCTGGTCCCCCTACTCGTTGGTCGGTCTGGAGAGACCACATAGATGGATCCCTCGAGGTCATTCACAGACGGAGTGGATTCCAAATAGGGTCAACCTACCACGTGGTGCTCATTGATTGGAGCTCAATGATCAACACCTTTTTCCCACATCAAAATGGTTAAGGGTAAAGTTGTTATTATAATAAAATTTTCAATAATTATATACATATAGAAAAACTAATTGGTCTTTGGTAAAAAAATATAAAGGATTGACTGGTATTTAATAAATGAAAAAGAAAGTTATTGGTTAATGGCAAAAACATGGTAAATCACAAATGCCCTTTAACAAAATTATCGAAACGTGCACGGGTTATTCTGTGTATATGTGAGAATTCTGAAACTGCATCTTCGTGCAACGGTCAGTACCAATTACTCCATCAATTCGGACAGTAGATAAAAATGGGGGTACTTTCGTCTAGAGAATTTTAAAAATAACAATGGCGTAATGTCATTTATAGCAGGAAAACCCCCAATTAAAAGACCAAAGAAAAAGGGACTGATAGTAGTATGGGATGAATGGCTAAAAGTCATATTGATCACATGCAAGAGAACCCATACCCAAATCCCAAATGGGTTAAAAGATAAAAGGGGGACCCCCATTGGGATCATTTGTTGGCATGCATTTGTCTCTTGAGATGCTGCCATATATATAATTTATAAACATATTCATGGGAAAAGATACACCTTTAAAGAGGCCAAGAAGTGCATGTGAGAGGTTGGGGAAAGGGGGGTTTTCCCTTTTCTTTTTCTCTCTTTCTTTTTGGGGTTTGAGTACAGCCTCAGACAATCACTTTTTTTGTTCATCACTGAAACTTGTAAAGAAGACCACCCATCCATATGAGGGCAGTGATGGAGGTCGCTTTTCTTTCCAGAAACAAAAGACTTTTGAATACACAAGGAGGAGGCGGGCCATTGGCCAAGTTGGCGCACGTGGGAGGAGGGTAGACTTGGGATTGCAAAGTTTGTAATTAGTAACAGCACTATGCAGTTTGGATTGGGGGAAAGAGGGGAGGGATATTCTTTTGTTGTTTGGATGGGAGGGGGAATGAAAACAAAGACATTTTTCAACCCAAGTATCAGTCACACATACAAAATTAACTTACTGAGATATTTAACTAAGTTCGGCAATAATTTCACTATATCAATCGCAATCACATGGGAAGAGGAAAATCTCCATACTGTCAACTCAGCTACTCAATTCTCTCCTTGTTAAGCTCTCTATTTGTATTTATTTGTTGCTTGAGCATATTTATCTCCTTTAATGAAGGCTCACTCATGTCCTCTCCTTGGACATGGCCAAAGGTTTTTGCCTTTCTCACTCAAAAGCTACATCTTGAATTTTGGTTTTAATATAAACTTATGAATTCGAAGTGTATTTGTAATATGAGAGAAGGGAAATATAGGTATCATGAAAAAGTCAAAAAAACACGTTTTACTGTCTACGGGTATGTGATTTACTATTCATATATACGCGGTTTACTGTTAAGGTAAAATTCACTATTCATGCATATTCCACTGTTTATCGTCGGCTGAACCACGTAATATTTATGTGTATGATATTATTCATGTGTATGGTATTATGCACGCATTGAAAATATCAACACAGTACCAACAAGATGAGATAGAGAGAGCAAGAATTGAGGGGAAAATAGAAGAAATATAGAACTTCCAATATGTGAGTATTGGGAGAGAAATAAATGGACAATCTAAATAATGGATTCAGATTATAATTTTATATGTTTTAATTCATCTTATACGGACATATATATTTATATTATTTTTCTATATACATGTTTGTATATAAAGAATATAATAATCTTGTTAGACAATGAAAAGTGAATTTCTAATTCATCCAAAACCCAATAAGAAAAACGAAAAGAGAGAATCCTTATTCACCCTTTCTTCCCCCATCCCCTTCCTTCCACTTCCCTTCTGTGTTAAATGTGGAGATAAGTATCAGGTTGTCGGATTATCGAAAGACAATTAATTAGTGCATGACCAATTATATTTACTTCATGACGTGACTTGATTTTAGAATACCATTACTGGTCGCACGCATCAGAATGATTTTGTGATGTGATCGTTCCTACTTAATAATCTCTCACAATGGGAGAGCTTGGTGGAGTGAAAATAAAGAGAGAAAATGATAGAAGGGGAAAAAAAGATTAACATAAAGATTATTTTGCCACCATCGTGAACTATTGAATTATTATTATTATTTTGGTTAGAACGCATTAATTAGAATATTAATTGAGAAGATTTTAGGTATTTGATTTTTGTTTAATAAGGGAATTGTTAATAAATATAATTTTTGTTCTCCTAATAATTTCTGTTGAAAAATAATACGAAGCCAAGAAGTATATATAGGGTCCGAAAATGCTTGTGACTGAGCTGATAATGAAATGTCCTTTCATTAGGACATAGTGGGCTAATGTCCAGAATGGGCCTCAAACAAGAATAATCCATATATCTCCTATAAGTTTGGCGAATGAGTTATTATTAATTTCGACAGGGAGAGTGCAGCCCATGATAATATAATAATTGAACTGATCCATATATAGAATTATATTTGGTTTGATTCATATAAGATTGGTTCCTTCGAAGATCTTGGAAAATCCGATATTATTTAAGCACATGTACTCAAATTTTAGTGGAGAGATATTTTTTTTTACAGTTACCATCTACACATGAGAATAAGTTAATCTAGAATTTTTCTATTGAAACTACCTATAAAATAACATCTCTCTTTAAAATTTGAAAATATACCCTTAATTGACACCTGATTTCCTATGATCTTTGGAGAAGCCAGTTTTGTATGCATTGAACCAAATCTCTTTATGGATCAGTTCTTGTAACATGGAGAGGTTAAAAGGGACAGCTTAGCTTCTATTTGAGCTGTGATGTCTAGCGAAGAACCAAACTAAATGGTGACCGTAGGGCTAGAGTGGGTTTAGGATGAAAAGATTTGAAATTGGAAACTTTTTTTTTTTTAAATGTGAAAAGCAGTTCAATTATCATTCCATGATGGACCATGGTCTTCTTGTCCAATTAATAGTAATTCATTCACCGAACCTTATAGGATATGGATTATTCCAATTTTAGGCCTATTGCATTCATTAACCCATTATGCTCTAATTTACGTGTTTTTGTGGTGATTTTTAACCTTATTAATTTGTCCTCTTAGCTCAAAAGTTTTCTTGAACTTTGAAGACAAAGTGATAAACCAATTTTTGAAGGTTTGAACAATGGGTCATTTTTGTTGTTTGCCTCTTCTCTTTTCTATTTTTTAAACTTTTTCTTTAGTTTACAGTTCTCTTCCCTAATTTCACCCATGCTTGCTGGAGTTCCTCAAATTTTTAGAGATACATTTTTAGAGTATTCTCTAATCCTTCATTTTATTTCTTTGATTAAGAGGTCAAATTGTCATCCACTTTGTTTTTGTTGGGAAGCGATCCGTAATGAAAATGTCATTTTTTATTGTTAGAACATTCATTGGTTAGTGGTTCTGATTGTCATCCTCTTTTTTTCTTTGCTGTTTTTGTTGTTGTTATTTGTCTTTCAGGGTACCTTTTTCCATTTGGGGGAGTTTTATTATGGAACATCCCCTATTTTTTTTTCCATATGTTTGTCTTCTAGGGTAGAAATATCAAAGAGGACACAATAGAATAGCTAAACGGAGCCAATGTATGCTTCTCTAACGTCACCCAATTGAATTTCCTCAATAAATCACTCGACAATTTGGGATTCCGATCAACATCGTCGTCTCTTGTCTCGACAGTCGCAACTGCAGAGTAAAAGGGTCAAGGAAAATCGATTATGAAGAGACCAAGAGCAGTGGTTGTATAAGTAGCCGGAGGGTGGGGATTGTAGGGTTCGCCGGAGGATTGGGTGGCTGGAAGGTAGAGGTGGGTGGCTCCTTGGAAATGAATAAGCAAGACAATTAGAAAAGTAGGGAAAAAAATCAATAAAAATACAAATTTGCAATTTTACCCTCAATTCTGTCAAATTTAACAACGAACATAGACAGAATGACTAATTAAAACTGTAACAAAAGATACATGGTTCAACGTAAAACGCACAAACTTATTGGGCCACATAGAAATAGGCCAATAGTTAGAGGGTCAAAAATGAAATTTGCCCTAAACTATAATTGCATGATCTTGGTTTTTTCACGGAGGAAGTTCCCAACTACTATAATAATAAAAGTGTTATATGTCGAACTAAGAATCCTACACAATACTCCCGGACTAAGCATATAGAAATACGTCATTATATTTATTGAACCTTAGGTTTTAATGAACAATTAAGTATTGATATTTTTTGTGGAACTAATGATTTTGTTGAGTGTTTCAGAAAAGAGTTCCATATAGTTGATTATGAAAGAAGACCTCATGAAGAAACATAAAGGCTGCAAGATAGACGCAATGGAGATATGAAAAGTTTTGAAAACCTTGAAGAAAATTAGGTGAAAACAACTCTCTAATTTTATACTCTTAATTAAATCTGAATTAGGATCACACATGACACTTTAAATGAGTTAATTATATGTATGTCTTGGTAAGAAGTGATAAGTTCAAGATCTTAAAATGAGATATTGTATGTGTTCCTTATGTGAAATGAAATTGACTTTTGACCTAGGGTCAATTCGGTCAACCAAGAAAAATAATCAGTCAACCGAATCAAATAGTGAGTTTTGAAACAGAAATAAAATGCTACTGATCCAATCAGCCAACCAAATTGAAGTGGTTGGTCAACCATTTGAAACAGTAGCTAAATTGGCAAAGGAATTGAACAACTAGAATCAATAGGTCAACTGTTTGGAGCTAATCGGTCAACTGCTTGAATCAATGGGGGGTTTTTTTTTAAGAGAAACTAGAACATCCTGAACCACTCGGTCAACCGATTGCTAGGGCTCGATCAACCGACTAGCCTAAAAGATCAGGTTGTATTTTGGCTCTAGAGCAGCCAGTTAACCGATTGCTAGGGCTCGGTCAACCGGCAGTGTGGGTTGAGATTTTGGGGAAATTGGTCTCTTAGTTAAAAACTATCCGTTTTTTAAGATTTCATGGGAGAGATTTGGGGATTTGAACCTAATTAAGATATGGTCTACCTATTTTATTATCCCTAATGATTTGGTCCATAAACTTTAAGATTCTCTTAATTTAAATAGATTAATACTTCCTATCTTTATGGTTTTAAATTGAGAATGTTTTTGTGGAATTATTTCAAAGAATTGAAAGATATTTTAAATGTGGAATACACTTGAAATGAAAGGTATTTTTATATAGGGTCTAAGAATGTCTTTTAGAGACATATCTTTGAAAAACTAGTCGTTGGAGAACTTGATATCTGTCTATAAAAATACACTTGCGGGAATCAATTAAATCACATCTAAGAGCAATTAGTTCAGGATTTTCTAAGAGTTATGTTTATACTGAGATTTATGTCAGAAATTCATTATTCGTTCTTGATCTAAAGCGTTGTTGATTTGGCGTCACCAACTTGAGTTCTATTATGATTTCGTCATTATATTTGATGTTTCCTGATGAGATCTTTCCAATCTTCGTTGTTTATTTTCAATTTATATATTTATTGCTTGCTTGGTTTTATGATTGTTTAGAAAATCGTTTTAAACTTGAAAGCTTGAAACAACCATTTTAAATGATTTTATTTGATTATCAAATTACGTGCTCTAAATTGTACTACCCACTTTGTTATTTAAACAGATTTTATCTGTCCCACATTTTATCGATCACGTAGTAATTTTCAGGACATTAATTGAATATATCTGTATTGAAAAGGTAGAATCTCTTTGTGAGAACAAACTCATATTTTTTTGTATTTGTGATTTTGAGCGGATTAGATACATTTGGGATAGTATCTAGTCAGGGTAATTAGGTTTCAATCTTTTTCTTGTGAAAACAATTAGGGTTTGATTTTTGTCCTGCAAAAAGATTAGGTCATTTTTTTTCCCATGAGAAGAATTAGGTTTTGATTCTTCTTGAAATTGAATTGTTATTTTGAGTGATCTGTAAAGGTTCGTACTAAACCTATGAAAAGGATAAGTGAGAGAGTGGTTAGCTTAATCTTTGGCCTAGTAAAAATATAGGGTTCATTCTTAGTCAGGAAAAAGGGTAAATTTGTAAAGGTTGATTCTGTACTTGTAAAAGAACCATTTTAAGGGTTTAGTTCTTTTTTGGTAAATGAATCAGGGTTTTAGTGGGTAGCGAATCTCCGTGGAGCTCGAGAGATTAGATTAGGTAAGAGTAGCTTATCAAACCAGGATATATTTTGGTGTGCTATATTATTTATTTTCTACTATATTGTATTTGAGTGTGCACTTAGTATTAAACACTTGTCCACTGCGTAATTAAAATAATAATTAATTTAGGAAAATTGATTATTTGATATTAAGTGTTTAAAGAATTAATTAATTAAATTTTGTAACTACCCAATTCACCCCCCTCTTAGGTAGCTCTTTTGGCCAACAATTGGTATCAGATCTGGGTTAGCTCGTTTAACTTAAAATCCTAACTAAGAAATATCACATGCCATACCCAATCGACATTCTAGGTGAGGGGCAATCTATGCACTATCCACCTTTGTTTGCAAGTGATAACTATTCATTCTGGAATGACAGAATGATTGTTCAGGCCACCAATTATGATGTGTGTCTAGTTATTGAGGACAATCCACTTGTTCCTAAGGAGAATGAAGTGATTGAAAAGAAATAGCTGACAACTTTGGATAAACAAAAAATTTCTATTAATTCTCAAGGTATTAATATTTTGTTTTATTCTTTAGAAGCTAATAAATATACTAGGGTTTCAAGTTGTAGATTGGCTAAAGAAATGTGGGACACATTGTAAATCACCCACGAAAGGACAAATCAGGTGAAGCAGTCCAAGATCAATGCTTTAGTTCGTTAATTCGAACTATTCGGAATGGGTGAAGCAGAATCAATTCCAGAAATGTACACGAGATTCAATAATATCTGGATCAACCTTAGTCAACTTGGAAAGCCTTATACCATAGAGGATAAAGTACGAAAAATTCTGAGATCATTAACTAAAGTCTGGGAGCCAAAAGTAATTGCAATAGAAAAAGCTAAAGATCTCATAGTCTACATTATTGATGAGCTCATTGGCAACCTAATGACACATGAGACACCTATAGATATGAGGACGAAACAGGAAATAGGAAAAAGAAGCACTTGGCATTAAAAGTTAAAAAAAAATGAGGAAAATGATGACAGTGGTGATATTAGTCTTAACAACGAGCAAGAAAAAGATGTGCTGCTCTTCACGAAAAATTTCAGAAAAATGACTCGACGAATATTCCGGGGAAAGAAATATTTTAACATGAGTAATATGGAATGCTTTAATTGTCACAAGAATGCACACTTTCCAATCCGATTGTTACGAACCAAAGAAAGAAAAAGAGAAGAAGATAAAGGAAAAGAAGAAGGGAAAGAAGAGTAAGAAGAAGTCAATGAAAGCCACATGGGATGATTCTGAGTTAAGTAGCTCAAACAAATTAGGCAGCGACGATTCATCACTTCTTGCTTTGATGGCCACTAGAGATGAGGTAACGAAATGTTCTAGTTCTTATCCTTTAAATTTCGATGATTTATTTGACGTTTATCAAGAAGTAACACATGATTATAAAAACTAGTGTTCCCAAATTAACGCCCTACAAAGTACAATTAACACACTTAACAAGCAAGTGATGAAATTCGAATCTGAAAACATTGAATTGAAATCCAAGATATCGGATTAACATTTGATAGTTCTCAAATTCACAGGTGGTGAGAATAATTTAATAATACTTTTGGGAAGTTCACAAGGTATCTTTGATAAAGTTGATATTGGGTTTCAAAAAACCTTAAACAAAAGAGATTTCATAAATTCTTTTCTAAAATTAGGAATCTTGTTAGATATTTTAAATGTAATGTTGTAGGCCATACTATTAGTAAATATTTTTCTAAAATATCTAAATGCAGACAAGTTTGGGTTCCTAAAGAACTAAAATTGTCCTGACTAACAAGATCGGACCCACGTAGAATGGATACCACTTAGAAACTATTTAAGGTGCTCCTTGCAGGTTGCTCTGAAAGCATCAATAGGTAAGAAAATATAGTTCCTAGATAGTGGTTATTCTCGGCACATGACGGGAGATAAATCTAAATTTACGTCTTTGACACCTAAAGACGGAGGTCATGTGACGTTTGGAAACAACACAAAGGGTAAAATTATCGGTATTGGTAATATCACTAATGGGTCTACCACTATTAAAGATGTTCTCCTCGTAGATGATCTTAAACATAACCTGTTTAGTTTTAGTCAATTATGTGATAAATGTTATAATATTGTTTTTTTTTTTTATCATGATAGATGCATTACCAAGAATGGGCATGATAGTAGCATATTACTTGTTCCATCACGATTTGAGAATGCGTATATATGTTCATTTGACAATTTTTTTTCTCAAAATTTATCATGTTTAAATGCATTATCTGCGAATAGATGGTTATGGCATAGAAGACTTGGGCATGCTAGTATGGAATTACTTTCAAATTTATTTAATAAAAGTCTCGTACGTGGTCTACCTGCATTAACATATGTGAAAGATAAAGTATGTAATGCATGTCAATTAGACAAGCAATCTAGACCATTTTTAAGACGAAGTTGCATACATCCACATCTATATGTCTTGAATTATTGCATCTTGATTTATTTGGTTCAAATGTCATTACTAGTTTAGGAGGTAAAATTTATGCATAATTGTGGATGACTATTCTAGATACACATTGGTGTTTTTCCTAGATAAAAAAAAAAAGTAAAATTGCTTCTAGATTCTCTAAGTTTTGTAAATGTGTTCAAAATGAGAAGCAATGTTGTATCATTAACATCCATAGTAATAGAGGTAGAGAGTTCAAGAATGATGAGATAATTAGTTATTGTGATGAGTATGGGTATGCTCACAACTTTTCTGTACCTAGATCGCAACAACAAAATGGCGTTGTGGAGAGGAAGAATAAAACGCTTCAGGAAATGGCCAAAACAATGCTAAATGAGAATCGTCTTCCTAAGTATTTCTGGACCAAAGCCGTAAGCACCGCTTGCCATGTAGTAAACATGGTTTCTATTTGAAAAGGCTATAATAAAACCCCTTACAAAATTTAGAATGCTAAGACTCCAAATATATCCTATTTTTAAAGTGCTTGGTTGCAAATATTTTATCTTAAATGATATGGATAATTTTGGTAAATTTGATTCTAAATCTGATTATGGTATTTTTCTTGGGTAAGCTTCTAATAGTAAAGCTTATAAAATTTATAATAAACGTACCTTAGTATTGGAAGAGTCTATGTATGTCGTATTTGAGGAAACTGATCCACTTGTGTCAAGAAAGGTTTTGAAGGATGATGATGCAAGTACACAAAATAGTTAAAACCAAGGAAGAGATATGGCAAATGAACCACAGAATGAGGAACCTAAAGGAGATGAGACGACTTTACAACGTGCTATAAAGACAATGTCAGGACATTTAGTAAAAGAAATTATTGGTAATTTCAAGAAAGGTGTAAGTACAAGATCTTTTCTTAGGGATGTAATTAATCTTGTTTTTTCAATATCAAATTAAGCCTAAGAATGAAAATGAGGCATTAATTGATGAATCTTGGATCTTCGCGATGCAAGAAGAATTAGTTCAATTTAAATGCAATAAGGTGTGGTCTCTAGTTCCTAGACCAGACTTTCATCCAGTAATTGTTACCAAAAGGGTTTTTCGTAATAGAAAGGATGAAACAGGTATGGTAATTAGAAGGCAAGATTAGTAGCACATGGCTATAATCAAGAAAAACGAATTGATTATGATGAGACTTATGCTCCTGTAGCTAGATTATAAGTTATTAAAATGTTACTTGTCTTTGCATGTCCACGGGATTTTAAATTATATCAAATTGATGTAAAGAGTGCATTCATGAATGGATTTATATCAGAAGAAGTTTATGTTGAACAACCATTGGGACTTGAGCAATAAACTTCTCAATCATGTGTTTTGTTGATCTTAAGATTTTGATAGATAATTAAATGTTGATATTTTATGTGGAATTAACAAGTTTATTGAGTGTTTTAGTGTAAGAGTTCCATTAAGGATAGTATCGTGAAGAAACAGTTAAGGATGCTAAGGATGCAACGAGACTGACAAAGAGGCGAGCATTAAGAGACTGAAAACTTTGTAGAATTTAGGAGAAAACAACTCAGGTTAATTTTTAGTCTTAATGTATCCCGATTAGGATCACACACGACACAAAAATAAATTTATATCTATGTGTGTTTTTATTAGGATCCTAATTAGTTAACATATTTGCTCCAATGTAAAATTGAATAAGAAATATTTACTTAAGGAAGGTTAGTGCTTAAAATTGATTAATAAGTATCAATTAAGTTAGCCGAGAAACGAAATCGGTTAAAGGAGCAAAAACGTCGAAGATTGAATTTAAAATTAACTATAGAGAAAGAGTTATAACAGGGATTGGTTAAATGACCAATATGGATCAGTTAACCGATGAGGAGAAGCTGGAAAAATGGTGAAGTCTCTGGATCGATCGGTTAACCAATCAAAGAGAGATCGGTTGACCTATGGCCGATACATGAACTCTCTAAATCGATCAGTTGATTGATCATGAAAGATCGGTCGACCTATAGCCCATACATGAACTCTCTGAATCAATCAGTCGATAAATAATGGAGGATTGGTCGACTGACCATTGCTGAGAAATGGTTTGAGGAGCATCCTGAATCGATCGGTCAACCGACCTACCGAATATCAGTCAACTGATTGGGGAGTAATTTGGGCTTGGGCTACAATCTGAATCGATTGGTCGACTTATGGTGTTTGGTCGATCATCCAATAGGTCTGCTTCAAATTTAGAGGATTTCATGGATTTGATCAAAAAGTAGTTGTTACTAGCCGTTTTATGATTTAAATCTAAGAGAAATCCTAGGGATTTGATGTTATTTAAGAAATATGGTTGTTATTTTGATGTTCCTAAAAATATGGTTCATATGTTTTGAATATTTCTCAAATTAGTACATTTAATTCTTTTTATTTTATCTATTTGAGATTAAGGAATATTTGAGGGATTAAATTAAA
Organism: Eucommia ulmoides; assembly: GCA_016647705.1. Lineage (NCBI taxonomy): Eukaryota > Viridiplantae > Streptophyta > Magnoliopsida > Garryales > Eucommiaceae > Eucommia > Eucommia ulmoides. The sequence goes on along the minus strand of CM028339.1, from coordinate 47,934,741 downwards.
TGATTTAAAAGTTATTATTAAGTGAATTGAATCAGGATTGAGTTATATCAATATAAGGGGGTCCATAAGAGTAATTAAGTATGATGATATGTGGAAACTAACCGTTAGAGGGCCTATTTCAAATCCTTATATATAGACCTGCATTTTTTCATTTAAAAAAAATATCCCAATCAATTGTTTTTCAAAAGCAAATAAGTTCTTGAGCTTTCTAAGAGTTTTTATTCTAATATTATACTGAGAGTATTGTGAGATTATATTTGAGAAAATTTCTTGAAGAAGTGTGTGGAAATTGTTGCTGTCACCGATTTAAAGTTTCATTGCGATCCAATTTTCATTCATTCGGTGGTATCCTGGTGAGATTTGTTCCAAGCTTGAGCTTTTTATTGATATTTGAGATTACAATTTATTTCTTCGAATTTATATCTTTGAAATCATTTTTCCGGTCAAGAGATTGATATTTGATCTTTACTTAATGTATAAAAATATTAGGTAACTCTTTTCCCTCGAAAAGAGATAGACGTAATTTTTCCGGATTAAAATTAGATTTTGTGAATTGTAATGGTTCAATCCTTACTGATGAAAATGATACTTGGAGTGAATGTGAGGTTTGATTCTCAGCCTAAGGAATAAAAGAATTAGGTTTGATCCTTAGCCTATGAAAAGATTAGGTTAATCTTGAGATTGAAAAACGATAAGGTTGTTCCTAAACCTGTGAAAAAGGATTGTAAAGGTTAATTCTAAGCCTGTGAAAAGAATCATTGTGTAAAGATTTGGTTCCTATATAGAAAAAGAATCTTGAGTTTAGTAGGTACGACTCCCTGTGGGGCTCAGAAGATTAGATTAGTTAAAAGTAACTTGGTGAACTAATATAAATCTTGATGTACTGCAATTTTACTTTATCTATTTTCATTTTTTTGGGTGTGCACCTAGTTTACATAACAAATATCATCTGCTATAAAGATAATAATTAATTTAGAATAAAATTAATTATTTAAATTTTCAAAGTGTTATAAGTTGATAATTTGATTTAATTTTATAACTACCCAATTCATCCTCCTCTTGGGTAGATCACTAGGCCAATATGTTTAAACTTCAGAAGGCTTTGTATGGGCTCAAACATGCTCCGAGAGTTTGGTATGAGAGACTTAGTCGATATTTGATCGAAAATGGTTTTCGAGGGGATCTTAGCAATATAACTTTATTTATCATTGAAAATGAATTTGATATCCTATTTAGTATATATATGTTGATGATATTATATTTGGTTCTACTAATGAGGATTTTTATCAAGAGTTTGCCAAGATTATGCAAGTTGAGTATGAAATAAGTAAGATGGGAGAGTTAACCTTCTTTCTTGGGTTGCAAATCAAGCAAACCGAAGAAGGGATTTTCATTAATCAAGCCAAGTACACTAAAGAGTTATTGAAAAAGTATGGCTTGGATGGCGCTAAAGAGTACAAAACTCCCATGGCAACAGCTACGAAAATAGATAAAGATGATATAGGCAAAAACGTAAATGAGAAAATGTATCAAGGTATGATTAGTAGTTTGTTGTATCTTACTACTGGTAGACCTGACATAATGTTTAGTCTATGGTTATGTGCTAGATTTCAGTCTTATCATAAAGAATCGCATTTAATTGAGGTTAAGTGAATCTTTCGATATTTGAAAGGGATGAGTAACATTGGATTATGGTATCCTAGGTGGAGTGATTTAATGTTAACTAGCTACTATGACGCTGATTTTTCCAGATGCATAGTTGAGCGTAGAAGCACAAGCGAATTATGTCACTTTTTGGGACATGCTTTGGTATCTTGGTCTAGCAAGAAACAGAACTCAATTGCCTTATCAACTACTAAGGCTGAGTATATAGTAGGTAGTAATTAATGCACTCAAATTCTATATATTAAGCAACAATTATATGATTTTGGAATATGTATGGAGGAAGTCCCTATTTATTGCGATAATAAAAGTATTATATGCTTAAGTAAGAATTCGACACGACACTCACGAACTAAGCACATAGAGATTAAACATCATTTTATTCGTGATCACATTCAGAAAATAGATGTAACTGAGTATGTTGATACCTCTAATCAGCTCTTCGATATCTTGACCAAACCTCTAGTGGAAGATCAATTTATAAAAACTATTTGAGGTTTAGATATGGCTAAGTATAATGATGTATGTCTAGAGTGATATTTTTGGATCTCAACCCCCACTTTTTGAGATGACAAATGGGGAGAAGTTGATTTTTAAATGAGTTAGTTGATGTTTAGAAATTTGTTCGCCTAAGCATTGCATTGATTAAAGGGTGATGTGAGTTGTTGGGCTTAGTGTTGAATATCATTATTAATTAAATTGGTTAAATTGGACTTATATTGAATATCTTTATCACTGTTTGCTTATGTTTTCATAATTACGCATAAATGAGTTTAAATACCCGTCCTCAGATTTAAGGGAAGCCTAGTTACATTCTTTATTAAAGAAATCATCAAAGTTTATTATCATCATAAAATAATAGGGAGATTGTTGAACTCTAAATTTTGATGAACAATTAAGTATTGATATTTTTTTGGAACTAATGATTTTGTTGAGTGTTTCAGAAAAGAATTCCATATAGTTGATTAAGAAGAAGACCTTATGAAGAAACATAAAGTGTACAAGATGGACGCAATGAAAATATGAAGAGTTTTGAAGACTTTGAAGAAAATTAGGTAAAAACAACTCTTTACTTTTATACTCTTAATGCAACCTGAATTAAGATCATACACGATACTTTAAATGAGTTAATTATATGTGAATCATGGTAAGAAATGATAAGTTCAAGATCCTAAAATGAGATATTATATGTGCTCCTTATGTAAAATGAAATTGATAATTGACCTAACTGGAAAACATGTTTTAATGTATAAAATTTTTATTTTTGGGTCAATTTGGTCAACCGGGAAAAGCAATCGGTAAACTGAATCAAACAGTGAGTTTTGAAGCAGAAATGAGATGTTGCTGATCTAGTCGGTCAACTGAATTGAAGAGGTCAGTCAGCCATTTGAAAGAATGGCTAAATTGGCCAAGAAAGTGAACAACCTGAACCAATTGGTCAACTGTTTAGAGGCAATCGGTCAACCGTTTGAGTCAGTGGATTTTTTGAAGAGAAACTGGAACATCCTGAACCAATTAGTCAACCGACTGGTCTAAAAGATCAGGTTGTGTTTCAGCTCTGGAGCAGTCGGTCAACGAATTGCTAGGGCTCGGTCAACTGACAGTGTCGGTTGAGATTTCGAGGGGCTTGGTCACTTTGTAAAAAAACTATCAATTTATTAGGATTCCAAGGGAGAGATTTGGGGGATTTGAACTTAATTAGTATATGGTCTACCTATTTTATTATCCCTAATGATTTGGTCCATAAACTTTAAGATTTAGTTAATTTAAATAGATTAATTCTACCTATCTTTATGGTTTTAAATTGAAAATACTTTTGTGGACTTATTTGAGAGAATTGAAAGATATTTTAAATGTTCAATACACTTGAAATGAGAGGTATTATTATATGGGGTCTAAGAGTGTCTTTTGGAGGCTTATTTTTGAAAAACTAGTCGTTTGAGGGTTTGATATCTGTTTATAAAAATAGACATGCGGCAATCAGTTAAATCACATCAAGAACAATCAGTTCAAGCTTTTCTAAGAGTCATATTTACGCTGAGATTTTTGTGAGAGATTCATTATTCGTTCTTGATCTAAAGCGTTGTTGATTTGGCGTCACCGACTTGAGTTCGATTGCAATTCTATCATTATCTTTGGTGTTTTCCAATAAGATATTTCCAAGATTCGTTGTTTATTTTGAATTCATATATTCATTGCTTACTTGTTTTTAAGATTGGTTAGAAAATCATTTTAAACTTAAAAGCCTAAAAATATATTTTTAACGATTTTATTTTAGAGAAATTTGGTGAAAGATCTCATTCCATAGAATCATCACTCTGTGGGGTCCTGTAACAGTGATTTTTTAACACATGACATTGTCCTTAGAAAGTGATTTTTTGAGTCTTGGGACCTCTCAACAAGATTCCCTTTATTTTATTATCTGATTACGTGCTCTAAATTGTGCTACCCACTTTGTTATTTAATCAGATTTTATTTATTTCATATTATATCTATTACATTGTAATTTTTGGGACATTAATTGAGTATATCTGTATTGAGGTGGTAGAAGCTCCTTGTGGGAAGAAACTCATATTTTTTGAATATATGATTTTGAGCGAATTAGACACGTTTGGGATGGTGTCTAGTCAGGGTAACTAGATTTCGATCTTTTTCCTGTGAAAAAAATAAGGTTTTATCTTTGTCCTGTAAAAAGGTTAGGTTACTATTTTCCCTTGAAAAGAATTAGGTTTTGATTCTCCCTGAAATTAAATTGTTAGTTTGATTGATTTGTAAAAGTTCTTCCTAAACTTGTGAAAAGGATAAGTGAGAGAGTGGTTAGATTAATCTTTGGCCTAGTAAAAAGATAGGGTTCATCATTGGCTTGGAAAAATGGTAAATTTAAAAGTTGATTATGTATCCGTACAATAATCATTGTAAGAGTTTGGTTCCTACCTGGTAGAAGAATTAGGATTTTAGTGAGTCACGAATCTCTATGGAGTTCAAGGGACTAGATTAGGTAAGAGTAGATTATCAAATCAGGATATATCCTAGTGTGCTGCATTATTTATTTTCAATTATATTATTTTTGGATGTACACTTAGTATTAAACACTTATCTGTTGCCCCACTAAGATAATAATTAATTTAGGAAAATTGATTATTTGATATTAAGTGTGAAATTGATTATTTGATATCAAGTGTTTAAAGAATTAATTGATTAAATTTTGTAACTGCTTAATTTACCCCCCTCTTGTGTAGCTCTTTGCACTAATAATTTTATTTGTAATCAAATTTAGAAGGGTGATATTTTTATAGAATATATTGATACTTTCGAAGAACTTGTTGATAATTTTACTAAACCTCTAACAGTAGATCAATTTGTTAAAATTATTCGATGTATAGGAATGGCTTGTTAGCCTAAAGAACTATCGAAAGGGGGGTTGAATTGGGTAGGTACAAAAATTTCACCATTAAATGCTTAGACATGAGTAATCAATTTCTCTAAATCAATTGTTATCTTGTTATGCAGCAGTAATGTGTTTACTTCTAAATGCACAACCAAACACAATATGAATAATAAATCATTGCAGCATATAATAATTTATCCTGGTTCAGTCAAACTAATCTTGCCTACGTCAAGACCCCCGAGCTCCATGGAGACTCGCAATTTACTAACCCCTTGATTCCTTTATCGGGTAGGAACTGAACCCTTATAACTCAAGATTCTTTTACAGGCACAGAATAAATCTTTACAATTTACCTTTTTTACAAGTCAAGAATGAGCCCTATCTTTTTATCAGGCTAAAGATAAACCTAACACTCTCTCACTTTTCCTTTTTACAGGGAATGATGAACCTTTACAAATCATTCAAAAATAATTCAATTGCAGGAAGAATCAAAATTTAATTATTTTCAAGAAAAACGAATAATCTAACCTTTTTAACTGGACAAAAATTAAACCCTAATATTTTTCACAGGAATAAAGTCAAAAATTAGCTACCTTAACTAGACATCATCCCAAACGTGTCTAATCTATTCAAACTAAAAATTGCAAAAAAAAAAAAAATAAGTTTCTCCCCCACAATGAGCTTCAATCATCTCAATATGAATATTCTCAATTAATTTTCTGAATAATTACTATGTGATAGATACAAAATAAGACAATTAAAATCTGATTAATAAATAAAATGGGTAGCAAAAATTTAGCATGTAATCCGATAAACAAGCATAAATCGTTTAAAACGATTTTTGGGCTTTTAGGTTCAAAGTGATTTTTCTAACAATCCTATGCCAAGTATTCAAGATAAATAAAACTTCAAGGCAAATTAATAAAATTTGGATAGATCTCAATGGGAAAACACTGAAGGCAATGACAATGTAGCAAATAGAACTCAAATCGGTGATGCCGAAAAACAAGCGCTTTAGATCACGAACTTATAACGAATCTCTCGTAAAAATCTCAACATAAATCTCACTCTTATAAAAGCTTAAACTGATGTTATTGATGTCTGAAACATAATCCCGCGGGTCTCTTTAAATAAACCTAAAATTAGACCTCTAACAACTAGTTTTCAAATGTTATTTCAATAAATGAGACATATGGACCCCATATATATCATATAGATTTATAATGGCAATATTTGACCAATAATATAACGTTTAAAACTCTCAATTTCGTCCCAAAAATAATTTGATATTAATCAATGAAAGTATAGAAAGAATAATATTTAAATATATGGACGAAATCGTAAGGTCAAATAATATCCCATATATCTCTCTTTAACCCCAAATATTCTCCACAAGAATATCAATATCTAAATTCAAAATTTGCAAGTTTAATGATAGATGTAAATTACCTATCTATTTTCAAATCGAATTTGTTAGTTTTCGAGTACGTTTATAGTTATTTTTATATATTTTAATATGTTTTTATTCTTTTTGTATTAAAATATGTGCGTGGGGTAAAAATGTATGAAATTGGAGCATAAACAATCAATTCGTATCGAGAACAGTCGAAGAATGGTGGAAAAATTAGCAAGGCAGCAAATTTTTGAAGTAAGCCCACCGCCGCGGCGTCTAGACCTCCGTCGCGGCGATGAAGATACAGAGAAGGGAAGCATCTTGCTGATTACCCACCGCCGCAATGCAAAAACATCAGGATGTTCCCTCATTCCAACGCCTTCTCTACCACCTAGGCGAACAGTGAACCGACATACCCTTCGCCGCGACGGTGGCCTCTGCACAGTTTAGATATTTTTTGGCCTATTTAAACCCTTATCTCCTTCTCTCTTCAGACCTCTTTAGCCCCTAAGGCCTTAGGTCATATTTTAGGGTTAGGATAAGGGATTTTTGAGGGAGAGCTCTCAACCCAAGGTGGAGGATGACGAGAGAAGCGATCGTTCGACGGTTCTAGTGGCTATTCTTCGGATATTGGCTCAGTCGCTCGTTTATTCTCTTTATTTTCTTTATTTTGGTAGTTGTTGAGCATGTTTATGCCATTTTACATTGTATATGTGGTTATGGCTATTGGCTAAACATAGGTTGTAAAATGATTATTAATATAATTTATGAAAACATTGTTTAGTTGAGTTTGTGTTTTGTTTGCGATTGTTCTTTGTTATGTTGATTGTGTGAGTAGTATTGTTTGTTTATATTGCTTAGATTTACATATCAAGAATACGGGGTTTGACAAATCCCAGATTCGGACTAGAATAAACAAACGCCACGATCCTATAACCTGGTCGGGGTTCGGATTGTGGACAATCTATGACGTTGGGGCAAGACTCATGTGACCTAGAATCGTTAAGACATTGAGGGGGACTTCAGTGTTGATGCAAAATCACGCATTCCCTTGTTTTACACTTAGGATAGGTGACAGGGGAGTTTTAGAACTAATATTGTCGATAGGGTAAACACAATGCAAGAAATCAATGACGTTGGGGCGAGACTCATGTGACCTAGAGTTGTTAAGACTTTGATGGAGACTTCTTCATTGACACGAAGTCATGTTATATCCCTCGTCTTATACTTAGGAAAGGTGGCGAGAGAGTTTACGAACTGAGGTTTTGTGTGCAATCAATGACATTGGGGCGAGACTCACGCAACCTAGGGTCGTTAAGATGTTGAGCGGGACTTCTTCATTGACACGAAGTTATGTTATATCCCCTGTCTTACACTCGGGAAAAGTGGCAGATGAGTTTTAGATACCGTGATTGTTAGATAAATCGAACGCCGTTAACATAAACTAAAACGAGACTAAACATGTATTCATAAACGAAACTAATCCCTAGATAACCTATTCTCTCAAAACTATTCCATATTAATATTAGTATTAGTATAGTTCAATTAGGCTATATTAGTATTAGTAATTAATTAAATTACATTTTTAGTTACCTAGATAAAGTTAGGTTATGAGAATCGTAGTACTCCATAGTAATAACACCAATCCCTGTGGATATGATACCCGACCGAAAGGTCCATTATACTAAAACTTGATCCGTACGCTTTCGTTGAAAGTGGCAGCGCTTAATTAGCGGCCACCATTTAATAATAGGTATTTCAAAGATATCTTATAACGGCTATTTTTCAAATAATATGTCATTAAATGACCCCAAGACCCCATATATCATATATGTTCAAAATAGATCATTTTTGTCAAAACATATTCTTGGAATATCTTTAAAAATTACGCTCAAATCCCGCAAATAATTTTCTTGGGATAATAAAAAATGGATAGTTTTTTACCAAGAGATCAAATCCGTCAATCTGTTAAGTGAACCAGTCGGTTGACAGAACCCTGCCCTTGATCGACCGCCCAGTTGACGCACCCTGGATTTCCTTCGAAAGTAAAGGGAAAGTGGAGATCAGGAAGAAGAGGAAACCAAAGTTTCTATTCCTCCCTCTCGAAATCCTTAAAAATTTGTTCATTTTAGAAAATACAGTTTTAGGGACTTTTCTAGGCGTTGATTTTGAATGTTGTTTGGACCAGGATTTGTGTTGAAAACAGAGTCGCCACCTTGCATAAAATTAAATGATGTGTTAGGCCACTGGGATTTTAAAATTTTATTTTTACTTTGAAAATGACCGAACTTTTTACTCTTAAAACATTTGGTCTTTACCAGAATGTTCTTTAAAGTTTGGGGGTCGGTTATGCTCGGAGAATGTGTTGGCACCCTAAGACACCCTTCCAAAGATGGTACCTCTATAAGACCCTGATTTTTCAATTTGAGTCGCATTGGAGCACATTCGGAAATAACGGGGTTGATGGTGTAATTCATTGTTTAATAAAAAAAAAATTAGGGGTCAAATTGTAATTTATATAAACATTAAAATAAGATATTGGTTCAATTAACATCTTAACTAAAATAAAGGGGTGGATTGCAATATTAATTATGTGAATTAAAATTTTAGGGGTTAGATTGCAATTTACATAAACCTTAAAATTAAGAATGGGTTAAATTATTGTCCTAACTAAAATGAAGGGGGGTTTGGTGTAAATTATATTTATATTATATGTATATATAGGGAGAGACAGTGGAAACACATAGAGGAGAAAGGGCCACTTGGCCGGTCGTTTGATCACATGTACACATTAATATATATATATATATATATATATATATATATATATATATATATATATATATATATATATATATATATATATATATACATACAAATATAGATAAGCGAAGAAGAGTCCAGAACCGAAGAGAGGAAAAGAAAGAAGAGAGAGGGGTCCAACGGTATGGGATGTTCTGTCGCCGATCAGGTAGGGTCGCCGGTGGTGGGTTTGCATGTTCCGTCTGTGTGTGTGGGCTTACTGTATGTATGTCTCATCGCCGGTAAGTAAATATGTGTGTGTTCTCTGTTTTCTATTAATCCATCGTGGGTGTGTCGTTCAGCTATTCTGTTTGTGACAGCGTATATGTGTATATGTTTGTCGTTGCTGTGCCAGAGTGTGTGTGGTTGTTGTTTTGTTCAATTGTTGGTCCGACGGAGGTATTGTTGTAGGTGTATGTGTGTCTGATGCTATATGGGTGTGTGTTATGCCGTCATTCAAATGGGTCCGACGGTGGTTTGGTTGGGTGGCATCACTGGTTGGCTAAAAGGAGGCAGAAATAGAAAACAAAGAGAGAGATAGTAGTGGGTGTGTGTGGTTGGTGTTGGTTGTGTGGGTGTCGCCAGAAGTTCGCCGGCAGTAAGTTAGTGAGGAGAGAGAGTATGGTTGGCTGGAATTAGCAAAACAGAGCAGAGAGAAAGGAAGATGGTCACCGCCGCAGCAGTGAGGTGTTCGTCGTGGCGATGGGAGTTCAGAGAAGCAGGATTAAGGATTGTCGTGCGTTCGCCGCGGCGGAAGGGTTTCCACTACTGTGGTGAAGGATCAGGGAGCTTATTCGCCTAGGTGATGACTCATTCGCCTAGGTAGTGGGGGGAGCAGTATGCAGAAAAGAGGAAAAGGAGAGTGGCTTCGCCGAGACGGTGAGTGCAGGAGCAGAAGTGATAAAACTGTTAAGGGAATCGACAACCGTTTCGGAGCGGGTAACGTTTCTCATTAGCTTTTATGATTATTAAATTAGTTTTCTAGCCTAAAATGTCAAAATAAAGATAATAACTAAAGAGACTGTTTATATGAATTAAGTTTAAATAGTAAACTTTAATGGCCCTATACTAGTATAATAATATTTGTACATAACAAATGTAGGGAATGGAAAATTAATGGGCGTAGGGCTTGCATTGCATGATTAGGTTATTTTATCTCAAATAATAGTATAGGCCCTGTCATAAATAGGTTCGCAATTACCAGATGATCGGTAGTGTAGAGTCGGTAAAGCGTTTGGGAGCGGATCATCAGGTGAGTGTACTGTCTTCTTGCAAAAATCTATTTTCATATATATATATGATGAAATATGTGTTACTTAAAACGGGACGATTTTATAAATGATATGGATCAAGCAGGTTTTGGGTGAGTTGGTAAAATAGATTTTTGTTGAATTATGTTGGTTTTAAAATAACGTTGAAAAATGATTAATTGGATTTGGGTGATTTTAAAGGAGAGTGGAACAATGCCTGGTTTCTAAAAACAAAAGTGGAAAAATGGTTTTTACTGAAATTAGTTGTATTTTTAAAATAGAGTGAAAAACAGGATTTTGGATATTCTCCCCGTAAGGGGTGTGGATTTTTGGACAATACTGTTGTGGATATTTCTTCCTGTAAGGGATGTGGATTTTTTATGATATTGTTGATTTGGACGATGCCATAGTTTTCTTCCCAAAAGGGATGTGGATTCTCCTCGTAAGGGAGTGGATTATATTCTCCCCCTAAGGGGTGCGGATTTATTCCCGTATAGGATGTGGATATTCTCCTCATAAGAGGTGTAGATTATATTTCTCCCCGAAAAGGGTGTGGATTATACTACACAGTTTGTTCAACTAGGAAGGCATATCCTAATGAATGGTACAATATTGTTGCAACTCCCGATCGTGAGGTTAAAACGATCACTATGGCTAGCCAGAGAGTGGTGTGGTATTTGAGATGTGGTGTTTTATCGTATTTGGAGTTTTATCATATATGGTGATTGGAATAAGAAAAATTTATATATTATTTTATACTGGATAGATTTGGATGGTTTTCATATATTTTGATTTATTTCCACTATTTAGTTGGGATATGATATATATACATATAAATATAGATGTTTATTTTGAGATGGCAGGAAAAAGAGTTTTCATTATCTGATGAGCTACTTATATTATGAGATTTTTATTTGATATATGATGTTTATATATTTTATGCTTGATCCATCTAAAATGTTTTTATTAAGAAGGAAGTACACTCGCAGGTGAAGCCGATAGGAGTCGATCCCCTGGCGCTAGATAGAGTCCTATGTTGGAGTCAGGTGTAGGTTTTGAGATGAGCTATCTGGGATGAACCTGTGAGAGGTTCATTATTGTTATATTTTTTTGTTCTTATATTTGGGGACGGGTGTGTCCCCATAGTATAAATTTTGTATATGCATATTTAGATTGTGTATATATAGTGTCGTTCTATGAGTTGGTTTGGCGTTCAGGTGATGTCATGTCGACGTCACGCCAGCTCCACAGTGAAGGGTGTCCGGGGTAGGGTGTGACAACCTCAGTCTAAATAAATGTTCACATTTAAATACCATATAAGACATGTTTGATAGTATGGGCATTTAATGCTCAATAAATGCCTCGCTTAGAAGGCGAATTAGATCGGTTAGCTTGATAACTGTTCGTTACGCCTCAAGTAACTTAGTTTATCCCTTAGATATTTTGGTAGGGAAATATATTAGAAAGATCTTGGGCATTTAATTCTCATTAAATGAGTCATTAATGCTTGGTAGGACCCTCAATTTTGATGGGCTTTGATTGCAAGTCATGATGACGTCAGTTTGGTTGATTTCGAACCGAGTCCTAATCCATAGTTACTTTGGGTAACATGGATTTGTCATGGCAATATCTTGGTCTAATCAAGGATTTCGGCTTGATTTTTTTAGATGATTTGATGCCATAGATAAAAAATTAGAGAATTATTTTTGGTGTCAAGAATACAAAACCGGTGGTAGTAACAGTTTCAAGGTCACAATGGGTAACAAAGGTAATTGACAAAATTTCCTTAAGCTAAAGTGTGGTAACTAATTTCATTCATATTAAAAGTGATTTCATGAAACATCAACCATTAATAATTCCATTTTGGCCCACTTTAACTTTATGAACTTTCGAAGTTGATTCGAAACTTTTATTTATACCGAATTTAGTCAAATTGACAATTTTTGTTTTCTTGTGTTTTTTGGCTTTTTGTAGTAATCAATGTAACCTAAGGTGAAAATTTGCACTTTAGACTTTATGCTTTTGCAAACTTAAAATGGGCAAGTTAAAATGGGTTGTCTACAACTGCCCCTCTTTGTCATGCGAGTTTATTCATAATGACAAAGATAGGAGACACACAACATTTTGGGCCTCCACTAAAATGAATTCTCTCACCATATCGATCCTGCGAATAACAACATCGTCTAGAGGATTGCTTTAGTGGATGGTCTTACCACACTGATCTCATAAAGATAAGATCGTGTAAACGGCTATTTTGATGGGAGGGGCTCAATACAACAATATCATAAAGACAAGATCGTGTTAGGGGACAGTTTGATGGGGTGGTCTTGCTACACCAATCTCATAAAGACAATATTATGTAGATGGATGCTTTGATGGGGGGTCTCGCTACACCGATCTCCTAAAGACAAGATCATGTAGACGGACGCTTAGATAGGGGGTTTCGCTACAACGATCTCATAAAGACAAGATCGTGTAGACAGACGCTTTGATGGGGGGGTCTCTCTACTACGATCTCATAAAGACAAGATAGTGTAAATTGACATTTTGATTTGGGGGGGGGGGGGGGGTCTTACTACAACGATCTCAAAAAGACAAGATCATGTATATGGACGCTTTGATGGGGGGTCTCGCTACACCGAACTCATAAAGACAAGATTGTATAGAATGATGCTTTGATGGGGGGGTCTCGCTACACTGATTTCATAAAGACAAGATCATGTAGACTAACGCTTAGAACGGGTGTCTTTCTACAACGATATCGTAAAGACAAGATCATATAGACGGAAGCTTTGATTGGGGGGTCTCACTACAATGATCTCATAAAGACAAGATCATATAGATGGATGCTTTGATGGAAGGGTCTCACTACATCAATCTCATAATGACAAGATCGTATAGACGGATGCTTTGATGGGTAGGTCTCGCTGCAATGATCTCATAAAGACAAGATTGTGTAGATGGACACTTTGATATGGGGTGTCGCTGCACCGATCTCATAAATACAAGATCATGTATATGGATGCTTTGATGGAGGGGTCTTGCTACACCGATCTCATAAAGACAAGACTGTGTAGACGGATGCTTTGATGGGGGGTATTGCTACACCGATCCCTGATAGGTGTGAAAAACCTATCTATTTCTAAACCGAATTTATTAGTTTTCAAGCATTTTAGTTATATTCAATTATGTTTTAGTGTGTTTTAGTGTAGAACAGGAAAAGGACGTCAAAAGGTGAGAAACAAGTGAAAACAGTGGAGAAACGGTTAACAAAATGTGCAAAACAGGGTTTCGGTGAATGAAGATCACCGCCTAGGCAGAAGTTCCATCGCCTAGGAAGAAAAGAGGCAGAATGTTAGAGTGCTAAAGGGTTGAACCACCACCTAGGCGAGAAAACCACCGCCTAGGCGAGAAAAGATCAGAGTGATATGCCAACAGCTACTGCCTAGGCGAAGATCCGACAAAAACTTAACCGACTTAAGTCTACCGCCTAAGCGGTGAACCACCGCTTAAACAGTGACACTCTGCACAGAAATATCTATTTTTAGATATTTTGAAGATATTTTCCAAATCCCTCATTTTAACCCCTTTCTCCACTAAACCTCAAAGAACCTTACCTTAGACGTGGGAGAGGGCTTGGTTGTTCTTCAGAGCTCTCTTCCACCTTAGTTAGATAATATTAGTTTAGGAGGTGTTCTTGGTCAATCCTTGAAGATAAAGAAGAGGAAGTTCATCAACGGAGAAGAGGAAGCTCGAGAGGAGTGTTCTTTAGCGAAAGTGGACTACTCCACTTTGAGATTTGGATTTTCTTCCCTTGTTTCCATCTTTGTATTAAATGTTTATTATTGATAATGATGATATCCTCTTGATTTAATGTTGTATTGTCTAAGAACATGTTAGTGTAATTTAGAGATTAGTTAGGGAAAGGTGTAGTTGTGTAAATACTCGTTTGGTTTAATATACGTTTCTTTAACGGTTGTTGCTTTTAAGTCCGATTGTGTTTATCATTGATGACGATCTTAATATGCTTGTAATGGTATTAGGATTGGATTTGAGAATCTAGAGTTTGACATTCGGGAGAGGTAACTCTGGATTCGGACAAGGGTAAACACATCGTTACGACCTAATGACCCGGGAAGGCATTAGTTAGTGTGAAATCGATGATGTTGGGTCAAGACTCATGCGTCCTAGAGTCGTTAAGACATTGAGGGGGACCTCTTCATCGACACAAAGTCACATATTCCCTCGTCTTACACTCGGAAGAGGTGGCGGAGGAGTTTACGAATCGAGATTATCGGATACCTAAACTCCATTTTTGTTAACCGAACGAAATCAAACGTGTATTAATTGAACAAAATAAATCCCTAATTAATCAACATAATTAGGATTAACCCACTAATTGTAGTTTAGATTAGTTTAATTTCAATTCACGTCTTCCGTCATCAGGATAACATGAGACTACATCAATTGCGGTATTCAATTCAATTATTCACACTTTTCTCTGTGGGAATGATATCCGATCTTCAAAGATCTACTATATTAAAACTTTAGACCTCGTATACTTGCGAGCGTAAGTAGGCGTGCACATTTCGCGCCCCTACCAAGTTTTTGGCGCCGTTGCCGGGGAATTGTGTGAATTTTATTTAAGTATTGCAAAAGAAACGCGGTAACAGCTCAGAACTTAAGTTTTCAATAGGAAAAGCAAATGTATCGTATCCTAGTTCCGTTAACACACCAAGTTTTTGGCGCTGTTGACGTGGGATTAGTGTGAATTCTAAGTTGATATTGTGACTAAGTGGTCGAGTGTTAATCTTGACATTTATTTATGTTTTGTTTTTAATTTAAATTTTTTGTTTCATTGTGTTAATGAGATCAAGAGGTGCGAGAAACGATGAAGAAGATTGGAATTGTTAATTCTCAATCCCGAGATTGAACTTATTTCAAATGATAAGGACTGAGAGGAGAAGCCGACTTCAAGCCGTGATCTTGATCCAACTGAGCATTTAAGCCCAAATTCCTTGTCTATGGGGAATTTTGGTGAAAAATACTTAGTGACACGATAGTCCAGCTGGGGACAGTAACTCAAGCGCTATTTTTTTGAAATGAAACTTAGGGTATCAAATTACCTGATTTTTGTTACTATTTATTTGATTATTTATTCTTTTTGGAAGCCGACATAGCTTCGGAACATGTTCAGAAGTGAATTTAGGAAAGTGGACGTTTGAGGAGGTATTTTAAGTTTAAACACGTTGAACAAGCGAAGTGAAAATGTACGGGGTGGAGTCGTATTTTGAAAATTTGAAAAAAACATGAAAGTGAGAGCTCCCACCGCTTAGGCGGTAAAAATACAGAGTGGGTGAAAACAGCCCACCGCTTAGGTGGTAAAAATATAGCATGCAACAAATTTTGAAAATACGCTCCACCGCCTTGGTAGATTAGCAGCAGAACAAAATGTTTTCACACTAGTGTAACTTCGCTTAGGCGAAAAAAACCACCGCCTAGGTGGAATTTCGTCAGAAAGTTTGATTTTAAAGAAAAGGGTTCCACCGCCTAAGCGATGGACCTTCTGTAGTTAAACAACCCCTGCTCATTCAAAAATTGAAATCGCAAGGCTTCTTCCCCAAAATCCTCCACCTTCTATCTAAAACCTCACTTTCAAACCGTTCCAATACTCAAAAATCATTCTTCCATATTACAAAATTTGTGTTTTCCACCCCAAATCATCCACCACAAATCAATTTTCAACCCTATTTTCGCGATTTTCTTTATCACTTTGGGATTTTGGTTTGATTTTTTTTTGTGATAACTTAGTTTCTATGGATTATTAAATTGTGTGAAACAAAATTGCATGCTACATTTTTCATATTTTGTTGAAATGTTGTGATTAGTGTGTGCGCCAGATCAAATCCACAGGTTCATGTGCGACCGCTTCGGCATTGCCATCGCACTTTTTGCAACCGCCACAATTTCCATTTCGACGTGATAGTGGTGGAGATGAATTTCCTGTCAAGTGAACAGTAGGGAATAAGTCTTATTCCCTAGGTATGTGTTCAACCAATTTTGTTTGCATGAATGCTATATGTTTATTGGGTTTGCCACTTTTGGAACACTGCCATGTTCAAGCTTGGATGGTATGGAATGGATGATAGTTTAATGGATGTTCATCCATTTTGATTTTTTGTAGAAAATGATGAACCATTATTTTGAGTATGTATTTTATTATTTTGAATGTTTTAGTTTTTAAATTTTTAGTTTAGTTAGTTTAATTTTTGTTTTTGCATGTGTAGTGTTAGATTAATTTATGTATTTTAGCATTAGATTTAGTTTAGTATTGTGTATGTATAAAGTCGTATTAGCATGTTTAGATGTTGAGTTCATTTGGGCCAATACCCGATGATGAGAATTATCCCCTAATTGCATATTGAGGTAAGGGGTAATACCTTCCTTGTGTGTTTTGTGTGCTTAACATGTCGATTGGGTAAAAATTATCTCGATCCAAAAAATTGCACGACATTTAAATTCAATGTATAATAATCTAAACGATTAGACGTTGATTATTCGATATTAAGCTCATGATAGAGAATAAGGAAACTAGAACTTGAATTGGGGAAAACTTGAGGCGGAATCCTAGGTAAGGTAATTCCGGAGACGTGATTTAGGCCGTTAATTTTTCGCTTGAACCGTTGTAGCTAACCTAAAAATGTTAATTCCTTATTTCCCCTATCGAAGCCGATAACGTAATCAATTCTGAAAACGTTCAAATATTCCTTTCAATTAAATTTCTCCTAACCCAATGTCGCTAAGCCTAATTTTCAAAATTGAGTGAAATCAAGTGAGCAGTAGGGTTTCTGATAAATTTTTATTGATTCGGTATTACTATATTAACTTATCACTTTCGTATTTCTTTTTTCACGCTCCTAAAAATAAGTTTGGGGGTGTGTTTCTATCATTTTTTTTTTACATATTCCTAAAATTTTATAAATTTGAATAAGTTTGGGGGTGTGTTTCTCTAACTTCTTTTTGCACTCTCCTAAAACTTTAACAATTCGAATTAATTTAGGAATATGTTGTTAAAAAAAAAAAGTGAATATAGTTTTCATTGTCTTCTCTTTCGACAAGTGAATACAAGGATTTTCATTTCTTATTCAGAGTTGTACTTTAAATGTGTGGGGATTATGAGAGAGGATAGAGACAAGCAATTTTACCTTGGGTGTCGATCAATTAAACCGATTTGCTATTTTTATTTCAATGATACCCGTGGTCGTTCTCCAAAGCCAAACCAAGGCCTATTGATTTCTGTGAATATCCGAGCCTACATTAGTGGATAGTAGACTCCAATCAAGCGTATGGTTTTCCTGAATCCTTCAATGGTTTAAATTATGAGCTTAACAATTGAATAATCGAATCCGGTATTTGACTAGTTATACATTTGAGTTATCACACACACTTTTCAAATGGATCTAGAATGGTTTTTATTGAAATTGATCATTGAAATTCTAGAACACCACTTGGTGTGGGTTATTTCCCGAACTTGATCCAATTTAGGGATGTTGAGGGAGGAACAAATTGGTCATTTCAATTGAACTTTATATTTACATGCATATACTTCTTTCGTGTTAGTTTAATTTTTCATTTTTTTGTTGGTTAGTTCGTTAGTTAGTTTAGTTTAGCGTTAGTGTTTTGCTCGAGGACTAGCAAAATTCTAAGTTTGGGGGTATTGATAGGTGTGAAAAACCTATCTATTTCTAAACCAAATTTGTTAGTTTTCAAACGTTTTAGTTATATTTAATTATGTTTTAGTGTGTTTTAGTGTAGAACAGGGAAAGGACGTCAAAGGAAGAGAAATAAGTGAAAACGGTGGAGAAACGGTGAACAAAATGTGCAAAACAGGGTTTCAGTGAATGAAGATCACCGCCTAGGTGGAAGTTCCACCTCCTAGGCGGAAAAGAGGCAGAATGTTGGAGTGCTAAAGGGCTGAACCACTACTAAGACGATAAAACCACTGCCTAGGTGAGAAAAGATCAGAATGATATGCCAGCAGCTACCGCCTAGGCGAAGAAACCACCGCCTAGGCAAAGATCCGACAGAAACTTAACCGACTTAAGTACACCACCTAAGCGGTGACACTCTGCACAGAAATATCTATTTTTAGATATTTTGAAGATATTTTCTAAATCCCTCCTTTTAACCCCTTTCTCCACCAAACCTCAAAGAACCTTACCTTAAACGTGGGAGAGGGCTTGGTTGTTCTTGAGAGCTCTCTTCCACCTTAGTTAGATTATATTAGTTTAGGAGGTGTTCTTGGACAATCCTTGAAGAGATAGAAGAGGAAGTTCATCAACGGAGAAGAGGAAGTTCATCAACGAAGAAAAGGAAGCTCGGGAAGAGTGTTCTTTGGCGAAAGTGGACTACACTTTGAGATTTGGCTTTTCTTCCCTTGTTTCCATCTTTGAATTAAATGTTTATTATTGATAATGATGATCTCCTCTTGATTTAATGTTGTATTGGCTAAGAACATGTTAGTGTAATTTAGAGATTAGTTAGGGAAATGTGTAGTTGTGTAAATACTTATTTGGTTTAATATACGTTTCTTTAACGGTTGTTGCTTTTAAGTCCGATTGTGTTTATCATTTGATGACAATCTTAATATGCTTGTAATAGTATTTGGATTGGATTTGAGAATCTAGGGTTTGACACTCAGGATAGGTAACTCTGGATTTGGACTAGGGTAAACATATCATTACGATCTAATGACCCGGGAGGGCATTAGTTAGTATGCAATTGATGACGTTGGGTCAAGACTCACGTGGCCTAGAGTTATTAAGACATTGAGGGGGACCTCTTCGTCGACACGAAGTCACGTATTCCCTCATCTTACACTCAGAAGAAGTGGTAAAGGAGTTTATGAATCGAGATTGTCGGATACCTAAACTCCGTTATTGTTAACCGAACGAAATCAAACATGTATTAAGTGAACGAAATCAATCCCTAATTAATCAACCTAATTAGGATTAACCCACTAATTGTAGTTTAGCTTAGTTTAATTTCAATTCACGTCTTCCGTCGTCAGGATAACATGAGACTACGTCAATTGCTGTATTCAATTCAATTATTCACACTTTTCTCTATGGGAACGATATCCGATCTTTAAAGATCCACTATATTAAAACTTTAGACCTCGTATACTTTCGAGCGTAAATAGGCGTGCACATTTCGCGCCCCTACCAATCCCATAAAGACAAGATCATGTAGAGGACGTTTTGGTGTGGTTTTTAAGAGACTCTCTGTATCGACCTCATGAAGAACAACTTTGAGTAGAAGATTAATTTAGTCGATGGTTTTCTGGTGGGTGCTAATTAAGCATTTCCACTTTCACGGAAGGCGTACGGATCAAATTTTAGTATAGTAGACCTTTCGGTCAGGTATCGTATCCACAGGGATTGGTTGAGATTACTATCGAGTACCGCGATTGTCATAACCGGACTTTATCTAGGTGACAAAAATGAAATATAATTAATTAATACTAATACTAATATAGCCTAATCTAACTATACTAATATTAATATGGGATAGTTTTGAGAGAATAGGTTGTCTAGGGATTAGTTTCGTTTACGAATACGTGTTTAGTCTCGTTTTACTTTATGTTAACGCCGTTCGACTTATCAAACAATATCGGTATCTAAAACTCCTCCACCACCTCTCCCGAGTATAAGACGGGGGATATAACGCAACTTCATGTTAACGAAGAAGTCCCCCTTAATGCCTTAACGACCCTAAGTTGCGTGAGTCTCGCCCCAACGTCATTGATTGCACACAAAACCTCAGTTCATAAACTCCCTCGCCACCTCTCCTGAGTGTAATACGAGGGATATAACGTGATTTCGTGTCAACAAAGAAGTCCCCCTCAACATCTTAAAGACTCTAGGCCATGTGAGTCTTGCCCCAACGTCATTGATTTCATGCGTTGTGTTTACCCTATTGACAATCTCAGTTCTAAAACTCCCTTGTCACCTCTCCTGAGTGAAAGATGAGGGAATACATGACTTCGCGTCAACGCCGAAGTCCCTCTCAATATCTTAACAACTCTAGATCACGTGAGTTTTTCCCCAACGTCATCTATTATCCACAATCTAAACCCCGACCGGGTTATAAGATTATGGCGTTTGTTTATTCTAGTCCGAATTCGGGATTTGTCAAACCCCGTATTCTTATTACATCATTCTCATAAAATCATAAATAAACAATACGGCACACACAATCACAATAACGAAGAACATCCGCAAACAAAACACAAACTCAATTTAAACAATGTATTCATAAATTATATTAATAATCCCTATACAACCTATGTTTAGAAAATGGCCATAACCATGTATACAATGTATAATAGCGTAAACATGCTCAACAACTACCAAAATAAAGAAAACAAAGAGAACAAACAAGCGACTTAGCCAATATCCGAAGAATAATCGCTAGAACCGTCGAACAATCGCTTTCCTCTTCATCCTCCACCTCGGGTTGAGAGATCTCCCTCAAAAATCCCTAAACCTAACCCTAAAATATGGCCTAAGGCCTTAGGGGCCGAAGAGGTCGGAAAAGATGAGGAGAGAAGGGTATTTATAGGCTCAAAAATATCTAACAAATATCTAAACTGTGCAGAGGCCACCACCGCGGCGGTGGGATTAACGACCGTGGCGGTGAAGTATGTCGGTTAAGGTTCGCCTAGGCGATGGAGTCAGCGGTGGCTGTGGAAAACTTTATGTTGGATTTTTGCCTAGGCGGTGGATTTTTTTGCCTAGGCGGTGGAATTTTTGCCTAGGTCAAGGTTTAAGCAAATGGTGTCTTCTCAGCATCTTCATTGCCGCGGCGGTGGGCTTGTTTATAGAATCTTGCCGCCTTGCTCATTTTTCTACCGTTCTCCGACCGTTCTCGATACGATTTGCTCGTTTATTCTCTGATTTCATACCTTTTCACCCCACGCACCTGTTTTAATATAGAAAGAATAAAAACATATAAAATAACTATAAATGTACTCAAAAACTAAAAAATTTGGTTTGAAAATATATAGGTAATTTACACCTATTATTTTCCATGGAATATTAATATCATAAATCGGACTACCTTTCTACAAACATCGAATAATGTGCCCCTGCCTATGCTTGGGGGCCAAATGAGGGGGATGAAGTATAAAATGTGCCCCAGCCCTTGGCTGGGGTGAGTGAAGGACCAAAAATAGTATACAAAGTGCCTCTTCTTTATGGATGCTACTCAGTGGAAGTTATGGAGGTTACTCATTGGGAGTTATGGAGGTTACCTATTGTAAAACAAGGCCTAGCCTGTGGCCTGGGGTTTTTACAGTTGGATATCCCAACCTTAATAGGTTTTCTACATACCTTGACACGTTGCCAAGGATTAGGTTCAACGTAGTTCTTGCCTAGGCATCGCTTGTTTGTTCTAATAACCAGGAAATTGATGATGGAATTCTCAGAAAAGTCAGAGGACTTTTCTAGAGATGCACTTTGATACAAGGCTAAGAGAATGGCATGAAAAAATTACTTATTTGATTTGACTGGACCCGCTTAGGTTTCCTACTTATCTTGGCAAGTTGCCAAGAATTAGGTCGTAACGTAGTTGTAAACAACGAGACTATTTTAGGAGTCATACCTAGTGTAAGTAAACATTTTTATGTTTACTGGAAACAATATGCTCTAATCCAATGGATAGAATCTCTTACCTGTGTATTAGCTTGGTAAGATCCAATGTTGTCTTAATTGGTTGTCTCTTTAAATCTTTGAATGACGCTATTCTATTTGGGTTATTAGAGGCTTGGCACTTGAAGTACTTTGAATGATTCTATGACCTACTTAATTTTGGAAGATTATGTTAGATCTTAGTGAGGTCGACTTTCTAATGATACTCTACTACACCCCGATGCTTATAAAAAATGAGTAAATTCTATTATCAAGACGAAATTCATACGAGATCGACTCCTTGTCTACTTATTATAGTAAGGTAACTTGACCATATTACATGTCTCTGGATTGCCTGCTAGCCTACCAAAGCTTCTGAATAAAGTGTATGTGTGCAAGTGTTATGTTGATTATAGCCTATTGATGCAACATGATATGCAAGATGTCATAGGTTCTTGTTTGAAGTATGGTGCCTAATTTTCCTCATATGTATGAAGGTATTTCATGCCTAAGTGCATAGTGCTTGTGTAGCATTAAAACCCAAATCTTTTACCTCGAATGTTTTCCTAGGTAATGCATCGTCTATCTAGAGATTCCAATTTTCCTAGAATGTTTCCAAAAATGTTTGCACCAGGTACCTTTTCTATTAGCCATCTCTCCTGGTTATTTCCATATTATTGCAGATACAAAAATCTGACCGATGCTTCTGAGAAGCTTCCTGCTCCTTTGCTCCTGCTTGCGTTGCAACTAAAATTCTGATCGAGAATTCTCTTTGAACAATTCGTGGGTTTTGGTTGCAAAAATGGAAAGGTTTGGATAGGAATAGTGGAAAGTTATATCATATCTTGGTTGAACTCAAGATATCCTAGAATGGGAACATCTGGCTGAGAATAGAGATCACCGTATATTTGACTTGGGCTTTGAATGAATTTTGGATAAGTTTTGGGAGAGGGTTTGAATGAATTGATTATCAACAAGGTTTATTTTCTTTCTTTCCCTTACTTTCCCAAGTTCATTTCTAATGTTTTAGGCATTAATCTCTACGTGCCATGTATATTTTCCCTTTTATGTTTGTGCAAGATTATTTTGGCTAGAGTATACTCAGGTAATCATATTCAAACATTCAATCATCTTAGTGATTGTCGGAATTTTTGTATCGGAATAATCTAAATTATGATAAAGATAAGTTCAATAGTAATTTAGACCAAATTTTTGTAGTTATTAGTTAACAAGGTTGTCTAGTTCAATTCCATCAAATTCTGTTATTAATATTTTCTAAGATTTTTATCGAGATTACCTAGGCCCTGTATGCTACCCGAGGTTTCTTCAACAGGTCTACTTTACGTTTTCAATCTTGAACTGAGGAAAATAGAATAGGCCTTCCAAAGATGACTCAAAGAAGAGAGAAAAGAAGTGACAGAGAAAACAAGTGTTAGTTAATGACAACTAACAAATGTTATTTTATCCTGGTAGTGTTGAGAGAATTTTCTTTTATTTTCTTCACTCAGCAAGTAGGGAAACATACTTTCTATATAATCTATGTAGTGAGCTTTAGGTAGTGATCCCGCTATAGTTGGCCTAAGTCACTCGGTGTTGAGACACCCCTACAACTTAATACTCGGATTGTATAGATAGCGTATGACCACTTAGTGTTTAGAAACTTTCTGAAACCGGTCTTTATTTTATTGTTTCTTTTTCTCTTAACACATACTTTCAGGATTTTTACATTTTTAGAGAATTATGGTAATTTGAGTCAGTCTCAAGGTCTTCGTTGATTTCACCCTTATCCCGGTTACCTCACCATTAATAGATATTATCTTGATGAAGGCTTATTGTCTTCTTCCAATCTTGATTGTCTTTAATTTTACAACATTCCTCTTACTTTATTTTAAGTAGGTTTCCATACACTTCTGAATTGGTTATGTTCAGGTAAAATCTTGTTTAGTCGATCCTTCTTTGTTGAACGACATAATCTTTCAAGAAATTTTCTATAACAGGGTTAGGCTCTAAGACTTTATCTATCATTATTCACATCACAAATCTTACGGATATTTCTTCCTTTTATTCTGTTGAGAATATCTTCTATATTTCTTCATGGTTACTTGAACACTCCCAGGTTGGAACATTTGTAACGATTCCACAACAGGGCCACTAAGTTTTCTTCCTAACTTTTTCTCATATTTTTTGTCAATATCTCACTATCGTCTGGTTAAAATAAGATATTTCTTTTAATATTTTTCTTTGGATGATGGTCTAATTTAGTATTGAAATTATACTTTCATTATTTTGATTATTCGCAGTGTATGAATTATGACAAGCAAATTAATTTATGAAAGTTGGAGTATAAAGACCTGAGTCGACCTTAGATAAAATAAGTTAGCATTTAGTGATACGTTGATCTAGTACATAGGTGTACACGATAATACCTAATTTATTAAAAGGGACTTAATAAGTTTAGGAAAAAGCATAGATAGATATGGTCTTCTTTTCTCTTTTCTTGTAATGGTGAGGCTAGGTTCATCCGGCTCAGCATTTGTTTCAAAGCGATAATATTTTCTTGCATCGTCAAAGTCTTGGAGTCGTTCTATGTACTTACAACAGAAGGAGTGATTGGGTCTATTTTATAATCTTGCAAGCTACCCTCGGATGACGTTTAGCAAAAGTTAAGTAATATTGATTTCCTAGGTTTATTAAGTGATATGCAAATTATCCTATCCTTTCACAAGATTGTACTCTTACCTCTATATGAAAATGTCTATATGAATGGATGATTATGTTCATGTTGTATGTAATGCAATCCTAAGAATATGTATCTCTAGTAGGAAACTTTCTGATATGTTCTAGACAGACCTTTGCTTGGACTTGGTTTCACATGATGAGGGTAACTTGGGATTTTCGGATTATCAGAAATTCGGAAGTCATAGTTATCCTAGGATTATGGCATAGTTGACCTTTTATCCTCAAACTTTAGATCATTTGCTCTTAGGACTAAATGATAAGACTTTTATTCCTCAAAAATATATCATCACTCATAGAACTAAATGACAGACTTGTCTCTTTCTTCCTCCAAACATAGATGATTGTCCTAATGACATAATTATACTTTTTCTTCCTCAAGACATAGATCATTTCTCTTCGGACTTAAGAACATAATTTTATGCCTCACAAATGGATCATCGCTATAAGACTAAATGACATGTTTGTCTTTTCTTCCACAAAAACAAATTATTTCTATTATGACCTAATGACAGAATTGGATCATCTCTCCTAAGACATAATGATAGGATTTCCATATTTTCTCTCAAACATGGATCATTTCTCCTAGGACTTAATGACAGGATTGTCCTTCCTTAAACAATGTATCATTTTTCCTAGGACCTAATGACAAAATTGTTTCTTTTTTTTCTTTTATTTAAAAGATGGATCGTTACTCCTAGGACTCGATAAAGGGTTTGAGATACCTTTAAATTCATGATGTCTTTCTGAAATTGATCTATATTGACAGTCTAAATCGTAAACCTTAGGTGGCTCCTTATCAGGACATGTTTTGATCTACTTAAGGCGTTATGAACCTAAACTAAATGTATTCCTTATGGTGCATAATTCCTACTATATAGATTTTATGGGAAATGCCACTATGTTTAGGATGTGACATATATCTCCCAGGGAAATGTGACTTGAGGTATGTTTACCATTGGATTGCACAGTCGGGATTAGACTATGTGATGAAACTTTTGTAACACCCAAAAATTATCAAATATTATTTATACTAGAAATTTACAAAACATTCCCAAAAATATTGAATTCATATAAAATAATATTTTCAAAAAGATAAATTTTTGGGGTACTACAACTTTCTTATGTCTTGGTCAGCTTAGTGATAGGTGTAAATTACCTACATATTTCCAATCCTAATTTGTTAGTTTTTTAGTACGTTTATAGTTATTTTTATGTGTTTTAATATGATTTTAATCTTTTTGTATAAATCAGGTGTGTGGGGACAAAAAGATAGGAAACTGGAGCGAAAAAGATGAGATCGAACCAAAGCGGTTCGAAGTTACGGTGGATAAACAAGCTCGGAGGCTAAAAGATGAAACATACCCACCGCTTAGGCGTCCAGACCATCGCCTAGGCGGTGAAGAAGCTGAGAAAATAGAAAAATATTAATGACGAACGACCGCCTAGGTGAAGATTCCTTCGCCTAAGCGGAAATCCAGCAAAAGACGAAGATGGGCTACTGATAGCCGCTCGCCTAGGCGGATTTCCAACAGAATGTTCTCCCAGTCCACCGCCTACTTCACCGCCTAGGTGATCAAACTGAACTGACCTGATTTCGCCTAGGCGAAGTTTTCTTCGCCTAGGCAGATTTCCCCTGCACAGTCTTAGGATATTTTTAGATATTTTTAGGATATTTTGGCTATAAATACCCCCTCTCCTCCCCCTTGGCCGGTCTCTATCTTTCTCTATTGGTTTTTTGAGAACCTTAGGCTATATTTAAGCCTAGGTTTAGGAGTTTTAGAGGTGGAGCTCACATCCCGAAGTGGAGAAGACGGCGAATCGATCGTTGAGCGTTCTTAGCGGTTTATCTTCGGACGAGACTAAGTTCTTCAATTGTTTTTTCTTATTTCTTTATCTTAGTATCATGTGAGCATGTTTAGATAGATTTATATGTTTATGCGGCTATGACCATGAGTTAAACATGGATTGTAGTAGGGATTAACACTATATTTATAAATATGTTGTTTGGATGATTTCGATGTTTCGTTTGTGATTGTTCTTCGTAGTTTGATTGTATTTATCATATTGTTTGTTTATCATGATTAGTTAGATACATGGAGAATATAGGGTTTTGGCAAACCCCGGATTCGGATTAAGGTAAACAAACGCCACGATTCTATAACTCGATCGGGGTTTGAATTGTGGACAATCGATGATGTGGGGCAAGAAACAAGCTACCTAGGGTCGTTAAGATGTTGAGGAGGACTTATTTGTTGACTCAAAGTTGCATTATATCCCTCATCTTACACTCGGGAGAGGTGACGAGGGAGTTTTAGAACGAAGATTGTCAATAGGGTAAATACAATGGACGATCCAATAACTCGGGAGGGAGTTGGATTGTGTGCAATCAATGACACTGGGCGAGACTTACGTGACCTAAGGTCATTAAGACATTGAAGGGGACTTCTTCATTGACTCAAAGTCATGTATTCCCCCGTCTTACACTCGGGAGAGGTGGCGGTGGAGTTTACGTTCCAAGATTGTCAAATAGGTCGAACACCGTAAACGTGAGTAAATCAGAATTGAACACGTATTTGTAAACACATTAATCCCTAGGAAATTCTTCACCCTAAAATATATTGGCATATTAGTGTAGTTAATTTAGGTTATATTAGTATTAGTTTAATTAATTAAATACATTTGTTTTTCGCCTAGATAAAATCAGGTCACGACAAACGCAGTATTCAATAGTAACGACACCAATCCCTATGGATACGATAACCCGATCTTAACGATCACACTATATTAAAACTTAGACCTCGTATACTTGCGAGTATAAGTAGCGGCGTATTTCACGCCCTACCAAGTTTTTCGCGCCGTTGTCGGGGATTAGCGATTTCATTAGTATTGATATTGTGTGTAAATGACTTAATTTTACTTTAGGCATTTCTTTGTATATAATTTTTGTTTGTAGTTTTATTTTTGTTTCCCATGCTGGGTACTTGGCGATGTTAGACCGACGGGTATTGATGCATCCCTTTCGATGGAATTCCAAGCCGTTTTATGTTGTTTAGCCAAGCACATAAGCCGGTGAGGTGTTGCGTTGAAAGATTGAGCCATTCAAAGAAAAACCTCGCCAATCTTGAGGGCGTTCTGAAAATGTCGGGCTGAGGACATTAAACCACGTGCTTCTTGGGAGGCAACCCAAGGTCCAAATAAGTTAATCTGTCACATCCAACTTGATTCAGAGGCAAGATCCTCTCGCCTCCCAGGTAAGTGTTCTAAACACCCTTCGTCAGCATGCTTTAAATTTCATATGTTGAGATTGATGATTCGGATCACTGAGGACATTGTCCATTTTGAGTTCAGAAGTGATGTGTAGTATTTAGTATTGTTAGTTTATGTGTTATTTATTTATTTTTCGTATTGCATATGTGTTTAGGTTAGAATGTGTTTATGTTTTTGTGTTGTTGTTTTCATATTGAGTTTTGTGTTCATCTGGGCCGTTACCCGATGATGAAAATTACCCTTGGTTGTTTTCGAAGTCAAGGGTAATACCCATGCATGTGTGATTCTGTGTGCTTGATTATGCGTTTTGGTCAAAATTATTATAGATCCTAAATTGCATGAGCACATAAACTCAATGTATTTTTATTCAATTGATTTGAGGACGATTATTGATTAACCAAATTCATGACACATTAAGGATTCTAGAACTTGATTGAGGGGAAGCTTGAGGCAAAATCCTAGGTGATGTAGTTTAGGAGACGTGATTTAGGCAGTCGTTTTGTTGCTTGACCCTTTTTAAGCCTACCTTGATATATGTTTATCCCTCGTTACCCTGTCAAAGCCTAAATGCAAATTCAATTTTGAACACATAAACTAATACCCTGTCCAGTTGATCATTTTCCAAACCTATATTGCTGAATTTAAAGGTACATTTGAGTGAATCAAGTTAGCAATTGCAAATACTACTTGATGTGAGCGGTTGGGTTTAAGGCGAACTTCTAATTGGTTCGGTATTTGAGTACTCACTTGTTCATTTTTTATTTGTATTTCACAAACCCCTTTAATTGTAACAATCAAATAAGTTTGGGGGGGTGTTTGTTGAAAAGAAAAGAAAAAAAATAATTGAAAAGAAAAAAAAAAAAAAAAAAAAATCAAATGTAAATACGGTTTTTATTTTCGATTCTTTTTTACAAGTGAGTACGACGGTCTTAAAATGCATGTTCGGGATTATTTTTCAATCTTTCTATGGAGGTTCGAGAGTGAATGTGCCTAGCGTTGAGCCTTGGGTAACGTTATGTCAACAACGTTAACCCGTTTTCTATTCCGAATTACCCTTGGCCAAATATTCATAAACCGAACCAAGTCCTAATGATTTCTATGAACTTCCAAGCCTACGTTAGTGGAGAGTGGACCCCAATCAGGCTTATGAAAATCTTAGTCCTTCACGGTCTAAGTCATGAATTTCGTTGGTGGATAATCCAATCCGATTGTTGTATAGTTATATTATTGAGTCTCGAACTAACACTTTTACAGGATCTAGAATAGCGTTCACCATTATTGCATGTCGAAAATCTAGAACATCACATGATGTGTGTTACCGCTTGAAATTGATATAACTAGCGGTTGTTGAGGGCAAAAATAAATAGTCCGTTAGAAGAAGTCAAAACTCGCATGTTGTTATGTTTAGATTGTTTTTAGGTTGTTTTTTATTTAATTCAGTTTATTATTTTTTTTTCATTTTAGTGTGTGTGTTTGGCTCGAGGACTAGTCAAATTCTAAGTTTGGGGGTATTTAATAAGTGTAAATTACCTACATATTTCCAATCCAAATTTGTTAGTTTTTTAGTACGTTTATAGTTATTTTTATGTATTTTAATATGTTTTTGTTATTTTTGTATAAATTAGGTGTGCGGGGCAAAAAGATAGGAAACTAGAGTGAAAACGATGAGATCGAACCAAAGCGGTTCGAAGTTACGGTGGATAAACAAGCTTGGAGGCTAAAAGATGAAACATGCCCACCGCCTAGGCGTCCATACCACCGCCTAGGCGGTGAAGATGCTGAGAAAAGAGAAAAATTTTACTAACAAATGACCGCCTAGGCGAAGATTCCTTCACCTAGGCGAAAATCTAGCAGAAGACGAAGATGGGCTACTGACAGCCGCTCACCTAGGCAAAGTTTTCTTCGCCTAGGCTGATTTCCAACAGAATGTTCTCCCAGTCCATCGCCTACTTCACCGCCTAGGCGATCAGACCTAACCGACTTGATTTCGCCTAGGCGAAGTTTTCTTCACCTAGGCGGATTTCTCCTGCATCGTCTTGAGATATTTTTAGGATATTTTGGCTATAAATACCCTCTCTCCTCCCCCTTGGTCAGTCTCTATCTTGATATCTTGGTTTTTTGAGGACCTCAGGCTATATTTAAGCCTAGGTTTAGGAGTTTTAGAGGTGGATCTCACATCCCGAAGTGGAGAAGACGGCGAATCGATCGTTGAGCGTTCTTAGCGATTTATCTTCGGACGAAGCTAAGTTCTTCGATTGTTTTTATTTATTTCTTTATCTTAGAATCATGTGAGCATGTTTAGCTCAATTTATATGTTTATGCAGCTATGTCGACAAGTTAAACATGGATTGTAGTAGGGATTAACACTATATTTATAAATACGTTGTTTGGATGATTTCAGTGTTTCATTTGTGATTGTTCTTTGTAGTTTGATTATATTTATAGTATTGTTTGTTTATCATGATTATTTAGATAAATGGAGAATAGGAGTTTTTGACAAACCTCGGATTCAGATTAAGGTAAACAAACGCCACAATTCTATAACCCGGTCAGGGTTTGAATTGTGGACAATCGATGACGTGGGGCAAGACAAACGCTACCTAGGGTCGTTAATACGTTGAGGGGGACTTCTTTGTTGACTCGAAGTTGCATTATATCCCTCGTATTACACTCGGGAGAGGTGGCAAGGGAGTTTTAGAACGAAGATTGTCGATAGGGTAAATACAACGCGACGATCCAATAACCTGGGAGGGAGTTGGATTGTGTGCAATCAATGATGCTGGGCGAGACTCACATGACCTAAGGTCTTTAAGATGTTGAAGGGGACTTCTCCGTTGACTCAAAGTCATGTATTCCCCCGTCTTACACTCAGGAGAGGTGGCGTTGGAGTTTACGTACCGAGATTGTCAAATAGGTCGAACACCGTAAACGTGAGTAAATTAGAATCGAACACGTATTTGTAAACATGTTAATCCCTAGGAAATTTTTCTCCCTGAAACATATTAGCATATTAGTAGAGTTAATTTAGGTTATATTAGTATTAGTTTAATTAATTAAATACATTTGTTTTTCGCCTAGATAAAATCACGTCACGACAAGCGCGGTATTCGATAGTAACGACATCAATCCCTGTAGATACGATAACCTGATCTTAATGATCATACTATACTAAAACTTAGATCTCGTATACTTGCGTTTAAGTAGCGGCGTATTTCACGCCCCACTACTTAGTGTGATTTTTCACGATCGAACTGGATTCCTTCATGTTATCTTAGTGGACGAACTTTAGACAACTTTGTTTAGCAAGGTTAATGACTTATCAAGATGAGAGTTTTATTTATTTGAAGGTGAATTTATTTATGATTTTATTAAAGTAAGTTTTAAGTGCATTATCAGGATAAAATGGGCATTAATGATTTCATGTTTGTATTTGAGGGTTTGTTGTATTAAGTGAAATAAGGATTTTTGTTTTTTTCTGCTTGCTTCATATTCTGATTTTGAAAACGTTTTTTGGCGTTGCGCAAGCTAGCAATGCATGGGATAGAACTAGAATTATTACACTGATTATGATGCCCTTGTTTTTCCTAGAAATGTTATTCTAACAACCTAGTATAACAATAATTTCAATAACTGTATAGGAGATAGAAACAAAATTTCTCTCCAAGATAGTGTCCTAAGTAGAATAGGG
This sequence comes from Eucommia ulmoides, assembly GCA_016647705.1. Classification (NCBI taxonomy): domain Eukaryota; kingdom Viridiplantae; phylum Streptophyta; class Magnoliopsida; order Garryales; family Eucommiaceae; genus Eucommia; species Eucommia ulmoides. Next base: position 47,902,862 of record CM028339.1, on the reverse strand, counting down.
TTTTTGTTATTCCTCTATCCTAGGGTGAATATATGTGGTTATGGATTTTCTAGCTTATCCTAGAAAGCTTCGATTCCCAGACCTTCAAGCCTCCGGTGTCCTCTCTGGGGGAACATCCATCGTTGGTTGGTGGTACGAGCAATGAGAGGTTCGTAGTCGGATCCTGGGGGAGAAACCCACCCGGCCCTTGCTTTTACTAACTCCTCTTCCTAACCAAAGGGTTTCAGAGCTTAGATCAACTCGATGAAATCATCGACTTCAGCCCCTACTTCTGGCCTCTCTATCCTTAAGATGGTTATGGCTTGGGTTTTTAATCATGATATGTAATGCAAAATGAATGCTCGTGCGTTGGAGAGAGTATACAGAAATTAAATATTGAAATGTAAATATTGAAATTTAAATGCAGTATTTAAAAACAGTAATTCAAGTGAAAGTAATGTAAAGACAATAAATAGATGCATGCTAGTATGTACATCATGGAATGACATGAATTATTATTATTATTATTATTATATTTTTGGAAGGGAATTATTTATGTTTGAAAACCGAAGACATATTTCTTGGATGTCATTTAACTATGAATATAGATTTAGACCCCAACTAGGCTTAACCCTCTAAAAATCCCCAATGGAGTGGTTAGCTGATGCACCCCGAATGTTCCTCGAAAGTAGAGGAAAGCGGAGATCGGGAAGAAGAGAAAACCAAAGTTTCCATTCCTTCTCCTTCTTGATCTTCTCGGTTTGAACACAATCGATTATTGCCAACCTCTTAAGATCTTCCTCAAAGTTCCTCAAGAACTCCTTCGGGATGATATCTAAGCAAAATTTTGAGGTGTTTATCGAAGGAAAAGCTTGGAAACCTTAGATACCTGAGAGTGGTATTCGAACTTAGAGTGAGAAGGTATCAATCCAAAATCTCTTCCAAATGAAAATAGGCCCCCTATTTATAAGCTCGAGATGCCTGCGCATTAACTAATGCGCATGCATACCCACCCTGTTCCTTAGGCAATGTTTAGCCTAGTGGTAACCCTTGCTTGTCTTGATCTTGAATGGTTTAGAATGAATCTTGAAGATTTTATAAGATTATCTAAGATCTTTAAAAGATCTTGTAATGATTGCATAACTAGCTTCAATGATTGGCAATGATTACAAATCTTTTGCAATCATTAGTCATCATTACATAATTTTTCATATGATTGGTTACACATGGGACATTTATTGCTTGATGGGACACATTTTCGTTTTATTTGGTGGCTAAGTACTAGTTACTTGAACTAGTTTGGTTGGCTTGCATTAAATGCTTTGGAGGTTCAAAGAATGTAGTCTTGATGTGTCATTTGATATTCAATGCATGACAAGGACACTTGATTTGATGGGCTTTAAATTAGTTCAATTTGGATTGAATCGGTTTAGTTTACCTTGTAACGGGTAGTCACATTTCAAGTGTCCTAGTTATATGATAGGTGTGATCTACCTACATATTTTCAAACTGAATTAAGTTAGTTTTCGAGCATTTATATAGTATTTTATTACATTTTAATTAGTTTTATTACTTTTTGTGTTAAATTAAGTGTGTGGGGCAAAAAGATAAGAAACTGGAGTGAAAACAATGAGATCGAACCAAAAACGGTCAAAGAACGGTGGAAAAATAAGTTCGGAGGCAAAATTATGAAAGAAGCCCACCGCCGCGGCGGTGAAAAATATTGAGAAGACACAAATGCTACTAACGAACCACCGCCTCAGAGGTGAACCAGCAGAATGTTTTTCAACTCCACTGCCTTCTTCATCACCGTGGAGATCAACCAACTGACCTACCCACCGTTGCGGCGCTGAATCCCACGGCCGCGGTGGTGGCCTCTACATAGCCTAAATATTTTTATTAGATATTTTGAGATATTTTGTCTATAAATACTCACTCCTCTCCCCTCCTCTTGTTTCCCCCGGCCATTTGGGCACCTTAGGCCATATTTAGGCTAGGGTTTAGGAGTTTTAGAAATGGAGCTCACATCCCGAAGTGCAAAAGACGGCGAACCAATCGTTGAGCGTTCTTAGCTGTTTATCTTCGGATGAGGCTAAGTTCTTCGATTGTTTTTTCTTATTTATTTAACTTAGGATATTGTGAGCATGTTTAGCTTGTTATTTCATTGTAAATGCGGCTATAGCCATATCTAAACATGGATTGTAGTAGGGATTAACAATAAATTTATAAATACATTGTTTGGAAGATTTTGGTGTTTCGTTTGTGATTGTTCTTCGTAGTTTGATTATATTTATCGTATTATTTGTTTATCATGCTTAGATAGATACATGGAGAATACGGGGTTTGACAAATCCCGAATTCGGATTAGGGTAAACAAATGCCACGATTCCATAACCTGATCGGGGTTTGGATTGTGGACAATCGATGACGTTGGGGTAAGACTCACGCGACCTAGGGTCATTAAGACGTCGAGGGAGACTTCTTCGTTGACTTGAAGTTGCATTATATTCCTCGTCTTATACTCGGGAGAGGTGGCGAAGGAGTTTTAGAACGGAAATTGTCGATAGGGTAAATACAACGCACGATCCAATGACCCGATCGGGAGTTGGATTGTGTGTAATCAATGACACTGGGTGAGACTCACGTGACCTAGGATCATTAAGATGTTGAGGGGGACTTCTTCATTAACTCGAAGTCATCTATTCTCCTGTCTTACACTCGGGAGACGTGGCGATGGACTTTACGTACTGAGATTGTCAAATAGTTCGAACACCGTAAACATGAGTAAATCGATATCGAACACGTATTTGTAAACACGTTAATCCCTAGGCAATTCTTCACCCTAAAACATATTAGCATATTAGTATAGTTAATTTAGGTTATATTAGTATTAGCTTAATTAATTAAATGCATTTTTTTTCCTAGATAAAATTAGGTCATGACAAACACGGTATTCGATAGTAACGACACCAATCCTTGTGGATACGATAACCCAATCTTTTACCATGACACTATACTAAAACTTTGACCTCGTACACTTGCGAGTAGTCAGATACGCCGAGGGTGTGAATCCTCCGCGCGTACCACTATCCCTAAGATATTTTTCTCCAAATATCTTAGGTGGCAAACCTGATCGGTTAGCTTGATAATTGTTAGTTACTCCTTAAGTAACTTAGTTTCTCCCTTAGATATTTTGGTAGGAAAATATCTTAGAAAGATCTTGGGTATTTAATTCTCATTAAATGAGTCATTAATGCTTGGTAAGGCCCTTGATTTGATGGTCTTTAATTACAAGTGATGATGACTTTGGTTTGGTCGATTTCAAACTGAGTCCTAATCCTTAGTTACTTTGGGTAACATGGATTTGTTATGGAAATTTCTTAGTCTGATCTAGGCTTTTGGATTGATTTTTTTAGAGGATTTGATACCTTAAATTAAAAATTAGAAAAGTATTTTTTGTGTCAAAAAGACGAAACTGGTGGTAATAATAGTTTCAGAGGTCACAATGGGTAACAAAGGTAATTGATGAAATTTTCTTAAGCTAAAGTGTTGTAACTAATTTCACTAATATTGAAATGATTTCATGAAAAATCAACCTTTAATAATATTATTTTTGCCCTCTTTAACTTTAGGAACTAACGCGCCCCGATTTTCCGAAGAGGAAAAGAATATTAAATAATAACTAAGCTTAAGGAGAGAGGGATTTTAAAAGTGCCGGTTTTCTCAAAAAATATACTTAGGCCATTTTAAAAAAAAAAATAAGGAGTCATCACCTAGCATTGGGTTTAAATGGTGTGCTAGGTCACCGAATTTTTAGAAAACAATTTAAAGGCCTAAGTAAAAAAATTGACTCCAAAAAACACGGTCAAACTAAATATTCATTTAAAGGTTCGGGGGTCAGTTACGCTGGGGGAAGGTGTTAGGCACCCAAAACGCCTATCCAAAAATGGTATCTTATGTCCAATTAAGTCCAATTAGTTTGGTCTGAGGGTTTTATTTTATTCTGAAATCATTCTATTCTTATAAAATCTTTTTGCTATTTTCACAAATAAGGTGGGATAAGTTTTTGAATTTTTTGGAATGTTCCCTCGGTATAACCTCTAATCGAATATTAAGGATTCGATAAGGATGGCCCCCGAGAGTTTTTATGTATGTTTCCGAGAGATTTCTTTAATTTAAATAGGCAAACTATAATAGATAAATAAGATTTAAAAATATGAATGCAAAACTAACATCTAGATGAATTCATTTTTTATGCAAAATTGACTAAAAAAATTAAAGAATTTAATTTAAATATGTCAATGCGAAACGATATGAATAATGGGAATCAAATATGGAAACACTATATGAATTAACGTGATTATGTGTGACAATAATTTAATTATTTAATATAAAAAAAAATAAGTTGTACGCGTGTCGTGACTAAATAAAAAAAGTAGCGTGGAAAAAATTAAAAAAATAATAATAAAAGTATAAGTGGTCAAAGTGTCCTAAATATGCCGTTTAAATGATACAAAAATAAATATGCTAAACGAATAAAAATATTTATTTTAAATTTGCTCGATTAATTTAAATAAGTTCCCATTTGAAATTTCCTCAAATTCTATGGATATGAGAATTGGGGGAATATTCGCGGAAACAATTTTGTTGGAATTAATCTTTCCAAAACTTAAACGAAATCCTACAAAAAATTTACCGAGAGAAGAGATTTCCTAAAACTATTTGTTTTTAAATTCCACTCGAGTCGGAGAATGGTCTCGAGGTCACGAAAAACTCTCCCACGATTTATCGAATCTTCGAATTCATTTGAAGGTTTGTAAGGGTTAGTTTCTACAAATAAAAGATTTTATTATTTTTTTTGGATTTTTTTTTTTTTATTAGTTTTGATAACAAGAATGAATCAAATAAATAAAAAAAAATACAGAAAAATAATAATGAAAACATCATTCACCTAACGATCGAGGGTTAAGATTAAGCACGAGAAACTCACACGGACGTTTCTATCGGATCATCGAACGACTTTATTTTTTTGAGTTTTTCTTTATGAATTTGTAAAAAAAAAAAAAATACAGAAATAAAAAAATACGGCGATATGGTGTCCTCGTCTAAACACTCAAAGGTTCAGATTGAGAATGGTAAATCTCATCCCAACGTTTTTCATCGAATCATCGAACGACAATAAATAAATAAATAAATAAAGCTTACAGAAATTTAAATTACGAAGAGAATAAAATAAACTGAAAAAAGAATTAAAAATTATAAAACATACATGTTCTAGGTCAAGAATCTCGATACCTAGGTTTTTTCTCTCTCTCAGACGGCTTCCCGAAAGGGCTTTGAGAATCATTCTTCTAAAGGGGGTGACTCCTCTCAATTTTTAATTGTATCTGAAGGGTTTCTCTCTGAATTTTTGTGTCTAAACCATGAGGAGGAATGTCTTATTTATAGAAAAGATGTGGAGTGAAAAATCCTAGAAACCCTAGGAAACCCTAGTCCCAATTCGACGAGGAAAAAGAAACAAAACTGACAAGAAAAGGGAAAAGGAAACCTAATCCCATTTTGACAAGGAAACATTTTCTTTTCTATTTTTTCTTTTTTTTCTTTTATCTCTCTTTTCTTTTTTTCTTTTTTTTTTATTTTTTCTCTAGTTTTTTTATTTTTTTAAAATAAAAATAAAATAAATTTTAAAATAAAGTATAATTTTTTTGCGAGACGGTCAAAATGCCGTGTCTACAGCTGCCCCTCTTTGTCATGCGAGTTCCACTTGCTTGACAAAGACAAAAGACCATGTCATTTTGATCGTCCCATTTTCTGAATTTTCAAAGTATTTTTTTTATAATAAAAGATAAAATTAGACAAAAGCAATCATTTTTAGGGCGTGATGGAAAAAATATAGGAATGGAATATGGATAAATTTCAACTGAACCTTACGAGGGTTGCTTACATATCTCGACAGTGCCAAAAATCAAGTCACACATAGTTTAGCATATGCCCCAAGCGAGGGATGAAAGAATGCAAAAATAAAGTGGCTCTTATGAAGAGGCAATGCAGAATATAAAAAAGAGTCATCACGGAGAGGCCAAATACAAATAGAAAAGAGGCAAAAATGCAAAAAAAATGAAAAGTCACCACGGAGGGGCATAATGCAAAAAAATGACAAGCCACCACGGAGGGGCATAATGCAAAATGAAAGGTCATCGCAGAGAGGCACAAATACAAAATGAAAAGCCATCACGGAGAGGACAAATGCAAAAATAAAAAAGCTATCACAGAAAGGCAAAATGCAAAATAAAAAGGCCATCACGGAGAAGCAAAAATGCAAAAATAAAAAGTCACCACAGATGGGCATAATGCAAAAAATGAAAAGCCACCACAGATGGGCAAAATGCAAAAAAATAAAAAGCCACCGCGAAAGGGCATAATGCAAAAATTAAAGGCCATCACAGAAAGACCAAATGCAAAAACAAAAAGGCCATCACAGAAGGACATAATGTGAAAAGAAACGCCATCAAGGAGAGGCAAAATGAAAATGGAAAAGCCACCATGGAAGGGCAAGTGTGAACTAAGTGCAAACATAGACAAATTTCATATAATGTGCCCCAACCTTGGGCTGGGACAAAATTGACACTTTGATGATCGAACCTTTACAGGTTGCCTATATACCTTAGCATTACGCCGAGGATCAGGTTTAGCGTAGTTCACTGAACGCCCCTTTTAGGGCAAAACACATACCTAGACGCTCATTTAGAGCCATTTGAATTTCAGCAATAATCGTTTCCAATTTAAGTCAGCCAAAAGGTAAGAGGCCCTAACGTTTATGCTTTCGATCCTTTTTGAGATCCTTGTAAGTGGACAAGAAAGCGCATGCAAAATAAAATCTTAGTCTAAAAAACTTGTCGCCTTTGATGGCCCGCAATTCTGTTCCCCCCTTTCGGTCATAATCGTTTCAGCTAATGGTACTTAGATCGAAGTGATATTGGGAGATTCTTCGGTTTGAATTTAGAAGCTTCGCTTTCCAACTCAGGGTGGGGTATGTCTCGGGTAATTCAATTAAACTTTTTATTTATTTATTTTTATTATTATTTTTTTAACTTCTGAGATTTTGCTTTTCAACTCATGGGAGGGCCCAACATGCCTCATAAAGGTCTCCTTGACTTGCCCGACTGGATTCTTATCTTTTCAAATTTCTAAGTGCTTCGATGCTTGGGGTTCTAATACTCCTGCATGCTCTATGTTTTCTCAAGTCCTGCAAAACTAATTTAGTCCAAAAAATGGGCAAATGTCGAAAATTACTAAGACGAGTACCTTCAATACCTGATATGATTTTCTGTGAGATCTTGAGTCGGATTACAGAGGAATACGGTTCCAATATAATTCCAGACCACGACCAATGTTTCTTTTCACAAATTTTGATTATATTCAAATCTATCAAGTTCTGATCCCGAAAAATGTTGTTTGTCCGCCAATTTGGACCGAGGGGGAAAACTTAAACAAATCAATCTATCTTCTTTCTTTTCTCTTCAAATCTCTTCCACATTTGCAGCAACGTTTTTTGCTCGGTTACCCCACTCTTCATTTTTCCTTTTCTTTTTCTTTTTCTCTTTTTTTTTTCTTCTTTTTTTTTCTTTTTTTTTTTTTTTAATAAATGATCAGACTTAAAATGGTTCAAGGGCAGTCGAGCTTATCAATGAACTTAATCTTCTTTGAGAATTGAGACTTTTTTACAATATTTGAGAGTTTCTTCATTAGAATCATTGGCCTGAGATAATTGTGTTTTCTTTTTTCCATTGGGTCTGATAGCAAGCAAACTAGGATGTTTATGCCCGATTTTATCAAATCACTAAAGGACCACCAGAGACAGCTTGATCAATATCGCTTGGCAAAGCAAAATCTTCATTTGTTTCTATTCCCATCGGATCATGGTCTAACTTTGTATCAAAATCATATCGTCACATCCTCGCTCAGTTACATCACATACAACATATGCAAGCAATTTTGGGTACTTGAAAGAGTAATATTTAAACATTAGACCCCAGTTTTGGATAAAACGATATTGCATTTATTGAAATTGAAAAGCTATTATAGAGCAAAATCCTTTTCCACCCAAAAGACCAACGGGATGGAGAGGTGAGTACACGAAAATATCCCAATTTTATCAAAACTTCTAGCAAATTAAAAGTGAAAAAAAAAAAAAAAAAAAAAAAAAAAAAAAAAAAAAAAACCCGGTTTTGCAGCTTTTAGATTTTTCAAATCGAGCCTCAGGCACATGACTTACTTCCATATCCACTAATGTTTAGGTAAAGATTGACTTCGCCACTCCCTAAAGGTACATGGTTAGGCAGTGAATTTTGCTCACAGTTTGGCGAACCAGTCTCAAATTGTTTAGGAAACGTGATGGCTCCTGTTTATATGAACTCTCGGATATTGCCTTTCAAGTAATAACACTGCTTGGTCGTATATCCTCTAGATCCCGAGTGGTACTCACAGAAAGTATTCGAAGAAAAAACTTTACTCCTAGGCTTAGGCTCGTAGGATGGAGGGGGTGTCAGCATCCCTTACTTTAAACAATTTCGATACAACTCGATGATTGACACCAAAAGATCTAGCAGTTCCTCGTCATCATTTCAGAAGTTTTCCCCAGTAGCACGAGGTAGATAACCTTGGTGGTATTTGGTTCCTGGTATCACAGTATGGTTAGGAATTTGAGGTGGATGGTTTTGGTTAGGCTGATATGAGGGCATATGGTAAGCGGGTGTTTGGTAGGTTTGAGAGTAGTATTGGGGAGTGTGGTTTTGGTAAGGTGGAGGTCCGTTCTGGTAGTAGCGGGAACGACTTTGGGAATATGAATGGTTTCGGGGGTAATATTGGTTTTGGCAATTTTGAGGATAATAGTTGCGATATTGGTTGTTCTGGTTCGAATAGTTTTGGGGATGGAAAGCTTGGGGATTGTTTTGGCGAAGGGTTTGTTAGGGGAAAACGATGACAGCCACCTCATCTTCTCTTTTCTTTGAAGGAGCTGACCTTTTTGTCGTGTCGGGCGAGGCCTCTTCAATGTTTCCGCTCCTTATTCCATCTTCTACCACCTTGGCTTGCTTGATTGCATCGCCGAATGAAGCCACTACTATGCTCGAGAGATCTCGATAGAATGACGATGTCTAGATTAACTTGAATATCTCTAACTGAGCCTCCTTGTTCAGCCTGAGGACAACTTTGGCAGCCTTCTCCCTCCAGCGAGCAGTGTACCTTCGGAAACTCTTATATTTTTTCTTCTGTATCTGGTAGAGGGTATTACAATCTGGCGCGACATCCTTATTATACACATAATGCTCACAAAAGACTTCTACTAGATCCTCGAATGTTTTAATCTGCACCAAGTCCAAGGTCATGTACCAGTTGAGAGTCAATCATTTCAATGATAGCCGGAACTTCTTCAGGCAAAGGTTTTCGTTCCAAGCATACATTCTCAATTACTCCTTGTAGATGCTGACATGCCACTCGGGGGAGGGGCAGTACTATCATACTTAGTGAACACTGGAACTACAAAGTTTTTCAGATACACTACCCAGGGTGGTGCTAACAACTCCTTATACGCTGCTTTTCTTGATGGCTTCTCCATTTTTAGTTCTTCTATGGTTTTCTCCAATTCTTCTATTTTTAGAACCCAAGCCGGAGGGGGTCCATCTTCGTTTTTGTTTGCAATTTCAACGGCCGTGGCCGATTTATTAGCATTCGGATCGTTCGGAGGAGTAACGGCCTTCTCCGGGTGGATAAAGATCTGGGCTACGGGAGGGCCGAACCTTTGGGTGGAGCCTGATAGATATGCCCCTAGCTGGGGTATACCGGTGCTCTATAGGCGAAATGATGAGGGCCCATCTGGGGTCCACAGTAGACTAATCCCACAAAGTTCGAGCCAACATGGTTCAGATTCGGCACTGAGTTCTCCATCCCGGTACTTGGAGGGTTTCCATTTGGTGATTCAGTCACAAGAGTTCCACTAGACGGGGGAACAGGCGCTTCCTGAGGCTGATAAAGTTTGTTAATCATTTCAACCATCTAGGCCACACGGGGAGATTCAGGATTGCCTTCTAATGTCATCTTGGAATGAGTCTAGGCCCGGCTGTGAGTAAAGACCGAACCTCGGATGGGGGGAACCGAAATTATTTTTCTAGGATCAATTTTCCTGTCTCGTCCTGTTTTGTTCTTCAACAAACTCATTTATTAGTCCACGTTGGTCTTCGGTAGTTTTAAAACCTACCTATCTAAGTTCAAAGTTTTCAATTCCGATAATGACCGATCAAAATAGATAATGATTTTGAAAATTCTTCCGTAGCTTAATCGGTATTGGAAACTCCGAACTCATTTGGTTTTTAAGACTTCCTAATATATCATCAATCCATCAAGTATGAAACCTCACCATCTTGTATCATAGAATCCCAAAGGGATAATTTGGATACAAGACAACCGCACTTGTGTCTGAAGATTTATAACAATATAAGCCTCAGAGAGAAGAACTAAAAGAAAAGAAATAAACATCACAACTTATTTACAAAAATAGAAGGAAAAGATAACAAAATAAAATATAACATTCGGACATGGAATGGTTGGACTTATTTAGACATATTAGACTCGACCCTCTAATTGTCCCTAGTGGAGTCACCAACTAACGTGCCCCGATTTTTCGAAGAGGAAAAAAATATTAAATAATAATTAAGCTTAAGGAGCGAGGGGTTTTTAAAGAGCCAGTTTTCTCAAAAAATATACTTAGGCCATTTTAAAAAAATAAAAAGTCGCCACCTAGCATTGGGTTTAAATGGTGTGCTAGATCACCGAATTTTTAGAAAACAATTTAAATGGCCTAAGTAAAAATTTGACTCCAAAAAACACGGTCAAACCAAAGATTCATTTAAAGGCTCGGGGGTCGGTTACGCTCGGGGAAGGTGTTAGGCACCCAAGACGCCCGTCCGAAAACAGTACCTTATGTCCAATTAAGTCCAATTAGTTTGGTCCAAGTGTTTTGTTTTATTTTGAAATCATTCCCTTCTTATAAAATCTTTTTGGTATTTTTACAAATAAGGTGCGACAAGTTTTAGATTTTTTGGAATGTTCCCCCGGTATAACCTCTAATCAAATATTAAGGATTCGATAAGAATGGTCCCCGGGGGGTTTTATGTATGTTTCTGGGAGACTTCTTTAAGGAAAACTAAAATAGATGAATAAGATTTAAAAATATGAATGCAAAACTAGCATCTAAATAAATTTATTTTTTATGCAAAAGTGACTAAAAAAATTAAAGAATTTAATTTAAATATGTCAATGCGAAACGATATGAATAACAGGAATCAAATATGGAAACACTACATGAATTAACGTGATTATGCGTGGTAATGATTTAATTGTTTAATATAAAAAATAAGTGGTGCGCGTGTCGTAACTAAATAAAAAAAGTAGCATGGAAAAAATAAAAAAAATAATAAAAGTATAAGTGGTGAAAATGTCCTAAATATGTCGTTTAAATTATACAAAAATAAATATGTTAAACAAATGAAAAATATTTATTTTAAGTTTGGCCGATTAATTTAAAGAAGTCCCCATTTGAAATTTTATCAAATTCTATGGATATGAGAATTGAGAGAAGATTCACGGAAATAATTTTGTTGGAATTAATCTTTTTGAAACTTAAACGAAATCCTACGAAAAATTTACCAAGGGAAGAGATTTCCTAAAACCATTTGTTTCTAAATTCTACTCGAGTCAGGGAATGGTCTCGAGGTCACGAAAAACTCTCCCACGATTTATCGAATCGTCAGATTCATCTGAAAGTTCGTAAGGGTTAATTCCTACAAATAAAAGATTTTATTATTTTTTTTGGATTTTTTATTTTTTTATTTTTTATTTTAGTTTTGATAACAAGAATAAATCAAATAAATAAATAAATACAAAAAAATAAATAATGAAAACATCATTCACCTAACAATCGAGGGTTAACATTAAGCACAACAAATCCACCCTGACGTTTTCATCGAATCTTCGGATGACTTTATTTTTTTGAGTTTTTATTTATGAATTTGTAAAAACAAAATACAGAAAATAAAAAAAATACAACGATATGGTGTCCTCGTCTAAACACTCAAAGATTCAGATTGAGAATGGGAAACCCCATCTCAGCATTTTTCATCAAGTCATCGGACGACAATAAATAGATAAATAAAGCTTGCAAAAATTTAAATTGCGAAGAGAATAAAATAAACTAAAAGAAGAATTAAAAATTAGAAAACATACATGTTCTAGGCCAAGAATCTTGATACCCGGGTTTTTTTTTCTCTCGCAGACGGCTTCCTGAAAGGGCTTTGAGAATCACTCTTCCAAAGGGGGTGACTCCTCTCAATTTTTAAATGTATCCAAAGGATTTCTCTCTGAATTTTTGTGTCTAAACTATCAGGAGGAGGGTCTTATTAATAGAAAATATGTGGAGTGAAAAATCCTAGAAACCCTAGTCTCAATTCGAAGAGGAAAAGGAAATAAAACCGAAAAGGAAAGGGAAAAAGAAACCTAATCCCATTTTGACAAGGAAACCTTTTCTTTTCTATTTTTTCTTTTTTTCTTTTATCTCTCTTTTCTTTTTTCATTTTTTCTTTTCTTTTTTCTCTATTTTTTTATTTTTTAAAAAAAATAAAATAAATTTTAAAATAAAATATAATTTTTTTGCGGGACGGTCAAAATGTCGTGTCTACAGGAACTTTCGAGGTTGACCTAAAATTTTTATTTATACTGAATTCAATCAAATTGACAATTTTTGTTTTATTGTGTTTTTGGCTTTTTGTAGTATTCAATGTCACCTAAGGTGAAAATTTGTTCCCTTTAAACATTAGTTTAAATTTTATCTGAATTTTCACTTTAGACTTTATACTTTTGCAAACTTAAAATAGGTGAGTCAAAATAGGGTGTCTACACCTGTACCAAGGCTCAATGTAGCCGTTGGATTTAAGCCCTATTGGTTGATCGACCATTGTTGTCGGTTGACTGATCCAATCAGTAGGCATCCAACTATCTCCCTTTCATCTACTGACTCATTTGGATGACTGACCTTCATCATTCGATTGACCTATTGGATTAGTGTGCTCAGTTTCTTACCCATTTTCAGCTACAGTTTCAAATGGTTGACCAATTAGATCAATAGGACTCCATTTTAACTCCTAAAAATCTTTATTTCAATAAGTCAACAGATAACTTTTCTCGATTGACCGAATATACCAGAAAACATAATATTTGTTTACTTTAAAACACATTTTTCAACTAGGTCAATTATCAAAATTATTTCACATACGGAGCATACATAATATCTTATTTTAGGATCTTAAACTTATGAATTCTTATCGTAATACACATAGAATTAACTCATTTTAAGTGTCATGCGTAATCCTAATTTGGGTTGCATTAAGTAAGAGTATATAAGTAAATATTTGCTTTTACCTATTTTTCTTCAGCGTCTTCAAAACTCTTCATAGCTTCGTCATGGTCATCTTTCACCTTTTATATTTTCTTCATCAAATCGTATTCTTAATCAAATGCATGGAACTATAAATCTAAAATATTCAATAAAATCATTAGTTTCACCAAAAATATCAATATTTAATTGTTCATCAAAACCTTGGATTCAACACTAAGCATAATGATGTATGCTTAGAATAGATTTTTTATCTTTCGTGCTTACTTTTTAAGATGATAAAGGAGGAGAAATTATATGATGTTTTTAAATGTTTTTCATGTTATCCTTGCATTCATAAAGATAACAAGAAAATAAAAGAAATAAATTTTATGAGTTATATTGCTCATCTTTTTTAAAATGTTGTTCTAATTATGGTTGTAAAAGAGTTAGAAAAAATAAACTCGTCCTTGTGTACAGAGGGAGCATGGTTATATATTTTGTTGAGAAAACATTAGAGTTAATTATCATCGTCAAAAGAGAGAGATTGTTGACTAGATGTTTTGATAGACAATTTAATATTAATGTTTTACAGACTTAATGTGTTTGTTAATTGATTTTAGAATTGAGTTTCATTTGAGCAAATGAAAAAAAAAAAATTGAATTTCAAAGATAAAGCTTGACGATGATTTTCGAAGATGATATTTTACAAAGGACTCAAGATGGTTGCAAGTAAAGACGTTGAAGATTTTTTGGAGCAAAAAATATATTTTTTATTTCTAGGTAAAACAATTCAATACTTTTATGTTCTTAATGCAATTCGATTAGAATCACATACGATACTTAAAAATTGATTATACTATGTGTATCATGGTAAGAAACGATAAATTTAAGAGTATTAAATATTTTTCATAAAGTGTTGATCAAGAAAATATTTTAAAAATGAAAAAGAGAAAAAGTTCAAGGCCAAACAATTGATTGACCAAATGGATGGTTTAATGGAAGAAGCAATACATTTAATGAGGTGCTTCTGGTCTGACTGGTTGACCGATGTAAGTGTCAGTTGACTAGCAAAATCAGTACGCTTAAGTCTTGAGCTTCTGGAATGAATGGTTGACCGCCAATACAGGCGTTCAACTAGGTAGTCGTACCAACTGTCAAAAAAATTAACTATTGCAAAGCAACTGGTTGATCGGGTAGACAGAAGTCAGCATATTTGACTGATTCGTTTTTCGAGATCTTCAACCCAAATTCTATGATTTTGAACGTTATAAAATCTTATTTTAATGGGATTTGAGTATATTTCATATATCTATCATGTATTTTGAAGATTTTATTAATTAGTCCTTATATTACTTGATTCTATGAGTTTAACCAGTAAAACTACTTTTGATATTTAAGGATTTTGAATCAATAAAGTTTTGGGAACTAAATTGATCTTTTCTAAGATTATTTTAAAATAAAATATATCTAAATAGAAATATTTTCTTGTGTGAGGTCTATATGAGACAATAATGGTCTTATGTTTTGAAAAATAGCCGTTATAGGCATAGTTTGAGTTCTATAAATATAGACCTATTTATTTAACATAACAACAGTCAAGAGAAAGAGTTTTTATTAGACATATTAACAAAAAAGAGTATCATTTTACTAAGAATATGTTTTAGAGAAAAAAGAATTCTTTGAATAAATCGTTGTTCTTGTTATACCGGGTTTGAGTCTTTTGTACGATCTTCTAAAAGAAATCCCAGTGAGATTGTTCTTATCTACTTGCTCAAAATTAAATGTGCTTCAATTGAGTTATATTCTTTAATTGAGCTTGTAGTATTTTTGTATCAAAAAATATTTTCTATGTAGAATATCTTGAAAATCTTCTAAAACGAGTTTTGCTTGTGAAATATGATTAATTTTGTCTTTGTGTTATAATTAACAAAAATATTACTTGTATTCTTACATAATTTTTATCACATAGTTTACCTGGTCATTAATCAAGCATATATTGTATTGAGGTGGTAGAAGCTCATGTGAGAAGAAACTTGATATTTTTTGTATTTGTGAGTATGGGAGGATTAAACACATTAGGTAGGTGTCTACTCAGGGTTTAGGTTGGATTCATAGTTTGTAAAAGGATTAGGTTTGATTCTACCTGTAATAGAATTAGGTTAGTCTTTAGCCTGGTAAAAAAATAGATAGATTTGATTCTTAGCTTGCAAAAGAATTAGGTTCTTCTTGAATTTGGTAAGAGGAAAATCGTAAAGGCTTAGTTCTTAGCCTAGAAAAAGAATTAAGTTTGTCCTTATTCTGTAAAATGGATTGTAAGGGTTCAACTCTTACTTGGGAAAGGAATAAGGGTTTGTGGATTGTGAAGTCCTTGTAGAAGCTCAGGGGACTGGAAATAGGCAAGAGTTTCCTATCGAACCAAGATAAATCTGTGTGGTCAATTTTTATATCTCTATCTATTTGGTTGTGCACTTAGATAAACACGTTTTCGCTAAAACTCAAGATAATAATTGGATAAGGAAATTTGGAAATTAGTTGTTTGGTAATTTAATTGTTTAAATTTTTGTAACTACCTATTTCAACCCCCCCCCCCCCCCTCCCTCTCTCTCTCTCGTGTTTATATTTGTGGGCTAACACAGATGATTTTCAGGAATATAGGATAATACTCCAGCCTGCTCAACAAGTTGAAGAAGTGACCTTCAGTGGGGGCAAGAAGAAGTGAATTGGGCAGGCTTTAAGTACCTCAGCAAACAACAACACGCCGATTTACTTGAAGAGCATTTGGACGTATTTGCTTGGGTTGGTAAAGATATGAAGGGTATTAAAGCCAGCATCGCCTTGCATCTTTTGGATATTTCTAGATCATACTAACTACTGTGATAAAATAGGATAATTTTTAGCAATGAGAAAGAAGAGGTCATAGAAGCTGATGTCATGAGTCTACTTCAAGTAGGATATATTCAAGATGTTACTTATCCTAGATTGTTGGCCAATCATGTATTGGTCAAGAAAAATAATGGAAAATGGAGGATGTTCATGTGTTTCATTTAGCTTAACTAAGCATACCTCATAAACTGCAATTCAATGCCAAGGATAGATCAAATAATGGACGCAGTATTAGGGCACGAACTTCTCAGATTGATGGATGCCTATTCAGGGTATAACCAGATAAAGATGGATCCCTAGGATGAAGAAAGGACAGTATTCATCACTCCAAGAGGCACATACTTCTACACAATAATACTGTTTGGATTGCAAAATGTTGGGGCGATGATGAGTGGTTTATTTAACAACAAATCAAGTACTTTTAGGTTTAAATATTTGTGTGTTTTTTATCATTTTTTTTAGTTTAATGTGTTTTTATTGTGTTTTGTAGGATAACAAGTAAATGGGAGAAATGGTGCAAAATGCGTGCAAGTGCTGTACATTCAAGGCCAATTTTGACCACGATAAAATCCAGTTTTGGAAAACCTAAAATCATGGAAGTTGTATATCTACATCTTATGTTTCCATAACTTTTTGAATCACCTCAATAGGAGTTCGGACGAGACAGTTACAGCCAAAATACGAACAGATGTCGGATCTGCCAAAACCGTGCTGCAGCACGAAAATGATTTTGTCTTCCTTTTTCTTCTCCCTAATCTTGATTTATTTTTGTATTTGTAATATTGTGTTGAACATGTTTAAAATTATGAATTTATTGAAACGATTAGTTTTGGACTGTTCTATGTTGAGCTAATATCTAGATCTAGGGTTTTATGTAGTCTCGTTTGAATCATGTTAGATTATTTTGATAATTGTTAGATTTAATGTCATTCTATGCATCTCTTAGGCCTAATGTGTTTGATTCATGTGGCCAATAAGTTAGACGAGTTTAGGTTACGAATGTTATACTCGAGAGATGTTGAATTCGTAACCGAAATTGGGAGTGCATAATTTAGGTTGTTGTAAGTCTGAGAGGGAATCAACACCTAAGTAATCTACTTGCGAATTTAGGATTTTGTGAAATCGGGAGATGATCAAGTTATAGATTTACCAACTAGGTTTTCTATTCAATTGTGTTTTCCTTCTTAATGCTTCCAATTTATGTTTACATATGGTATTTTGGTTGAATTGGGAACTTGGGATTTGACACTCGGGAGAGAAAATCGTGGGTTCAGACTTAGGTTAGACAAAATTTAAGCTTTTATTGATCTTGAGATATTTAGTGCTTGCGTAATCTATAAGGTCGGGTTTAATGAATATTTTCACCTAAATGCGGGATAGGGATATTAGTATTGAAGTGATTACATATTCTCTCACTTGATGCTCGGGAGAGATAGTTAGAGAGAAATAGCACGAGGACCTTGACTATTGAATAAACAGAATTAACTAATAATTACTTAATAGGATAATATGGGAATAACGAGATGAAATCAAGCCCCTAGAACATTTGTGCATAGAAAATCCATATTTTATTTTATTTTTGTATTTATATTTATTTTAGTTTTTAAAACCCAAAATTTGGACGCCTAAATAAAGTTAGGTTACAACAATTGTGGTACTTAATGACGATATATGGAAATCGTACTCTTCCTATACTATTAAAACTTGACCCGTACACTTGCAGTATCGTAGCCACAAATAAAATTCGCTATCAGGCGACATACCAATACTTGGTTAACTAAATGTTTTAGGAATAGATTGGAAAAATAATGGAGGTGTATATTGATGAAATACTGGTGGAGAGCTCCAAGAAAAAGATCTTCGGCGTACTCCAAAAATTCAATATGAAGCTCAACCTAGATAAATGCACATTTGGAGTCACCTCGGGCAAGTTCCTTGGATTTATGGTAGATCAACATGACATTACGACCAGTTCGAGGTAGATAGAAGCAACCAAGAACATAAAGTCTCTTAGCTCTGTCAGGGAAGTACAAGTCCTCACCGGAAGACTAGTTGCATTAAATAGGTTCGTTTCTGAATTCACTAATAGATGTGATCCATTCTTCAAAATTTTAAAGGGATAGAATAGTTTCATCTAGACTCTGAATTGTGAGAACGCTTTCTAATACATTAAGGAATACCTTACATCAATGGAGGCACTAGTGAAGGTGTCTCTTAGGGGCGATCTTTACCTATACCTGGTGGTATCATCCAATGCATTAAGCACACCGTTGATGAAGGAGGATCAGAAGATACAAGGACTAATCTTCTATGTCAGCAAGTCACTAGTAAAACAAAAACAAGGAACATGGATTTGGAGAAGTGAGCACTTGCACTAGCCACTTCGACCTAAAAACTAAGACCATATATCCAAGCTTACGTGATCAACGCATTGACATCATACTCTCTATGAGCGATCATGCACAGACCGGTTTCTTCAAGAAGGTTGAATAAATGAGAAGTAAAAGTTGGCAAGTTCTTCATCAAATATCACTCTCAATCAACAATCAAGGACAAGTAGTCGTTGACTTCATCGCAGATCTAACAGTGGGAGTTAATGGAACCCGCGAGAAAGGGGAATCAGTTGACCAAACGCAATACCTTTCGAATATTTGGGTAGACAGAGCAGCCAACACTAATGGTTGAGGAACTGGAGTGGTATTGGAAATGCCACAAGAAGACCAAATTGAGCGCACGGTCCAGTTGACTTCAAAACATCCAACAACAAGGTAGAGTATGAAGTAGTCCTGCTAGGTCTGAATCTTGCAAAATTCTGTGTGTGCATGACATCTTAATCTGATTGGATTCATAGTTTGTGGTTAATGAAATTAATAGGACATTTACAATCTTCGCCTTTCTACGCAAAAGGTATAAGAGTACATAGCGTCAATCAGCAGATATTGGTTGAAAGTAATCCCAAGAATGGAAAATAGAAGAGTTAACTTACTATTCATGATATCATCATTGATTAGTTTAGACCCTAGCTCGGAGATGGTTGAATTTCAAGATTTATAGCATCTTCGACTCATCTGTATGATATCATAGTTAAGGTTTAAGGGTCGGAGGATTAGAGGACTCAACTAGTGAGATACATGAAAAAAGGAAAACTAACATTCAACAATGATTCAGCTTGGAATATCCCCTACAAGGTGGCGAAGTTCCCGATCCTTGACAAAAAGTTGTAACGAAGATTATTCACCAACCACTATTGTTATGCTTCCGTTCGGCGGAGGCAGCATTGTGCTTCAGGAGAACCATGAAGGAATATGAGGTAAACACCAATGAAGATGCATGTTGAAGAATAAAGCTCTTATAATAGGGCATTATTGGTTGACAATATGGAAGGATTCACTAGAATGTGTCCAATGATGCGTCAAATGTTAAAGATTTTCCAAGATATCAAGGTACCAACTCAGCCTCAAACCCTTATAATGAGGAAACTTTCTATAAACAGATATTATTTCTCGTTTCAGAATTTCTTCCGTAGTAATCTCAGACAATGGTACTCTATTCATTTGTTGAAAGGTCGGATAAATGTGTAACAAACAAAAAAATCAGCACCAGACATCCAGACTAGCTCATCCACAAGTGAACGGCCAAGACGAGGTGACAAATAGATCAATCAAGGGTGCACTGAATAAAAGACTCGACGATGCGAAAGAAAAATGGTTGGAAGAATTTCATGGGATTTTGTGGTCGTGGCGAACCACCTTAAGAGTCCCAACTAGGAAAACATTATTTTCACTTACCTTCGAAACTGAAGCAATGGTGCCCATCAAGATTGGCTTACCAACCTAAGGATCCAAGAACATTGGCCTTCTGGTCAACGAGCTGATCTTTAGATAAGAACTGGATCTAGCTAAAGAACTAAATGAAGTATCAGAGCTACGAATGGCAGCACACGTGTCAAAGACTACAAAGAACTTCAACCAAACAGATCGATGTAGCTAGGGCTGGCAATTCGTGTAACAGGTCATTACACGATAACACGATAAGGGCAAACACGACACGATAAGCTTATCGGGTCAGACTACCCAAACACGAATACGACACAAAAATTATCGTGTCG
This sequence comes from Eucommia ulmoides, assembly GCA_016647705.1. Taxonomy (NCBI): domain Eukaryota; kingdom Viridiplantae; phylum Streptophyta; class Magnoliopsida; order Garryales; family Eucommiaceae; genus Eucommia; species Eucommia ulmoides. The sequence continues at coordinate 47,882,466 of CM028339.1, read as the reverse complement.
ACACGACACGACACGATAATTTTTCGTATCACACGAAAACAAGAAACCTATTAAGTTAACATGACACGATAAGCTTATCTGATAAATTTCCATTACACGATAACGACCTGTTAACAAAACTTATTTACAAAAAAAAAAAAAAAACTAGTTCATCCAAACCAAACCAAACCAAACAAGAAAAAAAAATCCAAAGACCACCGACGACCACCAAAGACCACCGATGACCACCGTTGAACGACGAGACGATCTGTAAAACTGAGAAATTTCAGATCAATCATATTCACAAGTAAATACAGATCTTGATTGAAACTATGAAGAACAAACACAAATAAGAATAATAAAGGAGATTAGATAAATAAAAACCCTAATTTCACTCACCAATTAAAGAAGAGACGACCACCGAAGACCACCGAAGACCAATGACCATCGACAAACGACGACCACTGCTGAACGAGGAGGAGGAGGTTCGCAGATCGAGGAGGAGGGGATTCGCAAATCGTGGAGGAGGTGGGGATTCACAGATCGTCATGGAAGAGGAATTGGAGGAGGTTCGTCGTAGAGGAGGTTCGTCGTGGATGAAGAATTGGAGGCTGGAGGGGAAGGAGCAATCGCAGATCGTGGAGGTCATAGGGGTTGGACTGAGGATAAGCGGCTGCATGATTTCGTGAGCAATAAGAGTTTAGGTTGCTTTAGGGTTAGATTATTAATATATATAGTGGGGACTAAATTATAATATTAGATAAATTATGGGGTATAAAAATATTTATTACATTATCGTGTAACCCATTAAGTTTCAGGTTATTGTGTAACCTGAATACACGATAACCTTATCGTATCTTATCGTGTAACCTATCGACTTATCAGATTGACCCGATAACCTGCACTAATCCTTATCAAGTTATCGGGTCAGACACAATAACGACCCGTTACCTGATAAGCAAAACCTATACCTGATAATTTCGTGTCGTGTCATCGTGTAAATACCCGTTTTGCCAGCCCTAGATGTAGCTAATTCAAAATTGGTGCCTTAGTTATCTGACATGTAATTCCACCACAACCTGAAGCCCGACTTGAAGAGTTGGCACTAAATTGGGAAGGCCTTTATCGTGTCACCAGATTCAACAAACCTAGACCATACTAGCTGGAAGATTTGGATGGGTCACCAATTCCGAGGCCCTTAAACATTGAACATATGAAGAAATATTTTGCTTAGATAGTTCGTTTCAATCTCACTTTTCTTTCTTTTTTCTTTCTCATTTTTTATTTTCACATTAACCGTTTCAATTAATGATATTTCAAAATTACTTCATACATTTTTCCTCTTCTTATTGTTACAAAGATAAAAGTGTTTATTAAAATCATTCGGCACTACATATCAAAGATAAAAGTGTTCATTGAAATACTTATGTAATACCTATCAAAGTGTAAACCTACAAAAGGCTAAAATTGTTTAGTAAAACAATTCACCAACAAGGGATAAAACTATTCATTAAAAATAGTTTGGTAGTACCTATCAAAGGATAAACCTACTAAGGCTAAAACTGTTCAGTAAAATGTTTCACTAACGAAGGATAAAACTGATCATTAAATATAGTTCGATAGTACCTATCAAAGGGTAAACCTACCAAAGCCAAAAATTATACGTCAAAATAGTTCAATGGTTCCTACAAAAAGGATAAATCTACTAAAACTAAAGACTATTCATTAAGGTGGTTCAGTAATTGTTGCCCAAAGATAAATCGCACAACGGTATATCGGTTCCAACAATAATTCAACAGTCTTACTCGGAAAATAATGGACTTATCCATTTAATAGAAATGAAAAATCAAGGGGGGCAAGGTTGTTTAGAGACAAAATCAGATAAAAATTGCAAAACAAAATAAAGAAGGCAAAACAAAAGATAACCAAAATTAGGCCTAAAGGACCATTTTCATTCAATCAATTTTTTTTAATCCCAAAAAAAAGTACGAAAACACACACACACACAAAAAAAAAAAAAAAGGCTATTTTGTTTGATCATCTTATTTAGGGGAGACTAAGACCATAACTAGGATCAAGGAGGCCAATATCAGAACCAAGGCAGGGACTCATCGTCATCAGAGGATCAAGGAGCCCAATATCAGAACTAAGGTAGGCTACTTCCTTGAAATCTTTGAGATCATCGATGAGCTCTCTTATCCTCGTCTTCTTTGCTTCGTTCCATGCCCATAGCCTCTCGCGACACCAATTGGCAACCAGGCCTCCAGGTCCTTAACCTCCTTACAACTCTGCTCCTACCGGGCCTCATAATCATCCAACTCTTCGATCTTTTCATTCAGATTGTCCTTTACCTTGATTAACTCGGAGACAGTTGAATTGTGGGTAGCGTCGAGGTGACATATAAAGATGTTAGAAAGGTAACAATTATTATTTTTCTTTTTCGTAGAAGCTTTGATGGCATCATAAACAAACATTTTTGCTCTGAAACATAAGAAAGAAGGTTTGATAAGAAAAATAATTGGCTTGGTTTTGGGATAAAATGCGCAAATATTATAAATAGACCAATAAAGGAAGTAAAATGACAACAATGAGAAAATCAACAGTCGGTGAATTAATGACAAAAGTTTTTTTTTCCATTAGGTAACACTATCAGGTGGTGTGTTATAGAGAAAATAATAATTACAAGTGTTGCGAGTGATGACTTTTCTTGGAAATATGCGACATTTGAAATGATGGTTAGAGATATCAAGGCGTCTCTTGATCTCCCTCATGGATCGCCATGTTTCCAATTGACCCTTCATCCTCTGGAGAGTCCAGCTTAGAATCCATAAAAAGTAAGATCCAGATCAGGGAACTTGGAAAAAATTACGGATCGACAATGCTTGAAACCAATGACCTGGATATCAATGCGGAGGTCATCAAAAAACTGTTAGTCTTTCGCCTTTTGGTTAGCGAACTCTTTTTCCTTTTCCTAGAGGTCGCCAGTAAGTTCATCATCGATCTTAGCATATAGTTTAGATGCTTTCCTTTCACGCTTGGACTCTTCCCTCTTCAAATCATAAATTTGGGCAGTTAACTCTCCGATGGTAACATCCTTCTCCCTACTCGGACTGGCCAGAGTGGCCACTTTATCTTTTTTGTCTCTGCCAGAGTTGTTGTCTTCTCCATGTCCTTGGCGCCTCATCTCTTCAATTTTCTTTTCAAAATTATCGCGAGTTGACCACTCGACAACAAGGTTAATTTCAAACTTTTCTTAGCTGACTTCTCAACCGCCAATAGTCTCCAATACTCTTTTATCCATACAGATTTCCCTCAACTCCTCTTTGAGCTTGCTAGACTCATTAACCTAAAAGACCAGTTGGTTGTTCAACTCCTCTACAGAATTAAAACTCCCTACAAGTACAAAAAAGATGTGGATGCACTGAAAAAGGCGTGGTTGATTAGTAAGAGACTAGCTAGAGAAATATATATATATATATATATATATATATAATAAAATGTGAATAAGATACCTAGAGGCTAGCACAAGCACCTAGCCGAAACTCTCAATTTCATTAGAGTATGTGACCTAATTCTGACACGGCCATGATCTCAGGACTGTTCCATCAAGGTTCTTGCGCCCTAATCGAATTTTCACGGGGAATTTGAAACGAATTCGCTCAACGCATCGAGACTTAGGTACATAGAAGTTTTGGATGACACCCTAACATTCTCAAGGCCATCTATAGGTTTTCCCTAATGATGAGGAGCAACTCTTACTCGTGTGGTTGTTACAATGTTGGACTCTCAACATACAGACTCCAAGCCACATATCGCAGTAGGAGACAAAGGTTGAGCACCCGAAATTAGTACGAAAATAACTGCCTTACCTCGTGTTCAGCACGAGAAAGGACACTGCAATTCTAAACTTTTATGAAGAAGTGATTTGAGGCCGCTCTCGATTTCTAACATTTGTAACGGATGAACTGGAGGGACCACCTCACCGTGACAAGGTCTAAACGAGGGGTCAAGCCCAGTTGGAGTTTTCATTTTCTTCGAGGGAAGAGAGATAGAATATGGTCCTTCTTATTGTGAGATATTTTTCTTTCCTTTGGCTTGGAAAGAGACCAAGGTCAATACTGTATGAGAGTGAACTTAGGAACCAGGAGTTTAACCAACTTAGTAGCAGTGGCAAGGCTTAGAGAGGCTTTTGAAAGCCTACTTGCCTAAAAATCTAAAGAAGAAAATGATGGTAAGATTTCACTAACAAATTAATTTTTTTAGAAACAAAAGTTTATAACAATATCATTACTTGGATTAGGAAACCCCTCGAAACTACTGGTGTAACGCCCCGGTCTCTCAGAGCCGTTACTCGGTTTTTCCCCTTTGAAAATTTAACGCAAGAACCGAATCACCAACTTTTTTTCATTCTATAAAATCCGATAAATTTTACAACACTACGACAACCAATTATATTTATCGAATACATAAATTCAATTTTTCAATAGTAAATGACAAATACAATTATTACAAATTATATAGAGTTTCTAATATACCCTGTTCTGTGGCCGTCTAGTGTGCTGGGTCGTGTGCCATCTAGCCATCTATTAATATGAAACTTTAGCCACAATAAATATTAATCAAAATAATTGGATTTTATAACCAAAGTGTTAAATGTTACTTCACTTGATATTCTTCACTGTTTAATTAAAATTTGAAAAATTTTACCGGCGATAATTTTAATTATCAATTTATCGAGTCAATTTTATAACAGCGCCACCCGGTTTCTCCTATTGGAGAATTAATACTAAAACCGAGTAACCAATATTTTTTTAATTAAAAGTCTGAGAAATTTTACAATGCATCATCAGTAATCATATTTAATTTATCGAGTCAATTTGAAAACGGTAAATATTAGATACAATTATTTTAAATTGAATAGAAATGATAATATTTATACAAGTTTAAAAAAATTATAACTATAATTTCTTATGGTAACCACCCCTATTATATGAGATTAAAATAATTAGGATATTATTATTGATAATTTATCAACATATCATAATTTATCATAAATCATAATACAACCGCTGACGTATGTAGTGAAATAAAATATCTTATCAGTAATTTACTCAATATGTAAAATATATCATAATTATGAATCTTATGTATAATATTCTTAACTATAACATATTTGGATCTGATCAATATACAGGTGTATAATCATATCAATATACAGATGATCAGTATCAAAATTCTATAATTATCACATATGCGATTGATTAATCGAGTCCACTCTACAATAATAAATAATCAATACATTTATTTCAAATTTAACTATAAATATAATTGTACACTGAAAAAATTTTACAATACAACGACGGCGATAATTATAATTTGTCAATTTATCAAACCAATTATAATTTGTCGATTTATCAAACCAATTTTATAAACTTAAAATGCCGAAACAATTGCAATTGCAAATCCAACTCCGTGGCTCAACTAGAAACGAATTCTCTTTATCAATATTTTAGCAATATTAAATATCGATCCCAAATTTATATATTGGGTTCTTAAATAACAAAAATCCGATATTTCATTTGGCAATTCATTTCAATAATTAATATCGATTTATCGCGTCGATTTTAACAAAATAAATAATAGGTGCAATTATTACAAATAGAAATTCAACTAAAATTCATGGTGCAGTCTCGTTCCCACCGTCCCTGCAATCACAACTGTGAGATTGTGAGCTAACACTCAGTAGAATTCTAACCCCTCTAATACATGTATTTAATTAATTCCAAAATAAATACATAACAATCAAATCTCAAATTACCACATAAACGTGTATCTCACATAATTTTTACATTGGACGTATTCATAAATATCTCATGAAAAATAGCAATTATAACAGTAATAATGTAAAGTCCACAATACAGGAAAAAATTAAATACGTATATTAAAAGAGTTAGAAATTTTACCTGAAATCCGAATTCGAAATCCCAAACCGAAATTCATATTTTAGTAATAATGAAACCGCAAGATTAAATACCCACCAAAAAAAACCCAAATTCCTTCTCTTTTTTTTTTTTTTTTTTTTTTTTGTTTTGATGTTTGATGTTTCCTTTCTCTCCCAGAAACCGCCGCATAAAAATAAAACCAGGAAGACTCATAATTTTCATGTCAATCTATATACATTAGAAGGCACATGATCACTTATAATAATAATTATTATTATATTATTAATCATAATAACACTTGTATTATTTGTTTTAATATTATATATATAATTACTTGGTTCATATTATTTCCTTTTATATGAAGAAAACAATGTCAATCATTTATTTATTTATTTACACAATACTCCCTTTAAAATAAAATAAAAATATTAATAATATCTTAAAATTCGTAAAAGTATATTTTAAATAATACGATAGTCCCAAAACTTTTAAATGTTAATCTAAAATTAACATTTAATCCACAAAAATTATCAAATATTATTTATACTGTAAGTTTATAAAATAATCCCAAAAATGTTAAACTCATGTAAAATAATATTTTTCAAAAATATAAATTTTCAGGGTATTACAACTGAGTCCGAACTCATCTCCTCGAGGGGAAAATTCCCATTTTCCACTAAAGAATAGGTAACAATTCTTCTAATTTTTAATTAACATAAGGAGGTCAGTAAGGAATTGACACTCCAATGGGATAGGCAAGTAAAACCATCCCGAATCGTTTTTGAACTTCATAGAACAAACAAACCTAACCACTTTAGGGGTTTGGGCTATATTATTAACACGAGAAAGGGCTATTGCACCCATGATGTGGTAGAAATTATTCAGAACCAATTAGTTATGACTGATTTCTAACCAATTAAAAAGTCCTCGAAGAAACAAAGTGAAAGATAAATGACGACCGTACTCAAACATCCATAAATAGACACAAATTTCACAACCTTTAGGACTGCAATGGCGGTCAAATTCATAGGGACCCTAATAGTAAAAGACTTAGGGTTTCTATATTGACTCCTCAACTCAGGGACAAAAACTTCTGAGAAATTAGAAGGGTCATGATCCTCCCAAAAATATGCAGAATCGATCAATGAAATGCCATCATTACGGCTAGGGTATTCCAAAAACGAATCATTCGATGGACCAATATCAACCATAATAATGTCCAAACTATTGATGGGAACAATTACCCTTGGAGGTGCATAAACTCATGAAACGCTTATCTCCTAAGAAAAGAACCAAAAAAAAAAAATGAAAGGAATGAAGTGAGAATGCAAGAAGGAAGATGAGAGAAGTTTCTAATGTTTTCTTTCAATATTTGCCTATGATTGCTTGTCTTCCTTTTCAAAATGAAGTCAAGGGGACAAATTATAGGGGTGGGATTCTTGCCCTTTAACTCTCAGGGTATTAAAAGACGTGATGAATGGGCTCAACAGTTGTGCCCAATGGCCAAGCAATAGGATATAACCGATAAAATCAATCAGCGCAATAAACCTCATAAAGAATAGTCAAGCCCAAAGAAGTTTGCCTGCTTAATTGACTCAAATTGGCCCATTCTATGTCTGGGTTGACATAGAAAAAAGGAAAACCAACAGCACATTGATGATCAACCCACGATGGCCACCTAGAGCCAGTTACAACAATTTAGTAACATGGGTAAATATAAAATTTATTACCAACCAACTTCGACCACGATGCAAGAAACCAAGATAATCAATAAGTAAACACAAGGTACAAATACAAAAGAAAATTATGATATTAGATATAGCTAAGCTTTCGACATTCTCTTAACATATTAATTTACCACGTCCCACAAAAATCACCATCCTTGACGGCAAATTAAAAACTCATTTTGACACTTGATATTTGAATAGGCCCCAATAGACAAGTCCAAACACTTAGAAACCCATTTATTTATTTTTATTTTGAGAGAACCCCAATTTTACACATGAAATACATCACGTGCGGCTGGGATTTGAAGAGCTCTCCTAGGTATTTTTGGAAACAACAATCAAGCTAAACAAGAAAAAATCCAAGAAATTCATTCATCAAGCTACAAAAATGGAAGAGATTAAACTTTCCATTCACATTTTTCATGCCCTAAATTGCAAAGAAGATAATCAAGGCCATTGCAAACACCCGAAATCACACACACCTCTACACGCCGGCAAAGTTAGCGACAGCGACAGTTAGCATCATTGGAAACACTTTGTCAGCGACTGCATCGGCGGTTGAGCAGCAAAGCAAGCTTCCCAGGTTAAATTTCTTACACGTATTTACTAGTTTCTAAGTTATTGTTACTGTTTTGAAAAAATAGGAACAAAAATATGAACCAATTTTCTGATTTCATCTTAATATTTTGTCTAAAATTCTGAAACATAATAGATTTGGTTGCGACTTTTCCACATCTGTTTGAAAAATCGATTAATTTGTTCCCAATTTTAGGAATTGACTGTTTATGTTCCCAATTTGTTCTTAGATTTTAGGAATGTTTCAAATAATTGCCCAATTTGTTGTTACTATTTTTCAAAAATTAGGAAGAAAAACAAAAACAAGTTTTATGATTTCCTATTGATATTTTTTTGGATAAGTTTTTGAAATCAGAACATATTTGTTTCGAGTTTAATTTTGTTTGTTCAATCGATAAAGTTGTTCCCAATTTTAGGAATGGACTGTGCAATTTTTATTGAGTGAATATTGATGTACAGTTATAATTGGTTGAATATTTACTCTACATTTTATAATTGGTTGAATATTTACTATACAGTTATAATAGGTTGAATATTTAATGTACATTTATAATTGGTTGAATATTTCTACACAGCCTTCCATAGTTGAATTTTGTTGTACAATTATAATCAGTTCAATATTTTGATGTACAGATATATTTGTTTGTATATTTGCGATACAATTATAATTGGTTGAATATTTCTTATTTTGACCAGGAAATGAAAATTTGGACAAACATACTTGTGGCTAAATACATGGGGACCGTACACATTTTTGAGGTTGATAGCACATCGACCATTGAGGATTTATTTGACCGCGTGTGCGAGAAGTACACGGGGTTGTGCGTGGGAAATTTCAAGTTGTCTATTCAATCCCCAACCATCCTAATTGTTACTTTGGAGACATGGAGTCATTATGTAATCTCCAAAAGATTTCAAAAAGTCTTAACTTGGCATGTATTGATTTATCCATACAGTTGATGCATGTTGACGAGAGTAGCGAAGATGAAGCTAGAACTAACACTGACTATTACAACGAAAATCTAGAAAGCGATGAAGATGAAAGTGTGTTGGTACCGTACTGCCTAAACAAGTTGACAATAATGTCTGCTGATTGGAGGTATTTAATTCATGAGGTAGGGCAAGTTTTTAAAGGGGGTGAATGATTTTAGAGATTGCTTGATAAAATATTCCATTGAAATTGGATTTAAATTTGATTACCATAAGAACGAACCATCTCATGTTGTAGTATATTGCGCATATAGGGTTGAGCGGGGATATGAATGGTTCATATGTGTGAGTGTTGATAGTAAGAATAGATATTTTTACATAAAAAAACATAAACAATACTCACACGTATGGTGCTGCATTCCAAACCAGGAAAAATGGTAGGATTAATTCCAAAGTTGTATCGAGTTGTATAAAGTTAAAAATTCAACCACTAAAGCATCTTATTAACGTCGTTAAAGAATTTAAAAATAACTATGGGTTGAATATAAGTTATCACCATGCATGGTGGGGGGTTGAAAAGACTAAAGAAGATATTTTTCGAGATTATCGTAGTGGATATGACGAGTTAAGATGGTATAAAGAAGCGTGCATGGAGACAAACCTCGAAACCTATTTTGAAATTGAATATGATATGAGTATTGTTTGTTTTAATCAACTTTTTGTTTCATTCGGTGCTAGCATAGCTGGTTTTAAATATGTACGACCTCTACTCTTTCATAACGAAATGTTTATGAAAATAAAGTATAAAGGCACGCTGCTTGGCGCGATCGGTAAAGACGGGAAAACGGTAAGCGGGGGACAAAAAGTCTAGTTCTTTTTTGACTTGCTAATCAATTATTTTTGTTATTGTATACCATGTAATATTTGTTGTACAGCGACAAATACAATTATTACTGTTATTTTAACCATAATATTCGATGTACAGTAAATAATGCATTTTAAATAACTAAAATTTTGTTATTTTATGACAGGTATATATCTATTGGCTTTTGGAATCGTTGGCTTTAAAATGGAAGTCCACTAGGAATGGTTTCTAAAACAACTAGTTAATATTATACCACTAGAACGAATCATGACATTCATATCTAATTGACATGCTGGATTAATAAAAACTGTGAAGAATGTATTCCCAGATGCATTCCATTCATTTTGTTTGAACCACTTAACAATGAATTTGAAAGAAAAAATTGGAGCTCGTTCACCCGTGGTAAAACAACGGTTGTTGTCGATGTTACGCGAGTGTTACAAAGCAAAAACAGAGTTCGACTTTTACACAATATTGGCAGAATTAAAAACTGAGGGGTCCAAATATATTTTCGATTGGATTGATGATTTACCTTTAAAAAATTAGACAAATGCATTTTTCAAAAGGTCGAAGATATGGTAAATTGACATCAAAAGCCGCAGAGACATTCAACAGATAGATTGTTGAAGCTAGACACCTGCCACAAAGTCGTTGATCGAATTCATGTCGACCTAATGCAACAACGAACAAAACCACTTAACATGGCGTCAGGTGTGAAAAATATTCTTTGTGAGATAATCAAGGAATAAATGCTAAAAAGATTAGAAGAATGCAGGACATGGGTGGTGTGCAAATCTGTAAATCGAGTTTTTGAAGTTCAATCGGACCTTTTTGTACTTGTGGACCTAAAAAATCGAACATGTTCTTGTTTTGATTGGAGGTACAACAGGATACCGTGTGCACACGCTTGCGTTGCTATTACAAAGACCGGTAAAGATTTGCACTCATATGTAGAGGATTACTTCCACATGTCATTTTACCATCTAAATTACGAGGATGGAATTTTTGTTGTGCCAACTATGAGGAAAAAAAAAGATGAAACAATAAGATATTGTAATACTACCACTAGTTACCAAAGAACCTAGGGGACGACCGAAGAAAACGAGAATCCCATCAAAAGGAGAATTCAACAAGGAGAAATTGAAATGCAGTCGCTGCGGTGGGAAATGACACAATAGGAAAATATGCAAAGAACCTATATGAGATGACACCATTTATTAGACTATCATTCTATTTCTTGTAGCAACAGTTTCTATTTGTTTTTGAAAAATTCAATATTTTTCGTGGAGCCTTTAATTACTAGAATCGTTTCATTAATTGATTTTTTATTTTCTAGTTTTGTTATACCAATTTACTATTTTGGTTATGTTTTTTGTGAAAACTCACATAAAATATTCGTAAAATGGCGTATCGTTTATTTTCACCAAAAACTCGCTATATTTAATGAAATTTATTGCGCACATAATTTTGAGATCCGCTGCAAAACAACATAGTGTGACTCTTTTTTAACAATACAGATGAATATTACTGCACAACGACTTTCAATGCAACGAAATTATGCAGTGATGGATTATTTAATGCACAGTAATTTTTTTACCATTGACAATATGAACATTCCCTTGATTGACTAGAAGATACATCTCCTTCGACTCTTAATCCTATGCTGCCATAAGCTTTTTAAAAGAACTCGTTCATTATAGGCTTCACACCAAAAAAGTGGTATTTTGGGGTAAACTTTAACATATATCAAATGAGCAAATATATTTCTACCATATAAGTAATACTTTATTTTCAAATTTGATGATTATGAGATTAGGGACAAAATATAACTAAAATACACTAGTTCTCTACTTAGGAATGGGTGCATCAATTTCCAGCTAGAGTATTAACATATTTAACAACAGAAGGTACAGTTTTTTCCAGTCACAAATGAAGCAGATTACCAATGTTCTCAAGAAATAATCCAGAAACCAATGAATGAGATTGGGTTCTTGACTTCTGTAATATTTTATTTAGGTAATCTATATATATTCAACTAAACTTTGAATGCAAACTTGACTTTATAGGGGTTCCAATGATGAATTTCAAAGCATTGTGCCCGATTAAAGTTTTTGTCTTCAAACATTTCATGTACTAACCATTTCGTACGTAACAAGAAATACACCGACACATGGAATATAGCACATATCGTTTTTTCTTAAGAACTGGAAAAAAAAAAAAAACCATTTTGTCGACAAACTCATCGCACATCAACTGTCCTGCGCACACAATGCTTCAAAATCCCAACTACAATGTTTGTCATTTAGTATATCCTTGATAAGATCCGTCTTTTCCACCGTTGTTACCTCGGCATTGTCTACACGCTTGACGTTTGCTCGTTGCCCAATGACAAACTGTCTCATTATCTACGTAACAATTACTCCACAATAAGTTCTGCCAAAAAAATATACAACTTTCTAAATTGAATGCGCATATACTCACAAAACTAATACAAATCAAAATCCGCACTTATTGATCCCTCTTTTGCTGAGGCATGTCAAAAATAGGCTCCAAAGTTATTGATCTTTCTTGAGTTGAAGCACTTGACTCAGTCGCAAGCCGATTGAAATAGTTGGTAATATAATCCGCCTATATTTTGCAAACAATTAAATCACTAGTTAAAACTAAACAAATAATAACACTAAACAATATAACATACTAGGATACATGATAACAATTTTTTCATGAATTGCAACAATGAAAACAACATACGATATTGGACGTAAGGTGACTTGGGGGTAAGGACGGGGAGTAAAATTTGCAATCATCACATATCGAGCGATTTTGAGAGTAATTATTACTGTACATTAACGGACGAAATAGAAACAAAGGGGGGATGACAGTAAATATTGCTGTGTACTAACGACAAATAGTAACGTAGTGGGAAATCTCTGAGATACAGTTACGAATGTTATTATACAGCAATAATATTGCGAACACAATAACCAGGCAATTTATAATTGTAAAGTAACTGAATAAGAATGCGCAAAATATCTAAAATCTTACGATAAGCTTGGCATTCTCGAAATGCGGATCACGTGAATTAGGACTGTGCAGCGAGTTGTAGTGATTTAATGTCCCGTGCTACATCTCGAGGGCAAGTAATGTCCAATGCGATAGTTTAGATTTTCTCTTAGGCGTGTTTATCGGGAACATTATCGTCTCGTATTTCTCAGCAATACCTTTATGAAATTGTTTGTCCATTTCTTCCCGAATTATTGTCGCTTTGTTCTCTTTAACAGTTTATCATCAAAATCAACAAAAGATTTAATATGCAATTAAAGACTAGATAGGCCAATACACCAAAATATTAAAAGATCAAACAACGCAACAGAGAAAGTTACCAAAGAAAGACTAAGCATAACAAACACGATGTGTGGAGCATCAACATTTGAATTGCCATTAAAAATTTCAATTTGGTGATAGTATATTATCTCGCCAAACGTATCTATCACGTACAAAAAAATAGGTCAAACAAATCAAGTTTACATATTCATTAAAATAAACGACATCTAATATATTTTCTCATCTTACTAGACAATTGTCCTCCGTTTAAGAGATTCATTACTTCACTGAAACGGACGCCAAGAAGGCCATCCAATTCAATCCACGCTAGATTACTGCAAGACAAAAAATAAAATCAAATACTACATAACGAATTAAAGAAAAAAGTACAAAATGATTCGAAGTAAATACAACGAACACATACGCATCATCATGTGTTTCATGTATGGATTTTAGCGTATCCCAATCAACGTTGTCTAGTAATTTGACCACCGCGCATCTATTTTTGTTTGGGAGTTTTATGAGTTTCTTTCTATTCATTCGATATATTAACGGGATCTCGTCCACATCAACCACTACCTGATCACACCTCTTTTTGCTTTGCTTTTTAACCCCCTCGTACACGTAATCTGACTTTTGTGCAGGTTTTCTTTTTTGCCATTTGATTTCTCTCACCATAGATGTTTGGGCTTTGGTATGTTCAAGACCTTTTTCGTCGCGTAACTGATCCGCATCAACGATGATATCAACCCGTCGCGCGTTTTCATCTCAGATTGAAGATGCATGTTCTCCGCAACCAACTCACTATTCTGATTCAACGCATCATTCAATTGTTTTTTGATTTCAGTGATATCATCCAGGGGTTGTTGACCGTGAGGAGGTAGGTCAGCAGCTGCTGTAGGTTGGGCCCCGAATACATAAAACTCTTCCATAGTTGATGGCGCCGGATCGTCGGAGATTATCTGTAAACATTACAACAAGGAACTTAATATATAGGAACAATCAAGAAACGCAAAAAGATAAACTTTTTTCAACAAAAAAAAATGATAGCAATTTAGATATACAATAATCAATCAAATAACACGAGACGAATGTTACCGCATGATGATGTATGTATCAATAGCGAGTTGACAATTATCGATGCACATTAAAATTTCCAAAAAATGTATTGAACGAGAACCACACATAACTATTATTGTACAATAACATTATTATAAATGGTACAACAACCCATTTTGCGACATGTAGATAATATTTCAAAGATAAAATAGGCACTAACTTGATTTTCACTCAGTTCATTCACCCCATACAGCACATTCTTTGGAGAAGATAAATTCCACCGGGTGAATCTTGGAATGCCGATCCAACTTACATTCCCCCCTCCCCCCCACCCCCACCGACAAACCTTGGTGATTGTAATCTGGATCTAACAAGGTTGAACGCTCGCAAAACATATACTAAAAGTAACATTTAGAAATTAGCAAAAATTATTATATCAATAAACAAGAATATATACAACATTTGTTGCTGCAACTATAAACAACTTACCAATAGAGCAATGATGCAACCACGAATCGCGTACGGTTTGTCGATGTTATTAAGGATAAACTCATTTACCTCTTTCGTAATGGCATCAGCTCATGCGTATTCATATATTGCACGCATGTCTTCTACCAGTTACACAAACGACTATCCGATATTTGTACCAGTTGTTGCAAAAAAACAAATCACAAAAGCGTACAAACACATCAACCTTACGACGTCATCAATGTCATTGTGATCGGTCCGATCAATAATCACGTCAATTGTCTGTAATATTACTCTTGTCGAGACTTGCTCCACTTCTGCAAAACGACGTTGTACAAATGGACTCACAATCTTCTTCGAATACATGTGTTCAACTGCTTTTGTCTCATTTTTTATCCCAAAGAATAACGATATATCCCTCGAACTCAAAGAAATACACTTGCCTCTAAACACAAAAGCTTTCCTACCTCTGCAAAAAACACATTTGCAAAAGGACAACAAAACAATGTTCAAAAAACTATAGATAAATAGTAAATATCACTGTAAAGGATTTTTATCGAGATGATAAGTACAAATTTTACCGATTATAATAATTAAGTAGTGTCAAGATGTCCTGATCACTTCAGTGCATTGATGGATCACGACATTTCCATCAACAAGTGCCTTAAAGAAAGGCCCAAGCGGAGTGAACGACATAGCATCAATGTGGGCAGGACGAAACTTCCTTCGATTCTTTGCCATTAAATCGCAGAAGCTACGTAGATTATATCTATACTGTTTACCTCTTGCTTTCTTAAGCGAAACTGGATTGTTGTCGGATCCACCCGCCATTACTTAAGAAACAATTACGGTGCCACACAAAAATTCAACCCCTAAAAATTAATTAAACATTGATTTTTGCATCGCCGTAACGACTTGTTCAACAACCCAACATCAATAATGAAAACTAACAACATGTTAATCCAAAAACAATACTTCGATTGTTGATTGTTGATTCTTGCTACACATAAAAAAATCTCAACAAATATAACATCAATAAGAAAAGATGAAGAGAATCGAAAATCAACATGGAAGGTTGAATATTCACTGTACAGTTATAATTGATTTAATATTTACTGTATAGTTATAAAGTAACAAGATGAGAGAATGTGTGAACCTAAAACAGAGGTGAATCCAAGACAGGTTTTTTCATTCTCAAAATGTAATGAAAAGTAACAATTACTACTACACAGTAAAAATCTAATACATCAAACATCGATTTCTAATACACTTTAATCAAACATTGATTTTTGCATCACCGTAACAATTTGATCAAAAATCCCACATCAATTACGAAAAGTAACAACATATTCAATTTTTCATCAAATCTCCCAAACCTTCCTTCGAGAATGACCAAACCCACATCATTGTACGATTTTTCCACATCAATAAATATACCAAGAAACGATTTTTGCTACACAGTGGTCACAAATCCATGAACCCAAACAGTGAATAGATTGGGAAAGATGAAGCACAAATCTACTAAAAAATTGCAACGGGAAATATATCAAGAATGAACAAACCCAGCAGCAACAGAGAATGAACAAACGCCCCAGTCAACAGTCAATGAATAGAGACATCGAGTTTGGATTTTTGTTACACAATAACTATTTCGACAACCCAAACATCAACAATGCAAATGAATAAGAGGGAAATTCAAAACAAGATTTCAAGTGTGGATTTTTTGCTATATAGTAATTATCTCAAACAACTCAACATCAACAATGCACAGGGGATAAGAGGGAAACTCAAAACCAGATTTCAAACGTGAATTTTTGCTATACATTAATTATCTCAACAACTCAAATATCAACAATGCAAACGAACAAGAAGAAAATTTAAAACAACTTACTGTCATTGGTTGTTAGTCAATCAAGGACCCAATCATGAACAATGCCAAGAAAGTGGATGAAAATTGAAAATAACTCAGTCGAATAAGGTTGCTAGGGTTTTGTTATTACCTTTCTTCAACTGATGCTAGATGACGCTGACAATGGAGATGACGCTGACAAACGGCTGGGTTTGGCCGGCGAGTAGAAAAGGATGGCGAGTTTGGAACGGACGCTCAACACAGATGGTGGCGAATGGCCTGAACTCTTCAATACATACGACGGCGAAAGGGCTGAAATCGTCAATGCAGACGGCGGCGAACAGATTCTCTTTCTGGAGAAGGCAAAGTGGGTTGTGATTTTTGGGGAAGAATATGGACATCAACTTTTCTATAGCAAGATTATGAAGATGGAAGGTTCGGATTTGCGTAATTGAGCCAAGAATACTTACCATGTATACACACCTTCATGCGCTTCTTGAGGGGAGTATTATACACGATTTAAGTAAGGGATTTTGATCAAATGAAAAAAAGATGAATGGAAAAATCTCTAATATATTGGTGGGCCTCGAGGCATATTAAAAAAGCGTTGTATTTTTCATACTACTCATCCTTAGTGGGTAGGCCTTCCAACGAGCGTGCCTTTAATTGAACTATACAATCTGGGCCTTTCTTTGAGTCCAATTAAAGAGGGGTGCGTGTCTGTCTCTGTTATACCTGGGCCTGTGAGCCAATATTACCAAAATTTCCCGTGAACAGTTTTCTTCTTTTTCGCGGCTAAGCTTCTTCAATGGCGGTACTTTTGTCGAATACAGAGATCCCTCTCTGTCTCTCTCACTTCCACTCACTGAAGCCTCTCTCTGTCTCCACTTCTTTACACGAACTATGATGCATTCGAGAGATTTAGCTCTGATTTCTACGGCCACTATCTTCGGCGCCGTTGCGTCTGCGATCGCAATCAGGTGTTTCTTCTTCAATCCTAAGAAGTACTTTTCTACCGCCATTTCTGAAACGAACGGCGGGGAGGAGAGAAAAACGTCGGCTCAGAGCCCCTTCGATCCCTCCAAAAGAAAATGGTCAGCTAAACGTGCTTCATGGCAATATCTTCTGCTCAACAAAAACTAGAGAGAAAAAAAAAATTAATAGAATGAAGAAGCTGCTTTAAAATCATGCTTTGATAGTTTAACTTTCATGCGCCTAATTTAGTATTTGATTCAGGTATTTATCGTGGGACGATTATTTCATGGCGATTGCCTTTCTATCGGCCAAGCGTTCCAAGGATCCTAACAGACAGGTCATATTTCTGGTTTTGCAAGGTGTTTGTGTGTTCTCAAGCTTTTATTTTGGGAACAATATACGCCAAGTAGATAGTACTGATATTCACAATGTCTCTCTTATTTTAACCATCGATGAAGCTTATGATTTTTGATAGAAGAATTCCAATATCTCCAGATTGGTTGGAATACTCACACATACCGTATTTATGCCTTGATAGATTTGGAAAACTTTGAGTCGATATGTCACATATGTATAGACGAGGATGCTATGATTACATAAAATGCAAAAATACAATCAAATCTCCCAATTATCCTCCAAGCAATTACTGGATATATCAAAACCAAAAGATTATATGCTTAAAAGAATAATAAAGAACGAGTTTAACGAATTAGTTTGGGTTGAGTCGCGGACTAGGTCGCCCTCTTTAAGACGTTTTGCGGCTCTGCCTAAGAAGCGTGCAAGCAGAATATTAGCCCCGTCGTCCCCAGGATAAAACAGTCTAGAAATCTTCTCTGTCTAGAACGTTCTTTACACTGTAGAAGTCCCGAAAACTAAACACCCCCACACACTGTTCGCAAAACGAACAAACTGCTCGGAAAACAAAATCGAACTGAAGAAACAGTACCGGAACAGATCAGAACAATTCTGGAATAACAAAACAGTGGAAACCGAAACTGTTTCAGAACAGTTCGGAACAGAATAGAACAGATCCAAACCGAAACACTGTACTGTTTCGAATGAGAGCAGAAGAGAACAGAAACTGAACACTGTTTTGGAACAAACAGTTAACTATTTCGGAACAGTTTCAGAAACGAAGAACAACAATTTCAGAAAACAAAAACTGTTTCAGAACAAAGCTGAAGAAGAAGAGAAGAAACTGTGTTTTTTTTTTAAGAGAACGAACCTTTTACCAACTGTTCTGAAAATCGTCTTCATTTATAGAAGAGATTCAGATCTCAAAACAGTTAGAATTAGTGGAGAGATCTTAGGAAACTTGGGAGCAAAAATCGCAGGAACAGATCAACGGTTTTTACCAAGTCAAGAAAATGATTCTGAAAAATTCTTTTAAATAAATTATAATTATTTAATTAAATTTTGTCCAAAAAATTAAGTGCTACCTCACCACATGCACGACTCAGCTCGGCTCGGCACGGCCGGCGGCGGCGGCGGCGCGAGCTTGCGTGTGTTAAACTAGTAAAGATGTAACTCCTCTCCCTTCCACAAAATATGGGTACTCCTTGGGGCACACCCCAAGTGTCTCACATATCACTAGTTATACACCTCAATTCAACTTCTCCCAACCGATGTGGGATAGAAGCATTTGAGGGAAACAACCATTTGACACAAAAACATTTTTTTTCAAAAAATTCATTTGCTCCAACACAATCAAATCTCCCAATTATCCTCCAAGCAATTACTGGATATATCAAAACCAAAAGATTATATGCTTAAAAGAATAATATCGTATTTTACTTTGAGTTTACTTTCAGGCTATTCTCCTTGTTTATATAGCCCAACATTAGGCTAAACAAGAAACCTAATGAATGGACTAATTAATGGAATAAAAGAAACAATTGAATTGGTCAACATGACCTAGATACTAAATAATAAGTGTTGAAATATTTAGTATTTCCATTAATGCACCATTTCTTATTTAGTATTTAGGTCATGTTGACTAATTTGGTAGTTATATTTTTTTCCTTTTATTTATTAAGATGATATTCTTCCTAATTCAACCAACCACTACGGCTATATAATAGGGGAATGTAGAGTCTTATTGTATTGAATATATTACATGATAACAAAATATTCTCTTCGTCTCCAAAAAATTCTTTTCAGTATGAGAGCCTAAAAAAAAAAAAAATAGGAGGCACAAGGGAAGAGGAGGAGTGTTGGAATATTTAATATTTCCAATAATGCACTATTTCTTATTGAGTTATTATGTCATATTTCTTATTTTGGTCATGTTGACCAATTTTATGGTTTCATCTTTTTCTTTTATTGGCTCATTTATTAGGGCAATAGTCTTCCTACTTTAACCGTTATGATTATATAATGTGGTATGTGGAACCAAATTATATCGAATATATTCCATAATGACAAAATACTTTATTTCTTTCCAAAACCCTTTTATAAATAATACATTAAATAAATATTAAATATTCTAACACTCTCTACTCAAGCTGGGGTGAAGATTTTTCAAAGTTCTAACTTGACAACAGTTGACAGAATAAGAGATGGGTCAACGAATTTGGTAAAACATATTGATGGCTTTCTTGGAGGAAGAAACAAAGAGAGGTATGGTAACTCCTGAGTGTACTTTCTCTCGAATAAAGTGAGCATCGATTTTGATGTGTTCCGTTCTCTCATGAACGACTGGATCAGAAGATAGCATGATGACAACTTTATTATTGCAAAAGAGTTTAGACAAGTTCATCATGGGTAATCAAAACTCTGTTAGAAGGGAGCATAATCAAAGTAGTTTGCACGTTCCCTGGGTCATTGTGCGATACTCGACTTCAGCAGAGGGCAGGGATACGATTGCTTGTTTCTTGCTTTTCCATGAGATGAGATGACTACTACGAATGGTGTACATGGTCTTGAGATAGAACGCCTATCATTCTTTGACCCTAGATAGTCGACGATTGTAAAGTAGGAGAGTCCTTTATGTGCTCCTGCCACATAGAAAAGACCAAGGACAAGGTAAGTTTTGAGGTATCGGAAGATATGATAGACTATATCCAGATGAGAAGTTGAAGTGAGTGCATAATTGGCTTACAACACTCACGACATTTGTAAGATCCGGCCTCATATTGGTCAAGTAGATGAGATGCCCACAAGTATCTAATATATCGATTGCTCTGGTAATTGTTCCCCTGATTCAACTATCAACTTAAGGTTCGGGTCCATTGCTGTATAAGAAGGTCTGTATCTGAGCATACTTTATCCTAAAGTAAATCAGGAGCACATTTTCATTGAGATAGAGATATACCCTGGCAAGACCGAGAAACCTCAATCCCAAGGAAGTATCGAAAGGGACCCAAATCCTTAATGTCGACGATTTTTCTGAGATCATTCTTTACCGGAACAAGACTTGACACATCATCTCTAGTAGTGATGATGTCATCCACATAAATGAAGATAATGATGCACTGACCCTGAGGATGACAAGAGCTGAAGCATGTATAATATTAGTGACATTGGGTAAATTCCATGACAAGGGTTACATAACTGAAGCAACTGAACTAAGCATGTGGGGTCTGCTCAAGTCTGCAGAGGAACTTTCAAAGGCTACATACTTTCCAAGAATACCCCCTTGAGCCCGAAGACCTGGTGGAGGATCCATGTATAGGATTTCAAACAAATTTCCATTGAGGAACACATTTTTGACATCCAGTTTATGAAGGGGCCAAGAATGGGAAGCGGTCAAGGAGAAGAAAAGGCGAACTGTAGTCAACTTGGCAACAAAAGGGAAAATGTTACACCAAAGCCTTTGCCCGGTATCTAAGTGAACCTTTTGGCAACTAGTCGAGGTTATATCTTAAAATGGACCCATTTGCCAACTACTTGACACTGACCACCCACTTACAGCCAACCGGTTGCTTACCAGCAGATAGATTAACTAAGTCCCAAATTTCCATTTTGCTTTCATGGAGGCCACTCACTTTGGATTCTAGAGAGCCCTATTAACTAATTTGAGGGAGTGAGACTAAATCAATTTGGCCAAGGAATTTTCGTATTGATGGCCGAGACCCTAAAAAGACATACTTGGCAATAGGATGATTTTTACTACTAGAGAGAAGATAGCAGGAAGGGGGTGATGTTCAAAGGTAGGATAACAGTGAAGAATAAGATCAAAGACTATGGGATGTGGCGTTATACTTGTGTTCAGAGAAGATGTTGGCATGGGATTTGAAGCACATGGATGACGGGAGTAGAGTTGTAATCGGGCAAAAAGAGAATCAAGAGACGGCGACTCACTAGAGGAAGGTGTAGTGGTTAGCAGAGTTGTGTCAAGTATAAGGATAGGGCCCAGAAGCAAAGAAGTGTCCTCTATGGTAGGATTCACTATGGGGGATTCCAGTAGGCCTGACCAAGGGAGGATAAGTGCGTGAGGAAAAATGATCAGTCTTTAGGAAGGTCACATACATAGAGTGGTAGAAGTGGTGAGTAACAAGATCATAACACCTATATCCTTTGGACATGGAAGAGTAGAGTACTCTTAATAAGACATATGGAATACAGTCATCATCTAGTTTGGTACAGGTAGTACTATGGTTTTTGACGAAACAAGTGCATCCAAAGACTCGTGTTATGATAGGGAAGAGGGAGTATCAGGTTAGAGAATATGTGGAGGTGCTTTTTCTTAGAGAACAGGACTAAGGATTCAATTTATTAGGTATCCAGTATTAAATACACGATGTGCCAAAAATGTTCAAGAACGCTCATATTATGCAAGAGACATCAAACTACAGATTTAATGTGATGGTTCTTTCGTTCTGTCACACCATTTTGTTCAAGTGTATAAGGGATAGTAAGTTACTGAAGGATGCCTCTTTTGTTGAGTTGAAATTGAAATTCATTAGTTAAATATTTTCAACTATTATCGAACTTGACTTACAAGGAAGAGCAAGAGTACCAGTAGAAAGAACAACCTTGGGACCATAAGACAATGTCAAACCCAAATGCATTTGCAACTGAGCTGTTTAAGCTTGAAGTTGACTGTAATCAAGTGTGGCCGAGGTCGGCTTTGGTGGAACATGAATACAAGTCGTTGCAGCCACAATGCCAGCTCGGAGGGGGGGGGGGGGGGGGGGGTACCCTTCCCTTGCCCGCCTCCACGATTTCGAAGTACAGTTGCTTCAATTTGGGGTGGAGATCAAAGCAGCGGTCAATGAGGTGATTGGTCATATGACAATGTTTGCAGTACTGACGAGTACCTGGGCAGAGGGCAAGGTGTTTAAAAAAGGTCAATAAAGGCAGTTGAGCGAAATTCATCTTCTAAGTTATATCTAAAGACTTTAATGTACTTTGAAATTGTGTGTGAATCATAGCAGTAAATTTACCATACACTTTACGAACATCGGATTTATGATGACTCACAAAAAACCAGATGTAGCAAGAAAAGGCATCAACGAAAAGTAAATATCAACACCACTTAAGGAAGGAACAAAACAAGTCCACACCTCATCATGAAACAAATCCGCAGCATTGGTAGTAACTCAATGGAAAAGGTATAATAATCTCTGCGCCTAAGAGACAATGCTTACAATAAAAGCTTTTATTATTCTTAGCGTAACCCAAATTGCCTTGAGTAATTAAAGTACTTAAACGATGAAAAGAAATGTGACGAAGACAATTGTGCCAAAGAGAAGAGGCACTAGAAGCAACATAAGAAGTCACTGGAAGGTGGAGAGGCTCAATGCAATAGAGGCTTCCAACTTTACACCCTATCCCACATGATTTCCCCGTTCGATGATCCTGTACACACAACCTGAATTAGTAAACTCAAAATGATAACCTGATCGCAGAGTTGGTTAATAGAAACAAGATTCATGGATAGTCCTTGACATTATGTAGAGTAATGGATGTGGCACAAATTGTTCCTCTAGGATTAACAACAAGAGTTATGTTGTTAGCAGTATAAATTGGGAAGGATGAGCAAACAAGAAATGAATGAGAGAAAGAAATAGGGAAAATGTTATATGATTAGCTGCTCCATATTCTAATTATCGTAAGGAGTCCCAAGGTGTCCTTAAAAGAGCAATAATAGAAGCTACAAGATGAGGATTACCAGTGCTAGTGAGAGCCTAACTTATCATCCCCTGAACTTTCTCATGAGTGACAGTGTTAAAGAGTAGTTGGAAGATATTTCAACAGTAGCGGCAACGACAATTTAATTTTCAACGTCCTGGCTTGTGGCAGTAAACACAAAATGGTTTCTTTCCTTTAGATTGAAATAGGAATAGTCTGAATATCCTGTTGAGGGTTATAAAGTATAGAAAGGGTATTTTAGTAATTGGAGTGCATACACTTAAATAGACCTAGAAAGCTTGGGGAAGCGAGAAGAAACAAAGGTCAACTCGATAAAAGAAGAGAGAGAGCTAAGTCAAATAGTCGTTGCACTGAGCATGTAATCTCGGATTTGTTAAGACTAAGCCTCTTTTTTTCTTTTTTAGAATTGCTTGTAAGAATGTACTGCTTATTGCTTTCTCCTTGTCTTCTAAATGAATTGTCAACTGCATATTTATAATATTATTTGTAGCATTAGATTAATTATGTCATTAAAGACACAATAAAAAAAGGTTTCCAAAATTAGCCTATGTCCGCGGTGACTTTGTTGTGTCTCCGGCACGATGTCTGAGGTGGCTCGGTGCCTGCCGCGGTGAGGTAGGGCAGCTATTTATTCTTCTTTAGTTAAGACATTGAATAGGGAAATTACCTTTTTGGTTAGTTTCCAAATTTGTTACCTACCACATATCCATTGCCTGTCAATGAAGCAATGAGGGTAGTATCAAAAGGCGCACTTGAATTCTTTTCCTCGTTTGCTCTGCAAGCAACTCCAAAGGATGCCACCAATAATAATCGAACTCCGAAGGACCTTGAAGTTGTCAGTGAGGGCAAGAGGAACTGAACAAGTTTTGCCCTCACACGAAGGGAAACCCTTCTGAAGATAAGTGATCTTAAATTTGTCCCACTGATTGGGCAGATGAAATCTTACCAAAGGTCATTGTAATTAGCTGCTTACATGTGGAGCGGATCGATGAAATAATTTTAAAATCAGATTCTTGGAAAAGCGATATAAGCACTAGCAACTTTTCAACTTACATAGATAGCACATAATACCTATCATTTCAACTTACTCAAAAAACTCAACTATTCTTAATAAAGACTAGGTTTCCCTCAACTTGGTTATCCCAAATATTGAAGACAAATTCAATTTTCACTTAAAATCAATATATGTCTTGACAACATTAATTTCTTTGCAGTTCAATGCTTATTGTTGCTTGCCATCCTCCCTGCCACCTTCCCTTCCCCTGCCAAAAATATTTGGTACTTTATCTTTTCTAAGGATAGACAAATTATTTATCAGTTTTTCCTTTTGTTAAATTGATCTTTTGTGTCATGTATCTAGGTTTATTTCTTATCCAGCTTTGAAATATTCATTCATCAGTAAAGCCTTATCTTTGCTTTTCATCTTATATGTAGGTTGGTGCATGCTTGGTGAGTCAGATTGGTATAATTCTTGGTAAGGCCACTCAAGAAAATGGAATCTCTAGTATCTAGCATTACTAATGCACAAAATCTTTCCCAGTTTAATGGTGGATTCTGCTTTTTAGATGAAGCAGACTCAAAATATAGAAATCAATTTGTTCTGACTTCTGAAAAGCGATAACATTTGGCTACTTATTCTTTTTGTATCTCCTAGTTGAACCATCAGATTTCATTTCACAAAATAAAAATATAGAATATTTAAGATGCGAAACGAGATGATTTTGCATATCAGGCATGGTTCATATGAAAAAACTGCAAAACTTCAGGGTGTCACTTCAAGTCAATCATCTATTGCAAAAGGTCCCAGCGTAGGTTCATTGCTTCCATTGAGATTAGGAATTCGAAAGTGGAAGTGAACCATACTAGGAATACTTGTGAGAGAAATTTTTCTGCTTATAATTTTTCCCTTCATGTGTTGTATATGTGGAAAATCTCCAAATATTTGTGAAGAAATAAATTCTAACAGGTGGATATTAGCCAACCTAAAAGCATTTTTCTCTTCCATGTTTTTTCATTCTTCCAGAATACTTTTGAGCACTGATGTATTTAAGACCAAGTGTTGAAGTTTGTCAAGGAACTCTTTGAGCATGATTGTATAATTTTTTATTAAAAATATGTAAATATGTTTTGAACATATTTGGGCATTTATGTTGATTCATCTTTTTCCAGGTATTGGCTACAATGGGTTTCCACGGGGCTGCTCAGATGACAAGCTTCCTTGGTCAAAGGTTGGTGTTTTCAGCTTAAAAATGGGTAAGAGTTTGGTTGATTGAACTGATATCGATGCATGGTTCGATTTTTCAGAAATCTAAGACTGGAGACCCCTTGGAGACAAAGTATCCGTGAGTAATTTATTCTTGATTTGCAGTTTGTTTGTCTGCTATTGATTTTATTCTTTTTTATTTAAACTTTCTTTTGCTGCAGTGCTCAAAGTTGTGCTTGAGCTACCTGTTCCTGCAAACTCCTCTTAATTTATTTCTGAATTTCTGATATATCCTTTTCTTCCATGTCTAAGTTGTGGTTATTTCTTCTTTCTTCTTCCCCCTTTGCAGGTATGTTTGTCATGCCGAGGTCAATGCTATTCTTAACACAAATCATGCATCTGCGGCTGGACAGGTCAGCTTAAATTATTTTTGTTATCTCATAGATGGATTTCTTGTTTCAGTATATAAGTGGATAATTTTAATAAAACCAATATTTCCATATTTGTTGGCTGATTGTATTAATTATCGGTATTTTCTTCTTCTCTGTAACTTTGCACTTTTGCAGCGGCTTTACGTTACGATGTTTCCTTGTAATGAATGTGCCAAGATTATCATTCAGGTATATAATTCACAGCCCCTTGTGACATTTTGTTCAGTATCATTTTTGCAGTATGCATGCATTTGTATACCTAAAAGACCCCCCTGTACACTATAGCAAGGAACCTTCGCCTATCATCATGTTTGATTTGAGAAAATTTTCTGATGTCATTATTTAAACGTTTTTGAGGAAGTGGGGAAGAAGATGAAACGAATACGACCAAAAAAATAAATAACTTGTGACAGAGTGATGGTAAGATTCACCTAGAATGCTGATCTCGGGATCATGAATCACTTCTAAAGAATCTTCCTTACAGGAGCTGTTATAAACATGAAAGGATTCATGATATAATCTTTTCTTGCTAGCGTCATACAGCATTTGCTTACGGCCTCTAAAATGTGGAACCACAAGGATATACGAAGAAAACTCCATGTTCTTTTCTGCCTCGTTCCAATGTTTCTGATAGATGTTTGTGAATTTAAATTTTGTAACCAATAAAAAGCTACCCACGGTCATACTTGTTGAGTCCCACAGTGCTTGTGCTTGTGTTACTTGATCCAGAGCTATATATAAAGTCTAAGGGTAAGCCTCGTCTTTCAAGACGTATTTTGAGAGTAAGTTAAGCCTATTGGGTTTCTACATGGTATTAGAGGCAGGACTCTTGTCTGACGTTGGGTGTTGAATTTCACATCGATGTTGAGCCCCCAATATCCATTTGCAGTGTTTTGTTAAAGTTCATCCTGCACGTGAGGAGGCTTGTTGAATCCCACATGATGTTAGGCCCTTCCCCGATATCCATTCACAGTAGTTTGTCAAAAAATCCACCCCGCACATGAGGGGGCGTGTTGAATCCCACATCGCTTGTATTACTTGATCCAGAGCTATATATAAAGTTTAGGACAATCCTTGTCTTTCAAGACGTCTTTTGAGAGTGAGTTAGGCCCTTCGAGTTTCTACAATACTTATATAACATGGTGAACAAACATTTTTGGGCACGTTCTTTGTTTGGTTTTATTGGTTGAACACAAGACATTGCCGAACAATCTATGCAATAGTGCAATGCAGTTGTTAGCTCAAATGATTTATCAATTCATTTATTTATTTTTTTCAAAAATTATTGCAGTCAGGTGTTTCTGAAGTAATCTATTTTGTGGAGAAAAGGTTGGAAAACTCGGATACTGCCTACATTGCTTCTCACAAGTTACTGTCATTAGCAGGGGTAAAAGTAAGTATAACTCATTTTTAAACTACTTACAAATTGCTGCTGTGTTCATTGATTGGCAATTGTTGTTGTCAAATCTTGACCAGAGGTTCCTGGGAGACTCAGGTTCGAACCTCTGCCCACTTTTCTAAAGAAATAATAATGAATTTTTATTTTTTTTTTTGAAAAAAAAGGAAGAACTCGATAAATTATGCCATTGTACGTTTGGGAAACCCTATAGGCACTCCCAAAAATGCTTCTTGCACTCCAAATTCACTATCATGCTACTAGTATGAAATATCCTCTTACATTTCCAATTCGGCCTTCTATATGTTTTGATTTATTTTTCTCTTTTAGGTCAGGAAACATCAACCCAAGATGAAAGAGATTCTAATCAAGTTTGAGGAACCCTAGTCAAGCTTTTGCGATACAACTTTTATCATTGTAAGGAACTCATCTAAAGTTCCTATTCTTTTTGCTTCTTATAAAGTTTCAATTTGGTTATTTGTTTGCTTTGTTTGGCTAATTTTTAGTTATCGCCATCGAATCAACTTCAGAGATATAATGGACTTAAAAGGACTTACAATTGGCCACGGCCAGCGAAATTAACTTCTGAATGTCAAATCTTATTAGCACAGATTCACGTTCATCCTTTTTCGTATTCAGCATAGACTTGTATTGTTCCCATATACTATGAATCTAATATTAAAGGTGAGAGTTTTTGCCTAGGTTGAATAGAAATGTTCCAAGTATGTAATACTTACTTTTGGTGAGTTTGCTATTTTTAATTTTTAGAGATAGCGAAATGTTAGTGGGATTTCAATGTTACTATTGTAAATTGATTCAATTCCTCGTAGTTATATTAATTATATTCATTCTCATTAATTATAGTTAATTGATTTTCTTCTAATTCAAAATAAGTATATATTTTTTAATAAATATGACATTAAATTGAGCAAAATGTTTATATTTTCTTTTTCTTTTTTTATTAATGTTATTTTTTTTTTTATTGATAAGCATTATTAAAATTTCTAATAATGATAACTACTAAACAACATAAAACGAGAGCTATTATATCGTTTAAAAGTTAACATTAAAAATAAAAATAAAAAAATCTAAAAATTAATAAATAAATAAAGTTAGTATTCAAACACATTAAAAATTTATAAAATATATATTCTCTTGAAACTTAGTAGTTAAATTTCTCTTTATTGTTTATTATTTTTAGGTATGAAAACAAATGAGGGTGATCGAAAGTTGTATTTTATTTTTTTATTTTTCTAAATGCATTAATTTTTTTGTTGTTTTAAAAAAAATATTATTAAACATGAGATTAAAAAGAAACACCACTCTAAATTTTTCTTTTGTAATAGTTAAATGTTAAATATCTATTAATATAAATTTTAACTTAGCAAAATCAAAGCACGATGTGTGGGTTTAAAACTATAAATTTTAAACCCATACAATATGCGGATCTAAAACTAATTTGAAAATCAAAACCAAAGCACGTACTTTATATCCACTAGTTTTACGCTCATATTAAGCACATGTTTTGAAATAATTTTCACATGTATTTTATTTTGATTATTTAAATGTAATTTTATATTTTTTGTTTTTGAAAAAAATATTGTGTTAGTGGGGTTTGTATTTTTATTTTTTTTTTATTTTTTAATTTTTAATTTTTTTCTGTGGTTTATTTTAGATTGTTTGAAATATTTATTTATTTTTTATGTTGTAATATTTATTTTCAATTAGTATTATGAACATTTTAGTTTTAGATGTTGAAATTAAGAGTATTATTTAATATTTTATGAAATGATGAAATTTTAGTTCAACAAATAATCTTAATTTAAAAAAAAATGTGCACGTTCAAAATAATTTTGGTATTTGTAGTATAGTTAAAAAATATCACATTTTAGTAAAATTATGTGCAATTAATATTTTCATAGTGTTAGAAAGTTATATTGTATATGATGTAGTATTAAATAGTGATTTGGTATCGAAATTTGTTTAGTAATGTAGTTTTAGTTAAACATAATTCGATTTTTAAAAAGGTTTGTGTTTGTGACTTAATTTTCGTGTTTATAGATTTTCAAAAACGATAGTAAATTAATGTTAATGTATTTGATTTTTATTTATTTTTTTCAGATATTTTTTGTATTTGTTTTATTGGTATGTTTTGTCATCCATTTGAATGGGAGAGTTAGAATATATAAATGATGATAAGAACTAATCTCAACCATCCATTTAAATAGAAGTGAGAGATGAATTAGGATTGAAGATGTTGGCCTAAAGCTCTACCAAATAGGGGGTGAATTGGGTTGGTAAAAAATTTAACAAATAAATTCTCAAATCACTTCAATTTTCCTAACCAATTTTTATCTTGCTATTTAGCAAAAACATATTTTAACTAAGCGCACAACCAAATAGATAAAAATAGAGAAATTGACACCAAGATTTATAGAAGTTCGGCAAGTTACTCTTGCTTATGTCCATGCCCCTTAGCTCCTGATCCCTTTCACAGGTTTTACATCAAGATTTATAGAGGAATTCTCAATCCACCAATCTCTATCCCTTTCTCAGGTCAGAACCAAACATTTACAACAATTTTTTTTGCAAGCGTATAATTAGCCTAATTCTTTCTTACTCAGAATCAAATCTATTATTTTCTCAGGCACATGATTAACCCTTATTATGCAACCTCCATTATGCCTAATCCACTCTCAAGATCTTCTACCACCTTAATTCAATGTAAACTCAATTAATGCTCCGAAAGTAAGTGTAGAAATGTCTGGCCCAACTGAAAGAATCCATCTCCAGGGGTTGATCCAGTTGAAGTTGATGTTGTACGAGACGATCCTCAGGTAGACCTTGGGAAAGTTATTGAACACAAGACC
Source organism: Eucommia ulmoides (assembly GCA_016647705.1). Taxonomy (NCBI): domain Eukaryota; kingdom Viridiplantae; phylum Streptophyta; class Magnoliopsida; order Garryales; family Eucommiaceae; genus Eucommia; species Eucommia ulmoides. Next base: position 47,851,776 of record CM028339.1, on the reverse strand, counting down.
TGTTCGACTCTCCCTCCAAAGCTCTTTTGCCCCCAACTTGATTCTAAATGAAGAAGCTAGGCTCTTTCTTGAATTCTCTGAAAACCAACCTCCCATGGAGGTTTCGGATAGTAGTAGTCCTGTTGTACCAAACCGAATAGTAATATTGTACCGAATCATATAGTGGATCCAGATAGTGGTACCGGATCCAAAGATTTGTTGTTTGCTTTAGTTCTATCTATTATGGATATGATGTTTGCCCTTTCTTTTATAGAAGGGCTCATATCCGTAGCTCTCACTCAGCGGTGGAAACTACCAAGCTGAAGTACGGTGGGGGCATTGATATACCTTTATCTTTGGAGGCTCAAGCAGAGGCATAATTTCTTGTCAAGATGAATCGTCCATGAACCAACATCATCGGCCTTATTGGGTAGAATGCCTTTCGTCATAGTCCCAATTCCAATTGTGGGCTTGATTCACACTCCATGTTCTGAGAAATGTTTACCATCCGAAAAGGGGGCGGGCATTTTACCAGAAGTTTTTAATCTACCCTTGTGTGATTCCGGGGGTAGGTACGGGGCAGAGGATTTTCAAGCAAACGGTCCCAATGGATTCACAAATTGGATTATTGGTACTAGTTGTTTCACTTCCTAAATAAACCCGAACACTCAAGAAATCCATTGGACAGGCCGATTCACATATCGTACAACTGACATAGTCATTTGTTCTTGGCATTGGATGGTCTCCAAATGAGCACCATCGGGTTAGTTGAATTCCCTAATAGACTCCTGTTGGCATTTAGCTTTCTTTCTCTTTTCAGGTCTCTCTGAAAGAGAATTCAAATGTTCTTGGTCGTACATATTTAAATTGGTTGTTCACTGTCAATTAACATACGTGAGAATCAATTATCTATCTATTTTTTTTATTATTATTAATTCAAGCACGAATTCACGCAAACAAGATATTTCAAATCGTTTTTACATTTAGAAAGAAGATTTTCAATAAAAATAGTGAAAGATTTTCAAAAATGATTTTGCACAAATATTTCAAATTAATATTACAGATTCAAAAACAAAAGGTAATCAGGTAATGTTATAGCACGAGATTTGAGCATACAAATAAATCAAGAATGAGAATCAAATTTCAAGGGGGGAAACCGTTTATTTAATTTCAGAGGGTGGAATAGAGAGAAATAAAGAGAGATGAGAGATGGAGAGAGAAGCAAAATAAACAAATAAATAATAAAAAATACACTTCATTTTTTTCTTATTTTGATATTTTGATGTATAAAAAAGACGCATAAAAATAACAAAACTACCCCTTAATTAATAAAATTCATCAATGTTTTTAACAAAAATTCAATTCGACTGAATTAAAATGAATTATCTTAATAGACCAAATGTGTCATTTTAAAACTTTAAATATCCACCCAGAGGGCCAAATATACACTTTTCGTGAAGTTAATTGAACTGGTTAATATCTCAATTCTCAAACCATTAGTAGTAAGACATGCTTTAAAAAAGTTCATTTTTTTATAAAACAAGAATCCAAAACATTGAGATACCTACCCATTTATGTTAGAAAAATGGGCGAAAAAGAAGCAAATAAAATTGTCACATTATCTATCATTTCCCCCCAAATTGGGCATCAATTAGATTCTCAATTTGACTCTCGTTTGCCAAAAGATGTAATTTGAATATTGTAAAAAGAAATCTTGTAGCTCAATATTTATGTTAATCAGCATTAAGGGCATCCAACTGTCTTCGAAGATCTTCAAGATCATCGATATAGTTGGATGTGGCTTCTTGTGGAACAGACGCCTTTTGGAAATCTGCTGTTGGTAGTTCATGCATAAGACCTTCTGGAAGTGTATCTGGAAAAGGAAAAGAAAATAAGATAAATCGATTAGATTTGCCAGAAGGATAGAAAAAGGGAAAATAAAATACATGAGATGTTTATTTCTAACTTCATTGTCTCAAACAACAAAATGAAATACCCTATAAAATAACGTTGCGTTTGGTATGCTAAATAGAATAGAATAACAATAAAATTAGAATTATTATGTTATTAGAATGAAATTATCATCACTATTCTTATATTTGGTGACAAGGGATTAAATATGACATTGAAATGATCATTTCTATTCTAGTGTTTAGTTAGTGTTGAAAATAAATCCGAAATTAAATGCATATATATACCGTTAAGTCTTCACTTTGAAAACATATAAAAAAAATTACATAGAAAATATTCAAATATAAATCAAATGAAGTTTCTAATAAGGGGTAAATATGGATATTATCCCAACATACAAACATAAATTGATATAATAACTTTATATGTCAAATTAAAAATTTCACTGATTTTTAAACTAATATCCTAACTATGAATATACCAATCTCGTAATGGTCATAGTGCATAATAATAACTAAATTTTTGTCCCACTTATGTAAAGTCACTACATAAACTCGTTTACGTGATAGTGATTGATCAAAAGTCATACCCTCAGTCAAATTTAATGTCATTAAATCAATTTTAATAGTCTCGTCCCAAATTTTCTTAGGACTATCTCTTTCTCCAGTAACCCCCTGCACTTGACTTAAATCACATTTTCTCACTGGTAATTCTATGGGTTTTCTATGCACATGCACAAACTATCGTAAGCGATTTTCTTTAAACTTTTCTTCAATTGGTATTATTTCTAAATTCTCTCTTATAGTTTCATTCTTAATTTTATCCATTCTCATTTTATCACTCATCCACCGCATCTTCCTCATTTCTGTCACACCAATTTTCTGGACATGCTTTATTTTTACCGCCCAACATTTTAAACCATACAGAACCGCGGGTCTTGTCGCAGTTTTATTGAATTTTCCTTTGAGTTTCCACGGTATCCTATGATCACAAATCACTCCAACTACACTTCTCTACTTTAACCAACCCGCACGGATTTTGCGTAATGTCATCCTCGATTTTGCCATTACTCTGAATTATTGAACTTAAATATATAAAATGATCAACCTTAGGATTAATCGCATCATCATCTCTCCGGGCATTACTATAATTGCAATACATGTATTCTGTCTTACTTCTGCTAACCTTCAAACGTTTAGATTCTAAGACTTTTTTTCATCTTTTTAACTTAGTATTAAGACATATTCTACTTTCATTAACTAGTACTATGTCATCCGCAAACAACATACTCCAAGGTCCCCTATCTTAAATATATTTTTTGAGCTCATTCATCACTAGAACAAAAAGGTAAGGACTTAAAGATGATCATTGATATAAATCTATATTAATAGGAAATGCACAAGTAGCGTCTTCTCCTATTTGAACACTAGTGAAAGCCTTTTCGATCCAAAGTGTATCACGTAGTAGTCAACCACCCGTATGATTCATTGCTAGAAAGAAATCACAAAGCATTTCACTGAACCAAGGATTTTTTTTTATTTTATTTTTTTTCTGTAACTTGGATTTCAGCCATAACAAAAGAGAGTACCTCGATTCAGTACAGTAAGTTCCTTTTATTTTTCTTACAAAGCTCTATTTTGATATATAGACACAGATCAAAGTCAGGTCAGACAAAAGTATAGGTATATTACCATCAACCTAGAATCGAGTTTAGCAGCACGATAGATCGACAATAGAAGGTACAGGTCTATCAAAAGAAAATATTGACTCTACTAGCTTCAACTATCATCGGATGATCTTTGCAGCCCCCACATCTCGGTGGATGGATTTGTTCTATCCCCAGCATTAGCCTTGCCCCCTTTGCCCATACCCTGAGAAGAAGCCTGTCAGGTTACAGGTCGATAAAGCCATTAAGGGAGGTGAAAATCTCATGTACGGTTCTGTAGAGTGGCAGTAAGGATGACTTATCTGTCAACTTTTCCATTGTCACTATAAGACCAGGATTTTAGCGCGTACGTCATTTTAGTTGCATTTTAGAACAATTGAAAAAATACGAGAAAAAATTGTGTTAATTCATATCCAAATTAAAATTTTATGGGTTAAATTGCAAATTTAAAAACATTTATTTCAAACTTGGGATTCAAATTGTCATTTAAGTTATAAAACTTAAGTTTTTAGGGGTGAAATTACAATTTAAGAAAATCTTAAAGGTTGAATTGGACTAAAATGAATAGTTAAAAAAATTAGGAGAAGAAAAGTATAATTAAAACCAAAGATATTTTTTTTGCGCACACACACACATATATATATATATGCATGTTGTGCGTGCGTGTGCCGTGCCGTGAGCTCAGCCGAAGACAGGAGAGGATGGGAGAGGGGCGACGTGGCGTGAAGGAATCCAAAAACTAATTCACAAAAACCCATGAAATTAAACGATCCATAAAATCTGTGATATCAAAGTCGGAAAATAAGGAGAAAAATAAAAAATCTAGAGAAAGAGAGTCGTTAGAGCTGTGGTGATCATCGGTGGTGGTGGGTGTGTTCTTCTGGTTGTTTGGACGATTCCATGTGCGTGGGTGCGGTTGGTCATGTGTGCTCTGTTCAGTTCGTCGCCATTTTGCGCGTTGTCGGTGTGTGGGTGTAGGTGATCGACGATGGTTGTGTTCCTCTGTTTTGAACCGACGTGCAGGTGTGTGTGTGTGTGTTCTCTGATAATTTGTTGTGTAAGTGTGTGGTGTGTGTTCAGTCACCGGAGTGGGTAGAGATAGAGGGAGGTTCGCCAGCGGGAGTGATCGTTGTGTTTTGTGTTTCGTGGGTGTGTAGGTGTTGTGTTGTGGGATGGTTTGATCAGACTAGTGTGGGGTGGTGTTGGTAGAACAGGTTGTTGTGTAGGTGTGTTTTGGTCGTTGGTGAAGGGTGGTGAAAAAGCCGCCGGAGTTAGTGAAGAAGAGAGAGAGAAGGGGGTTGTTCTGATCAAAGCAGGAGCTGAACGGGGAAGACGATCGTTCGCCTAGGCGGTGACGGCTTCGCCTAGGCGGTGGGGCATCAGAATGCAAAGTAGAAAGAAACTGGAGTGTGTTCGCCTAAGCGGTGGGACGACGGCCTAGGCGGTGGCGCGTTAGTAAGCAAATCAAAGGTAAGAAGAAGCGTGTTCGCCGCAGTGGTGAATCCTTCGCCGAGGCAGTGAGTACTGGAGCAGAAACTAAATTTTTTAAGCAAAAAGGAAACCGACAGCCGTTTCGGAGCGGATAACGTTTCTCGTTAAATTTTATGTTTGTTAAATTTAACTACTAGCATGAAAATTTCGTAATCGGAATAATAAATTTTGAGACCGTTCGTATTACTAAAATTTATACAGTAAATTTTAACGAAGCGAAACCTAGCCAAAAATAATTTTTCATAGTAAAATGTGGGGACAGGAAAGTTGTGAAACTTGGGGCCTGTATTGCATGATTAGGTTATTTTAAATAGATTATTAATTTATGCCCTATCACTATTAGGTTCGTAAGCACCGGAGTCTCGGTAAAGCGTAGTCAGTGAAAGTTTTGCGGAGCGGATAACTAGGTGAGTGTACTGTCTTCTACGTAAATTACAAATTGTATTTTCGTATATATTATGGAAAACTGTGTTTATTTAAAAATGGACGAATTTGCAACTTGTATGGATCAAGCTGTGTTGGGTGTTTGTGGAAAAATGATTTGTTGAATTCAGTTAGTTTCTAAAATGATGGAAAATGATTGTGGATCTAGTCGGTTGTTTTTGAGGTGGAAGTTGATGATTGGTCCAGCTATGCCATAGTATTTTCTTCCCTAAAAAGGATGTAAATTATTTGCTAGGCATTGTCCTGCAGAGTGTTGATTATCTGCTATGCAAAGTCCGGCCAAGTGTTGTTGTGACCTGTTAGGAAGGCAAATCCTACGGGTGGTGCGATACCGTTGCAACTCCCGATCATGAGATTAAAACGATCATATGGCTAGTCGGAGGGTGGTGTGGTGTTTTGTCGTATACGATGAACCAGTTATATATATATATATATATATATATATATATATATATTACTTTACACTGGATTGGTGTATCTATATATATTAGGATATTTATTATCCTGGTTGATTTTCACTACTTGGATGGAATGTTATAAATAGGTGAGTTTATTTCTGAGATGACAGGAAAACTGAGTTTCCGTATGGTATGTGATTTTATATCATTCTTTGTCATGTGGTATTTAAATTTTTATACTTGATCCATACAAAATATTTTTATTATGAAGACAGTACACCGAAAAAAAAAAATTGTTTAAGGTGCGGCGACTAGAAGTCGATCCCCTACTGGCACTAGATAGAGTTCTCTGATAGTGTCGTCTGGGAGTGGGCTGTCTGAGGCAAACCTGCGGGAGGTTCAGTACAATTATTTTGTTGATGTTTTTGTTGTATATATATTCGGGGACAGGTGTGTTCCAATTTGAGAGGATGTATATGGTCTGTATGCCTGTTTATGGTAACATATATGTGTGTGTGTGTGTGTGTGTGTGTTTCTGGCTGGTTGGGTGTTCAAGGGGTGTCATGTCGACATCACGCCGGCCCCAGGGTGATGGGTGTCCAGGGTAGGGTGTGACAGTCACACCCTCTCGATATTATGGATCATTGTTTGCTTCAAACACTCGTACCATCTCAATGGACAAATCAAATAACATTTCACAAAGAAATCTAGTTTTGTTTCTCCGTTGTTTTTTTTTTGTTTTTTCTTTTAGTGTGATCACACAAAAGATTCTGTGGGACTAGAATCTTCTATGGAGTTTAGAAAGGTTAGAAAAAAGGAGTTTACAAAGGTTATCGAAGTGGAAAAAGTAAGAATAACATGTACTCTTTATGATGTCCCTGGGATTGTAGCCAAGGATCATCAACAAAACTTAGCTATTCGTTGGATCATTGAAGCAACTTTGTTTAGCGAACGAGAGGAAATCACTAGAACCTACATTTGAGTGGTACTTTCTATCCCTTTCTCCAACCTTTGATCCGACATCTGCTAGCTATGGAGGGGAAGAGGAATCAGCTGACTAACCATATCTTCCAACCTATATTGCAAAGCTTTTATCCTTTTCCCGCCCCTCACTCTGAAAGCTACGACATCTTTAGTAAAGTCGAATCCTTCTATTGATTGGAAGATTTAAAACCCCAACGAAAAAAAGAGCATTTCGGTTTTCCCTTAATCTGACTCAAGAGGGAGGAAAGACAGACATCTTTAAGATGAATGTAGATAGAGAGATGCTTCCCTTAACTTAGAAAGACTATCAAAAACGTTGACTCCAGTTGAGCTTTACGAACAGTTTAGGGAATTGGCAAGAGAAATGGTGTAGAAACAAATTGAGAGAGTATAAACATGAACTTACTTAAAAGCAAGGCAAGGACAATGTCAAAGCAAAAGATAGAACTCCTGTAGTAACCGATGACATCGATCCCGCCTTAGGTGTAGGTGAACACCGCTAAAAGACTAAAACGAGCTTTTACCTGCTCGCTTTTGCACAAGCCAAACTGGATGTCTGACCCATATCCTTGGGCAGAGTTCGTCATTTCTTAGTGTGCTAGGTAGAGCTGGAATTGGCAGGAATGAGAATCCACTATCGAGAGAGAAAATGGGTAGTGAGACTGAGTACTAAGCCAATAAGCTAAGAGGGTAGTTGCCAGGAAAGTAGGTAGCTAGTAGGGTTGGGCAAGGACAACTAGTGGCCTTTTTTATTTAACTTCTGACAGACCTCGACTTTTTTCGAGGTTGGTAACCTCTAATTTGTTCAGGAAAACTAACTATTTGAACGAAGCCTTGCACCCTCTCAACGAGAAGGCAACTAAGAAATCAAGAAACAATAGACGATGGGTTTTTGGATTTATATGTTAACGCTTATGAGTCTCTCCTGTACCTAACACCCCTCAATCGAAGAGATGTCAATATCCTTAATTACCTCAATATACACTTTGGATACTTGTTTCTTTTCTAGCACCCACCACAAAACTTCTCTGGGCACCCGATCATAAGCCTTTTCTAGGTCCACAAATATCATATGTAAATCTTCATTTTTTTCTCTATATTTTTCCACTAATCTCCTAAGTAAATAGATAGCTTCAGTGGTTGATCAGCTGGGTAAAAATTCAAATTGGTTCTCTTCTATACTCGTTTCATGTCTTATTCTATATTTTATCACTTTCTTTCTCAAAGTTTCATAATATGACTCATAAGTTTTATACCCGATAGTTCGTGCAACTTTGAACATTCTCTTTATTTTTATAAATGAACACTAAGATACTCTTCCTTTAGTTATCAGACATTCTCTTAATTCTCAAAATGTCATTGAAAAGTCTAGTCAACCACTCTATCCCAAGGTCTCCCAAACTTTTCCACACTTGTATAGGGATCTCATATGACTCTACTTTTTTTTCAATTTTCATATTTCTTAGTGCTATTCTAATTTCTGAAACCCTAATTCTTCTATGAAGCTTATAAATCATATTTGAAGATAAACTAGGCAACTCTAGTCTGGATTCTCTAGCATAGTTCCCATTAAATAAATTATAAAAATAACTTTTTCGTTGTTCTATAATCTCATCATCCTTTACCAAGACCTTTTCATTAATGTATATGATGCATTTAACACTTCCTAAATCTCTAATATTTCATTTGCTTCTATTTTTGTATGTTTATACTTCTCCAAACTCCCCCTACTTCGGCATTTTTTCCATTCTTCATAAGCTATTTTCTTGTCCCGAACAGCTTTTTAGACTTCATTTCGCCACCAACTTTCTTTATATCGTGGTCCTCCTCTTCTAGAAACTCCTAAAACTTCTCTGGCTATCTCTCTAATACGACTCGCCATATCACCCCGGATTTTGTTCACTTCCCCATGTCTCTTCCATAACTCATCATTGCTAACTTTATCGTTAAATAACTCCATCTTTTCACGTCTTAAATCTCTCTAAAGTATCATTGCATGTCTACTTATCTTAGACTCTCACTTCCATCCCAAAAACTTCAAATCGATTACTATCAATCTATGTTGGGTAACAATACTTTTTTCGGGTATGATTTTACAGTCCTTACATACTAAACGATCACTCGTTCTAGTAATTACAAAGTCTATTTGGCTATTTCTCTTAAATGGGATAATGTGCTCATCCCTCTTCCTGAAACTTGTATTTAGAAGACCTAAATCATATGTCATAGCAAAATCTAAAATCATCTCACCCATTGCATTATTCTCCCCAAATTCATAATCACCATGTACTTTATCGAAAGTCCCCCTTTCCTTCTCTACATGTCCATTCAAATTTCTCCCAATAAATATTTTTTATTGGTTAAGTATACGTTGAATGACTTCGCTCATCTTCTCCCAAAATTCTCGTCTAACATCTTCTTGCAGTCCAACTTGGAGAGCGTACGCACTAATAACGTTAATCACCTCCCCTCCAATCACCAAACCATCATCCTATCTCTAATTCTTCAATTTATATCCCTATTTTCTATTATACCTACCTCATTACTATGTTTGTCCTTCCCCGAATACCATAACTTATACCATGTACTCTCAATTTCTCTAAACCTCTCTCCAACCTACTTCGTTTCCTGCAAGCATAGAATATTAATTCTCATCCAACTCATCACGTCCACCAATTCTCTAGTCTAATCCGTCAGTGTTCCTATATTCCAAGTTGTTAACCTAAGCTTATTCTCATTGTTTAACTTTTTTTTTCCGCACCCGTCCACTACAATGCGACAACTCTTGCTTATTTGACACCGTATCTCGGCGAAAACACGGCACGTCACTTCCGGGCAACGACCTAGCCTACCCTTGCTCATTTCTCACTAGATTCGAGCGGTGGTAAAGTAATGCATTGCTAGTAGGGGACACCCCAACATTTAATGTATTCGAATTCATGTCATAAAAGTTCCGACACAGTTTTCCGCTGGCTGTCAGCTACTTAATGCAATCCTCCTCCATTACCCACGCTAACCGTGAAATAGTTCTAGTGCAACAATTTCATTTATTGTTTACTTTCTAAGAGTTTTATTTTTTTGCTTCTAGAAAAAAAAAATTAAAAAAAAAATTAAAAAAAATAAAAATATATATATATATATATCATCTTTTTTTAATTTTTTTTTTACATTTTTTGAACAAGTATGAGCAACTAAACAAACTTATTTTACGATTTTTGTTTTTGTTTTATTTTTTATTGTTAAAACAAATAATTAAAAATAAATACACTAAACAAAAGACCAACAACTAACTATTTATTAAAAAATAAAATCAATAATTACCATCGTTGGGAGACGACAGCAGTGGCTCAAGGACTATCGGCGGAGGCACGGAATGGAGGGGTCTCTCTATTTTTTTTTTGCCATGTTTTTTGGCCAATAAAGGAATAAAATCTAGGGTAAGTTGGTGAGAGGTCCCATGAGTGAAAAACATCACTTTCTAGGTCCCTTCCCAAGAGTAAAAAGATCATTTGGATAAGACTCCCATAAGTGATGTTTTACACTTATGGGACCTTTAGAGGTATTTCCCTAAAATCTAATCCCATGTATACCAAGTTTATCTTGGGATTATATTTGTGAGATTAAAAAATCCTTGGTAATGAAAATGAAATTTAATCCCATGTACCAAACCTAAGAATGGGATGGCTATTCCCATGTTCATTTCAATCCTTTGTCGAATCCCATGTACCAAACGGTTAAAGAATATATAACATTATATTCTCTCCCGCATTTTCGATAAAGCTCTGGTCCTAAACAGAATCAATAGAGCTACGGTTGCAGAAAATATTCCATAAATTCCAGAAAGAACTGAAAATTTGATAAACAAGACTGAAACCTGGAAGAAGATTTACTGGAAGCAATTTTGAAATAGAAAACAAATTCATGTAAGATAGTGCAAATTAAAAATAATAATAAGTTCACGATGAGGTGATACATATCAAAATGAACTAAAAGACCAACAGTTTTACCTGGAGTCCTAATATCTGTCCCTTCAGGCTTGGTATCATCTACAACACTGCAAATAAAACAAAAGAGAACTTAGAGCATCCGCAACACAGGTAGCAAAAGTTAATAACTATAATCATCACCAATCCTGTACAGCCCAACTTTATTTTGTAATTATTATTTAGGGTTCATGTATTGTTTCCTAATCTCTATTATAAATTGATGGAGAGGCTAACACAATCATTAAGTTTTCTCATTATTTTCATATCATCTTATTTTAACATGGTATCTCTTGTCTAATGTTGAGCATGTTGAATCCCACATCAATGTTGGGCCCCCCGATATCCATTCATAGTGGCTTGTCAAAATCCACCCTGCGCATGAAACTAACACTATTTTTATTTATTACCGGAACTTTATGAATGTAAATATTACCCAATAGAACTAATTAAAAAAAATAAAAGCTCTATAGTTTAAAAAATCTACTAAAGCACTAAGACAGTGTTTGGTAGCATGGAATTGGAAATGTATGCAAGTAAATTTTCATATACTTAAATGTGTTCATGTCGAGGCTCCAATCCCCACAACCAAACATGGGGCAAGAGAAGTTACTCGTCAAAGTGCCATGGTAACAATATCCAATTGTAATGCTAATTTTCGCAACCTCTCTTGGATATACTCTTAAATCCAGGTCCGCATTAGTAAGTACAGACTTTTGATCAGATGATTCATAGCCAGAAGGCCAGAATGACAAAAACTGACCCACACTTCTACCTTATATTCCATTCATTCTCCGCATGGATGGGGCTTTCGGATGCTGCTGAAGCCTCTACCTCCCTCTTCGCTTTAGCCGCAGCATCCCTGGCAGGTTTTAAAAGAAGGTATTCATTCTGCAAGATATAAAATTAGTTCTCGGATCAGGAAGAAATCAATTAAACTAAAATGAATGTGTTTCATAAGATCAACAGTTACTCAAAAATACCTGTCTTTCCAGGCAAGCTGCATTTGAACATTGAGGGTTTGGCTTCATCTCCATTGTAGGGAAGTAGTCTTTGAGAGCGTTATACCCCTTAAAATTAGTCAATGAAACAAAAAATCAAATCAAATCAAATTGTGAATTTGAAAGTCGTACACCCCCTGCTCTTCCACGAGATACGGAATGATGAGAAAGGAAAATAAGAAAAGATATAAGGGGAGAACAGGAATCAATTTATTGATTCTTGGCATATAGCTATAAAAAGTGTGGGGAAAAAACAAGGAACTTTGTCTCAAATATATCACTACACTTAAAAAGTGTTGATGTGTGCTGGGCGACCTGCACAAAGGATGTGTGTTGGAGATATAGAGGTACTTACCAAGTATGGGGAGACATATCCGAACTTTAGCAAATATTTAAGCGTGTTTTGAACCAGAAGTCCAGCAACAATCCCCTAAACGAAATTGAACAACTGCATACATTAGCAGCAGCACATTGAAATTAACAACACAATAGATACATCTATGGTTATGATGTAATACTTAAATGACGATGGTCTTAAAATTTAGTAAAGCTAAAATAAGAAGAAAAAGAAAATCAAAATCAGAAGAAACAACAGTTATACCAAGAATCCTCCAATAGAAGGAAGAGCGGAACGAAAAAAAAAAAAGGGAAAAAGTAGGGAGAAAAGTGATGTTACCATAGTAGTGGGTAAAGATGCTGCACAAACCCCTTCCCGCTTCAGTGTACGTTCATCTATCCCAGATGCTACAACCTAACAAAGTACTCGTCTTTGTTAACAAATTCATTTGTCAATAAGTAGTCCTCAAAATGAATGGAAAATGCATAAGTAGAGTTTACTCCAGAAATTTTTCTTGAACAAATTGCAATGGTAGCCAAATAAATTTCTAAAAGTTCGATCCCTCAATTTTAGAAATTTCAATATCAACAATTTAGAGGAGTTAACTAAATAAAGGGTTGATAATTCCTCTACTAAAAACCTGGCAACAAAAATGCTAACTGAATTTCCTAATATATTCATTCAACTTGACCAATGAATAAACCTACCAAAGGTGGCGCACATGCAAAACAAGCAGTCTCTCCAGGAATCAGCAACTGTATATGACCGGAAACAGCATCCTCAGAAACACCTGTCCAAAGTTATCCACTTATTAACTCATTATATTATAGTTTTAAATGTGAAGAAGTAAGAAACTCGTGTTCATGTCTTCACTCATTTTAATTACCCAATTAAACTATCAAGAACAACCATAAACTTAACCAGGGATAACAACTCAATACATTCTAGGAGAATATCTAGGCAAAGAGTGCTTTCTTTTCCTCTTCTAACCTTTTTTTTTGGGTGGCGTGGGGGTAGGGAGGTTGAGGAAAATTAACAGGGCCATTGCCATGAATTTCAATGAAGGTTCAGAAACATGGAATATGTTTCCAATCAATTCCCAGGTGGCCAATGCCAGTCTTGTTGCTCAATTGTCTATAATCCTAAGCATCAGATTTCAGAAATAACCAAAAGCATAGAATTACACTTCAAGCAATATGTTGAAAAAGAGGAGTCAATTCATATGATTATGGAAGTGTTCATCCAATTAACAGTTCTTGGAAGAGATAAATGATCTTCTTCATGACATAGAGAAATTATTTCAAGAATGGGGCAAAGAGGGAAGGGAAATGAGAGAGAACTAACCAGACTCCATCCATGTTTGATTCAGCTCATTGCATGCCTATACAATCACATTTAAATTAGTAACAGACATTAGAAATGATTTCAGTTGACAAAAGAGAACATCATGTAAAGATGCCTTTCATGTTGGAAGCATAATTAGCTGAAAGAAGAAAATATCAATTATGAATCTCAAGCCCACTCTAGAGAATTGAAAATCCTGCTAGCAATAAAGCCACTCTTACCTGATTTACTACCATTCTTGCTTCGTAGTTATCTACACAGCTCAAAACAAGATCAACTCCACTGCCTTCTTTATCTGGGCAATAATTTTTAGATCTAAGACTTCCCATAAAAGTATCAAAACCTCGCACGGTTGTGATGTTCAGCGTATAGCTCTACAAGACACATGACTAAATCAGTTTTTTGGAATACATAACAAAATGAGCAGCAAACTAGGTTATAGTTGATAAAAACCAAATTGAAGAGACAATTATGAAGAAAAAAAAACTACAAAGATGTTTTTAAAGCTTGAGAGACTGCAGCAATATAAAATGCAAAGGACCAGAGAACTTGATTGGTAAGAGAAAAATGGTATCTAAACACCAGGCTCCAGCAAAGGGAAGTGGTTTTCTTTGCATAAACCTAAAACTTTTTCTCCATGTGTGTGAGCAAGCAAGACTGCTAAATTTATGATTCTGAACGAAGTATTTTTCTTACAGTTATTCTCACAACATTTGCTCGAATTGCAATATATTGTCTTACATCCCATGTAATCTGTCATACTATCAGAAAAAATACCATCCACCAACGGCTAGAGAATTGAGGAATAAAGATCATCACTTCATTTTTTGAAATTATTACCAAGATAAATTGATTCCAGAAGCTCACACTAATTTAGACAGAAACTTATAAAAATGAAATAAAAATCGTTATAGATAAACAAGCCGTGACTTGAAGAGTCTGCCTCAGCAGTTGAACCGCTGACACTAGCATGTAACTAAACTCACCATAAGAAACAGTGGTGGATACAAGTAATGACCAAGGGGGACTCGAGCTCCCCCTAAACTTTTGAAAAAATTTACTTTGACCCCTATATTTTTAAGGAAAAAATAAACAATTAAACCCCTTAAATTTTACATAATTCCCCGCAAATGAATAGAAGTACTCAGCAGTTGAACCGCTGACACTAGCATGTAACTGAACTCATCCTAAGAAACAGTGTCAGATACATAATTCCCTCTAATAAATAGAAGTACTCAGCAGTTGAACTGCTGACACTAGCATGTAACTGAACTCATCCTAAGAAACAGTGTCAGATACAAGTCATGACCAAGGGAGACTCAAGCTCACCCTAAACTTTGAAAAATTTTACTTTTTCCCCTATATTTTTAGGGAAAAATGAACGACTAAACCCCTTAAAATTTTACATAATCCCCCTCTAATATATAGAACTGCTCAGTAGACCCCCCAAAATTCTTTAACCCCCACCCGTGCGACCAATTTTCTGGATCCGCCACTGCTAAAAATTTACATAACCCAGATGCTAGTATTCAATGTAGTAAAGTTTCTGCACTGTCATGCCAATATCTAGAATATGCATTCTTCCAAAAGTAAAATATATAAGAATATGTAGAGCTATTTAGTGTGGTCACTCTTCAAAGTGGGAATTAAGTGATCAATAGTTTAATAGTACTTTGCATATTTTATTTTAATTTATTTTATTTTTTATTTTTTTACCGTTGGTGGATCCAAGCATACTGTAATTCTCAGATAATGGGCATAAGAACTACAAATATTTTTTTATCAACCAACAAAGTACACACTACAGCTGCACTTTGATGTAGTTGTTAACTCTTCTGCAATTCATTTATTTTGATTGGTGCTCAGTATATCTACCAAAAATTTCAGTTACATTTAGTAGAGACTGGAGATCATATCTAAGACTGCCATATATGGAATGCTATCCATTCAGTATCATAGTTTTTGGATCTTCAAAAACAAAAGTAGTTATTGGTTAAAGATGAGATATAAAAAACCCTTGCATAAATCTATGAACCTTGAAAATGATGCCATGATAGCATCAGGGCTTCCATACCAGCTACATTCGTCACGAACATGTCAAGGATGGGTACAATTACAAAACTAAAATTACCATTAAACACTTACCTCAAGCACTACATCAGGATTTATGTCTGAGAGAGTTTGAACAGCAGCATCAGTCTTGGTCATGCCAACCTAGAAGGGGAAAATAGAATGAACATGTTTATGGCAATGGAAGAATAAATTTTGCTTGATTTATCCAATACATAACAGAGGTTGAGGAAAACATATGAAAATTCCATTATTTTTTGCAATAAAAAACAATAAAACCATACATTTGTCTTTTTAAAAATAAAACATAAAACCTCACCAAGAAGGGGGAAAAAAAGAGCGTATCGCTCATAGCTAGGTATCCGTGGAGGATATCATTATCCAAACAAAAAGGTGTGTAAATTGAAAAATAAAATGGTAGAGTATACCTGCTCTGGACGAAAAAATAGCCTATTCATGTTAGCTAGCTCCACTTTGTCATAATCATACAACAAAAGGCGACCTATTCCACACCTTGTTAGCATCTCGGCTGCAACACTGCCTACACCACCAATACCCTGTCACATAATTTCAACTCATCAAACCTAGGGTGTTTTAGAAGAGCGTACTTGCTGCCATTGACAGATCAATACACACAAACCACAAGATACGAGTTTATCACACTCATAGAGACAGTGCAACATTTTATATAAATGAAGGACCCAAACTAACTCAAAAGTCAAAAGCTTATAAAATTCATGTAAAACTTCCATTAACTACATTTTGCTAAAGGATGAAAGTTAGCCAGTCACTTCAATTTGAGTTATCAAGTAACTGCAGACACATGTTAAAAATGTGGACTGTTAGAATGAACTGTGGCAACAGTCATTTTAAGGCAGCACTATTAGAGATTTTCTGACTTATTCGGAGAAAATGTCAAATGAAATTCAGGCTTTCAAGTGTTGCTTCCAGCACTCCCTATTTTTTTGTTGTCTTTGAAACAATAATCATCTTATGGCAGTATGCTCAGTCTTGCACACTGGTACCGATTTGCATTACATGCATAGTTACTTGAAAAAATAAAATAAAAAAATCCATCCACTATAGAGGAGGAAATAAAACAAAACAACAACAAAGAGAAATAAAGAATGGTTCAGTACAGACAACTATAGCAACTGAAAATTCCCGTATTCTTTCATAGTTGTCCACAATACCCATCCTCTGCAGTGCCATGAGCCTGCTGTAAGGATTGCTATCCACAACTTCAGCACTCATATCCTGCCACAAACAAAATTATCATATGCTATACAATTACCGCACAAGCCAAATATGTATTTGAGAGGAAAAACAAGGAAATAGAGCAAAACCTCGACTTTGGAATGACGAAACTGTCCAGACTTTGCAAGAGTTGTCAGATGTTCTACACGCGATTGCATCTAGAAAGAGCATGAATACTATCAAAATCAAATATATCATCCCAATATACTATTTTGGTACTAATTTTGTATTTTTTTTAAAATACAAGGGGCCCCACTTGTAACTGGTTGGACCGCCGGAAAAATCTTTGAAAGCAATAAACTAGCATCATTTGTAACCCAACTTAGTAGATATGTGGAAAAAAATAAAAACAGACAAGCGGGGAGTGTGGATATGTCAATTGCATTATAAAAATAATAATAGCTTGTTTCTTCATAACCATTCTCAACTCCAATGAAAAGAGTCTTGTGACTCTCGTCCTTCAAATTAAGATTTGAAACCATTATGGGGACAATATTTCCATGCATTCCGAGGAAAATGAGGCACCCTAAAAAAATATTAAAAAAAATAATCCTCTAATGAATGATAGTCCGGACATGCAAAAATTAGCTATATGAAATTTTCCAAAACACATTTTCACATAAACCACCACAATTACTTGAGCAATCCCATAAATTAAATAAATTTGTATTGACACAATTTCCTGGACTCAATGTAACAAAGTAATGGATTAAATCACCAATCAACAGAAGGGCAACCTTATGTGTTGGGTTGGAAGCCCATACAAATGAAAAAGTATACAGCACAAAGATCAAATCAATAGAAAATTCAGTTGAGAGAGAGGAAGTACCTTATCAATTGGGGCACGAAGAAGTGGATCTGGGAGTGATTGTTTCAGAGTTTCGAGTTCAGTTAGCATCTCTCTAAGCTCCACATCCATTGCTCCCTCCTGTTATTTACTTTTAATGTTATCTTTCCCCTCTGTGTGAAATTCCTCAATATCCGAATACACCTACCAATGAATCAAGCATCTAATTTTCCATGTTAGGAAATTTTATTTTTTAATATAATTTTGGGCATCATATGATTAACACAATTATATTTATTATTTAAATTTAATCATCTAATTAATTAGGTAAAATCCATAAACAGTGGTGTAAAGCGCGCCCCAATGGCGCGCCTCGGGGCGCGCACAGGGGAGGCGCACCCAAATCGCCCCTGGGCGATGGGGGGGGGGGGGCGCAACTCCTGGTGGGCGTACGCCCAGTGACCCCGAACGAGGCGTACGCCCTGGTTTTACCTCTGTTTTTTTTTAAATGTTGAATGGTCTGGACGACAACAACCGCGAAAGGAAGCACGGACCAGCAGAGACGAGGCAAAAATAGACGAATACGAGGAGCTTGGTCGACGACGGCGAGGACAGCTAGCTTGGTCGACGACGGGGACAACAGACGGCGACAACAGCGAGCGTGGACTACGACGGCAGCTTGTTCGATGGCGACGATAGCGAGTGTGGACGACAACGGCGAGCGTGGACGACAATTTCAGCAGCAGCGAGATCTTCCCCTTGGACGATGACGACGAAGGCAAAGCAACGAGGGCTGATTGATACTTCAAATCCCAGTTTTTCTGAGTAAGTGCTGGTGGAGTACAGCTGTACTTTGCTGTAGTGGAATACGGCAAAGAAACTTAGGCCCGTTTGGTAACCATTTCCATCCCATTCCATTCCCAGATTTTTGGAAATTCTGTTTGGGAATAGCGTTTGGTAATTTTTATTTCCGTTTCCATTTCATTCCCATTTGAGAATTGTGCCCACTTTTTTCTTAAGAAATGAGAAACAAAAAAAAATTGTTTCTCATTATTCCCATTCCATTCCCAAAACCCATGATCACTATTCACCTACCGGCCGACCACCGTCCGCCGCCGCCGGCCGGTAATCTCCGGCGACCGTCGCCGGCGCCGCGCGACCGTCGCCGGTCACCGTCCGGCCGGAATTTTTCCGGCCACTTCCGGCAGTCGCCGGCGACGGCGCCACCGCCGTCCGGTCATCGCCGGGGGCACCGCCGTCTCCGACGCCGGAGAACCGTCGCCGGCAGTTGCCGGCCGGCCGGCGACGGCGCCACCGGAGCACCGCCACCGCCGGCCGGCCAAAACTGAAAAGAGAAAAAAAAAAAAAAAAAAAAAAAAAAAAAAAGGTTTTAGGATAAAATCGTTACCAAACACAATTCTCTTCCCAAAACAAAAAAAAAATTATCGTTACCAAACGCAATTCTACTCCCAAAAAGAAAACAAAATTCCCATCCCATTCTCATCCCACTGCTGGAATTGAAACAGAAACGGTTACCAAACGCCACCTTAATTAATCATAGTAGTTATATTTTAATATTATAATTATTAATATTATAGTTATTTATTTTTGTATTTATTTTTTATTAATAACGATAATATTAATTTATTATATTCATATATCAATAAATATTTATTGATGAATAGATATCTACTGTCCATAATTTATATATATATTTTTAAAATTATTTTTTAATATTTTTAAAATATTAAAAATTAATGTATCGCAGGGCTTACGCCCCCGCCTTTTACAACACTGCCCCATAAACTACTCAAAAAAATATGAATTAAATGTGTAGATACTGAAAACTGTTGGGGTGATTAGAGGATTATGAGAATCTTAATTACACCATATAAATAAATAATATTAGGGTTAAGGTCCCCATATACTAAATCGTCTTGACGACTCTCTTCTCCCCATGTGGAAGTGAATCGCGAATCCCATTGAGAAACTTCGGAGATTTGGTTTAGGAAGACCATGTACCCGCTCGATCTGTGTCCTTCTCATGAAGGATTGTAGCAGATTTCCGTATCGATAGTCGATTGATCGTAATGGATCCAGGTACGTAAACGTATGTGTAATATAGAACTTTTGATGATTTGATATGTTGTGTTAAGTGTTATAAATTTAGATTTATAGAGAATAAATCCCAACAAGTAGTATCAGAGCCTACTTCATATTGAATTATTAAGGTTCTTGAGTTTTTCAAGTTCATAAAGTTTTAGAGTTTGTGTTTTTTTTCCATCAAAGTTTGCTTATTTGTGAAAATAGTGGGAGAGAACATTATAAGTTTTTATGTGTTTTACATGATTTAAGTGATTTTTTGATAAATATTACGAATCTAAAGAAAGAAAAACCCCATTTTTTGGATTTTTTGGGGTGTTTTCACTGCAGAAACTTCAGATCCTAACTAGGTTTAAACAAAACGGTCAACCGATTGATGCAAAGAGGGCTCAGACAATTTTGATAGGTATTCATATTTTGGTTATAACTTTCTCATACGAACTCCAATTTAGGTGATTTAAAATTTTGTGGAAAGCTCAAAACGAGATCTACAACTTTTATGTTTTGAGTTTTTCTAGAATCGGATTGAATCATGGTCAAATTGGGATTTAAGTTAGATTTAGATGAATTAGGGCTGAATCGGTCAACCGATTCTCAGGAATCAGTCAATCGATTCAATAAAGGGGGCGTTTTTGGGTTCTGATCGATCAGTCAATTGACCCCTTGCACTCAATCAACTGATTGATACAGGATGACAAGGTTGCCCAATCAATCGACCGAACCTTTTTGGTCAATCAACCAACTGATTCAGGATGCCCTTTTTGTTATGATCAATCGATCAACCGACCCTTCGTGGTCGGTTAATTGACCAATACAGGATGCCAAGGTTGCCCAATTTGGTCGACCAAACCTTTTCGGTCAGTCGACCAACTTCTTCAGGATCCAAATTTTTTTTTTTGGGCTGACCGATTCGATCGACTGAACCTTCATGGTCGGTCAACCGACTACTTCAGAATAAGGCAACAAGTTTCTATCCAATCCGGTCAGCTGAATTTTAAGGACCAGTCAACCGATTGAATGCCCCAATATAGGAAACTTTAACTCGTTGCATGGCATTTGATCAATGGACCATAAGGGCAGTCGACTAACATAATCTTATATCTTGAAATAAATTAAAATGAAACAATATGTTACCAAAGTAATCTCTATTGTGTAGTTTATTTTATTTTGAAATATTGAGATATAAATATTTATTATTTATGTAAACAATAGTCGACCTAAATGAAGACTATTGTTTAGCCGAATAATAAACATTGATATTCGTTGTTTATGCGAACTATGACCGGCACAAAGGTTATCGTTTAACTAAATAATAGACATTGCTTTGACATTAGTATGGTTATTATCTATGCAATCAATAATCTACCCAAATGAAGGTTATTGATTGGCCAAATAATAAACATACATGTGGGAATAAATGAGTGATGATTATCAAGTTTCCATGTAAACAATAAGTTAGTCCAAAGAAAAAATTATTGTTTGACAGGACCTATTATCAACATTTGATTCCTGCTCTAAGAATACCAATTACAGTTAATTCATCTGTCCAAAAACTAAGAATCAATGTTGTGCTAGGTATCTTGAGATGAGTCCCAAAATTATGGATCAATTGTTCATGTCTTCTTTTATTATTGACATGCTTGTATGTGTGCTTATTTATTTTGTTCTCTATACAGTTTCTATTGCTACTGTACCGAATGTTTCTGCCCAAGTCAACAATATCCCAATACTAAAAGAGACGAACTTCAAAGCCTGGAAAGAAACCGTGGAAATTGTTCTCGATTGTATGGATTTGGATCAAGCGCTACAAGAGGAGCGACCCACTTTTACTTCAAAAAACCTCAATGAGGTTAAAATAGAAAAGTAGGATCAGTCCAACCAGATATGTTTGATGATTATGAAGCGCTCCATTCCGGAAGCGTTTCGGGACTCTATTGTTGATAGCAAGAATGTCAAGAAGTTCCTAGAGGAAATTGAGCAATTCTTTGCTAAAAATGAAAAGTCTGAGGCGAGTAACCTTCTAGGTAAACTCGTTGCGATGAAATATAAAGGTAAAGGGAACATAAGGGAGTACAACATGAAGATGTCTAATCTTGCATCAAAACTAAAGGCACTAAAGTTAGAGTTGTCTGATGACTTGCTCGTGCACTTAGTTTTTATCTTTCTTCCTGCACACTTTAGGCAATTCAAAGTGAGTTATAATACTCAGAAGGACAAATGGTCTTTCAATGAGCTTATATCTCACTGTGTGCAAGAAGAAGAAAGATAGGAGCGAGATAAGACTGAAAGTGCTCACTTATCCTCGACCTCTCAGAGCAAGAAAAATAAGAGAGTTAAGGTTGTTGCGGAAGGATCTTCTCAACAGAAGAAAGAAAAGAAGCAGGATGAGATCTTTACCTGCTACTTCTGCAAGAAGACAGGACACATCAAGAAAGAGTGTTCCAAGTATGCTGTCTGGCGTGAAAAGAAGGGTATGCTTCTAACTTTGGTTTGTTATGAAGTTAATTTAGCTTCTGTACCTATGGATACTTGGTGAGTAGATTATGGTGCTACTACTTACATTAGTATAACAATGCAGGGTTACCTGTGGAGCCGACTGCCAAGTGATGCTGAAAGATTCATCTTTGTGGATGACGGCAATAAAGTTACGGTGGAAGCTATAGGGACTTTTAGATTCGGTTGAAAACCAGAATTTGTTTGGATTTGTATGAGACATTTGTTGCACCGTCTTTTAGAAGGATTTTTTATTTTTATTTCTAGTTTGGACAAATCAGGTTTTAATTGTTCTTTCGGAAATAATAAAGTTAGTCTCTATCAAGGTTCAAATTTTATTGATTCCAGTTCTTTGATTGATAATCTATATATGCTTGACATTAGTTTCTATAATGAAATATTGCAAACAAATTCACGTGGTACAAAGCAAAAATTCAATGAGAATTCCGCCATCTTATGGCACAAACGCTTAGGTCATATCTCTAAACAGAGACTTTAGAGATTTGTGTCGGATAGAATTCTTGAACCCCTAGATTTAACAGACTTTCAAGTCTGTATTGAGTGCGTCAAGGGGAAACGAACAAACGAAAGAAAATTAGGTGCCGAGAGAGCTATAGATGTCTTAGAACTAATACATATGGATATCTGTGGTTCATTCCCTATGACTTCATGGAATGGACAATAGTATTTTATTACGTTCATAGACAACTACTCTCATTATGGGTATCTATATTTAATTCATGAGAAGTCTCAATCATTGGATGCTTTTAAGTCTTTCAAAGTTGAAGTTGAACTTCACCTTGGAAAGAAAATTAAGGTTGTCAGATCGGACTGTGGTGGCAAATACTACAGGAGAAATGACGAATTAGGAGAACAACGCCAAGCATCCTTCGCAATTTTCCTCAATGAGTGTGGAATTGTTCAGCAATACACCATGTCGTGCAAGCCCAACATGAATGGTATTGTTGCAGAGCAACGAAACCAGACTCTTAAGGATATGGTAAGGAATATGATTAGTCATTCTCACTTGCTAAAGTCACTTTGGGAAGAAGTTTTAAAGACCACAGTATACATCTTTAACAGGGTACCCAGCAAACTAGTTACCAAAACCCCCTATGAGCTTTGGACAGGCAAGAAGCCTATCATTAAGCATTTGCACATTTGAGGTTGTCCAGCTGAGGCACGACCTTATAGGTCACATGAAAGAAAACTGGACTCAAGAACGGTTAGCTGCTATTTTGTTGGTTACACTGAGCTCTCTCGGGGCTACAAGTTTTACGATCCTATATCAAGATCCTTCTTTGAAATGGGAAATGCGAGATTCCTTAAAGGTGTTGAGTTTTAGGGATAAGGAAACATAAGGAATATTGTTTTTAAAGAAAAATCTATTA
Source organism: Eucommia ulmoides (assembly GCA_016647705.1). Taxonomy (NCBI): domain Eukaryota; kingdom Viridiplantae; phylum Streptophyta; class Magnoliopsida; order Garryales; family Eucommiaceae; genus Eucommia; species Eucommia ulmoides. The sequence continues at coordinate 47,828,137 of CM028339.1, read as the reverse complement.
TTGACGGTGATCAGGTCTCTATACCTATGGCTGTTCAAGACACAGTTTTCTTCGAAGGGGAACATGTTATTGACAGTGATCAGGTCTCTATACCTATCATTGTTCAAGACACCATTCCGACTCTGGATGACAATATTTAGGTTTAGGCTAATTTTCTTGACATTGTTCCAAAACAAGACAACAATGAGATTCTTCCTCAAACACAACTTATGGAACAAACTTAACAATCTCAAGAAGTATCATTAAGGAGATCTACTAGGGAGAGGAGAGGTGCGATTTCGGATGAATATATCGTCTTTCTCCAAGAACAAAATGATGGCATTGGCTTAACGGAGGATGACCCAATCAACTTCTGTCAAGCCATGCACAGTTCTAACTCTAAAAAATGGATCGATGCCATGAAGGATGAGTTGAGTCAATGAAAGACAATGACGTTTGGGATCTCATTGAGTTACCTAAAGGTGCAAAACCCATTGGTTGTAAATGGATATTTAAAACCAAGAGGGATTCGAATGGTAACATCGAGAGATATAAAGCTCATCTAGTCACCAAAGGTTTTACTCAAAAAGAATGCATAGACTACAAAGAGACTTTCTCTCTAGTGTCTTCGAAAGACTCTTTTAGAACTATAATGGCACTGGTGGCTCATTTTAATCTAGAGCTACATCAGATGGATGAAGACTCAATTTCTCAATGGAGACATTGACGAAACGATCTATATAGTACAGCCTGAAAACTTTATATCAGGAGATCTAAAGTCTATGGTTTGTAAATTGAAGAAATCCATCTATGGTCTCAAACAGGCTTTCTGTTAATGGTGTCACAAGTTTCATTAAGTCATCACTTTATACGGTTTCGAGGTGAATGTCGTTGATGATTGTGTATATCACAAGTTCGATGAGAGTAAATATATCTTCTTGGTATTACATGTCGATATTCTGCTCACTAGCAGTGATATAGGTATATTAAACGAAACCAAGAAATCTCTGTCAAAGAAATTCTAGATGAAATATTTTGGTGACGCCTTTTTTGTATTGGGTATCTAGATATTGAGAAATCGTTCTCGAGGTATCATTAGGTTATCATAAAAGTGCTATATCGATAAGGTTTTGAATAGATTCGGCATAAAAGACAGTAAACTAGGAGATACACCCATAGTTAAAGGAGGTAAGTTTAGTCTCAATCAGTGCCCAAACAATAACCTTGAAAGGAAAAAGATGCAGAAGGTTCCTAATGCTTTAGCAGTAGGGAGTCTAATATAAGCTCAAATTTGTACTCGTCCCAACATAGCATTTATAGTGGGAGTTTTAGACAAATACTTGAGTGATCCAGGTATGCAACATTAGAAAGCAGCTAAATGTGTGATGCGTTATTTGAGAAGAACAAAAGACTACATGTTCACTTATCGGAGATCAGATAGTTTGAAGATTATCGGGTTCTTTGATTCTGATTTTGCGGGATGCCAAGATAGCAAGTGCTCCACATCAGGCTACATCTTCATGATAGCTAGAGGAGCTATTTCATGGAAGTTTGCTAAGCAGACTCCCATAGCTTCTTCAAACATGGCAACAGAGTTTATTGCTTGCTATGAGGCGTCTAAATTATGAAATATGGTTGCCGAACTTTATCATTGGGTTGCATGTGGTAGATGGCATTGAAAGGCTATTGAAAATTTATTGTGACGATAACTCAGTGGTTCTTTACTCCAACAACAACAGGAGCTCGACAAAGTCGAAATTTATCGACATTAAGTTTCTGGTTGTTAAGAAGAGAGTTCAGGATAAACAGATTATTATAGAACATATAGGGATAGATTTCATGCTAGCAAACCCATTAATCAAGGGCTTAACCCTAAAGTCTTTCATGAGCACACCGCTCACATGGATATTATTTCTGATAATGCCTTGATTTAGTGGGAGTCATTATTGTTCTATATATTTTGCTTTAGACATTGAATTGTTTAAGTTTTCTGCAGAATAAAGTTGATGGTTTATTTTGTTAGCAAAGTTTGCATTGCATTAAAGACTTTGGATTGATCTCACTAAAGACTAAAGTTGGACCAGTTGAAAATAGACATGTCTAAGATCACATTGCATGTAATTTCTATGTTACTTATCCACATTTGATCTATACCATTGAGTATATTAGTATATTAATCATCGTGGTTTAGTCACGACTGTATTGTGATATATGCTGCAGTAATTCCATTGTTAGTATATGAGATGGACCAGATTATTTAAAGAGAAGTCTAGGATAAATAGCATACGGATGTGCGCCTAAGGAATTTTGTGATAGAATTATTTTAGGGATAATATGTAGCCCAAGTGGGAGATTGTTGGGCAACATATTATTAATACAATTATATTTGTTATTTAAATTTAATGGATTAAAATTAAGTGATCTAATTAATTTGGGTAAACCCATAAACTACTCTAAAGAATGTAGGTTAAAAGTGTAGATACCAAAAACTGTTGGAGTGATTAGGGGATTATGGGAGTCTTAATCACACCATATAAATAGATAATATTAGGATTATGGTCCCCATATACCAAATCGTCTTGACAACTCTCTTCTTCCCATCTGGAAGTGAATCGCGAATCCCATTGAAAAACTCCAGAGATTTGGTTGAGGAAGACTACATACCTGCTCAATCCATGTCCTTCTCGTGATCGATTATCCTAGATTTCGTATCGGTAGTCAATTGATCGTAATGGATCCAGGTACGCAAACTTATGTGTTAATATAGAACTTTTGATGATTCGACATGTTGTGTTAGGTGTTATAGATGTATATTTATAGGGATTAAATCCCAACATTCCATGCAAATAATCTTTCTTTTGATGGCTTGTTTTTTCAAGCAACTTTATTTAGACAAATGCCTGATGAGTCTGTGTAATGTAGTTGCAGCATATTTGGGAATTACGGGACTGAGAGACCTAAAATGTGATCCACCTGTAGGATATTTGATTCAATATTTCAAACAGGGCTACTACGATCGCATATTCACACACACATACACACACACACATACAAAAAAAAAAAAAAGTTGGGTGGGGTGGGGGGCAGAGAGAACAGAATTTAGGAACAAAACCACATAGACTTCTAAATGGAAATAGACAAGAACATTGTAAGCATCCGAGCAACAAAATCCTTAAAGTTAAGGGCATTGATTTGATTAGTAAAGAATTAAATTTACGGAAAAATCACATAGCTGAATAATAGATTTCATGAAATAAGAACGAAATCTATGATTGCATACTCATAAACCAAAAAACAGAAAAAGAACAAAGTGTAGGAACATAAACTGGATGCCTAGACTTCTTACTGGAAATGGCAAAGAATATTGTATGCAATCGGTCAAAAAAATCTACAGATTAAAGTATTTTGATTGATTAGGAAGATCAATTTTATACGATTGCAGATTTAGGGGAAAATTCGCATAACTGAAAAACAGATTTCATGAAATGAAAATGACTTTGAGATATCTGATACCTTGATTCTTGAATGATTTGCAACAAGTTCACAAAGAAGCAGCCCAAAGAGATAGCGCGATTGCGAGAGACAGACTTGTGAGCTGTTGAATAGGTAACTGTCAGTGATTCTAAAATGTTTACCGACTTTAGTCATTAATTACTATGGATTTTCGGTGCGCAAAAACAATTTCAAAATATTAAATTTTAAAAATAATTTAAATAATAAAATTTGGCTAACAAAATATATAAATAAATTTTTTTTAAAAAAAATTATTGTTCAGACCACAAGAGATTCACAACTTACCAAATGATTTTTTCATGATTGTAATAAAGTTTTTAATTCTTAGAAAATAGTCCTTTATTCTTTAACCATTGTTTTCTCATAATTTACATACAATGTCATTCTGTAAAAATAGTAAGATGTGAATATTTATATTTTTCTATTTTTTAATTTTAAATATTTTAATACATTTTAGCACTGATTGAGTGATTTTGAATATTCATTGTTCTTTATGTGAACAAATTTACGAACCCACATTTTTTTACGAAATATACCAATATATATTTTCACCAAACTACCATAACACTGATATGAATCTTCACACAAATACATCGATGTGCATTTTTAGGAAAACACTCAAAGCGCTCTGAAGAACAAAAAGCAAAATCAACAAAAAACCATTCTCGTGAATAAACAAAAATTTCGCAAAAATCAACAAAACACACCGATATGTGTTTTTATCAAAATACCAAAACAAACAGAAAAACACACCTATAAACATTCACAAAGACCATTTCAGAAAAATAAAATGATTAACATGAACATTCATAATTAATAAACCAAACTCCACCAAAATAACAACCATGGGATAAAAAATCAAAACATTGAACAATCAAAAAATAATCAAATAAAAAGATTCTCAGTGAATATTCACAAAAAATCACACTAATATTCACAAAAAACACAACCTTATATGAAACATTCACAAACACAAAATAATCAAACAAAGAGATTCGTCGTGAATATTTACCATGGCGGCGATTGTTCCAAATCTGAAAATTTCAAACCAAAAAATTTCAAATCTAGAGTTGGATGAACTCGATTTGATGAAAACGAAGCCGAAGACAAACGATAAAGATGAACGAACCTAAAATATTTTCAAATCCTACGAACCAAGTGGAAGGAAATTAGCTTCGAACAAGCGCCAATCCAATTCGTCCATCGCCGTTCCCACCGTTCTAGTCGCCCACGTCGTCCATGACTCCATTGATGGCCATCAAAGGTCGTTGGATTTGTAGCACATAACGAAGCAATTGACGAAGGTAGAATCGACGAGAATATTCAGAATAAACAAAAAAACTCTACCAAAAATCAACTAACGAATGAGCAAAAACTCTACAGAAAAACAAGAACCGACCAACAAATCAAAACAAACTTTCACCAAAACATGAATATTCACGAGATCTAGAATTTTTAGAACAAGGAGCTGGAGAGAGAAAGCAACAAGATTTCCCAAATCTGAGATTTGAGATCTGAAATCCGAGATCCAAAGAAAATCAAATGATAAACGTCAAAGAAATTCGAACGAAGAACATCAGACGACAAAGAAAATCGAACGACAAAGATTAAACGACGATTACGAACCCTAATGCGAACTAGAAAAACTGCGAAGAAAATCAAACGACGAACACTAGATGGCAATTGTAAACCCTAATGCAAACGGGCAATTGGCGGTGATGATGAACGACAATGATGATAACTGGTAGTACAATGGTGATGATGATGAACGAACGAATGACTAATATAAATGGAGAGAGAGACAGAGTGAATAAAATGGCTACCGACGGGAAAATAAGTATGTTTGCTTTTGCTTTCTCACAATTGGAAAATTGAGCACTAGGGTTTGATTGTTATATATAAGGGTAATAATGTTAATTCACCACCTACAAATGATTAAATATTAACAATGTTGTTGGTCCAGTGAAATACCCAAGAGGGAGGTGAATTGGGTAATTAAATAATATCAGAGAAAAAATAGTTTAATAACTTAAATAATTAATTTTAATGATAAATTAATTATTATCTTTATATCACAGCGGAATTATAAAATCGACTAGGTGCACACCAAACAACAAAAATAAATAAAGTAAATATTGCAGCACACTAGAAATTTATACTGGTTCACCAAGCTACTCTTGGCTAATCTAGTCCTCCGAGCCCCACAGAGAGTCACACCCACTAAACTCAAGATCTCTTTAAAGGTAGGAACCAAAACCTTACGAAGATTATTTTATAGGCTCAGAATTAACCTTTACAAAATTATTTTTTCACAGGTTAAGGAATAACCTCTACTTTTTACAGGCTCAAGAATAACCTAATTCTTTTTTACACAAAGGCTAAAAAATTAAACCCAACTTGATCGAAAAATCATTTTCTACCTTTAACACCAACCTGATCCATATAAGTTGCAAAATTGTCCATTTAAAATAAGCACATTTTCTATCACCGTCCAAACCCTGCCGGGACACCGGTGCCTGCAAACCTAATAGCGATAGGCCTAAATTAATATTTTATTTAAAATAACCTAACATGCAATACAGACCCTAAATTTCATATTTCCCATTCCCCAAATTTTTATTACGAAAAATTATTACTTTGTCCATTTCGTTACGTTAATATTTACTGTACCAATTTATTTACGATTAACGATTATAAAAACACTATTACGATTACAAAAATTTAAATGCTAATAATCCAATTTAACAAAAATAATAACCATTTGAAATTTTACATATTCTGGAATGCTCGCAGGCCAAGAAATTAATTTTTGGGTTTTAGTTTTTACTTGATTTTTTTTTTTTTTTTCCCACTTCTGCGTCTGAGTTTAGCCAATGCTCTCTCTCTTCCGCTTCTGTCGCCGACCGTCGGCGACCTCACACGCACACACCCATGCCATCACCGGCCGAACTGCAACAGGACACACACGACCCATATCGCCAAAGGAATACACACACATGCCGAACACACACTTACCTTTCCCGCCACAATCGGCTGATGCTTTATCTCTCTCTAACTCTCACTTACCGCCAACTACCCTACACCGATCATGAACACACACACAGCGGCACACACAAACACCCAGACTAAACGACGAACAAAACATCACAACACCGACACTACCGACGATCGACAACCCACATACGCCGGCAACACCCCCACGCCACCGGACGAGCAGCGACACACACACAGACATGCGATCGCCTGCCGGACGGAACAGAGCACCCACGACGAATGAACAACACACTGCCAACGAATAGAACGCATATACATACTTCGGCTGAACGATGAACTGAACAACAGACAAAAGACATGCACGCTCGATGAACGGACAACCTACACACATACACAATCATCGACGATCAGAACAGCAAACCCACGTAAGACACACACACACACCCCCATCCGATTAAATACATACACACATAGCAGCAGTTGAACACATACACACACAACCACCGTTGATAGAACACACACGCCCATACACCTTCGCTGACCGCCTTTACCTCACTAACCGAACCTCTCTCTCTTATTTTTCTCTTTCTGTTCTCTCTTCTTTTGGGTTATAGAATGTGTGAATATATATATGTGCATGAATTAAGTGGTAGCTTTTCATCCTCCGATTGCCACTTTTTTTCCATCTTTTTTTTTCCACAAATGTATGTGTGTATGTGTGTGTGTGTGTGTGTGTGTGTGTGTGTGTGTGTGTGTGTATATATATATATTATCTTTTTTTTTTTTTTTTCAAATTACTTTAATCTCTCCTAAATTTTCTTTAGGTTATCATTGAAGCCCAAATTCAAAATTTAATATTCTCAAAATTATTAATTGACCCCTAAAAATTTTAAAATAAATATTATTTAACACAATTTACCCCGTAGGTCATACCCGCCTAACGAGAAAAAAATCCACATCTCGTAGGTCATATCTGCCTAACGAGAAGAAAATCTACATCTCGTAGGTCATATTTGCCTAACAAGAATAAAATCCATATCTCGTAGGTCATATCTGTCTAACGAAAAGAAAATTCACATCTCATAGGTCATATCCGCCTAATGAGAAGAAACTAAGGCATTGTCAGACCAAAAATCACTCTCCACCTTAAAATCGATTTGATCCAAAATCATCGTCCCACCTTTAAACCCAACTTGATCCAAAAATTATTTTCAACCTTTAACACCAACCTGATCCATATAAGCTGCAAAATCATCCATTTAAAATAAGCACATTTTCTACAATTTATACGACAATAGGATTTGTAAATTTACATAGAAGACAGTACACTCACCTCGATTTCTGTACCGCAAAACTATCACCGTCCAAACCCTGTCAGGACACCGGTGCCTGCGAACCTAATAGCGATAGGCCTAAATTAATATTTTATTTAAAATAACCTAACATGCAATGTAGGCCCTAAATTTCATATTTTCCATTCCCCAAATTTTTATTATGAAAAATTATTAATTTGTCCGTTTCGCTACGTTAATATTTATTGTACTAATTTATTTAAGATTAAAAATTATAAAAATACTATTACGATTATGAAAATTTTAATGCTAATAATCCAAATTAACAAAAATAATAACCGTTTGAAATTTTACCTATTCCGGAACGCTCGCAGACCTAGAAATTGATTTTGGGGTTTTTAGTTTTTACTTGATTTTTTTTTTTCTCTTTTTTTTCCTTTTTTTTTTTTCCTTATTTCCCACTTCTGCTTCTAAGTTCAACCAACGCTCTCTCTCTCTTCCGCTTCTGTCGCTGACCGTCGGCGACCTCACACCCACGCCATATCGGCCGAACTGCAACAAGACACACATGACCCATACCGCCGAAGGAACACACACACATGTCGAACACACACTCACCTTCCCCGCCATAATCGACCGACACTCTTTCTCTTTCTAACTCTCACTCACCGCTGGACACCCTACACCGATTACAAATACATACACACAGTGGCACACATAAACACCCAGACTGAACAGCGAACAAAACATCACACCACCGACACTATCGACGATCGACAACCCACATACGCTGGCGACACCCCCGCTCCACCGGACGAGCAGCGACACACACACAGACATACGACATCGATCGGATAGAACAAAGCGCTCACGAAGGATGAATGACGCACTGCCGATGAATAGAACGCATATACATACTTCGACTAAACAAAGGACTAAATGACAGACAAAACATATGCATGCCCGATGAACGAACAACCCACACACACACACGATCGTCGGTGATTAGAACAGCACACCCACGTAAGACACCCCCACCCCCGTCCAATCAAATACACACATACATAGCAGTAGCTGAACACATACACACATAACCACCATTGATAGAACACACACGCCCACACACCTTCGCCAACTGCCTTTACCTCACCGGCCGAACCTCTCTCTCTCCTTTTCTCTTTCTGTTCTATCTTCCTTTGGGTTCTAGAATGTGTAAATATATATATGTGCATGAATTAAGTGGTAGCTTTTCATCCTCCAATTGCCACATTTTTTTTCCATCTTTTTTTTTTCTACAAATGTATGTATATATATATAAGCCCAAATTCAAAATTTAATATTCTCAAAATTATTAATTGACCCCCAAAATTTTTAAAATAAATATTATTTGACACAATTTACCCCGTTATTTTCTAAATGTTCTAAAATGCAACTAATGATTATGTGTATGCGAAAGTTAGGGTCTTACACACCTCATCCTCCCCGTCAACATCGCCATTTTTCTTTGTTGTTGTCTTCCTTGAAATTTCTGGATTCCTTCCTTCGCCGCTCGTACCTCTTTGCAATCGTCATCGCCGTCCTCACCATCGTCTTCACCGAACTCCTCGTTATCGTCATCCTCACCATCGCCATAGTCCTTTCCATTTAGAGTTTCGATTTCGTTCGTTACTAAAATTGAACAAGTTTTGATTTTGTTCATTCGTTCGGGTTTGGTTGCTCGTTCATTCTCAAAATCGATTTCAGTGCTTATTGATGAAATCGATTTTGATTTCGTTGTTCGTTCACAAAATCGATTGTTTGTTCATGAAATCATTGTTCATTCATGAAATTAAAATCGTTGTTCGTTGACAAAATCGATTTTGATTTTGTTGCTTGTTAACGAAATCGATTTCAATTTTGTTATTCGTTCATAAAAAAAACACTCTGTGGGATTTGATCAATGGAGGTTGCTTGGTGAAGATGAAGATGAAGGAAGAGAAAAGAAGAAAAAGAAAAATCTCTATGGAATTCGATGAATAGAGGTTGTTCGGTGAAGATGGTGATGAAAGAAGAGAAAAGAAGAAAAAAAAGGAAAAAAAAAAAAGAAATAAAAAAAAAAAAAAACAATTGTGAGGAAATACTTCTAGGATAATATCATTACCAAACACGATTCTATTTCTAGTACCAAAAAAATTGGCACTACCAAATGCAATTATGGTCCTTGTAAGAAACAAAATTTTCAACTCAATCCAACCCATCCCAGTTGGGTTGACAAAAGTGCGAATGCTAACCAAATGCCACCTTTGTGTTTTTGTTCTATTCCTCTGTTCTCTTTGATGGCATCTGTGTTTAGAGTTTACTTAGATGGCGTTTGTTTAGTGTTTAGTGTTTTTGTTCTCAGAAAACCTAGAATAAGAATATGTTTAGTGTTTCTATTCTACTCTCCAGTTCTCTTAGATGGCATTTATTTAGTTTTTCTGTATAGTGTTTATGTTCTCAAAAATCGATTTACTCACATGTTTTCTTTGATGGCTTTCGTTTAGTGTTTATTTAGATGGTGTTTGTTTAGTGTTTCTACTCCTCCACCCATATCTTGCTGGAGAACACAGTCCTATGGCTTCTTCTTCATCAAGTCAATATCACCCTAGCTCTCTGTCGATTTCATTATATTGTTTGTGAGTGTTCAAAATATTTATGTCCTAGATTTGTAAATAAATCTCCGACCAATAAATTCTTTGAAATGGCTTTCACCAGAAATCTCAAAGGTTTTAAGAGTATGTTCCATATTCCCCCTATATTTTTTCTCTCGCTCTCTAAACTAAACGTGAATATCAATTAATAATCTGGTTGAATCTTGTGTTTCTGTCTGTGTGTGAAAACCCATTAGTTCAATTTTTACTGAAATCAATTCTTTTGATTATAATTTCTCTCAAAAATTTGTAGGCCAAGAGAGAGATGATCGTGGGGGATACAGTTGAGTATATACATGTTCTAGAGAAAGAAAGAGCGACATCATCGTCTCCGACAATTGTTACCAGAGATTTTCAATGTTCTAGAAGCATGGAGATGAAGTATTGACAACGACTGTAATGGCCAACAATTATCGGTAACTGAAGTTTATAGTAATGGCGGTTTCGAACGGCAGAGAAAACAATGTCATTGAGGTGATCAAGATAAATATTCTAATCTTATGAACAAAATTTTGTGACTAATTTTTTTTTTCTTTTAATTTTTCCTATTACATACCTTTTCATAGAACCCTTTAGGAAATTTTGATTAATTTTTCATGTTTTACATAACATTAAATTATCATCTTGGTGCCCAAGTCTACCTTCAGGTAAAAAAACCAGTTCGCCTGTTTTATGGTGTGCCCGTCTTCTAATGTGAAATTCGGTTCACTCCTTTGCTCCATGAAAATTCGATTGATTGATTCAATGTCCAGCATTTTCTCTATTTCTTAGTACTGATAATTGGTGTTCACAACTTTCGAAATATATACATATATATATTATTGAAGAATGTGGTTTGAATTTTGGAATGTATAAATAAAAGAAACTGACTTTTTTATCCTCGTATCTTTTACTTAGTATTTTTTGTATTGATTGCATACTGTCGATTTTTTGCCCATTGTATTGTTCATTTTGCTTAATCAATTATATTGTTTTTTTATTAGATTAACTATTAACTTAACTATGAAAAAATTAAAACTCGTGCCTTTAGGCACGAGGTATACGCTATATATATAGTGGATTTATATTTATAAATACAAATATTTAATTTGTGAAGAATCTAATTAAAAGTAAAAAAATGTAAATTTTGTTAGAATGATATTTTTAATATTTCATTGACTAGTAACGGTGTTAATAGTCAGTTAATATTTTTTTGTAATTAAATTTGTTGATCCTGAGATTTTGATGGACAATTAAACGTTAATATTTTTTGTGGGACTAACGATTTGTTTAAGTGTTTAAGTTTATTAGTTCCATATAATGAAGATTTGATGATAAATATGATGAAGGATTAAGAGCTTGAAGAATTTGAAGAACCTAAAGAAAACAACTCAGGTTTAAATTTCAACTCTTAATATCCGAATTAGGATCACACAAGACACAAAAAGATTTTTAAATAATTTCTATAAATATGTGTGTTTTTAATAGGATCCTAATTAGCTAAATTATTTACTCTTATGTGTAATTGAAAAAGAAATATTTATAATTGATTAAAATTGGAGTTAAGTATTTAGTGGAGCTAATTTAGAAAAGAAAATGGTTAAAAGGGCAAAAATGTTAATGAGAAAGAATTAAAAATGAGTTTAGAAAAGAGATTCAATATCCTTAAGTCGACTGGACAAAACAGGTGAATTCTCTGTATCTCTAAGTCGATAGGTAAGTCGACCGGTGAAGAGAAATAGAACTCTCTGAATCTCTAAGTCGACAAATAAGTCGACCGGTGAAGAGAAATGGAACTCTCTGAATCTCTAAGTCAACCAATGGGCACAGAATCTTTAGCTTGGCTACATCTTGAATCAAGCGGTCGACTGCTGATCTTGGTCGGTCGACTAGTGTATCAGTTTTAGGATATTGTGGAATTTCGAATTTATATCTAAAAGTAGCCGTTTTTTGGTTGGGATTTATGAGAGATTTTAGGAATTTTATGATATTTAAGATATGCTACACATATTATTTAATTCCTATTGATTTGATTCATTAAGTTTGAATATTTCTCACTTTGGTACATATAATTGTTTCTATTCTATTTAATTGAGATTGAAAAATATTTGGGGGATTTAATTGAGATATTTAAAAGCTATAACTAAGTGAATTGAACCAAAATGAAGTCATAATGATATAAGGGGTCTAAGAGAGCAATTAAGTGTCATGATAAATGGGAACTAGCCATTAGAGAGCTGTTTCTAATCCCATATAAAAAGACCTGCGTTTTTTTTCAAATCATTGAGAGTGATGAAGAGTGATTAAAAGATCAAGAGATCACATTGAGCCTTTCTAAGAGAAATCATACTGAGTTTTTGTGAAAGCTTTTCTAAGAAACAATCTTAAGAATCATTGGTTGTTAATTATTGCTGCTACCGAATTTGAAGTAACATCACTCTATTTATTTTTTCAGTGGATTCCAAGTGAGATCTTTCCAATTACTTTCTATATTATATTACTTGATTATTTTTGGAATTTAATCTTTAAAAATTGTTTCTGATTTTTTATTAAAGAAAATATTTTATAAACAATTTCTTGAATCTGATTACATACTCAATTACGTGCTACCCATTTTTTTTTTTTGTTAAAAATCAGATTTTGAGTATCTCATATTTCTATCACTAGTTTTGGGATATTAATTGAGTTCTAATTTATCTGGGGTGGTAGAAGCTCCGAGTGAGAAAAATCATATGTCAATTTTTATTGGTAAGTTGAGTGATGTATTAAATACTGTTGGATGTATTTAATCAAAGGGTAGCCAGTTTCAGTCTCTTCCTGTAAAAAGATTGAGGTAGTAATTCTTCCTGGATTGAATTATTTTGTGTGAATTTTGTAACGATTCAATCCTTACCGTGTAAAAGTATATTTGGAGTGTTAGTGAGGTTTTGATTTTTTTTTTCTTTGTGTTAAAAAGAATTAGGTTATTCCTGAGCTTGTAAAAAGTATAGGTTCTTCCTTAGCCTGTGAAAAGGATTTTGTAAAGGTTGATTCTGAGCTTGTAAAAGAATCTTTATGAGGGTTTGGTTTCTATCTTTAAAGGGATCTTGAGTATTAGTGGGTGCGACTCTCCGTGGGGCTCAGAGGACTAGATTAGTCAAGAGTAGCTTGGTGAACCAGAATCAATTTCTGATGTGCTGCAATCTTTATTTTAATTATTTTTGTTATTTGGTGTGCACCTAGTTGATTTTATATTTCCATTGTGATATAAAGATAATAATTAATTTAGAATTAAAATTAATTATTTGAATTATTAAAGTATTTTGTCTCTAATATTTTTAATTACCCAATCCATCCTCCCTCTTGGGTATTCCACTGGGCCAACAATTGGCATCAGAGTTGGTTTTGCTCAACACATTTAACTAACAAAGATCACATGGCGCACATAATAGCACACTAGTTGAGGGGCAGTCTATGCATCGACCACCTTTATTTGTAAGTGAAAGTTATTCGTTCTGGAAAGACAGAATGATAGTCTTCCTTCATGCTACAAATTATGATGTGTGGCTAACAATAAAGGATGGTCCGTTTATTCCAATGGAAAACAAAGTTGAGAAGAAGAAGAAACATGTAATTGCTTCCGATAAGCAGAAACTCTCAGGCTATTAACATTATATTTAGCTCTTTAGATACTAATGAATATTCTAGATTTTTAGGTTGTAAATTTGCGAAGGAGATGTGAGATAAGCTACAAGTTACCCACGAAGGGATAAGTCAAGTGAAACAATTAAAAATCAACGCTCTTATGAGAAAATTTAAGTTGTTCGGATTGGAGGAAAATGAATCAATTCGTGAGATGTATACTCGCTTCAATAACATTTGCAACAACTTGAGTTAACTTAGAAATCTATACTCCATGGAGGATAGAGTACGAAAGGTCCTAAGGTCCTTAACAAAAATATGGGAGTCAAAGGTGACGACAATTGAGGAAGCCAAGGATCTTGGTAAATACAAAATTAATGATCTCATAGGCAACTTGATGACTCATGAATCAGCGATTAAAGGATATGAGAATGATACCAGAAATTGCAAGATGAAATCTTTAGCACTAAAAGCTCAAAAAATTGAAGAAAAGAATGACAGTGATGATGAAAGTCTTGATAGTGAGGAAGAGAAAGATTTAGCGCTTCTCACAAAGAATTTTAGAAGAATGACTCGGTGCACATTTCGTGGGAGAAGAAACCTCAACATGACTAAATTGGAATGTTACAACTGTCACAAGACAGGTCACTTTCCAAGTGATTGTCCCGAACCGAATAAGGATAAAAAATAAAAAATAAAATAAGAAAGCAAAGAAGAGTAAGAATAAATCCATGAAGGCTACTTGGGATAATATTGATTCAAGTAGCTCAGAAAAATTAGATAGTGAAGATACGTCCATGTTTGCATTAATGGCCACTGGTGGCGAGGTAACCGAATGTTCAAGTTCTTATCCTTTAGATTTTGATAAATTATTTGATGTTTATCAAGAACTTTCAAATGATTATAAAAACCAGTGTTCTAAAATAAATGTCCTTCAAAGTACAATTAACACATTAAACAAGTAAGTAGTGGACTACGAATCTAAAAATAATGAATTGAAATCCAAATTGGTGGATTTGCAATCAAATGTTCTCAAATTCACCGGCAATGAAAATGCTTTTGGGAAGTTCATGTGAAGTTTTTTATAAAGTCAGTATTGGATTTCAGAAAAATCTTAAACAAAAATGTTTTCATAAATTATTTTCTGAAAACAAGGATTTTGTTAGATGTTTTAAATGTAATGTTGTGGGGCATACTATTCGTAGATGTTTTGTTAAAATATCTAACTGTAGACAAGTTGGAGTTCCAAAAGGAACTAAAATTGTCCCGACTAACGAGATCGGACCCACTTAGGCTGGGTGTCACTTAGGAATTATTTGAGGTGCTCCTTGCAGATTATTCTAAAAACTTCAATAAGTAAGGACAAATGATTCCTGGATAGTGGTTGTTCTCGACACATGACAGGCGATAAAGGAAAATTTACATCTTTAACACCTAAAGATGGAGTTCATGTGACTTTCGGAGACAACGCAAAGGACAAAATTATCGGTATAGGTAATATCGGTAATGGTACTACTATTATTAAATATGTGTTACTAGTTGATGGATTTCAACATAATTTGCTTAGTATTAGTCAACTATGTGATAAGGGCTATAATGCTATATTTTATCATGATAGGTTCATTAATAAGAATAGTCATGATTGTTGTATCTTTTTAGTTGCATCACGTTTTGGGGAAAAAGACCTTTTTGGTCCCTGAAAGATGGTCATAGTGTCCAATTGGCCCCTAAGATTTGAAACTCAACACATTTGATCTCAATATTTAAAAATCGTTTCAATTTGGCCCTTGAAGAGGAATCTGTGAAGTCAAAGTAACGGTCAACGTTACTTCAAGGGCATTTCAGTCATTTAAGTGCCCCCAACTGATTCCCTCCATATATGTCCATACCTGTTCAGTTTTCCCGCGGTTTTCTTCATTTCATGTGCCTATAAATTAGCCCTCTACCCATATCTTTTGTTCTATCTTTTGGAACCCAATTTTTTTTTCTTTTTTATTCTGTCCAAAAAAAATGGAGGGTGAACACATTTGTAATTGCGGGAGAAAAGAGAAAATGGCAACGTCTTGAACTACACATAATCCCGAAAAGAGATTCTAATCTTGTGGAAATTACAACCAGGTATGTTTTATTTTTTTTTTTCATACCAATTTTTATAAAATATTTAAAAAACAAAATTCTAATTTCATTTTGTAGGCTAGAGGTTGTGGCTATTTCTGGTGGGTTGATCCTCCTATGTGTCCAAGAGCAGCGGCAATAATACTGGGATTATTAAGAAAAATGAATATTTTAGAAGAAAAGAATAACCGAAGGAAGAATAAGGAGAAGAAGTTATGGATAACATTAATTGTTTCATGATAACAAAAACCACCCATGAAACAATTAATGTTATCCATAACTTCTTCTCCTTATTCTTCCTTCGGTTATTCTATTCTTCTAAAATATTCATTTTTCTTAATAATCCCGGTATTATTGCCGCTGCTCTTGGACACATAGGAGGATCAACCCACCAGAAATAGCCACAACCTCTAGCCCACAAAATGAAATTAGAATTTTGTTTTTTAAATATTTCATAAAAATTGGTATGAAAAAAAAATAAAACGTACTTGGTTGTGATTTTCAGAAGAATAGAATCTCCTTACGGGATTATGTGTAGTGCAAGACGTTGCCATTTTTGCTTTTCTCCCACAATTACAAATGTGTTCACCCTCCATTTTTTTTGGACAGAATAAAAAAAAAAAAAAATTGGGTTCCAAAAGATAGAACAAGAGAGATGGGTAGAGGGCTAATTTATAGGCTAATGAAATGAAGAAAACCGCGGGAAAACTGAACAGGTATGGATATATATGGAGGGAATCAGTTGGGGGCACTTAAACGACCGAAATGCCCTTGAAGTAACGTTGACCGTTACTTTGACTTCACAGATTCCTCTTCAAGGGCCAAATTGAAACGATTTTCAAATGTTGAGATCAAATGTATTGAGTTTTAAATCTTAGGGGCCAATTGGACACTATGACCATCTTTCAGGGACCAAAAAGGTCTTTTTTCCCACGTTTTGAGAATGTTTATACTTGCTCATTTGATGATTTTAATTGTCAAAATTTATCTTGTTTGAATACTTTATCTAAAAATAGTTGGTTATGGCATAGAAGACTTGGGCATGCTAGTATGGAGTTAATCTCTAACTTATCTAAGAAGAGTCGCGTATGTGGTATACCTGATTTGAAATTTGTGAAAGATAAAGTATGTGATGCATGTCAATTAGGCAAGCAGGATAAATCATCATTTAAGAAAACAAAAATGCACACGTCCACGTCTAGATGTTTTGAATTATTGCATCTTGATTTGTTTGGGCCTAACTCTGTTGCTAGTTTTTGCGGTAAGTTTTATGTGTTTGTTATAGTTGATGATTATTCCAGACTTACCTGGGTATTTTCTCTTGCTAAGAAAAGTGAAGTTGCTTCCGTTCTAGCTAAATTTTGTAAACGTGTTCAAAATGAGAAGTAATGCTCCACTATTAACATTTGCAGTGATAGAGGAAGAGGGTTTAAGAATGATAATGTGGTAAGTTATTGTGATGAGCATGGTTATGCTCATAACTTTTCTGCTCCAAGATCACCACAACAAAATAGTGTAGTGGAAAGGAAGAACAGGATACTTTAAGAGATGGCTAGAACGATGCTTAATAAAAATCGCTTACCAAACTACTTTTGGGCCGAAGCAATAAGTACAGCTTGCCACATAGTGAATTGAGTATCAATTCGTAGAGGGTTTAACAAAACTCCGTATGAAATCTAGAATGGTAAGACTCCTAATATTTTTTATTTTAAAGTATTTGGATGTAAGTGTTTTATTTTGAACAACAAGGATAATCTTGGTAAATTTGATACTAAATATGATTATGGGTTTTCTTTTGGATATGCTACTAACAGTAAGGCTTACAGAGTTTATAATAAACATACATTAGTAGTAGAAGAAACAATGCATGTTGTTTTTGAGAAAACTGATCTATTTATGTCGAGAAAAGTTTTGGATGATGATGATGCAGGTATTTCAAATAATCAAAACCAAGGTGATAATGTACCTAAGGAGTCCCAACAAAAGGAGGAACCTAAGGCAAATGTTTCGACTTTACCAAGAGCTATAAAGATAGTACCAAGACATTCGATAAAATAAATCATCAGTAATTTCGAAAGCGGTGTAAGTACTCGATCTTCTCTTAGGGATATAATTAATTTTGCTTTCTTATCTCAAATTGAGCCTAAAAATATAGATGAGGCATTAATTGATGAATCTTGGATTTCCGCAATACAAGATGAGTTAGTTCAATTTGAGTGGAACAAAGTATAGTGTCTTGCTCCAAGATCGAATTTTCATCCAATTATTGGTACTAAATGGATTTTTAGAAATAAAAATGATGAATCTGGCATGGTAATTAGAAACAAAGTAAGATTAGTGGCATAGGGTTATAATCAAGAGAAATGAATTGATTATGATGAAACCTATGCTCCTGTTGCTAGGCTAGAAGCAATTAGAATGCTACTCACTTTTGCATGTTCACATACTTTTAAGCTATATCAAATAGATGTAAATAGTGCATTTCTAAATGGCTTTCTAGCTGAAGAAGTTTAAGTGGAACAACCACCGGGATTTGAAAGTGATAAATTTCTCGATCACATATTTAAACTTCGCAAGGCTTCGTATGAGCTCAAACAAGCTCCTAGAGCTTAGTATAAGAGACTCAACCGATATTTAATCGAAAATGGTTTTCGAAGGGGTATTTGTGATATAACTTTGTTTGTAAAGCAAACTGGTTCTGATATTTTATTAGTACAAGTGTATGTTCATAATATTATTTTTGGATCTACTAATGAGGATATTTGTCAAGAGTTTGCTAAGATAATGCAGGTGGAATTTGAAATGAGCATGATGGGATAATTGAATTTCTTTCTTGGATTACAAATTAACAAACCAAAGAAGGAATATTTATAAACCAAGCTAAATACACCAAGGAGCTGTTAAAGAAATATGGCTTGGAAAGCGCCAAAGAGTATAAAACTCCCATAGCAAAGGTTATAAAGATAGAAAAAGATGATAAGGGCAAAAGTGTTAATGAAAAAATGTATCGAGGTATGATTGGTAGTTTGTTGAATTTAACTGCTAGTAGACCTAACATTATGTATAGTGTTTGTCTTTGTGCTAGATTTCAGTCATGTCCTAAAGAATCGTACTTGGCTGCGCTAAGGGAATTTTTCGATACTTAAGGGGGACGATTGATCTAGTATTATGGTATCCTTGGGGGAGTAATTTTAAATTGGTAAGTTGCTCCGACGTTGACTTTGTCAGTTGCAAAGTTGAGCGAAAAAACACAAGTGGATCATGTCATTAGTTAGGACCTGCTTTAGTTTCTTAGTTAAGCAAGAAACAGAATTCAATAGCCTTATCCACTGCTGAGGCTGAATATATGACAGTTGGTAACTGTTGTACTCAAATTTTATATATTAAGCAACAGTTAAATGACTTTAGAATTTGCATGGAGGGGGTCCCGATCTTTTGTGATAATAAAAGTGTTATTTGTCTAAGTAAAAATCCTACACAACATTCACGAACTAAGCAAATAGATATTAGACATCACTTTATTCGTGATCACATTCAGAAAATGGACATTGTTATTGAGTATATTGATACCTCCGACCAGCTTGCTGATATTTTTACCAAACCACTAGCGGAAGATCAGTTTGTGAAAATCATTCGCTGTTTGGGTATGACTAGGCATAATGATGTTTGGCTAGAGTAGAATTATCATTTGTTCTCCCATCTCTAAATTTTGTTTTTTAGATGACAAAGGGGGAGAATTAGTTGATGTTTTATGGAATATCTTTAGGGGGAGTTTATTTTTATATTTGTGCTTTATTGATCATTTTTTTAATATCTTCATTCATATGCTTAAAAGAGTTATAAAACCCGTCTTCAAATTTAGGGGAAGCATGGTTATATTATTGTTTTGAAGAAAACATCAAAGTTAATTGTCATCATCAAAAGGAGAAGATTGTTGATCCAAAGATTTTGATGGACAATTAAATGTTGATGTTTTTGGTGGGACTAACGATTTGTTTAAGTGTTTCAGTTTATTAGTTCCATATGATGAATATTTGATGATAAAGATGATGAAGGATTAAGATGTTGAAGAATTTGAAGAACTTAGGGAAAATAACTCAGGTTCAAATTTCAACTCTTAATATCCTAATTAGGATCACACACGACACAAAAAGATTTTTAAATGTTTTTTTTTTATAAATATGTGTGTTTTTAATAGGATCCTAATTAGTTAAATTATTTGCTCCTATGTGTAATTGAAAAGGAAATATTTATAATTGATTAAAATTGGAGTTAAGTATTTAGTAGAGCGAATTAAGAAAAGAAAATGGTTAAAGGGGCCAAAACTTCAATGAGAATAAATTAAAAACGAGTTTAGAAAAGAGATTCAGTATCCTTAAGTCGACTGGTAAGTCAACTGGACAAAACAGGTGAAGTCTCGATATCTCTAAGTCGATAGGTAAGTCGATCGCTGAAGAGAAATGAAACTCTCTGAATCTCTAAGTCGACAGATAGGTCGACCGATGGGCACAGAATCTTTGGCTTGGCAACATCCTGAATCGAGCGGTCGGCTGCTGATCTTGGTCGGTCGACTAGTGTATCAGTTTCAGGATATTGTGGAATTCCGAATTTATATCTAAAAGTAGCCATTTTTTGGTTGGAATTTATGAGAGATTTTAAGGATTTTATGATATTTAAGATATGCTACACCTATTATTTAATTCCTATTGATTTGGTTCATTAAGTTTGAATATTTCTCACTTTGGTACATATAATTGTTTCTATTCTATTTAATGTAGATTAAGAAATATTTAGGGGACTTAATTGAGATTTTTAAAGACTATAATTAAGTGAATTGAACTAAAATAAAGTTATAATGATATAAGGGGTCTAAGAGAGCAATTATGTGTCATGATAGATGGGAACTAACCATTAGAGAGCCGTTTCTAATCCCATACATAAATACCTTTATTTTTTTTCATATCATTGAGAGTGATAAAGAGTGATTAAGAGATCACATTGAGACTTTCTAAGAATACTGAGTTTTCGTGAGAGCTTTTCTAAAAGACAATCTTGAGAATCATTGGCTGTTAATCATTGCTGCTACCGAATCTGAAGTAACATCGCTCTATTTGTTTTTTCGGTGGATTCCGGGTGAGAATTTTCCAATTACTTTCTATATTTTATTACTTGATTATTTTTGGAATTTGATCTTTAGAAATTGTTTCTGATTTTTTATTAAAAAAAATATGTAAACAATTTCTTGAATCTGATTATGTGTTCAATTATGTGCTACCCATTTTTTTTATTAAAAATCAAATTTTGAGTATGTCACATTTCTATCACTAGTTTTTGGGATATTAATTGAGTTTTAATTTATCTGGGGTGGTAGAAGTTCTGAGTGAGAAAAATCATTTGTCAATTTTTATTAGTAAGTTGAGTGACTGATTAAATACTGTTGGGTGTATTTAATCAGAGGGTAACCGGTTTCAGTCTCTTCCTGTAAAGAGATTGAAGTAGTAATTCTTCCTAGATTGAATTATTTTGTGTGAATGTTGTAACGGTTCAATCCTTACCGTGTAAAAGGATATTTGGAGTATTTGTGAGGTTTTGATTCTTTTGTCTTTGTGTTAAAAAGAATTAGGTTATTCTTGAGCCTGTAAAAAGTAGAGATTTTTCCTTAGCTTGTGAAAAGAATTTTGATGGTTTTGTTCCTACCTTTAAAGGGATCTTGAGTATTAGTAGGTGCGACTCTCTGTGGGGCTCAGAGGACTGAATTAGCCAAGAGTAGCTTGAAGCTTGATGAACCAGTATAAATTTCTGGTGTGTTGCAATCTTTATTTTATTTATTTTTGTTGTTTGGCGTGCACTTGGTTGATTTTATATTTCTGTTGTGATATAAAAATAATACTTAATTTAGGATTAAAATTAATTATTTGAGTTATTAAAGTATTTTCTCTCTGATATTTTTTATTACCCAATTCACCATCTCTTGGGTATTCCACTGGGCCAACAAAATTATTAATTGATAAATTTTGTAAACGTGATTATAATATTTAAATTACACAAGTATATTGATTTAAGAAAATGTGGTATTTAATTTTAATGAATTCTATATAATTAGAACATTTTGAGGAAGTAAAATAATGCATTTTAGTGTCACATATTTCACGCATTGCATTTTATATTAGATTTATTCAGTTAATGCTTAGTTAGGTCCTATCGTTTGTTAGGTTCTCAGGTGACACGAACTACGTCAACGTTTTAGCAGTAGTGTAAAAAGCAATGCAATTATCGAGGTGAGCATATTGTCTTCTATGTAAATTGCTAAATTATATATTCATACTAAATTGTGAAAAAGAAAAGATTTATGAAAATGGACAGTTTTATAACAATAGATAGGTCAAGTAAAATATTAAATGTGAAAAGATTTTTATTATTATCCTACTATGCTATAGTATGGTCTTGACAGGTGGGCATGTCATGTGGGATATTGTTCGTCCTAACAAAAGGGTCTGTCTTGTAGGACGTTGTGTTGTAACTCGAGGGCATGTCCTGCGAATGTGTTGTGACCTAACAGAAGGGCAAGTCCTATAGGTAGTTGATATATATTGTTGTTGTTGCTGTTGTTGATTATCAGTATGATATGGTGGTTTATTCCACATAAGTGCTCCAACCATTGGAGATGTTGGATGCCCTGACACTAGCAACCTTAGATCGGCAATGTATAGGTTACAGTATCGTTATAACTCTCAATCGTAAGGTAAATGATTCTATGGCTAGTATGGAAGTACGTGTGTGGTATTTTATATATAAAAAGTAAATGGATTAGTTGATCTAAATTAAATTGTTTTATTTTGATAATATTTGTGAGAGTTTGATACTGCTCAGTGTAAGGCTATATTCTATTTGAAAAAGTGGATTACGATAAATATACTTGATTTATAAATTATTTTTATTTTGAAGACAATACACTGATAATTTTTTTTTTTTTTGTCTCAAGTACTCCAACTAGAGGTGGGTTTATTATTAGCGGTAGATAGAGTCAGAGGGTGGTATGCCTTTTAAGGTTGTCAAGGTAGTTGTTGGTAATTAGGGGTTTGGACTTTTGTGGTTTTGTTATAAATAGTTGTATATGTGGAACCAATAAATTTTGAGTTTGTAAAATTTTAAAAAATTACTTCAATGGCCAGACAATTGTATATTCGTTACCCAAGTTATACTTGTTTTCGGTTGTGTTATATCAAATCGAGGTCAAACCTAGCCACAGACATAGGGCCCGAGATGGAGTGTGATAGGTTGTTAGGAGGAGAAATTGATGGGTAATTTTGTCATTAAAAATATTAGGGTTGATGTTATTTTTTTTTTCAAAATAAAATTTATGAACAATGTTTTATTTAATGGATTCTTTAAGGTTGTGTTTGGGTAAAAGATTTGTATCAATTACAAATCACTTGTTTAGATAATTATTTTAACTGGATCATTTGATCGTGTAATTTTATAATTTTCTTATTTGGATATGTAAAGTATTTGTAAATGGAATTTATAAATCCATTGAATTTATATCATAAGCCCTAATGCAAATTGGAACTAACATGAAGATTTCATAAGCAGCTTGAGATACATCGTAAATCAAAATAAAAACCCAATCATAAGCATGAATACCCACAAACAAACAAACCCTAGAATACTTAGTTGAACACTTGATAAATCATAAATCAAAACACTACTTTAAAATATCATAAACACCAAAAAATGGCGGAATTGAATATTCTAACGCTAGCGAGCAAGGTCTGAATAGAGGATTTTCCTTCAATGGCTAAAACGAGAATCTTCCCATAAACTTGGCTACGTAGTTGTCGGCGCCGGTTTCAAAATCATAGCAGTGTTTGGGACAATCTTTGATAAACATGATGGCAATGAAGATGGCGATGTTGGCAAAAGCAAAACAAGGGATTAACCATGATCGCCATTGAATGTTGTCATCGTTGTCTTCCTCTGTATAAGGATATGGGTAATTGTTGGCTCTGGTTTTAGATGCCCTACTTTTTATATCTTCCTCTCTCTCTCTAGAGTTTTGTTCGTAAGGATATGGGTTTAGCGAAGAGGTAAGGCTAGTGGGTCAAATGGGTTTTGCTAGAAAGAGAGATAGGAGGTGGGTCGGAATAGAGAAGAACAAAGAAACTGACATTGAAGAAGTAGGGAGAAGCAAAATGGATGAAGATGGTGAAGAACAAGAAGAACGATGAATGAGCCAGCTGAGTAATTACAAAGATTGGGGCTCAGTCACGAAGGAAAGGGTCTAATTTCACATCCCTCCTTGGATGGATTTCACAAATGACACCAATTTTGAGAGGATTTCCAAATCCCACTCGTACCATCACTTTTTAATTGAAAGGATTTTAGAAATTCTACTTCATAAATACCCAAATACAGTATTTGTCAAAAAAGGATTTTAAAATCACTTACCCAAATCAAATCCATCCCCAAAACCCTTACCCAAACATAACCTTAAATTTATTTTATTTTAAAAGTAGATTTATGAAGAAATATTTCTTTTTTATGCCCTAAATATACACAATGTGCGGGTCAAAAATTAGCTTTCATTAAGAAGGCAATTGAGACCTATCAATGGAGATGTAAACTAATTCTCAATCATTCAATTGAGAGATGTTTTCATCTTTTGAATTATAAATTTGTTGATATTCTAACCTTGGTCATAGTTGTTGAACCCAAGATTTTGATGATGAACAATTAAGTATTGATGTTTTTTGTAGAACTAATAGTTTTATCGAGTGTTTTAGATTTAGAGTTCCATGTATTTGATTAAGAAGAAAATTTGATGAAAAAAACATGAAAGGCGCAAGATGGACATAATGATGATGTGAAGAGTTTTGAAGACGTTGAAGAAAAATAGGTGAAAACAACTCTTTACTGATATATTCTTAATGCAACCCAAATTAGGATCACACACGATACTTAAATTGAGTTAATTATGTGTGCCATGACAAGAAGTAAAAAGTTTAAGATCTTAGACTGAGATATTATATGTGCTCCTTATGTGAAATGATTTTTGTAATTGACCTAATTGAAAAATGTGTTTTAAAGGAAAAAAATGTGTTTTCTGGTCAATTCGATCAACCGAGAAAAATAATCAGTCAACTGAACCAAACAGTGAGTTTTGGAGTTAAACCGAAGTACTAGTGATCCAGTCGGTCAACTGAATGAAAAGAATCGATCAACTGTTTGAAACAGTAGCTGAATGGGGTAAGGAAATGAGTACACTGATCTAATCAGTCAGCAGAATGAAAAACATCGGTCAACCGTTTGAGTCAGTAGATGAAATACCAGAAACTTGAAAGACATTTGTCCAATCAGTCAACCAACTGGGCATGGTTGGTCAATCGACTGGTGTAGTGCCAATGACTAATTGGAAGCTTGGCACTAGTCGGTCAATTGAATGGAATGGATCGATCAACCGCACCAATTTAGTTCATTTGGTAAAAAACTATACGTTTTTTATGATTCCAAGAAATGGATTTAGGGGATGTGAATATATTTCATATATTAACAATCTATTATGTGATCTCTATTGATATGGTCCATGTATTTTGAGATTCTCTTAATTTAAATGATTTAATACTTCCTATTTTTATGGTTTTAAATTGGGAATAGTTTTATGGACTTAAATGAGAGATTTGAAAGTTATTTTTAAGTGGAATATACCTGAAATGAAAGGTAATGATATATGGGGTCTTAGAGGGTCATATTATAGCATATCCTTTAAGTACTAGCTGTTGAAGGGCTAGTTATTAATCTATCAATATAGACCTGCGAGAATTGAGTTACGTAGATCAAGAACAATCAGTTTGAGCTTTTATAAGAGTGATATTGACGCTGAGAGTTTTACGAGAGATTCATTATAAGTTCTTAATTTAAAGCGCTTGTTGTTTGGCGTTACTGATTTGAGTTCTACTTACTACATTGTTATTGCCTTCGGTGTTTTTCCAGTGAGCTCTTTCCAAGATTTATTAATTTAGTTTTAAGTTTTATATATCTCGAATTGTTTAGTATAGGACTATTAGAAAAATCATTTTTGAACTTAAAAATTTGAAAATCTTTTTAAGCGATTTTTGTTTGATTATCTTAGTACGTGCTAAATTTATGTTATCTACTTTATTTATTAATTAGATTTGAATTGCCACACATTGTATCTATCATGTAGTAATTATTTGAGGGATTAATTGAGTATATTCATATTAAGGTGGTAGAATCTCCTTGTGGGAAGAAACTCATATTTTTTGCAATTGTGAGTTTGAGTGGATTAAACACGTTTGGTACAGTGTCTAGTTAAGACAGTTAGGTTTTGATCTTTTTCCTGTGAAAAAAATTAGGATTTAATCTTTGTCCTAGTAAAAAGTTAGGTTATTCTTTTCCTTTAAAAGAGTTAGGTTTTGATTCATACTGCAATTGAATTATTTTTGAATGATTTGTAAATGTTCATCCTTTCCTGTGAAAAGGATAAGTGAGCGAGTGTTAAGTTTATCTCTAGCCTGATAAAAAGATGGGGTTCATCTTTGACCTGTGAAAAAGGTAAATTGTAAAGATTAATTCTGTGCCTATAAAAGAATCGTGAATTGCAAGAGTTTGGTTCTAACCTAGTAAAGAAATTAAGGACTTTAGTGGATTGCGAATCTGTGGAGCTCGGGGGACTAGACGTAAGCAAGATTAGCTTGACCAAACCAAGATAAATTCTTCTGTGCTGCAGTCATTTATTTTCTATCTTGTATTTGGGTGTGTACTTAGTATTAAAAACATATCTGCTGCGTATAAAGATAATAATTTATTTAGGAATTTTTTTTTTTTTTTTACCTGTTTGATTGTTAAATTTTTATAACTACCTAATTCACCCCCCCTTTTGGGTAACTCTTTGGGCCAACAATAATCGTTTCGTAGAACAGACATCATTTTAATTTGTAATATATAATTAATTATTTATAGTAATTAATTTGTTGAAATTTAAAATTTTAGATGATATAAAATTAAGTGTTGGTCCAAAGAGCTACCTAAGAGGGGGTGAATTTGGTAGTTATAAAATTTTAACAATTAAATCCTTAAACACAAATAATAAATTTGCCTAAATCCATTATTATCTTGTTACACATTGAAAATATGTTTAATTCTAAACGCACAACCAAACACAATATAAAAAAATAATCAATACAGCACAAAAGAATTTATCCTAAGTCAGCAAGTTACTCTTACCTACGTTTAGTCTCTCGAGCTCCACGAAGATTCGCAATCCACTAAACCCCTTGATTCCTGTACCAAGTAGGATCTAAACCCTTACAATTCTTGATTCTTTCACAGGCTCAAAATCAACCTTTATAATCCCTAATTCTTTTCACAGGTTAAGAATCAATCTACCACTATATCATTTTCACAGGTTTAGGATGAACCATTACAATCAAACTCTAATTCAATTACAGGATCAATCAAAATCTAGTTCATTTCAAGGGAAAAGAATAACTTAAACTTTTTGCAAGACAAAGATCAAACCCAAATCTTCTTCACGGGAAAAATATTGAAATCCTATCTACCCTGATTAGGCAACGACCCAAACGTGTCTAACCCACTCAAACTTGCAAATACAAAAATTTACAAAGTTTCTTCCCACAAGGAGCTTCTACCACCTCAATACAAATATACTCGATTAATAGCCTGAATAATAACTATGTGATAAATACAATGTTAGGCAAATTATATCTAATTAAATAGTAAATGGGTAGCATACAATAAGCACATAATCAGATAATCAAACAAAAATCATTTTAAAAGAATTTCAGGATTTATCTAATAATCCTTAACCAAGCAATCAACAATATATACAAATCTTTAGAAAGAAAATAAAAATATTTGGAAGGATCTCACCAGGATTCACCGAAGGCTAAAATAATTTCGCAATAAGAACACAAACTAGTGATGCAAATAGCAAGCGCTTTAGATCAAGAACTTGAAAATAATCTCACTTAGAAATTCCAACAATATTCTCACTCTTAGAAATATCAAAACTGATAGTTCTTGATGTTCTAAGACTCAACCCCGCAGGTCTCTATAAATAGACCTAGAACTAGACTTCCAAAGGCTAAGTTTTAAAAGATATGCTATTAAATGATATCCCAAGACCTCATATATCCCATATACTTAAAAATGGATATGTTTCATTTAAAAATACTCTGGGGAGAACTCATTTTGGTCCTTCAAACTTTTTCAATTCAAAATCAATCAAAATAGAAAGTATTAAAGTACTTTAATTAAAAGAACATATAATTAAATGGACCAAATTAATAGGGATCACAAAATATATCTAGTCTATCTGAAATAGACTCAAATCCCTCAAAATCCTCTCTTGGAATCATAAAAAATGAGATGATTTGACCAAGAAACCAAAATAGTCAAAATATTTAATGAATTAATCGATTGAAGGCCATACGCATCGATCGACCACACTATGCCAAAGGCTAAATTTAGCCGTTGGCCTTAATCCTGTCAGTTAACCGATAAGGATCAGTAGCGTATCCCAATTTCTCCAATTCACCTATTGTTTTATTCAGTTGACTGAATTTATCAGTTTCACTTTCTCTCCTTATTTCATCCACTATTTTCATCAGTTGACCGACTCCTTCTCTAGGTTGACTGATTGGATCAAAGTGTCCACTTCTACTTCCAAAACACACTGTTTTGATAAGTCGACCAACTTTTTCCAGTTGACTAAATTGATCCAAAAACTTGACATTTTATGCTTTAAGTCACATTTTTCACTTAGGTTATTTATCAGAACCATTTCACATATGGAGCACATAAAAAATCACATTTCTGAATCTTAAACATATAACTTCTTACTAAGACACACATAAGATTAATTCATTTTAGGTGTCATTCGTGATCCTAATTCGGTTTACGTTAAGAGTATATAGTTAAAGAGTTATACTCACCTAATTTTCTTCAACATCATTGGTAGCGAATTATTTTGTCACTACGATACCTCAAATGTACGGGTCAAGTTTTAATAGAATAGGGAAAGTAGGGTTTTCGTATCCATAGGGATTGGTTTAGATTATCGCTAAGTACCACGATTATCATAACTCAACTTTATCTAGGCAATCAAATTTTGAGGTTTTTAAATTAATAAATCTAAAACAACTATAAATACAAAAAAAAAAAAAAAAATGGATTTTCTATGCACTAATGTTCTAGGGGTTTGATTTCATCTCGTTATTTCCATGTTATCCTAATAAGTAATTATTAGTTAATTTTGTTCATGCAATAATCAAGATTTCTAAAACTCACTCACTACATCTCCCAAGTGTAAAGTAAGTAAATATGTAACCACGTCAAAACCAATATCCCTATCAAGAGTTTAGATGATTACATGTGTCTTGCCTCAACCTTATGGATTACACAAGTTCTAATAATCGCTCGAAACATTAGAACTTGTGTTATGTTCAAACCTAGTCCGAATCGGGGGTTACCTCTCCCGAGCGTCAAACCCCGTATTCTCAAATCAACCACAATATCATATACAAGCCTACAATGAAAGTGATAAAATAGTAAACACAATTGAATGACGATTCTAATTGATGAATCTAGAATTTGATTACCTCTCGTTCTCACAATATCCTAAATTCCCAACTCAAATACTTAGGTATTGATTTTCTCTCGGACTCACAACAACCTAAGTGATGTACTCCCACATCCGATTAAGAATTCAACCTTTTCCAAGTATAAAATTTGCAACCTAACATTGTCTAAATCATTGGCTACATGAATCAAACACAAGCCTAGGAGATGCATAAAATAGAATTAAAACTAACAATCAACAAAATATTCACAACACAGTTCAAACGAAACTACGTCAAGCCCTAGATCTATGAACACAACATATACAAATCCATGGCTAATCTTCTTAATAAATTCACACATGTAAGAATGTTCAACACAAAATTACAAATTCAAACTTAAAACACAAGATTAGGGAGAGAGGAAGGAAGAGAAAAGCTCATTGAGGATTAGGCTTCGGATCTTCAATCCTAAGTGCGACTGATGATATTTTCTTCATCGATCTCGCATCAAAATGCCATCCCTCGGTGTTTTTCCCTTCAAAATTGCCTTAAGTAGCTCCAAAATTGCCTCTTATGGTGTTCATCTCTCCTCTCTTCAAAATAAACCCTAAAATATCTATTTAATGTGTCAGATCGAACTGTCAGCGTTGCAGCAAGTAGAAGCTCACAGCGAGCTAAGGGTAGAAACACTGCTACTTGCTCACTGCAGCGAGCTCAAGGCAACACTGATGCCTGGTTCGTATTTTTGCCGTAACTTTCTCATCTGAACTTCGATTGAGGTGATTCAAAAACCTATGGAAAGTTAATACATATATCTACAACTTCCATGTTTTAAGATGTTCCAAAATCGAATTGAATAATTGTTAAAAGGGATTTGAAGTTACTGCACCTGAACCGATTTTGCATATGTTTTTCCATTTATTTATAAACCTACAAAACAACACAAAAACACATTAAACTAACAAAAATACTTGAAAACACACAAATATTTGAATCTAAAAGTATTTGATTTGTTAGTAAATAAACCACTCATCAATCATCAAAACTCTTTACAGTTGCATCATTTCCATCTTACACCCGTTACATTTTCTTCGACGAAACTTCTTCTTAATAAAAAAAACATTGAACTTTAAATTTGAAACACAGTAAACGCTTTAGTTCCAAAATAACATCAACAGTTAATTGTTCATCAAAACCTTGGATTCAACAATCTTCCCCTTTTTTATGATGACAATTAACTTTGATATTTCTCAAAAACATAATGTAACCACGCTCCCTCTAAATTTGAGGAAGGGTATTTAAACTCATTTAAGCACGTTAGTGAAAACATAATATAAAAACATAAACTTTTCAAACAAATCTCCAAATAATTACTTCCTTTTTATAAATCCAATGCTTAGGCGAACAAATTCGCTAAACATCAACTTCCCCCCATTTGTCATCTCAAAAAGTGGGGGCGAAGGATCAAAAACATTACTCTAGGTATACATCATTATGCCTAGCCATACCTAAATCTAAAATTATTTTCACAAATTGATCTTCGGCTAGAGGTTTGGTAAAAATATCAACAAGCTGATCGAAGGTATCAACATATTCAATAGAAACATCCATTTTCTGAATGTGATCACGAATAAAATTATGTCGAATCTCTATGTGCTTAGTTCGTGAGTATTGTGACAAATTCTTAATTAAGCAAATAACATTTTTATTATCACAATATGTAGGGACCTCCTCAATCTGCCTTAGTCGTAGATAAGCCAATCGCATTCCAGTTTTTGCTTGACCAATAAACCAAGGCCTGTCCTAAAAAATGACATAAATTGCTTGGGCTTTACACTCAACTTTACGTCGAACAAAATCAGCGTTGGAGTACCTTATTAGCTTAAAGTCACTCCCCCTAGGATATCATAATCCTAGATCACTTATCCCTTTCAAATATCGAAAGATTCACTTGACAACTGTTAGATGCGATTCTTTCGAACAAAACTGAAATCTAGTACACAAGTATACACTAAACATTATGTCAAGTCTACTAGCAGTAAGATATAACAAGCTACAAATTATACATCGATATATTTTCTCATTGATGCTTTTACCCATATCATCTTTTTCTATTTTTGTAGTTGTTGCCATAGAGTTTAGTTCTCTTTAGCGCCATGGGTGTTATTATCTCGCAACAGATATCCATTATCTTACATTGTGGTTATGGTGAGTTAGCTGTTAGGTGTGATCTACCTATCTATTTCTAAACCGAATTAAGTTAGTTTTCGAGCGTTTATATAGCATTTTATTACGTTTTAATTAGTGTTTATACTTTTTGTATTAAAACAGGTGTGGGGGGGAAAAATTAGGAAAATAGAGCAAAATCGATCACATCATATCAAAGACGGTCGGAGAACGGTGGAAAAACAAGCACGGAGGCAATATTCTGAAAGAAGCTCACCACCGCGGAGACCAGACCACCCGCGGTGGTGAAAATGCAGAGAAGGGTATTGTAAACTCACCGCCTAGGCGGTGAAGCGGCAGAATGTTTTCCAATTCCATCGTCTTCTCCTCTGCTGCAACGAACTTTAAATTGACATACCCACCGCCGAGATGGTGACCTCTGCACAGTTTAGATATTGAGTCAGATATTTTCCCTATAAATATCCCCTTTATTTCCTTACCTTCGGCAATTAGAGCTCCATCAGGGATAGTATATTTTAGAGAGAGGTTTTGGGAGTGCTCATTCAAATCCTAAGGAGAAGATCACAAGTAAAGAAATGGGAGTGATCTCGAAACGTTTTTAGTGATAAATCTTCGGACTAGGCTAAGTTTCTCTCATTATTTCATTTATTTATTAACTTAGGATTATTGTTTGAGCATGTTTAGCTTAGTTTTCATTGTATAACCGACTATGGCCAAGAGCTAAATGGGTTTTTGTTTAAGGATTATTGTAATTTATAAAAATGTTGTTTTGTTGAGTTTGTGTTTCGTTTGCGGATGTTCTTCGTTATTTTGATTGTGTATGTTATATTGTTTGTTTATCATACTTAGAATGATGTTATGAGAATATGGGGATTGACAAATCCCATATTCGGACTAGAATAAACAAATGCCACAATCCAATAACCAGGTCAGGATTGTGGACAATCGATGACGTTGGGGCAAGACTCACATGACCTATGGTCGTTAAGACGTTGAGAGGGACTTCTTCGTTGACTCAAAGTCATGTATTCCTTTGTCTTACACTTGGGAGAAGTAGCGGTGGAGTTTTAGTACCGAGATGTTCGATACAGTAAACACAACGTGACAATCCAATTACCCGGTCGGGAGTTGGATTGTGTGTAATCAATAACGTTAGGGCGAGACTCACATGACCTAGGGTCGTTAAGACATTGAGGAGAACTTCTTCGTTGACACGAAGTCGTGTTATATCCCTAGTCTTACACTCAAGAGAGGTGGCGATGGAGTTTACGAACTGAGATTGTCGAATAAGTCGAACGCCGTTAACGTAAACTAAAATGAGACCAAACATGTTTTTGTAAACAAAAGTTAATCCCTAGGCAATACTTTCCCTAAACATCTCATAATAGTATTAGTATAGTTAATTTAATTAGATTAATTAACTTAGTATTAGTATTATTAATTTTAAACACATTTATTTTTGCCTAGATAAAGTTAGGTTATGACAAACGTGGTACTCAATAATAATCAAAACCAATCCCTATGGACACGATAACCCTAACTCTCCCGATCTGTACTAAAACTTGACCTCATATACTTGTGAGTAAAATTAGCGGCGTATTCATGCGCTACCCAGTTTTTGGCACCGTTATCGGGGATTGGTGGATTTGGTTATTATTGATATTGTGAGTAAAAGATTGAATTTTACTTTAGGCATTTCTTTTGTGTATAATATTTTTTGTTTGTAGTTTTTATTTTTGTTTTTCGCAAGGTGCTTAAAGATGTTAGATCAACAGGTACTCTTGTATTTCTTTCAATGGGATTCCGAGCCATTTTACTGTGCTTGGGATCGATACAAGGATTTGCTACTCTAGTTTCCGAACCATCATTTCCCAACGGAGAGTCAACTCCTCAATTTCCTCAACAGGTTACAAGCCGCAACCAGAATATGGGTGGAAGGAGGAAATGGATCCCCCTCTCTCTACAACCTAATCGCAAACGAAACGATTTAGTTGTTGGAGGAAATGGCAACCAATAATTATCAAAGTTGGAATCATTCACAAAGTCACCAAAGCTTGGGGAATTTTTCCAACAACACAGCACCATGGGTTGATAATTCGGATCACGATGAGGAGTCTTCCCCCAATCTGGAAGAAATGCTCGCAACCGTTATGGGAGAGACTCAGAAATTGTTGAGGGAGATGCATGATCGAATCAATGAGCATGAGAATTATCTTGATCATATCGAGACGGTCTGCACCGATATCGATGAGATCGTAACATCTTTGTAGATGCAAATTGGTCATCTTCTTTGCCTTGTTGAGTCCGAGGCAAGAGCGATAGCATTGAGAGGCGAACAAATCGAATCTAATTGTGAAAGCCACCGTAAGGAGCCAGAAACGAGCGGAAGGAGCTTGGGAGAGTTTAGCTATGTTTATCCGAATGAGACGGGAACCCAAACATGGATCGATGATTGTGATTCGTCACCACTGGAGATCCAGATAGTGATGTCGCCATCGATCCCAGATGATCATATTTACGAGGATCCGATGTGGCTCACTAGTCCTTTATCGCTATTAGCAACGTTCCTCCATGCCCACCAAGTACATGAGCTGGTGGAGCATCCTGTTGAAAGCTTGAGCTATACATTGCCACATCTCACTAGTCTTGAGGGCGTACTGAACCAAGACCCGTATGTGGTGTTGTATGACACTTACTACGGGCGGAAGCCACTCTTTGATGAGCACTTCGGTATGTCAGGCTGATGACCTTAAACCAAGCGCTTCTTGGGAGGCAACCCAAGGAAAAAATAAGTTAGATCCATCGCAACCGATTTAATTCGGAGGTGAGATTTTCGCACCTCCCAGGTACGTGTTCTAAACCCTAGTCTTCATTATAATGCTTTATCATGTCATTGGGATCGCTAACTAGGTCGTTTTGGGCATTTCCTATTTGAGTCAAGTATGATGTGTAGTATGTTTTAGTTAGTATGTCTTATTGTTTCTACGTGTGCATGTCTGTTTCGGATAGTTTTTGTGTTATGTGCTTAGTTTTAACACCATCTGAGCTATTACCCAATGATGAGTCTATCCCCTAGTTGTTTATTGAGGTCGAGCATAAAACTCATGTATGTATGTTCTGTGTGCTTAATGTTATGTTTTAGTAATAGTTATTATAGATCCTACATGCACGAGCACAAAAACTCATTATATAACCATCTAATTGATTTGAAAAAGATTACTTGTCACCTAAATTCATGACATTAGGGTTTCTAGAACTTGATTCAGGGGAAATTTGAGGCGAAATCCTAGGGGAGGTAGTTCGGAAGATATGATTTAGGCATTCATTTTTTCGCTTGAGCCTTTTTAAGCTTACCTTGATATATTATTATCCCTCGTTACCTGGCCGAAGCCTAAATGCCATTTCAATTCTGAACGCTTAACGAATACCATGGCCAATTGAATTTCTTCCAATCCTTTATCGCTAAACCAAAGGCACAATTTGAGTGAATCAAGTTAGCATTCATTGTGCTACTTGAAGTGAGCGGTTGGGATTAGGGTGAACTTCTAATTGGTTCGGTATTCGAGCACTTACTTGTCGTTTTTGTTTGTTTTTCACACACCCCTTCAATTGTAACAATTGAATAAATTTGGAGGTGTGTTCGTTGAAAAAAATAATCAAGTATACATACGATTTTTATTTTTCGTTTCTTTTTTACAAGTGAGTATGACGGTCTTAATAGATTGTTCAGGGTTGTTTCAATTTAACTGTGGGGTTTCGAGTATGAGTGTGCCAAGTGATGTGCCTTGGGTAACGTCAAGTTAACGACGTTAACCCGTTTTCTCTTTCAAATTTACCCTTGGCCATTTGTCCTAAACCGAACCAAGACCTATTGATCTTTTTGAACTTCCAAGCTTACATTAGTGGAGAATAGATCCCGGGTTAAGCCTATGGATTTCCTATACCTTCAGATTTTTTCTATCATGCGCTTATATGGTGGATAATCCAATCCGATTAACGAACAATTATATATTTGAGTTTTAAACACACACATTTTAGTAGGATCTACAACGGCACTTACTATTATAAATGTTGAAATTCTAGAACAATACATGGTGTGTTTTTATACTTGAACTCAATAGGATTGGGGGCAATGAGGGTTAGTTCATTTGGCCGGTAGATGATACTCAAAACTTGCACATATTTGTTTTTCGTGTTTTTCATTTTTAGTACTTAGTTTTTATATTTTCTTTTATTGCATGGGTGCTTTGCTCGAGGACTAGTAAAATTTCGATTTTGGGGGTATTTGATAGGTGTAAATTACCTATCTATTTCCAATCCGAACGTTATTAGTTTTCAAGTATGTTTAGTATGTTTTAATATATTTTGATGTGTTTTTATTCTTTTTGTACTAAATCAGGTGTTTGATGTGAAACGGGATGAAAACGGATAAAAAACGATCACATCGGATCAAAGACGGTTGGAGAACGGTGGAAAAACAAGCACGGAGGTAATATTCTGAAAGAAGCCCACCGTTGCGGAGGTGAAAATGCAAAGAAGGGCAATAGATACTGTAAACTCACCGCCTAGGCGGTAAAACGACAGAATGTTTTCCAATTCCAGTGCTTTCTCCACCACCGCAGCAAACTTTAAACTAACATACCCACCGCCTAGGCGGTGAATCCCACCGCTTAGGTGGTGACCTCTACAGAGTTTAGATATTTTCCCTATAAATATCCCATTCTTCTCCTCACCTCTGGCAATTAGAGCTCCATTAGGGATAGTATATTTTAGAGAAACGTTTTGGGAGTGCTCATTCAAATCCTAAGCAGAAGATCACAAAGCAAAGAAACGGAAGCGATCTCGAAACATTTTTAGCGACAAATCTTTGGACTAGGCTAAGTTTCTCTCGTTCTTTCCTTTATTTCTTAACTTAGGATTGTTGTTTGAGCATATTTAGCTTAGTTTTCACTGTATAATCGGCTATGGCCATGAGCTAAACGGGTTTTTATCTAGGGATTAATGTAATTTATGAAAATATTGTTTTGTTGAGTTTGTGTTTTGTTTGCGGATGTTCTTCGTTATTTTGATTGTGTATACCGTATTGTTTGTTTATCATGCTTAGAATGATGTTATGAGAATACGAGGTTTGACAAATCCCGAATTCAAACTAGAATAAATAAACGCCATGATCCAAAGTCATGTATTCCCCCATCTTACACTCGAGAGAGATGGCGGTGGAGTTTTAGAACCGAGATTGTCAATAAGGTAAACACAACGTGATAATCCAATGACCCGGTCGGGAGTTGGATTGTGTGTAATCGATGACGTTGGGGCGAGACTCAAGTGACCTAGGGTCGTTAAGACGTTGAGGAGGACTTCTTCATTGACACGAAGTCACATTATATCCCCCGTCTTACACTCGGGATAGGTGGCGAGGAAGTTTACGAACTGAGGTAGTCGGATAAGTCGAACGCCATTAACGTAAACTAAAACGAGACCAAACACATTTTTGTAAATAAAAGTTAATCCCTAGGAAATACTTTTCCTAAACATCTCATAATAGTATTAGTATAGTTAATTTAATTAGATTAATTAACTTAGTATTAGTATTATTAATTTTAAACACATTTATTTTCGCCTAGAAAAAGTTATGTCATAACAAACGCGGTACTCAATAATAGTCAAAACCAATTCCTGTGGACACGATAACCCTAACTCTCCCGATCTATACTAAAACTTAACCTCATATACTTGCAAGTGGAAGTAGCGGCGTATTCACGCGCTACCATAAGCCAAGTGTTTAAGAGTCAAAGGCATGTCTGTCGACATTTTCCCTGTCTCTAGGAAGGCTCTTTTGAATTTCTTTCATCCTTACTTACAGAATATTTGTGGCATTGGAATAGTTATTTTGCCCATTTTTCCAAGATAAAAAAGAGGTATTCTATTATAACTCATTTTTGCCAAGAAAAAAAGTACAGCACCGATAAATCCGTGAGAGATTATTTGTAAAAGAGCTCTATTTAGTCCTGTTTCGATTATCGAGCCAATTCCTATAATTATGAAACCCATATGAGACACTGAGGAATAGGCTATTCTTTTTCTTTTCTTTTTTTAAATTTCGTTGAGCCAAAGATGTTGAACCAACAAGTTAATTCTCTCATCATACTCATTTCAAGCTCAACCTACATAATCTTGGCAAACTCTTGGCAATAATCCTTATTAGTAGATCCGAATATAATATTATCCACATATATTTGTACTAATAGGTATTCAAACTTATTCTTCTTGATAAATAATATAATATCACTAAGACCCTATCAAAAACTATTTTCAATCAAATATCGGCTAAGTCTCTCATACTAAGCTTGGGGAGCTTGTTTGAGTCCATACAAAACCTTTCGAAGTTTAAACATATGATTGGGTAATTTATCATTTTCAAACCCCGGTGGTTGTTTGACAAAAATTCCTCTGATAGAAATCCATTTAAGAATGCACTCTTGACATCCATTTGATATAATTTAAGATCACAAAAATATAAAAATACCAATAACATTCTAATAGCTTCTAATCTAGCAACAGGTGCATATGTGTCGTTATAATCAATTGTCTCTTTTTATTATAACCTTGTGCTACTAATCTTTCTTTATTTGTAATTACTATACTCGTTTTATCCTTTTCATTACGGTAAACCTATTTAGTACCAATAACATATGAAAATCAGGTCTAGAAACTAGAGACCACACTTTATTGCGCTCAA
This sequence comes from Eucommia ulmoides, assembly GCA_016647705.1. Taxonomy (NCBI): domain Eukaryota; kingdom Viridiplantae; phylum Streptophyta; class Magnoliopsida; order Garryales; family Eucommiaceae; genus Eucommia; species Eucommia ulmoides. The sequence continues at coordinate 47,789,448 of CM028339.1, read as the reverse complement.
ATTCAACTAACTCTTCTTGCATCACTGAGATCCAAGATTCGTCAGTTAATGCATCCTTAACATAGTTAGGCTCAATTTGAAATAAGAAAGAAAGATTAATTATATCCCTAAAAGATGATCTTGTACTTACACCTTTTTCGAAATTACTAATAATTTTTTTTATCGAATGTCCCGAAATTGTCTTTATAGCTCATGGTAAAGTCATCCCTTCGCCTTTTAACTCCCCATTCTTTGGATTTTGTGGCCCATTTCCTGTCTCAATTCCTTGGTTTTTCTTAATCAATGTCCCTGCCTCTTCATCATCCAAAATCTTTCTTGACACAAGTGGATCACATTCCTCAAATACAGTACGTACAGACTCTTCCACTACTAAAGTACGTTTATTATATATTCTATATGCTTTACTATCCAAACCGTACCTGAGAAAAATACCATAATCAAATTTGACATCAAACTTACCAAAATTATCCTAATAATTTAAGATAAAATATTTGCATCCAAAAACTTTAAAATATGATATATTTGGAGTTTTGTCATTCCAAATCTCATAAGCGGTTTTATTAAAATCTCTTCGGATACAGACTTTATTAACAACATGGCAAGCGGTACTTACAGCTTTGGCCCATAAATATTTAGAAAGGCGATTCGCATTCGGTATTGTTTTGGCCATTTTCTAAAGCGTTCTGTTTTCTCTCTCCTAGCAACACAATGTTGTGGCATGGTGCAGAAAATTTATGAGCATATTCTTGCTCATCACATTAACTGATAATCTCATCATTCTTAAATTCTCTACATCTATCACTACGGATGTTAAGAATGCAACAATGTTTCTTATTTTGCACACGTTTACCAAATTTAGAGAAAATAGAGATAATTTCATTCTTTTTAGCCAAAAAAGAACACCTTAACAAACAATACCAATTTTCTCTCATCAAAAGAAAGATTATTAAAGAACAGTTTTACCCAATGCCACATCCATGGGTTATGGAGAGAAAATATTTCTACCCCATCTTCTTAATTATTTTCTCAACATCAATATTTTTCTTGTTAAGATTAGCAAAATCAACGGGTTTAGAACACAACCTTTTGATTCACGGTTTCATTTGCATATTTATTCTCATATTCTTTGGATAAGAAATTTATGACATAAAAATTGAGTTTTCCAAGACATGTTTGCTTTACTCTACCCTTTACTATTTTCTTCTCAAAAAATTATTCACTAGGAAATTTTTAAACCCCAAAATCACAAGAAAATCAAACCTAGATAGTAGATCTAATGAAACCCTAGAAGAGAGGAAGAACACCAACTTTCTTTGTCGTAGAAACACTCACAATGTGTTGAGAATGGTAGATCTATGCCCAAAATCTTCCAATCTAAGCAAATATGAAAATCCCTTAGAGTTTTTTGTTGAAGACTTTCTAGATCTTGGATGGTTTCTAGAAAGAGAATAGGAAAAACCAAAATGGGAATAGAAAAGGGGATCCAATGGGTATTAACCCCGTAACGGTTGATTGACCAACCAGTTCACAATTTGCCTCCTGCAGATTCTGTAGCTGTCAGTTGACTCGCAAATGTTGTCGATTGGCTGGTAGACCTATTTTCCTTGTTTTTGGCCTATTCATCTCACATTTGTTCCTTATTTTGAACCACACAAATAATTAGTTCAAAAAACATTTTATACTACTTAATTAGTTTAACCCATCAAATATTTTCAATATTTATTTTCACACACACACTAAACATAAATAAATTAGTTTAAAAAATGAGAAGTATTGGTCTCCCTAACCAAATTAACATATTCAAATTTCAGGAAATTTGACATATCTAGTTCATCATTGGGAGCAATTCGCGTGTATACCTTTGATTGATTTTCAATTTCGTGTTTGTTATTCTTTGAATCAACCTATTTTTCTTTTGCTTGATTCACCTTTATAATGTCTTCCTTACGCACAATGGTTTTCTTCTGAATTGTTTTAGTGATGATTTCCTTTCCTTTATAAGATGCTTTGGGTTGTTTTGTCTTGTTGTAATCTTCCATCATCTTATATGTCATCTTTTTCTAATGTTGACTCATTTCCATTATTTGAGGATAAGCATCAGTTGATTTCCTCTGTTGAACTTGTTACTTTCTAAAATTCCTATTGATACTTTGCATATATTTTGATTCATTCTTTTTTGTTCAATGAATTTGGAATTCTTTCTAAACATATAATATCCATTGTATATTCTTGGTTGAGTAAATGCATTATCCATACCTACATAAATTTTTTCTTTCCTAGGTATCCAGTTATTTCTGGATCCAACCAGGTAACCATATAACAAGTAACATATTTTCTCAAAATGATCAAACTTTCCACAATAAAAGCATCTAGCATTTTTAGCACTTAAGATGAGCACTTTTTCGTACGGGAGCACGATATTGATAATGACATTGAAGAATTGTTTTAGCGACTATTGATTTTTCAACAAGTTTAATTCTCTCAATATCCTTAAATTTATCCATTGCTTCATTAATCTCCTTTTAAGTCTTTTCAAGTGACCATTCCACTGAATTCGACACAGTAAGAATTCAACAATCATTTTCAACAAAACGAATTTTCAAATGAACTCTATCAAGCTCACACCTTGCATTATCCAACTCAATATTCAAGGCCTCATTTAATGTTTCAAGATTTTTTCTTTTAAAATTACTGTGTAGAAAATCTGAAATATTATTTTTCAAATCATTGTTCTTTTTTTCAAGAGAATCTATTTTCTCAAGCAACTTACCAATTTCAGATAGAGTATTTAAAAATTCAGCAGTTTCAAAATACTTGTATCAATTCTTTTTTTTAAGAGATTTAGTGGTACTAAACTTTTTATTTTCAAGAATCGCAATTTTTTGCCCGATCTTCAAATTTTCTTTTTTGAAAACACAAGAGCAATTAGCGTCTCAATAGCCTTATCAGTAACCTCATTATCACAATTTTTATCATTCTCACCAACAGAACCCTAATTATCAGAGCAAGCAAGAGATTCACTAATAGCATCAGGACACACAGAAGATTCACATACAACATTATCATCAGTGCAATCCATATGATCGTGTTTAGCTAGGATGTTACCTATCGAGCTAAAACCAGTTTTGGTACCAATTGTTGACCCAAAGAGCTATGCAAAATAGAAGGGGTAAATTAGGTAGTTACAAAATTTAAATAATTAAATCCTTAAACACAAATAATCAATTTTTCTAAATAAATTATTATCCTATTACGTAACGAAAATGTGTTTAATTCTAAATGCACACCCAAACACAATAGAGTTGTTTACGAAATAAATAGAATTTTATAACTTTATTTACTGAAAAATGGTCTTTCCCATCTTATTTACACTACACAGGCCACCCGGGGTTGGTAACCCCAAGTACCAAAACCCGGAGTTACCAACCCCGGGTACTAAAAAATCCAAGTTTGGTATACCCGGTGTTCATAATACCGGGTATACGATATTAATTCTTTTTTAAAGTTAGACCCGTGGTTCGTAACCCTGGATACAACGTTAAAATTCATTTTAAATTTCTGCTGCAAAACTTTGCAGCTTTGAGATTTATTTAAAAAAAAATAAAAAAAATCGGGGGGTTGTGAATCCGAGTTCTTTTGTTAGGGTTAGTACCACTTAACCCTCTCAACTATAGTGATATTCCACATACACCCCCTAACTTTCAAAACTACCACGACGACCCCATGTCAAAGCACTTTTTAATGAATTAACCATTTTGCCCTTACTAATTTAGACCAAAAAAATAATAAAATGATCTCATATAGTAAATGTCCAAATTGCCCTTAGGCACTTTACTTTTTCTTTTTCTCTCTATTTTTCTTCCCATCTTTTTCTCCTCTTTGTTTCCCCCTAATCATCTTCATCTGTTCATCATTATCGACTATTTCTTTTCATCTCCGCCTATGACGACACCACCACCGCTGATACCATTTTCAACTACCGACCACACCACCGCCAACCACATCGCTGACAACGTTACCTCTCCTTGTCTAAATCTACTCTTGACCTCTCTCTCTCTCTCTAAATCAAAAGAATAGGGGCGGGTGAATCGTCATTGTCATCGAACTGAACAATACAGAGAGATAAATGATAGATCTGAGTCATTGATGATGATTCACGTTTTTTTGAGCAGATTTGAGCCATCTTCAGTGTTAAGAAATCAAAACAATCAAAATATTAACTGAATCAGTCGGTTGACTGACCATACTCCTCAGTTGATCGCCCTATGCCAGAGGCTAAATTTAGTCATTGGCCTTAATCTTATTGGTTGATCGACCCTCATTGTCAGTTGACTGGTATGATTAGTAGCTTATCCCAATTTCTTTAATTTGGCTATTATTTCATTCGGTTAACCGACCAAAACCTGTCGGTTGACCGAATTGATCAGAGGCTTACTTCTTTCTCTTATTTCATCCGTTGTTTCAATCAATTGACTGAATCCTTCTCTCGATTGATCGATTGGATCAGAGTGTCTCCACTTCTACTTACAAAACACATTGTTTTGATAAGCCGACAGACCCCTTTTGTCAGTTGACCAAATTAACTTGAAAACTTAATATTTTATGCTTTAAAACACTTTTACTTAGGTCATTTATCAAAACCATTTCACATAAGGAGCACATAAAAAATCACATTTTAGTATCTTAAATTATCACTTCTTAATAAAACACATATAAGATTAATTTATTTTAAGTGTCGTGCATGATCCTAACTCGAGTTATATTAAGAGTATATAGGCAAAGAGTTGTTTTCACCTAGTTTTCTTCAACGTCTTCAAAAATCTTTACGCTTGCATCATTTCCATCTTGCATCCGTTAAATTTTCTTCAATGATTCTTCTTCTTAAGAAAAAAACATGGAGCTTTAAATCTGAAACATTTTGTAAAACCATTAGTTCCACAAAAATATCAACACTTAATTATTCATGAAAACCTTGAATTCAACATTAAGGGTAATTCATTGTTGTACTTGACAATTCTATTCCATCTTTTTTGTACTTAATTTATAGTCTTATGGCCAATTTAAACTAAAAACTAAAGTTCATTGTAGCTAATTAGTTACAAAAAGAGTAGTTGCTATTGCAGCAGGGGAGGGTGGACATGAATTAATTACGGGACTACATATTAATTGTGAACAATTGATAGTAGGATATTAAGAGTGTAGTGTAGAATAAGACATTAAATTAATCAGCATAAAATTAATTTATAATTAAAATAAATATTATATCGGGCCAATAACATGAGAAATTAGTTTATTTTATAAATCAGAGCATGTTTTACATTTTAGACATTTTTTTTTTACTGTTGGATCAATTTTGATCTAACATTGTAATTTATAATATTTTTATAAATTGGATCATTTTTCACCTAATTCTCTTAACAAATCTCCTTAACATCTCTCAAAAAAATTTATCCTTAATTTTTATCTCTAACAAATCTCTCATAAATTTATTAATAAATATGAACGATTTTTTTAAAATGTCCTTTGATTAATAGCTTGGATTAATTTGAGGAGAATTCATAATTGGTTAAGTTGATAAAATATTTAGAAGAAAAGATTCGTGCCTAAAATTTTATACTCCCAATTAAAAAATGGTTGAGTTAATTATATTTTGTGCCTTTTAAATTGGGTTTTTTAATGTTTGGACCATATTTCATACTCTCTCTCTCCTTAATAAACCTTTTAAGCAAAAAGGTTATTATTTAGTCTTGGATTAAAACATTTGTTGATTCTAAGATTTTGATGGACAATTAAATGTTGATTTTTTTTGTGGAACTAACGGTTTGATTAAGTGTTTCAGTTTATTAGTTCTTGATGATGAAGATATGTTGATAAATATGATGAAGAATTAAGAGGTTGAAGAATTTAGGAAAAACAACTCAGGTTTAAATTTCAACTCTTAATATCCTAATTATGATCATACACGACACAAAATGATTTTTAAATGATTTTTACAAATATGTGTGTTTTTAATAGGATTCTAATTAGCTGAATTATTTACTCCTATGTGTAATTGAAAAAAATATTTATCATTGATTAAAATTGAATTAAATTATTTAGTGGAGCTAATCAAGAAAAGAAATTGGTTAAAGGGGCAAAAATGTCAATAATAATGAATTAAAAATGATTTTAGAAAAGTGATCCAGCATTCATAAGTCAACAGGTAAGTCGACCAAACAAAGAAGGAAAACTCTCTGTATCTCTCAGTCGACAGGTAGATCGACCTGTTCTTAAGAATGAACTCTCTGTATCTATAAATCGACAGAGTGGTCGACTTATGAGGAGAAATGGAACTCTTTGAATCTCTAAGTCAATATATAGGTCGACCGATGGGCACAAAATCTTTTGCTTGGCTATATCCTGAATCGAGCGGTCGACTGCTGAACTTGGTCGGTCGACTTGTGTGTCTATTTCAGGATATTATGAAATTTCGAATTTAAATCTGAAAGTAGCCATTTTTTTTGTTAGGATTTATGAGAGATTTTAGGGATTTTATGCTATTTAAGATATGCTACACATATTATGTTATTCCTATTGATTTGGTTTATTAAGTTTGAATATTTCTCAATTTAGTACATATAATTATTTCTATTCTATTTAATTGTGATTGAGAAATATTTGGGGGACCAAATTGAGAAATTTAAAAGTTATAATTAAGTTAATTGAACTAGAATAAAGTCTTAATGATATAAGGGGTCTAAGAGAGCAATTAAATGTCATGAAAAATGGAAACTAGGTATTAGAGAGCTGATTTTAACCCCATTTATAAAGACCTGCGTTTTTCATATCATTAAGAGAAATCAAGAGATCACATTGAGCTTTTCTGAGAGAAATCATATTGAGTTTTTGTGAGAGCTTTTCTAAGAGACATTCTTGAAACACATTTGCTGATAATTATTACTGCAACCGAATCTGAAGTAACATCGTTCTAATTATTTTTTCGGTGGATTCTGGGTGAGATATTTCCAAATCATTTTCTATATAGTATTTATTGATTAAGTTTTGGAATTTGATCTTTAGAAATTGTTATATGATTTTTATTGAAAAATAGTTTTAAATAATTGATTGAATTAATCTGATTACGTGCTTAATTATGTGCTACCCATTTTTGTTTAAAATCAGATTTTGAGTCACTCACTTTTCTATCACTAGTTTTGGGATATTAATTGAGTTTTAATTTATCTAGGGTGGTAGAAGCTTCGAGTGAGAAAAATCACTTGTCAATTTTTAATTGGTAAGTTGAGCGGCAGATTAAATACTATTGGGTGTATTTAATCAAAGGGTTGCTAGTTTCAATCTCTTTCTGTAAAAAGATTGAGATAGTAATTCTTTCTAAATTGAATTATTTTGTGTGAATTTGTAACGGTTCAATCCTTACCGGGTAAAAGGATAAAGGTGGAAAGATGATTTTGGATCAAATCGGTTTTAAGGTGGAGAGTGATTTTTGGTCCTACTATGCCATAGTTTCTTCTCGTTAGGCGGATATGACCTACAAGATGTGGATTTTCTTCTCGTTAGGCAGATATGACCTACGAGATGTGGATTTTCTTCTCGTTAGGTAGATATGACGTACGAGATTATATTTTCTTCTCGTTAGGCGGGTATGATCTACGAGATGTGGATTTTCTTCTCGTCAGGAGAATATGACTTGCGAGATATGGATTACCTACTAGGCAAGTCCTGTAGGGTGGTTTGACCCGTCAGGAGTGCAAAACCTGCGAGTGGTACGGTACCATTGCCACTCCCGATCGTGAGGTAAAAACGATCCAATGGCTAGTAGGAGATGAGGTGTGGTGTATTCCATGATACGTTCAAATATTTGGTCTGGTTGATTTAGAGCATTGGGATTGGTTGGTTTAAAATATTTGGATTGGAGGATTTAAACGATTTCAATTGGTGGATTTAAAATGCATGGGTGTGGTTTATTTAAAATGCTTAAAGGGGTTGACTAAAAATATTTGAGCTGGGGGTTAATTATATTTCCTTATTTCATTTGTGGTAGTGGAACTGGATTTTCAACATAGTATGCGATTATATCATTATATTTTGTAATGTGGTGTTTAACACTTTTGCTTGTTTTAAATATATTAGGTCATTACATTGGTGACAGTGAGACTGGATTTTCAACCCGGTATGTAATGATAAAATATTATATTTTGGAAGTTGATATTTAACAATTGTACTTTATCTATTAAATGTTTTTATTGCGAAGATAGTACACCGATAAAGGATTTTTGGTTTCAGGTACCACGGCTAGGAGTTGGTCCACTACTGGCACTAGGTAGAGTCTGGTAGTAGTGTCAATTTGGAGGTGAGCCGGTCAGATGTTAACATGTGGAAGGTTTAGGTATTTTCTGGAAAACAAATATATAACATTTACAGTGGTACGTGTATTTATGTGTATCTGTATGTATTAGTTGATTGGGTGGGTAACGTCATGTCGATGTCACGCCTGGTCTCGAGTGACGGGTGCCCGGGGTGGGGTATGACAAGGGGGACGGCGAAGACCGTTTGGCGAAGTCGTCAGAGATGATGGCGAGAAGGATTTCAGCGATGACCAAAAAAGCGATAGAAATGGGAGATGGGAAAAATAAAAATAAAACTTTAATTTATTTGAGCTTAATAAAAGTAGAACATAGGACTTACTAACAAATCAATTAATTCTGAGTGTGTCCCTAAAGATCGGTTGAGTTTTTTGGGCACAATTTTTTTTTTTTTTTGTTTTTCATTTCCTTAGGAATTTGAGAATCAATTCTCATTTTTAGGTTGGGTTGAGTTGAGTTTTTTGTTTGCCAAACGTGTTCCTAAAAATTAATCCTAGAATTTTTGGGTTGGGTTGGGTTGGGTTGGAAACACTAACCAAACGGGGCCTAAACAAACACATTCCTGACCAGATATGGGGTTTGAGAAATATAAACCTCCTAATTGTATTCTATGTAGACATTGTCATGTAATTCATCTTCGCAATTTATTTCTCCTGACTAGTGCATACACTTGGAGGAACTATGAAACAAACCCCTGTAGAAGAATGATGAAAACATGGTGAGAAATCTGATAAGAGGGCAATGGCAGTGGTGAAGAAAATAAAATGGGAAGAAACAAAGGCAAATGGAGTTTAGTTCTCGACAAAAATTATACCCCCAAATTGCCTTATAATTTAATCAAATTCATTCAACAATATAAGACAAAAATTTCAACAAATTGATCACGAATTTCATCAAATTAATTAACAATTAAGCAAAATTCAACTCAAAAAGTGTCCAATTGAAGAAAACCCCAGAAATAAATTTGATCTATTTTACTCTCTAATCTAGCATCCGACTTCTCCTATGCTGTGTCTACACCTCTGCCACTCGCTATTTCCATCTCGGAAAAACTCAGCCCTTTACACCACAACAAGAGATCGCCACTTGATTCGTTGCTCAATTCTGGTGGAGTCTTATCGGATCTTAGTGTCCTCCGCCATTGTGACTGCTATTGTTGCATGTTAAAGAGTGAGAGAGAGGGGAAGGCGAGAGTACATAGGCAAAAGATAGTTGGGTAAATGTGAGAGAGATCAAAATAGAGAGGGAAGCGAATGTGGGGGTCAAATTGATCAGCGAAACATGGGAGGTGCGGCTGTGAACTGATGAAGAATTGGCCATCGTGGGAGAAATTGGGTGAGCCAAAAAAAACAATAAAAAATGTAAGTAGGAAGAATCGAACTTGGGCCATTTTTGATATTTCCACTAAAAATACCACTTGAGCGGCCCTCCATTTATATTTTATGAATATGACCATTACTTATATACGATGTGTTAATGCTAGCCATCTATTCTGTGAGATTAAATCCAGGTCATCGAAATGTCCTAGTCAGCAAAAACAATCTTGATTTATATATATATAACACATACCTGAGATCATCCATATGTAGGTAAGATAGAAAACTAGAGATAAAAGATGATTGATAGAGAGAGCAATAACCATAAAAGGAAAGAAAGAGCACTTATATATATAGAGAGAAAGATAGTGAGGATAGGCTATGAAAATCGACCCCCTACTTTTTTTTTTCTTTCATTTTGGCTTGCCTAGTAAAGGCCACGTGCACTTTTTTTTTGTTAGGCTTTGGTGGCAATGCCAGGTTTTCCCTTTTATTATTATTATTATTATTATTGTTGTTGTTGTTGTTGTTGTTGTTGTTGTTGTTGTTGTTGTTGTTGTTGTTGATCCTAAGATTTTGATGAGCAATTAAGTATTGATGTTTTGGTACAACTAATGTTTAATTAAGTGTTTCAGAGATTTAAAGTTCCAGTGACGAAGATGTCAAATTGAATGGATGCTAAATGAAGATATCAAGATGATGAAGAGGAATTAGGAGTTTGAAGAAATTAGGAAAAACAACCCAAGTAAATCTTAACTCTTAATATCCCATTTAGGAACACACATATGGCACAAAATGAATTTTATTTTTTATGTATTTTTTGGTTAAGTAAAATTATTTGCTTCTATGTGAATTAAAAAAAAATAATCTTGAATGACTAAACTGAAATATAAGAATATTAGTGGAGCATATTTAAGAGAGAAAATGGATAAAGGGGCAAAATCGTAAAAGAAAGTGAGTAAAAAACGAGATCAGAGAAAAGATCCAAAAGGGAGCAGTCGACTGATGAGTCGATCAACTAATGGTGGCTGAACTCTCTGAATCGAAGAGTCGACCGACAGGTCGACCGGAGAAAACAATTGAACTCTCTGAATCGAAAAGTCGACCGACAGGTTGACTGGTGAAAACAATTGAACTCTCTGAATCGAAGAGTCGACCGATGTACTGCGATGGCTACTCCCTGATTCATCTAGTCGACTGGGCAGTCAACTGAATGCACTGTTTCAGGATATTGTTTGATTTGATTTTAAATCCAAAAGTAGCCATTTTTGATTAGGATTTGAGAGTGATTTTGGGGATATTCTCTATATTTAAGATATGGTTCATATACTAATTAAATCCTTTTAATATGGTTCATTAAATATTAATGTTTTTCAATTTAGTAATTAAAATAGATTCTATACTTATTTATTTTGATTGAGAAATACATTGGGGTTTAATTAGGTGTTTTGAAAGTTGTTATTAAGTGAAATTGAACTTAAATGAAGTTCTTATATTATAAGGGGTCTATAAAAGATTTTTATTGTCATGACACTTGTAAACTAGCCGTTAGAAGGCTGATTACATGTTTCTTTAAATAGACTTGCGAATTTTATTAGATAACTGAATCATTCTAAGAGAGTTAATAATTCTATATCATTTTGAGAGAGCTTTTATAAGAGTTAGTATTCTATGTTATTCTGAGCTATTCTAAGAGTGATTCTGATAATCAATTGTGATCTATTCTTGCTGATATCGGATTTGAAGCTATACTATTCTAATCATTATTTCTATGGATTCTGGGTAAGATATTTCCATGTTGTTTATTGTTTATTATTTTATATTTTGGAAATTGATCTTAGAAATTATTTTTGATTTTTGAAGAAAATATTTTTTCAAACAATTTCTTGAATCTGATTACGTGCTCCAATTTGCCATCCATATTCTTGTTAAAATTAGATTTTTGTATCTCACATATTTCTATCACTAGTTGGGATATTAATTGAGATTTTATTTATCTGGGGTGGTAGAAGCTTCGAGTGAGATTTACTACTTATCAATTTTTGTATTGTTAAGTTGTGACGGGTTAAATATTATTGGGGATATTTAATTAAGGGTAGCTGACTTTGAGTCTCTTCCTGTAAAGAGATTGATGTATTAATTCTTCCTGAATAGAAATAGTGTGAGTGATTTGTAAAGGTTCCATCCTTACCTGTGAAAATGATAGTTGGAGTGTTTTTTGTAAGATTTTGATTCTTGAGCCTTAGTGTTAAAAAGAATTAGGTTATTCTTTAACCTGTAAAAAGTAGAGGTTCTTCCTTAGCCTGAGAAAAAGAAATTATAAATGTTGATTAGCCAAGAGTAGCTTGGTGAACTAGTATAAATCTTTTGTGTGCTACATTATTATTTTGCTATTTTTGTTATTTGGGTGTGCACTTAGATTGGTCATATTATTTAGCTGTGTTATAAAGGTAATAATTAATTTAGGCTTAAAATTAATTATTTAATTTATCAAGTTTTATTCTGATATATTTTTAATTACCCAATTCACCCCCCCTCTTGGGTATTCTACTGGGCCAACAATTATTATTATTATTATTATTATTATTATTATTATTATTATTATTATTATTATTATTATTATTATTATTATTATTATTATTATTATTATTATTATTATATATTTATATTTTACAAATTATATTAACGTCCCTAAAAATTTTAAAATTTCTATTTCGATCCGAAAGATAAAAGTTAATAATTTAAAATAAAAATTGGTCCCTAAAATTTATAAAATTAAATTAAAATTAACATATTAACCCGCTAAAATTATCAAAATTAAATTTTTAAATATCATAATGACCCCTAAAAGCTTTTAAGTAAAATTTGAAATAATGTACTACACCTAAATATTTTCTAAATGTTACAAAATGAAAATAAAATAGGCATATACAAAATCGGGTCTTACAATCCTTCTCTTTTAAATGAAATTTCATCCTAAAATTTAATTATCTTAATCAAACAATTACGAGTATTTACTCCTCATATCTTCTTTTCTTTCCTATGTTGCTTCTACCATGGAATGATTGCGTTATAACACTTTGACCAACGAAATCGTTTTCGTTCAAAGTACTTGATCTTTGCGATCTGAAATCTATACTGGTTTCTCAACATATAATAGGTCTTCCTTCCGTTTGAGTAGCTGAAAAATAAACACGTGTGACAGTCTTGCCATATATTTTTTTGAACATCGAAATATAAAAAATATCGTGCAGTCTAGATAATTCTAGCAGTAGTGCTAGCGATATACTGTTGTACCAACACTATCCAGGATCTCTTACAGCCTAATGTATCTTGAACTTGGTTTTTTTTCTTCATTTTTTTTTCAAATATAATTATGCCTTTTCATGGAGATATACGTAAAAATGCATAATCACTGTAGACACCGTATTTTGTCCCGCTGAAAAAAAGTTTTGGGTTTAAAATAAAAATTCGGACAAACTTCAAACCAGCATTTAGAGGGACAAATTTCCACCTTAGATTACATATTTAAATATTTCAAAAAATATTAAACTAAAAAAATAGAAAGATTGTCAATTGGATCAAATTTCGGCATAAACAAAAGTTTTGGGTCAAAATTAAAATTTTTAAAAATTAAGTGGGGACCAAATTGATAAAATAAAAATGGGTTTCCTTTGAATATCACTTTTAATATGTTTAATTTCAGTTTCCACCCTCTAATTTGAAGAAATTTCACCAAATAAACCTACTTTCCGTTTTTGACCCCCAAAAACCATCGATTTCGCCGATTTCATCAAATTGATGGCAAAAATATTTTATTTTTCAAACTTGAATGTTCTAATAGTATTTTGGATAGTTTAATTTCATTTTTAAACTTTCAATTTCTGGGAAAAAAAATCAAGAAATAAGCCTTTAATTGGGCAAAAAGTGCCCAAAGCATACAAATTGCTATGCATACACCACCTAAGAATACAACAAAGCATTAGTCACTTCTTGGGAGAGAAAATAGCCAAAATAGACCTTTCCAAGGTAATTACCATAACTGGTATGAATTGATTTTGTGAAAGTTGAAGATTCTACGCGCTATACCAAAAGTAGATGGCTAAAATGTAAGGTTTACGCAACAGGGGGGGTAACTCCCCATCAATTGGGGCATTTAATGGCCACTGGTTGGCCTGTGCATTCCTGAGTGTACAGGCCTCATAGTATTATATAGAGGGCATCTTTTTTATTTCCCAACTTGCACCTTGATCATTCTCTCTCTCTCTTTCTAATCAAATCTCTCTTACTTTCTCTCTCTCTCTCTCTTTCTCTTTCTCTCGGGTTTGCTGCATCCTAAGCATTACTCCCACTCTCAAGCTTTCTAAATCTCCCAAAAAAGCTTCGAAGAAGAAGAAGAAGAAGAAAGAATGAGAAGAAAAAAGTGGAAACACTTATGGAAAGACATCCTCCCTAAAAAGATAAGCTTTCTCTAACTCCTCACACCATTTTTTTGCTTGTCAAGAAACAAATGACAAAAAAACCTAACAAAAGTTCTAAGCAAATGCTAACAAAAAAAAAAAAAAAAAACTTTACATTCCTGGTATTTACTTTTCTGTTGTGCGTCTTTTTACGCTTTTATTTTCTTGTTATTTACTTTTCTGCTCTACGCCTTTCCATACTTTACTTTTCTGTTATTTACTTTTCTATTATGCGCCTTTCCATAATTTAAATTTCTTATTTTTTTTCTTTTTTAGTCAAGTCCATGGACTAGCATATACATATAATTTCAGTCAAGACCTTGCATTAGCACTGAAACAAGTCCTTGGACTGACAATATATATATATAAAATTTAATTTGAGTTCTTGGACTGACACTATACATATAATTTAAGTCTAGTCCTTGAACTAGAAAAAAAAGAAAAAAAATGAGTTCGTATGAAAAGAAGTTTCTTCCCAAGCGGAATCTTTGTTTTTTTTTAATCTTAAACTGTATTTTCTAAAAAATATTTTTTTTTCAAGAAGTTTTTTTGTTTGTTTTTAAAAAACAACCTTTCTTCAAAAGATTTTTACATGATTCTAAAAAATGCATTAACTTACTTTTTAATTGTGTTTTTTAAAACTTGTTTTCCTTCTCTAAAGGAAACTTTTCCAAAAATTTCTTCTTTAAAAATGATTTTAGAGATTGTTCCAAAGGAAGCTTATTTAAAAATTTTGTTTTCCGCATTCCTAAAAATGTTTTTCTTACTTATTTACATATTTTTTACCTTTCTTTTTTCTTCCCTTGGAAATGCATATAAGTTTTTCCAAAGCAACCTAAGCTAAACAAAAGCGACTGAAGCTAAAGAAATAAAAATCCCCACAGGTGCCAACTTGTCGATTCTTTTATAATCGATAGGTGGTTTAAAAGGATGACATTTTTTTTTAATTCTAGTTTTATTTGTCTTTTTGTTATTTTTGTCATTTTAAAGTGTCTTCTTTGTTTTTCATAAAATAAATATAAATAAATAAATAAATAAATAAATAAGGGGAACTATTTTGTTAAGAAAACAAAAGAAAATTACTTAAACATATTTTAATTTAAAGATTTCTTTAAACTTAGGTAATGTCTTCGGATGAGTGTCTTCGGATGTCAACACCTTCCTTGAGTATAATAGACCATTAAACTTTAAAGAAATCTCTAGTTAATATTGAATATTTTTTGAGTCAAAACTTGGGCCATTTCAAAGAATACAAATGATTTTTCAAAATCCTCGTGACCTGACATACCATTTAACTCAATACTTGGTGGCGAATTTATTTTTCAAACATATTTTAGCCCAAAGAAATGTTTTCAAAATCGACGCCTAGAAAAGCCCTTGAAACTATTTTTCTTAAGAAGGAACGGATTTGAGATGGAGGAAACCAAATTGCATCTTACTCTTATCTCTTCTTCAATATCCGGGGCACATCAATCACTTACCTCAAATTCCAACTCACGTTTACACTTGCTAGAATAGCTCGTTTGTTGACTTAGAATGGTCTTCAGTCCAACATACAAGAGTTTTGTATATTCTACAATACGATAGGGGTGGTCATGGGCCCGGGGGCCTGCTGATAGGTGTAAAATACCTATATTATTCTAAACCGAATTTGCCAATTTTTGAGTATTTTATTGAAGTTTGAATATCTTTTTAGCTGTTTTTATTAGTCAGGAGAAGGGATGTAAACAATCGGAAAACTGAGCGAAATGGTGGAGAAAAGGGTAGCCAAAAGATAAAAAAAAAAAGAGGTTTCAAAGAACAGCGCAATTCTTCCTAGGCAAAGTTTCCACTGCCTAGGCGAAAATCCATCAGAAAGTTGAAAATGCTGAAATGTTGAAATCCGCCTAGGCGAAGTTTCCACTGCATAGGCAAAAATTCGTCAGAATGCTGGAAGTGCTGAACTGCTGGAAGTGCTGAACTGTTGGAAATCCGCCTAGGCGAAGTTTCTACCGCCTAGGCGGAAATCCATCAGAAAGAAAGAAGAGAAGAAGTTAGTCCTCCGCCTAGGCAAATAAACCATCGCCTAGGCAGATTTCTAACCGACTTAAACTCCGCCTAGGCAAAGTTTCTACCGCCTAGGCGCATTTCCCAGAACAGTCTAAAATATCTGTTTAGATATTTTTGAACCTCTAGGCCTATTTATACCCCTTTCCCACGTCTGAAGAAGGTTGTTGATGAACCCTAACCCTAGTAGAGAGTTATTAAGCTATATTTTGAAGATCAAGAAGGAGATTCATCATTCAGGCAAAGAAGATTCACTTGCGGACCGATCATTAGCGACAGCGAACCGTTTCACTTTCAGATTTGATCATTCTTTGCTTGTTTTTATCTTTGTAATTACTTTTTCATATCTAAGAATGTTAAATCCCTCTTATTTTGTATGGAATATGACTAAGATCTTGTAGTATTAGTTAAATGTTACTTAGGTATAGTTGAAATCATGTAATTGTTAAGTTGAAGGATTTAATGTTACTTTAATGTGTTATTTGTCTAAATCCTATTGTATTTACCATTATTCTTGATATTTTACTTGTATTGATAAACCTAGAATACGGGGTTTGACACTCGGGAGAGGTAACCCCGGATTCGAATTAGGGTAAATACAACGTGACGTTCTAACGACTCGAGAGGGCGTTAGAACGTATGTAATCCATGACATTGGCTAAAGACTCACGTGACCTAAGGTCGTAAAGGCATTAAAGGGGACTTCTTCGTTGACACGAAGTCATGTAATCCCCCGTCTTACACTCGGGAGAGGTAGCAGAGGAGTTATCGATATAGAGATTGTTGGAATAGATAGAAAGCCATTACAGCTAACTTAATGTCATCGATTATGCATTATGTGAAAGAAATCAATACCTAAGTAATTAGTGTAATTAAAACTAACTTAATAGTTATCGTTTATCTTAGTATATTAAATAGAAAACAAACAAATTATGATTAGTCAAGATAATATGAAACTATTTAAATCACAATACTCAACCGAATTACGCGTCATTCCCAGTGGAGCGATATCCGATCTTACAAGATCCATTATATTAAAACTAGACCTCTTATACTTGTGAGTAGTCAATTTCGCGAGGACGATGGTGTGAATCCTCGCGCGTATAAGTTTTTGGCGCCGTTGCTGAGGATGCAAGGTGTTTTTGAATTGAGTTGATGTTGTGATCAAGTAGTTGAATGTTAATCACGATAATTCTTTTGTTTCTAATTTCATTTAATTCATTTGTTTATTTGATTTATTTATTTGACTTAAGCAGTGCATGCGGCATAGTCAACGCATTGGTAAACAAAAAGAGGAAAAAGCTACCGCTATGGCCGGGGGACTTGAAAATGTTCCACAACCACCGGAGCCGCACGCACTTTAGCCTCCGGAGTAGGAGAGGCCACAATGAGTCCTTACGAACTATTATTGGTCACTAATGATGGATAACTATTCAGGGATCCGGTGGTAGCCGATCCAGGCAAATAACTTTGAGTTGAAGCCTACCTTAATTAATATGGTTCAACAAAACCAGTATGGTGGGAATCTTCACGAAGACCCCAACGTCCACTTGGCAACCTTTCTCAAGATTTGTGACATCGTCAAGATAAATGAAGTTGCCGAATATGTCATATGGTTGAGGTTATTTTCGTTCTCTTTACGAGATAGAGCAAGAGGTTGGTTTCAGTCGATCCAACCGGAGAGCATCAATACTTGGGAGGACCTTGCACAAAGGTTCCTCACTAAGTTCTTTCCATCTTTGAAGACTTCTCAACTCCGAGGTGAGATTGCGCAGTTTCGCCAGAGAGACTTTGAGCCGTTGTTTGAGGCATGGGAGAGATTCAAGGACCTATTGAGAAGGTGCCCCCAACACGGGTATCAAGATTGGTTTCAAACCCAATTATTTTACAACGGGTTAGATGGCCAGACCAGAATGATAGTTGATGCAGCCTCAGGGGGATCGTTGTTGTCCAAAACCCCTACCGAAGCTAATGCACTATTGGAAGAAATGGCGGCTAACAATTATCAATGGCCGAATGAGAGGAACATGGGAAGACGGGTCTCTTCTATCCAAGAATCTGACCATATTGTAATGTTATCGGCCCAAGTGTCCAAGCTCTTGGATCAATTGGTTGCCATGTATACAAAAGGTGCTTTGTCGAGTCAAGGGGAGGAGATAGCAGCAAGTTGTTCTCAATCCAGATTGGATAATGAGTTCGAGGAATGCCATTTTCTAAACAATTGTGCCTATACTTTCAGGCCTACTACCAACATTCCAACTCATTACAATCCTCGACTTCGCAACCATGCGAACTTCTCATATGCGAACAATCAAAACGCTTTACGACCACCTCCAGGTTATGGAAATCAAGCTTCGGGATATCCTATGTAATCCAATCGTCAAATGCAACAACCACCAATGCATAATCCAAAGTCAAATTTGGATGAAGTTTTGGGTTCATTTATGAAAGACACTTAGACCATGACATGAAACACAACTTAATTCAATAAATACCACTTGTACAAACACCAACACCACGGTGAAGGCTTTAGAGTCCCAAATCGTGCAGCTTGCTAGGTCCATCCAAGAGCAACAAAAGGGAAAGTTTCCAAGTAACACGGAAACCAACCCTCGGGAATGCAAGGCGATTAAGTTGAGGAGTGGAAGAGATGTGGAAGTGAGCAAGCCTATGGAAAACGAGCCGGGAGTGAGTCGTGAGTTTCATCATGATGAACCAAGAACAAGGGCAGAGGAGGAAGTTGAAGTAAAAAGCGATGAAAGAAAGGAGAAGCCGAGTGAAGATTTGAATGGGGATAAGAACCAAGAGAAAGTCGAGGAGAGAAGAAGAGATGAAAGGGCGATGCCGAGTAACATTTTCAGAGAATCCACCGATTCTAGTAACCCCATTTCCATACCTTCAAAGATTCCAAAAGAGGAAGTTGGATGCCTAATTTGAGAAATTTCTTGAATTTTTCAAGAAAATCCACATCAACATTTCTTTTGCGGATGCATTAGAACAAATGCCCAACTATGGCAAGTTCTTGAAGGACATCATGAAAAGAAGAGGAGGTTGGAGGATTACGAAACGGTGAAGCTAACGGAGGAGTGTAGTGCAATACTACAAAGGAAGTTGCCTACCAAATTGAAGGATCCGGGTCGTTTTACAATTCTGTGTACTATCGGGAAATCTCATTTTGATAAGGCGCTTTGTGATCTTGGGACGAGTATTAATTTGATGCCTTCTTCCGTTTATCAGAAGTTAGGACTTGGGAGTGCAAAGCCGATAACGATCTCTCTTCAAATGGTGGATCGTTCGTTAACCTATCCAAAAGGTATCATTGAGGATGTGCTAGTGAAGGTAGACAAATTCATATTTCCGGTGGATTTCGTTGTGCTTGAAATGGAAGAAGATAGAGAAATCCCGATCATCCTAGGAAGACCTTTCCTTGCAACGGGAAAGGCCTTGATTGATGTGCATAATGGAAATCTAACGTTAAGAGCGAATGATGAAGAGATAAGGTTTAACATTTTTAGAACTATGAACTTTCTGGATGAACCTCCCAATTGCAATCGAGTTGATGTTGTGGACTCTTGCATGAGGGAGTTCTTTCTTTCAAATATGGAGATGAATTCGTTAGAGTATACTCTCACACATTCCTTATCTATGGGGGATCTTGGTGAGGAAGGCTCTACTACGGAACTTGATGTTGTGAACTACGTGCTGACTTTGGATGCTTAATCTAAAGATGTAGAGGATCCTATTCATGTGGCTGAGATTGAAGAAGTTGAAAACTCTCTCGAGAAATCAAATCCGCCTTACAGTGGATTATTACTCAAGCAATTACCGGAACATCTTCGGTATATCTTTTTGGGAGAGAATTCGATCGACCTGGTTATAATTTCATCATCTTTGATGGAAGAATAGGAGAGTAAGTTCCTGAGAATTTTGAAGAGGCATAGATCCGCTTTTGCTTGGTCTATATCGGATATCAAAGGAATTAGCCCCTCGGTTTGCATGCATAAGATTTTGATGGAGGATGCGTTTAAACCTTCCATTGAACATCAACAGTGGCTAAATCTAGCTATGAAAGAAGTGGTAAGAGCGGAGGTGTTGAAGCTCTTGAATGCGGGAATTATATATGCTATATCCGATAGTGAGTGGGTTAGCTCGGTGCAAGTGGTGCCCAAGAAAGGAGGTATGACGGTGGTGAAGAATGATAAGGACGACCTTATTCCTACACGGATCATCACAGGATGGCATGTGTGCATTGATTATAGAAGATTGAATAAGGCGACAAGGAATGATCATTTTTCTCTTCCTTTTATTGACCAAATGCTAGATCGATTAGCCAAATATGAGTACTATTGCTTTCTTGACGGCTATTCAAGTTACAATCAAATAGCCATTAAACCGGAGGACCAAGAAAACAATGCTTTCACATGACCTTATGGGACGTTTGCTTATAGACGTATGTCGTTCGGCCTTTGCAATGCACCGGCAACCTTTCAACGATGTATGATGGCAATATTTTCTGATATGGTAGAAGAGAAAATGGAAATCTTTATGGATGAGTTCTCAGTCTTTGGGTAAATACCCCCAAACTCAGAATTTAGCTAGTCCTCGAGCCAAACACACACACTAAAATGAAAAATACACAAACGGAAATGAATAAAAAAACAACCTAAAAACAATCTAAACATAACAATACGCGAGTTTTGACTTCTTCTAACGGCCTATTTATTTTTCCCTCAACAACCGCCAGTTATATCGAGTTTAGGCGGTAACACACAACATGTAATGTTCTAGAATTTTGATATGCAATAATGGTGAATGTTATTCTAGATCCTTTAAACGTGTTAGTGCGAGACTCAATAATATAACTATACAACGATTGGATTGGATTATCCACCAACAAAATTCATGAATTAAAGATTACCATAAGCAGGATTGGGGTCCACTCTCCACTAATGTAGGTTTAGTAGTTCATGAAGATCATTAGGGCTTGGTTCGGTTAAGATTAATTTGGCCAAGGGTAATTTGGAATAGAAAACGGGTTAACATTGTTAACTTAACGTTACCCAAGGCTCAATGCTTGTCACATTCACTCTCGAATCCCCATAGAAAGATTGGGAACAATCCTAAACATGCATTTAAGACCGACGTACTCACTTGTCAAAAAGAAACGGAAATAAAAACCGTATTTACATTTTATTCTTTTTTTTTTCTATATATATATTTTCAATGAACACACCCCCAAACTTATTTGATTGTTATAATTGAAGGGGTGTGTGAAATACAAATGAAAACCGACAAGTGAGTACTCAAATACTGAACCAATTAGAAGTTCGCCCAAAACCCAACCGCTCACATCAAGAAGCCTTTGCAATGGCTAACTTGATTCACTCAAATGTGCCTTTAAATTTAGCGATTAAGGACTGGAAGGAATTCAATTGGCCATGGTATTGGTTTATGTGTTCTGAATTGAATTTGTATTTAGGCTTCGACAGGGTGACGAGGGATAAACATATATCAAGGTAGGCTTAAAAAGGCTCAAGCGACAAAATAACTGCCTAAATCACGTCTCCTGAACTACCTCGCCTAGGATTTCGCCTCAAGCTTCCCCTCAGTCAAGTTCTAGAATCCTTAATGTGTCATGAATTTGGTTAATCGATAATCGTCCTCAAATCAATTGAATAAAAATACATTGAGTCTATGTGCCCATGCAAATTAGGATCTACAATAATTTTTACCAAAAAGCATAGTCAAGCACACAGAATCACACATGCATGGGTATTACCCTTGACTTCGAAAACAACCAGGGGTAATTTTCATCATCGGGTGATGGCCCAGATGAATGCAAAACTCAACATATAACAACAACACACAAAAACATAAACACATTCTAACCTAAACACACATGCAATACGGAAAAACAATAACACATAAACTAACATACTACTACTACACATCACCGCCAAACTCAAAGTGGACAGTGTCCTCAGCGAACCCAATCATCAATCTCAACATATGAAATTTAAAGCATGCTGATGAAGGGTGTTTAGAACACTTACTTGGGAGGCGAGAGGGTCTCGCCTTTGATTCAAGTCAGATGGGATGGAACAAAAAGAATTGCTTGGGTTGCCTCCTAAGAAGCGCGTGGTTTAATGTCCTCGGCCTGACATTTTCAGAATGCCCTCAAGATTGACGAGATTTTGCTTTGGATGGCTCAATCTTTCAACGAAACGCCTCACCGGCTTATGTGCTTGGCCAAGCACAATAAAACGGTTTGGAATCCTATCGAAAGGGATGCATCAATACCCGTCGATCTAACATCGCCAAGTACCCTGCATAAGAAATAAAAACAAAACTACAAACAAAAATTATATACAAAGAAATGCCTAAAGTAAAATTAAGTCATTTACAAACAATATCAATAATAACAACTTCGCCAATCCTCGGGAATACGAAACACTTGCTTCTCCTATCTAAAACTCAAGTCCGGAGCCGTTACCGCGTGTTTCTGACAATAACATCAAAACAATCCCCGGAAACGGCGCCAAAAACTTGGTAGCGCGGGAAAAACACGCCGCTACTAACACTCGCAAGTATACGAGGTCTGAGTTTTAGTATAGTGTGATCATTAAGATCGGGTTATCATATCTACAGGGATTGTTGTCGTTACTATCGAATACCGCGTTTGTCGTGACCTAAGTTTATCTAGGCGAAAAACAAATGTATTTAATTAATTAAACTAATACTAATATATCCTAAATTAACTACACTAATATGTTAATATGTTTTAGGGTGAAGAATTGTATAGGGATTAATGTGTTTACAAATACGTGTTCGATTCCGATTTACTCGCGTTTACGTTGTTCGACCTATTTGACAACCTCGGTACGTAAACTCCGCCTCCACTTCTTCCGAGTGTAAGACGGGGGAATACATGACTTCGAGTCAACGGAGAAGTCCCCCTCAACGTCTTTATGACCCTAGGTCACGTGAGTCTCGCCCAGCGTCATTGATTGCACACAATCCAACTCCCTCCCAGGTTATTGGATCGTCGTGTTGTATTTACCCTATCGACAATCTCTGTTAAAAAACTCCCTCGCCACCTCTTCCGAGTGTAAGACAAGGGATATAATGGAACTTCGAGCCAACGAAGAGGTCCCCCTCAACGTCTTCACGACCCTAGGTAGCGTCTGTCTTGCCCTACGTCATTGATTGTCCACGATTCAAACCCCAATCGGGTTATAGAATCGTGGCGTTTGTTTACCTATTCCGAATCCGGGGTTTGTCAAAATCCCGTATTCTCCATTTATCAATCCAAGCATAATAAACAAACAATACGATAAATACAATCAAACTACGAAGAACAATCACAAACGAAACACCGAAATCATCAAAACAACGTATTTATAAATTATAGGTTAATCCCTACTACAATCCATATTTAACTCAGGGCCATAGCCGCATATACAAGAAAATAACGAGCTAAACATGCTCACATACTCCAAAGATAAAGAAATAAGGAAAAACGATCGAAGAACTTAGCCTCGTCCGAAGATAAACTGCTAAGAACGCTCTACGATCGATTCACCATCTTATCCACTTCGGGATGCAAGCTCCACCACTAAAATTCCTAACCCTTGGCTTAACTATAGCCTAAGGGGCTAAAAAATGCAAGAGAGGGGAGAGATCCGGCCAAAGGGGGAGGAGAGGGGATATTTATAGCAAAAATATCCTAAAAATATCTAAAAATATCTAAAGGCTGTGCAGGGCAAATCCGCCTAGGCGGTAGAAATTGTGCCTAAGCGGAGTTAGGTCGGTTAAGTCTGATCGCCTGGGCGGTGAAGTAGGCGGTGGACTGGGAGAACATTCTGTTGGATTTTCGCCTAGGCGGTAGAAATTCTGCCTAGGCGAGTGGCTGTCAGTAGCCCTTCTTCGTCCTCTGCTGGATTTCTGCCTAAGCGGTAGAATTTCCGCTCAGGCGGTCGTCTGTCAGTAACATTTTGCTCTTCTCTGCATTTTCACCACTTAAGCAGTGGTCTAGACGCTTAAGCGGTGGGCCTGTTTCGTCTTTTAGACTCCTAGCTTATTTATCCACCGTAACTTCGAACTGCTTTGGTTCAATCTCATCATTTTAGCTCCAGTTTCCTATCTTTTTGACCCACACACCTGAGTTGTACAAAAAGTATAAATACTAATTAAAACATAATAAAAATAACTATAAACATATTCGAAAACTAATCAATTAGGATTGGAAATAGATAGGTTTTTCACACCTATCAATCGTCTTTTGATTACTGTCTCTATAATCTGGCGCTTGTTCTTGACCAATGTGAGGAGAAGAATTTAGTTCTAAATTGGGAGAAGTGCCACTTTATGGTTAAAGAGGGGATCGTCTTGGGTCATCGAGTCTCTTCCAAGGGGCTTGAGGTAGACCGAGAAAAGATTGAAACGCTTGAGAAGCTTCCACCACCGATTAATGTAAAAGGAGTTCGAAGTTTCTTGGGGCATGCCGGCTTTTACCGGCGCTTTATTAAGGACTTCTCGAAGACGGTGAAGCTGTTATGTCACCTTCTTGAGAAGGATACTTTATTTGAATTTAATGAAGCTTGCATGAAGGCTTTTAAGGCGATAAAAGAGAAGTTGATCACGGCTCCAATAATGGTTGCTCCAGACTGGGAGATGCCATTTGAGATAATGTGCGATGCGAGTGACTATGCCGTTGGCATGGTGTTAGGCCAACGGAAGGAGATGAGCTTCCGCTCAATCTATTATGCAAGTAAAACATTGAATGATGCCAAGGAGAATTACATCACTACTGAGAAAGAAATGCTAGCGATTGTCTTTGCTTGTGATAAGTTCTGGTCTTATATCATTGGGTCAAAACTGATCATTTACACGGATTATGCTGCTATCCGGTACTTATTTGCAAAGAAAGATGCCAAGATGATATTGATAAGGTGGATTCTTCTATTGTAAGAGTTTGATGCTGAAATAAGGGATAAAAAGTGGAGTGAGAACGTTGTTGTTGACCATTTGTCGAGGTTGATTCAAGAAGATGTTGGTGATGAGTCTAGCATCACGGAAGTGTTCCTTGACGAATAACTATTTTCAGTTGAAAATATACTTCCTTGGTATGCGGACGTTGTGAATTATCCTGCATGTAACGTGTTACCACCTGAGTTGACAGGAGCCTAAAGGAAGAAATTTCTTTTTGATGCAAAGTATTATCTGTGGGACGAGCCATTGCTATTCAAGAAATGTGCTGATCAGGTGATCCGGAGATGTGTTCCGGATGAGGAAATGGATAGTATTCTCTACCATTGCCATTCATCACCTTGTGGCGGCCATTTTGGTGCGACTCAGACAGCATCAAAAGTACTTCAATCAAGTTTTTACTGGCTTCTTTGTTTAATGATTCATATATGTTTGTGAAAACTTGTGATAGATGTCAAAGGGTGGGTAACATATCGAGAAGGCATGAATTGCCATTGACGTCTATTCTTGAGCTTGAGTTGTTTGATGTGTAGGGGGTAGATTTCATGGGGCCATTTCCGCCGTCATTTGGCAATGAGTATATTTTGTTAGCGGTGGATTATGTGTTTAAATGGGTCGAGGTCGTAGCAACACCTACCAATGATGCCAAAGTGGTTTTGAAGTTCCTTCAACACAATATCATGACATGGTTCGGGACACCTCGAGCCTTAATCAGTGATGAGGGAACCCACTTTTGTAACAAAATGCTAAGTGCTTTGTTGGCAAAGTATGGGGTTAGACACAAGGTGGCGCTACCATACCAACCACAGAAAAATGGCCAAGCTGAAGTTTTAAACCGAGAAATTAAGCTAATTCTGGAGAAAACGGTTCATATTAATCGCAAGGATTGAGCGGTGAAGCTTGACGATGCTTTATGGGCATATCGCACGGCTTTTAAGACACCGATCAACATATAGCCGTATCGATTGGTGTTTGGGAAAGCGTGTCATTTGCCCGTTGAATTGGAGCACCATGCATTCTGGGCGATTAAGAAACTCAACTTTGACCTAAAAGCTTTTGGTGCACGACGTCTCCTCCAATTGAATGAAATGGAGGAATTCCGACACGAGGCTTATGAGAATGCCAAGATTTACAAAGATAAAACGAAGTGGTGGCATGATAAAATGATAGTCCGGAGAGAGTTCAGTCCAGGCCAACAAGTTCTATTGTTTAACTCAAGGCTGAGACTCTTTCCCAGAAAGTTAAAGTCCCGGTGGTCTGGACAGTTCCAGATCAAGCGTATTTATCCATTTGGTGCTATTAAGTTAGAAGGCGATGACAAACGAACTTTCCGAGTCAACGGGGAGCGGATCAAGCACTACTTCAAGGATGAAGAGCGAGTTGTGGAGAACATCTCCCTCGTTGAATGATAGAGCCGGAATTCATAAACATCCATGCTAGGGACATAAAACCAAGCAACATCTTTTGATATGTCATTGAGGGTAACGAACATTCCCAACTTTTGTATAAATTACTTTTTGGAGATCGTATTGATCTCGTAATTTTTTTTTTTTTTTTTTTTTTTTTTAGTGAATTGATGAGGCTAGATACTTAGGATTGAATTGCATGCTAAAACTCATTTGAGGAACGAAGAGAAAGTAAGGAGTGTAGAGCAAAAATGTGAAAATCTGAAGGAATTCAGCTAAAGTCCACTGGCGTAAATTTGCCTAGGTGAAAAAACCACCGCCTAGGTGAAAATTGGACAGAAGGCTGAGAAAACATACTGGCTTAAATTCGCCTAGGCCAAAAAACCACTGCCTAGGGAGAAATTGGAAGAAAAAGTCTGAGTTTCTTCACTGCTGTAGATTTGCCTAGGCAGAAAAACCACTGCCTAGGCGGAAAAATGAAGAAAGGCTGAGTTTCTATACTGGAGTAAATTCGCCTAGGCGTAAAAACCACTGCCTAGGCGGATCTATAACAGAATCAAGGGAAACACACTGGTGTAAATTCACCCAGGCGGAAAAACCACCGCCTAGGCAAATTAACATCAGAAGGTTTTTAAAAAGCAAAAGGCGCTACTTCGCCTAAGCGGAAAAACCTCCGCCTAGGCGAAGTCATAACAGCCTTGTTTTAAAACGCAGCAGTCCTCTTCGCAAATGACACTTCTCTCTTAAAATTTTCAAGAAACCTCTCAACTTCACCATCCCAAATCCCTTCATCCCTTTAAAGATTTATCCTACATTGCGAAAAACTTGGATTTTTACCAAAAATCTTTATCCAAACTTTGGATTCCTCTTCCCATTTTCGAAAATCTAGAGTTTGAAAGGTAAAACAGTGCGAGATCACCATCTTCAAGTGATTTGATCAATTTTTTTCAACAAGTAAGTGTCAATGATCCAATTTTTCATTTAATTGTTGAAATATTTGCTTCATTTGCTCATTTATTTCAAAAATCATTGGATTTGGCTAGACCCCTAAACCCCTTTAAACCCTAGATTACATTTTTTCATGTTATTAGGGATTTAGGAATGATTTTTGGTAAACCCTATCATGTTTTTTTGTAGATACAGAATGTGAATCATTTATTATACGCTACATTGCGACAAAAATGTGATTTGGTTTTGGTTGGTGGGATATCTTGTGAAATTTGTATTGTTTGGTTTTGGTTGGGATATGTTTCATAAAATAGGGCATTGTGTGTTCGCTGACAAGGGTTTGAATTGCATGTTCTATTGTTATTATTGTGGTTGGTGTTGTGATTGTGATTTATAGGCAAGATGGCAAAGCACTGGGCATCTAAGCAACCACGAAAGGAAGAACCTCCGGCTGCCTCGGATTACAACTCTCTCAAATTCGTCTCTAAGCAAGCCGAGAACCATTACAATAATCATGAAAGTAAGCATCCTGGCATTCGACAGAGGGGGATTGGACCTCTGCATGAACTCCCTGAAGAATTTAGGACCGTTATTCAACGAAGAAGATGGGAACAATATTATGCTTCACCCCCACCAGGAGAGTTGGCGTACGAGTTCTATACGAACATTACTGAGGCCACGGGATTTTAAAAAAGGGTCCGGAATATCCCATTTCTGTTCAGTGCAGACTACTTCAACGAGTTGCTTGGATTGACGGGGCCGGAAGCCTCCCGAGATTTATCTGATGCTGCCACACTGATAATGAGTGCGGTGATTCAGGCCCTGACAACGGGTAACGCCCAGTGGAAGAACACATGGCAGGGTCAGGGCCATCTTTAAGGCGGGGTTTCTGAAATCGATCCCCAAGATTTGGCATCAATTTATCGGTGCCAATCTGCTCCCTACCTCCCATGTGTCCGATGTTTCCAAAGAGCGAGCATTTATGCTATACGACATTAGTAGAGGGACGCCCGTCAACGTCGATTGGCATATTTATTCTTCAATAATTCATACAGCCTGGACGACGAAGGGTGGCCTTCTTTTTCCCTCCTTCTTCACCACTCTCTTTCTACATGCCGGAGTTCGTGTCACGTCCACAAGCCCCTTTCCACCTATAAAGTCGCTTGATCTTTCAATGATTAATAGATTGTGGAAGGGCGGACCAAGTGAGGGAGAAGAAGGTCCGGAAGAGGAAGAAGCTGGCCCTTCGAAGCCACCGACACCCATATCCCGCTGCGACCAACTCACCTAGATTTCACGAGATGTCCGTAGTCTCCAGTCCGATATGAGCCATCTCCAAGCTAATTTTTCTCGGATGGAGAGCTACATGGATAAATACATTCGGCAACAAGATCAAAACCAAAGAGTTTTATTCGAGCACCTCGGAATCGACATGGCGCGTTATACACCCATGCCGCCTTCCGAGACTGATGAGCTGCCACCGCCATCTCCTCCCCAATGAACGGTAGGAGGTTAGACTTGTATGTCTTCCCTCCTAGGTATATGTCTGACCTAGTTTTCAATACATATATTTCTATTCTGCTATTGAGTTCGCTGCCTCGTTCAAGTTTGGGGGTATATGATATGCAAGCGTGTAGTTTTTTTTTTTTTTGGGGTGGGGGGAAAGGGGGGGGAGGGGGGGGGGGGGGGAATATGAAGGATGGCAATTTTTTGATGTAAATGGGACAAAATTCTTTTTGTGGACAAATTTTTGTTTATTAGGGTATTAATGTTAAATTTTTGTAAATTTTGAAATTCTTTTTGTTATGCATGTGTAATGTTTAGCTACGCATATGTAAGGATCATTAGCATAAGTAATATTAGTTTGTAGAATTAGAGTAGATATGTTAATGAATATAGTTGTACGTACATGCTGAGTTTTTAAGTTCGTTCGAACTATGTCCCGATGATGAAAATTACCCCCTAAATTGCATTTGAGATCGGGAGTAATGCCATTCACGTGTGTTTTGTGTGCTTAGCATGTCGATTAGTGAAAATTATTTTGATCCTAAATCGCACGATCGCATAAACTCATTGTATAATTAGTTGAACGATTTGACGCAGATTATTCAGTAATAAGTTCATGACAGAAATGAGGAATCTAGAACTTGACTAGGGGAGGCTTGAGGCAAAATTATAGGTAAGGTAATTCCAGAGGCATGATATAGGCCTTCATTTTTATCGCTTGAACTGTTTGAAACGAACTTGAAAAGTTATTCCCTCGTTCTCCTGTCGAAGCCATAAAATTTTCACTTCTAACTTGTTTCTATACTTTAACTAAGTAAATCTTCCAAAACCATTGTCGCTAAGAATAAAAGTGAAAATTGAGTGAAAACAAGTAGCATTAGATTATGCTAACTTGAAGCGGGTAATGGGGGTTTCAGTTGAATTGTTTTTGGTTAAGTATAAGAGTATTCACTTGTCAATCCTTTAGTTGTATTTACACGCCCCTAAAATTGTACAAAATTGAATAAGTTTGGGGGTGTGTGTAAAAAAAAAAAAAAACCACTATGTGAATATATTGTTTAATTTCAGTTGTTGTTACAAGTGAATACAAGTTTACTTAATCGTGTTCAGGGTACTATCTTCAAAGATAGGAGGTTATGAGAGAGATTTAGTGACAAGCGTTTGTACCTCAGGTATCGTTAAAATTTTAACAAGTTTATATTTCTACAATACCCTTGGTCGTTCTCCAAAGCTAAACCAAGCCCTATTGATATCTGTGAATGTCCGAACCTACATTAATGGATAGTTGAGCCTAGTCAAGTATATGGCTCTCCTAAATGTTTTAACAAGTTTAAGTCATGACCTTATTCATTGAATAATCCAATCCGGTGTTTGATTAGTAATACATCCGAGTTCTCACACACACACATTTCAATTGGATCTAAAATGATTTTAACTGATTGAGTGTTGAAATTATGGAACACCACGTGGTGTGTGTTATTCCTTAACCGGATCTGATTACGGGTTGTTGAGGGAAAAATCACATGGTTTCTTTGATCGAACTTAAATCTCACAGGTGTATACTTCTTATTTGTTAATGATTATTTATTTTTAGTTTAGAAATTAGCTAATTAGTGTTGTTAGTGTTATTTAGCATTAGGGTGTTTTGCTCGAGGACTAGCAAAATTCTAAGTTTGGGGGTATTTGATAGGTGTAAAATACTTATCTAATTCTAAACTGAATTTGCCAGTTTTCGAGTATTTTATTGAAGTTTGAATATCTTTTTAGCTGTTTTTATTAGTCAGGAGAAGGGACATAAACAATCGGCAAACTGAGCGAAATGGTGGAGAACAGAGTAGCCAAAAGATAAAAAAATGAGGTTTCAAAGAACAATGCAATTCCGCTTAGGCGAAGTTTCCACCGCCTAGGCGCAAATCCATCAGAAAGTTGCAAATGCTGAAATGTTGAAATCTACCTAGGCGAAGTTTCCATCGCCTAGGCGAAAATTCGTCAGAACGCTGGAAATGCTGAACTGCTGGAAGTGCTGAACTACTAGAAATCCGCCTAGGTGGAAATCCATCAGAAAGAAAGAAGAGAAGAAGTTAGTCCTCCGCCTAGGCGAATAAACCATCACCTAGGTAGATTTTTAACCGACTTAAACTCCGCCTAGGTGAAGTTTCTACCGCCTAGGCGCATTTCCCAGAATAGTCTAAAATATCTGTTTAGATATTTTTGAACCCCTAGGCCTATTTATACCCCTTTCCCACATCTGAAAAAGGTTGTTGATGAATCCTAACCCTAGTAGAGAGTTCTTAAGCTATATTTTGAGGATCAAGAAGGAGATTCATCATTCGGGCAAAGAAGATTCACTTGATGACCAATCAGTAGCGACAGTGAACCGTTTCACTTTCAGATTTGATCGTTCTTCTCTTGTTTTTATCTTTGTAATTACTTTTTCATATCTAAGAATGTTGAATCCCTCTTATTTTGTATGACATATGGCTAAGATCTTGTAGTATTAGTTAAATGTTATTTAGGTGTAGTTGAAATCATGTAATTGTTAAGTTGAAGGAATTAATGTTACTTTAATGTGTTATTTGTCTAAATCCTATTGTGTTTACCATTATTCTTGATATTATGCTTGTATTGATAACTTGAGAATACGGGGTTTGACACTTGGGAGAGATAACCCCGAATTCGGACTAGGGTAAATACAACGTGACGTTCTAACGACTCGGGAGGGCGTTAGAACGTATGCAATCCATGACGTTGGCTAAAGACTTATGAGACCTAGGGTTGTAAAGGCGTTGAAGGGGACTTCTTCGTTGACACGAAGTTGTGTAATCCCCCGTCTTACACTCGAGAGAAGTAGCAGAGGAGTTATCGATACAGAGATTGTCGGAATAGTTAGAAAACCATTATAGCTAAATTAATGTCGTCGATTATGCATTATGTGAAAGAAATCAATACCTAAATAATTAGTGTAATTAAAACTAACCTAATAGTTGTCGTTTATCTTAGTATATTAAATAGAAAACAAACAAATTATGATTAGTCGAGATAATATGAAACTATTTAAATCACAATACTCAACCGAATTACACGTCATTCCCAGTAGAACGATATCCGATCGTATAAGATCCATTATATTAAAACTAGAACTCGTATACTTACGAGTAGTCAATACTGGAAGGACGATGGTGTAAATCCTCGTGCATACACCTGCCCATCCCAGCACCCTTTTTTAGGGCTTGGGATATTGTCTTTTCATGTGAACTCGTTAATATGGAAGTATGGATGAACATATTTTATTTTAGTGTGGAATATGGAAGAATATATTTTATATTTTATATTTATTATTTTAGTGTTTAAGTTTTAAATTAAAAAAAAAATTATAGGACCGGGCCAACCCTAAGGTCGGGCTTGGGCTTGATTTGTTTGTAAGGTTAGGCTTGGACATGAATGTAGGGCCCGATCATATAGCCAAGTCAAGCTATGTCCTAGTATTGTTTTTGTAATACCTTAGGTAAAGCTCGGCCCGAGCTTGGGCCAACCTGGCCCATGATCACCCCTATCATATAACGCTTCACACAACGCCATTTCATTTGTCGAATGATAGCTATTGCTATCGGAAAACTCAATCAAAGTCAAATGATCATCCCAACTGTCAAGAAATTCTAAAACACAACCCCTCAACATATCCTTCAATGTCTAAATTGTACGCTTTGATTGATAGTTAGTCCGAGGATGAAAAATTGTATCGAATCTTAATTTGGTAGCCAGAGCAGCCTGAAAACTAGGCCAGAATTTTGACGTAAATCTCATATCTCTATCTAACACTATTGAAACTAGGCCAAAATTTTAGGTTGTTTTTATAGTAAGAAAATGAGCAAATTTTATAAATCTGTCGACAATCACCCAAATAGAATTATGTCCCTTTTGAGTACAAGGTAATCTTGAAACAAAATCCATCTTGATATGTTTCCACTTTCATTCTGGGATAGGCAAAAGTTGTAATATCCTTCTTGGACATTGGTGCTCGATCTTGACTTGTTGATGGATAAGACACCTAACAACAAATTCTATAATTTCTTGTTTCATTCCATTCCACTAGTATTGCTCTCACTAATCTCGATACATTTTGGGACTACCTGGATGCTTTGCATATGCTGAGCTATGCATTTCTTCTAGGATATCTCTCTTTATCAATATTATTAGGCGCACACAATCTATTCTTATCCATCAAGACTTCATCATTAAATCTAACATGGTAATCGGTTCTCTATCCATTCTTCACTTTACTCCTAATCTTTTCCAATTGGGCATCTAACTTCTACGCTTTTATAATACGGTCAATTAACGTTGGTGTCAAGGTTAAAATTGCAAGCAATGATTATTTCCAATTAGACTCACAGAGATCTCAGCTTGGCACATAACTTAGTATGAAGGACTTGGAGGTGAGCAACCGAACCTTCTGATTTTTTTACTTAATACATATGCTACAATATTAGTCTTTCCAGGGTGATAATGAATAGTATAATCATAATCCTTGATCAATTTCATCCAACACTTCTATCTCAGATTTAACTCTTTTTGAGTAAAAAAATATTTTAAACTTTGGTGATTAGTGTACATCTTGCAGGTCTTGCCGTAAAGATAATGTCTCTAGAGTTTCAGGGCAAACACAATTTCAACCAACTTCAAATTGTGTGTCGGGTAGTTACATTCATGATTCTTTAATTGTCAATGAGCTTATTCACATGAGAATGTCGTGCTAATACACAATTTAAACCCTGATGTGATGCATCACTACATATCATAAAATCATTATGTTTTGTAGGAATAGTGAATATCAACGTTAATATTAGTTTATTTTATAATTATTAGTAACTCTGTTCATATTTCTCAGTCCACTCAATTTTATTTTGTTACAAGCCAAATAAGTCAATGTTGTGGCTATAATATAAAATCCCTCAACAACCCGACAATAATTACCTGACAATCTCAAGAAACTACGAATCCCTGAATCTTATTAAGGCTTTCCTACTAGATAACATATTCAACTTTCTTTGCGTTGACTTCTATACCATCACATGAGATAATATATTTAAAAAATTACAACCCTATCCAGCCAGAACTCATATGTACTAAAACTCGGCATATAATCGATTACTTCCCAAAATCTGTAGCACAAGATGCTCTACATGTCCTTCTTCATTTTGAGAGTAAATCAGTATATCATTGATAAATACTATGATCAACTTATTTAAATAAATGCAAAAAATTCTATTCATTAAATCCATAAATGTAGTTGGAGCATTCGTCAACTCAAATGGCATAACAAAACAAAAAAATTATAATACATATTATTGAACCTAATGTTTTGATGGAAAATTAAACTTTGATGTTTTATAGAACTAATGTTTAATTGAGTAGTTTCAGATTTAAGTTCCATATGTTAAAATGAAAAAAAAGTTAATTGAAAAGAAGAATCGTTGAAGAATTTATAATAGGTGCAAAATGAAGGCAATAAAGATTTGAAGAGTATCGAAGACATTGAAGACATTTAGGTGAAAACAACTCTTTACTTTTATACTCTTAATACAACCCGAATTAGGATCACGTACGACACTTGAAAATAGATAAATCTTATGTGTGTCAAGGTCAGAAGGGATAAATTTAAGATCCTAAATTATTATTTTTAAAGTGTTAAACCATAAAAATACTTTGGGTTAAGGGTTTACTTGAAAAAAATAGTTTTAATACTTAAAATGGTGTATTTTCGGATCAAATCGGTCAACTAACAAAAGGGGTCGGCCGACTAACCAAAATAGTGAGTTAAAGATGTGACATAGGTAACTTACTGGCTAATTTCGTTAACTGACAAGTTGGGTCGGTTGACTAATGAATCCAGTAGCTGAAAATAAAAAATAAGGAAAAATGAAAAATACCTAATAACTTGATCGATCAACTGACCAGTACCTCGATCAACCCAACAGGCCAGTACAACATTTAGAAATTTGACTGTTGGATGTGGTCGATCAACCGGTGCTTTTGGTCGGCCAACCGATGGTCTTAGTCAAAATGTTGACTGGTTTGATTTTTGGTTAAATCACCTCGATTTTGATGCTTTCAAGAGAGTATTTCAAGGGAATTAAATGTATTTATGAAATATATCATATATTTTGTGTTTTATATTTATTTGGTCCATAAATTTATTTATTCATTTAATTAAATTGATAGAATATTTCCTATTCTTAAAGATTTTGATTTAAAAAAGTTTTAAGGACAAAATTGAGATTTTCTAAAAGTATTTTTAAAGAAACATAATTATTTTGAAGGTATATGAATCATAGGGTCTTATGGTGTTATTTAGTATTGTGACATTTGAAAACCAACCGCTATAATAGAGATCTGTGGGATTAACAAAAATCAATCAAGAACATTCAGATTTTTGCTTTTTAAGAGAGATTTCTACATTTAAAATTATAATTAAGAATATTAAAAGAGTTGCGCTCAACGTTCTTATCACTTGTTTGTGTTTTGCTATCGAGTTATCGTAATCATTTTCGACGAATTTTCGTGAGATCTTTCCAAACTATTTGTTTTGCTTTCGTAGATTATCTGATTATTGCTTGGATAATTTGTTTGTGAAAAATCGTTTGCAAAACTTATTTCGTAAAAATATTTCAAAGCGATTTTTATTTAAGAAATCTTATTATTTGATATTTTTGCTCTAAATTGTTTAAAATCAAATTTGTGCCTCACATAGAATCTATCACTTTGTATTTCAGGACATTAATCGAGTATAATTGTAATGAGGTGATAGAACTTCCTCGTGGGAAGAAACTGGTCAATCTTTTGTATTTGTGAGTTTGAGCAGATTAGACACGTTTGGGTTAGTGTCTAATCAAGGTAGCTAGGTTTTAATATTTAGCCTGTGAAAAAGATTGGGGTTTAATCTTTATCCTACAAAAGGGATTAGAGTTTGATCTTTAGCCTGCAAAAAAGGTTAAGTTAGTCTTTAGCCTTTGAAAATATTAGGTTTTAATTCTTCTTATAATAGAATTAAAGTGATTGTTAAGGTTCTTCCTAAGCCTATGAAAATGATAAGTGTAATAGTATGAGAGAGTGATAGGTTGATTCTAAGCTTGTGAAAAACATCAGGGTTGTGAAGGTTAATTCTGAGCCTGTAAAAAGAATCAGAATTGTAAGGGGTTGATTTCTACCTAGTAAACGAATCAAGGGATAGTGGATTGCGAAATCTATGTGGAGCTTGGGGGACTAGATGTAGGTAAGATTAACTTTCTGAACCAAGATAAATTCTTGTGTGCTCCATTATTTCTTTTCTATTTGTTTGTATATGCGACAAAACCCTCACATGGATTGCCTATGTATCTTGAATGAGAATCGGGTAATCACGTAGTTCATTCTAGTTAGGGTAAAGAATATGGTTTATTATTAGAGGTGTGAGACAATCCTTATGGGTTGCCGACGTAATTTGGGTGGTTACCAAAGATCAGGTCAAACGTAGTTCATTCTTGTTTCATTGAAAATTGGATTCATTAATAGAGGTATGATCGAACCCTTATGGGCTGCCTACGTACTCTAGGTGGTTACCAAAGATTAGGTCAAACATAGTTCAGTCTTGTAACGTTAAAAAAAGT
Source organism: Eucommia ulmoides (assembly GCA_016647705.1). Lineage (NCBI taxonomy): Eukaryota > Viridiplantae > Streptophyta > Magnoliopsida > Garryales > Eucommiaceae > Eucommia > Eucommia ulmoides. The sequence goes on along the minus strand of CM028339.1, from coordinate 47,752,769 downwards.
TGAGCAGATTTGGTTAAAGCTGAGTTAGTTTTAGTTAAGAACTGATTTGTTTATCAGATAGTTTTGATTGTGAACAAACTTGAATCACAACCTTAAAATAACCTTTTAATTTGTTAAGAACCTTAAATGAACTCATTTGCTTTGGTTAATTTAGTGTTTGTGTGTGAATTATGAGTTAAAAGTAAAAAGAAATATCATATATTTATGTCAGTCTTACTCATAACTAAGGAAAACGATAAGGTTTCTGAAAAATATCCCCGAAGGAATAGAGACCCTTACTTTATCTCGAGTTCTTAGCCATAAGGGGCTGTTAGTGTAGTATATAAGTGGTGTGCTGTTGTAGGTACCCAAAAATAAAATCCTACTCCCAAATATAAACTGTAGTAGTATGATCAGGTATCGTTTTCACAGAGAGTGCCTAGCCCAAATTTGTGCTACGTGAACAAGGATGGGAGGGGGGGGGTTGATTATATGATAGCAAAACTAAGAAAATCAATAGTAAAAAAAAATGAAAACTTTATACCGAATTCAATCAGAAAACACACCTTGGTCTAAGTCAACATCCACCTTCTGAATTTCGCAACTGTTCATCGATGCAAGTATATATTAATTCACACTTTGAATATTCACCATTGGAACTATTTTACTATCTTTCCTTAGTTGTAGTTAATTAGAAAACAAATGATCTAATCAACCCTAACTACTAAACAACCTAAGACAAGCGGTAAAGGTTTAATCTAGTAACAACCTTATCGATGAAGCTAAACAACACAAACACAAGTGGCTATATTTAATTTAGTTGAAAGTCCTTCCCAAGATCTAATAATTTCTGATGCAGCAAATCATTAAATCTTAGTTGCTTCATAGATTAGAGGGATCAAACAAATACAGATTTGATATCTAAACTAGCAGTAGATTGTAATGAATATTAAACTAGTAGGCCTCCTAGTGATTAAACGAAACAATCATGAAAATAGGCACACAAGAATATTTAATACTCAAAACATAAATTGAACAATGAAAACAAATTAGATCCCACAATTTTATTGATTTCGAGGCTTCAGTTTCTTTCGACCATGAGAAAAGACTTAGCCACACAAGGCCATGAAAGATTACGAAATAAGAAAAGAGAAGAGGAGAGACAGAAACGTCACTATTCGCCCTCCACCAGAAAAAGAAATGAATTTTATAACGTCCACCCACCTACCATCCGAATACTATCTAAAAGGGCTGATAAATAATTTTCTTGAATGAAATTTGAATGAAATAATGGTTGCCTCCCATAATGACCTCCATTTTCCTATTTTACATATTTGACCCTTCCAAAAACAATTCTCTTAATGTTATAATGCTTGAATCAAGTCATCCAGCTCACAACCTTCTTTCCAAAACCAATTGAAAAAGGAAACGATTAATATGTTTGAATGACATCATTACTCCTTGCATCAATTTTTCTTTTTTTACACTTTTGACCCCTCCATTCATGCATTGGTAACAGCTTAGTTCATTAGACTTGAATGGTCATTTAATGGTTCTAGATTGATTAGAAAACTGAGTTGGTTCATGGGTCGGGTCGGGTCGTGGGTCACTATTTATTTTCTTAATTTTTCATCAAATTAGAACATCGACAGTGTAGCAACAGGAACTTCAAACCCGATTTCGACCATTATTTAATCTCATTATGGATAACCTTAAAACATAAAAGTTGTATTTATCTTTCTGTTCTTTGCATATCATCTTGAATCACCTCAATTGGAGTTGGGACGTGAAAGTTATTGCTTGGTTATGAACATGTGTCAAAACTGCCCAAAACTCGCGATTTATTCTGTTTTACTCCAAACGCCTTCATTTGTTTGCTAAATTAAAATATAATCTTAGTGAGTACAATTAGGCATAGAATAATCATAAATTACTAAGTACAAAGGAATACATATATGGACATTTATGCACTTATCAATAAGTATATATGTATAGATGTGTGTTTTGTTTAACTAAAAAAGAAAAGAAATACAATGTTCTTAGGGAGTATCATATGGATTATGTACAACTCATGGTCTGAATAGTTGTTTTGTTCGAATTCTCACGTGTTTGGATGATTTAACGTTTTTGAATGTCTTGGCATGTTTTTGAATGCTCTTAAGATGCTTGGAAATTTTTGTATGATTTAGCCCTAACTTGGTTGTTATAGTTAAGATTAGGTGCTTGCTTGATGTTCTTGACAAAATCAAAAGTTTGTTAGCTTTTTTGGTTTTTGTTGTATTGTTTTATGGATTTTATGTGTTAAGAACATGAAAGTAAGTGTGTTATTTACATGATCCTACTATATACAAAGAAATATACACAAAATCAACCAAGAATCATAGGGGCTTTGATAGGAACAAACCTACTTAGGGGATGTGGTCTTCCCTAAGTGTTTACCTCCTTATCCTTGATCTTCTTAGTCCATGGTAGGATGGTAGTTGATCAGAGGTCATGATTCTTTGAGTTCCTAGCCAAGAACTCAAGAACTATAACCTACTTAGGGGATGTAGTTGTTCCTAAGTAGTTAAACTCATTCCCTCATTGGCTCGATGTTGATTAGTGATCATTGATCCTTCAAGTTCTTGTTCTAAGAACTTCAAGAACTCCTTTTATAACTAGATTTCAGCAGAATAACAACACTTATTTTGAGAAATTTTCTTGAGAGGCCTAAGACCTGAGAGAGTTGCTCGAGTTGAGAGAGAGAAGCTAGGCCTTCAACACTTTAAAAAATGAGAACCCCAACACCCCTATTTATAGGCTGGGGGCCTGCACATTGGGCAATGCATATGCCAATCCAACCTTTTCCTTGGAGAGTGTTTGGTTAAGAGGACTTGTTCCCTTGTCTTGGTTTGATTTGGCTTGGAACGAATTTAGGGGAGAAGACTAGTGTTGGCCCAATGGAATACCCAAGAGGGGAGGGGGGATTTGAATTGGGTATTTAAAAAATTTATCAGAATAAAACGTCAATAAATCAAATAATTAATTTTAATTCTAAATTAATTATTATCTTTATAACACAGCGGAATAAATTAATCAATTAGGTGCACACCAAACAACAAAAATAAACAAAGTAAATATTACAGCACATCATGATAAATCCTGATTCACTAAGGTACTCTTGGCTAGTTCAGGCCTCCGAGCCCCATGGAGATTCACACCCACTAATTCTCAAGATCCCTTTAAAGGTAGGAACCAAACCCACATACTGATTCTTTTACAAGCTCAGAATCAACCTTTATAATGTCCTTTTCCTAAGCTAAGGAAGAACATCTACTTTTTACATGTTAAAGAATAACCTAATTCTTTTTAACACTAAGGCCAAATAATCAAAACCTCACCAATCACTCTAAATATCCTTTTACCCGATAAAGATTGAACCGTTACAAATTTTACTTAAAAAGCAATTTTATCCAGGAAGAATCACTACCTCAATCTCTTTACAGGAAGAGACTGAAACCCAGCTACCCTTTGATTAAATACCCCCAACAGTATTTAATCCATCACACTACTCACCAATACAAATTGATAAGCAGGATATCTTACTCGGAGCTTCTACCAATCCAGATAAATAATAACTCAATTAATATCTCAAGTTCAGTGATGGAAAAATATGAGATTGAGATTGATTTTAAACAAGATATGGGTAGCAAATAATTAAGCACGTAATCAGATTCAAGAATTTGTTTGTAAATATTTTCGTCAATAAAAATCAGAAATAATTTCTAAGATCAATTTTCAAAAGATAAATAAGTAATGTAATGATAGAATACAATTGGAAAGATCTCACCTGGAATCCACAGAAAGAATAATTAGAACGATGTAACTTCAAATCCGGTAGCAACAAAGATTAGTTGCAATTGATCTTCAAGATCGTCTCTTAGAATAGCTCAAAAACTCTCAGAAAGATAACTCTTAGAAAAGCTCACTCTTATGATATGATATGATTTCTCTTATTGTTAATGATATAAAAAATTCGCAGGTCTATTTAAAGGAGAATGAAATTGTTGATCCTAAGATTTTGATGAACAATTAAATGTTGATATTTTGCTGGAACTAATATTTGATCAAGTGTTTCAGTAATTTAAAGTTCCAATGATGAAGATGTCAAATTAAATCGATACTAAATGATGAAGTTGAAGATATTGAAGATCAAATTAAATGGATGCTAAATGAAGAAGTTGAAGATTTAAGAGTTTGAAGAAATTAGGAAAAATAACCTAGGTAAATTTCAACTCTTAATATCCCATTTAGGAACACACATAGCACAAAATATTTTTATTATTTATGTGTGTTTTGTTGAGATGAATTTATTTTCTCCTATGTGTATTTGAAAAGAAATATTTATAAATGGTTAAAATGTAATTTGAGAAAGTTAGTGGAGCTAATTGAGAAAAGAAATTACTTAAATGGGCAAAAATGTAAAAGAGAAATAGTATAATATAAGAACAAAGAAAAGATTCAGAAGGGAGCAGTCGACTGAGGAGTCGACCAGAGAAAGAAGATGAAACATCCTGAATCGAAGATTCGATCGATCGGTCGACTTGTGAAAACATCTGAACTCTCTGAATATGCGAGTTGACCAAGCGGTTGACTGGTGGAAGCTTGACAAATTCTTTGAATCGGCGAGTCGACCGAGCAGTTGACCGATCAAGTGCACGGGCTACTTCCAGAATGTTCCAGTTGACTGGGTAGTCAACTGAGTACTCTGTTTCAGGATAATGTTTAATCCAAAATCATATCTAAAGGTAGTCATTTTTTATTAGGATTTGAGAGAGATTTAAGGGATTTGATGATATTTAAGATATGGTTCATATATTAATTAAATCCTATTAATTTGGTAAATTAAATATTAATGTTTCTAAATTTGGTACATGAAATAATTTCTATGCTTATTAATTAAGATTGAGAAATACTTTGGGGATTTAATTGAAAGATTTGAAAGTTGTTTTTAAGTGAAATTGAATCTAAATGAAGTCCTTATAATATAAGGGGTCTATAGGAGCGTTTAATTGTCATGACAATTGTAAACTAGCCGTTGGAAGGATGATTATATATCCCTATATATAGACATGCGAATTTATGTTTTAATTAAGCAGAAAATGAGAGAAATCATATCATATTATATTGTGAGCTTTTATAAGAGTTACCCATCTAAAATATTGTGAGCTTTTCTAAGAGACGATCTTGACGATTAACTGCTACTAATTTGTGTTGCTACCAAATATGAAGTTACATTGCTTTATCTATTCTTTCTGTGTTATCCGGGTGAGATCTTTCCAATTACTTTCTACTTGTGTATTACTTGTTTATATTTGGAAATTGATCTTAGAAATTGTTTTTGATTTTTGAAGAAAATATTTTTCATACAATTTCTTGAATCTGATTACGTGCTCCAATTTGCTATCCATATATTGTTAAAATCAGATTTTTGTATCTCACATAATTCTATCACTAGTTGGGATATTATTTGAGTTTTTATATATCTGGGGTAGTAAAAGCTCTGAGTGAGATTTACCTATCAATTTTTGTATTGGTGAATTATGACGAGTTAAATATCATTGGGGATATTTAATCAAGGGTAACTGGGTTTCAATCTCTTCTTGTAAAGAGATTGAGTTAGTGATTCTTCCTGAATAAGAATTGCGTTTTTGTGAGTGATTTTGTAATGGTTCAATCCTTACTGGGTAAAAGGATATTTGGAGTGTTTTAGTGAGGTTTTGATTCTTGAGCCTAAGTGTTAAAAAGAATTAGGTTATTCTTGAGCCTGTAAAAAGTTGAGGTTATTCCTTAGTCTTTGAAAAGAAAATTGTAAAGGTTGATTCTAAGCCTATAAAAAAATCAGTGTGCGGATTTGGTTCCTACTTTTAAAGGGATCTTGAGAATTAGTGGGTGCGAATCTCCGTGGGACTCGGAGGATTGGACTGGCTAAGAGTAGCTTGGTGAACTAGGATATATCTTGGTGTGCTGCATTATTAATTTGTTTATTTTTACTATTTGGGTATGCACCTAGTTAATTTATTTATTTCGTTGTGATATAAAGATAATAATTAATTTAGGAATAAAATTAATTATTCGATTTATTGATTTTTATTTTGATTATTTTTAATTACCCAATTCACTCCCTATCTTGGGTATTCTACTAGGTCAATAATTGGTATCAGAGTTGGTTTTAGCTCGTTAGGCTTAACATCCTAGCTAAACTGGTCACGTGCACACACCATGGATGATGTGTTTTGTGTATCATCTTTTGATAGTGGTAAATACGTATATGATAATGTGATTTATGATTCTTGTGATTTTAGTGGTAGTGATGGAGATAATGATAATGAAAATATCCATATTGTTATGGAAAAATTACTTTCTTTCACACTATTTTTTGCTAAAGAGAGCTTGAGTTTAAAAAGAAAAATTGCTTCTTTTGAAAATGGTGGAAAAAGTGTTCGAAAATCTAAAATGCATTTGAATGATTATTGTGGTTCAAAAGAGTTTTTGGAAGTTGTTTTTGAAATTAATAATTTGCTCTCTAAAGTGGATTCTCTTGAAAATGAAAATAGAGTTTTAAAAAATAAATTTGATATGATTTCCAAGCAAAGATCAGATTTTGTTTCTAAAATTGATTTACTTAAGAAATTTTTTGAAAAATCAAAATCTGATCTTAAATCTATTTCGAGAGATTCTGAAAATGATTTTTTTAGGCAAAGTGGATATGCTTCATCGTCTCATCTTTCATCACAAGCTAATGATAGTTATGCTTCTATTATTAGAAATGATTTATGTTTTACATCTCTTACTTTCTATAATAAATCAGATTTGAGATGTTATTATTGTAATAGGGTTGTGCATTTTAAAATATCATGTCCGTTTCGGAACCCTAAGTTTATGTCTAACAAGGATGGATCCAAAATGAAATGGATACCGAAGAAAATTGTTGACATGTCTTGTGCAGAATTACAAAATGTCGAAAGTGGACCTGAAGGAACAGTTAAAGAGTTTATATCAAATCCAAATCCACAAGTGACGTGTGCAAAGCGAAAAGGTTCACTAAAGACATGAGATGAAGTTGTAAAGAAACCACAGGTGATATGTGCTAAGAGAAAAGTTGTACTAAAGCCAAAATGGGATAGTACAAGAAAACCATAAGCAATCTGTGCAAAGGGAATCTTCAATAAATCAAATGGAAAAGATCAAAGGAAGAGAGGATATGAACAATCCAAGAAGAATTGTGCATCCAAATCAATTATGAGCTAAAATGAGGTAAAAAGTAAAGTCACCCCAAAAGATAGAAAATGTACTCATAACCCTCCACATTTTAAATTTATTAAATTTGTTAAAGAAGGAGAGTCCTAACTTACCAAATAGGTAAGTTGTGATGGTTTCTAAGACCTATTTTCAATGATGTGTTTACTTGTTGTCTTAGAAACATTATTTGGTGATTATGAGAATCACATTTAGTTAAGGGGTATTAACATGTCTTTGTATGCTTATATTGAGTAGTGATAATGTGTTAATTATAAAACATGTTATATGATTTAGAGGATTAATCGAGTATTTGTGATCTTACTAAATAATGCTAATTATTTGTTGAATATGATTTTTAGTAGGATTATTTGTATAATGAGTTATCATTCATGCTATTTACTTTTACACAAAAAAGTTGGATTAACCTGAGTTTTTATGCTTCTTAATGTATGATAATATGTTCTTATATTGCATGTCTACTGATTTATAAACAAGTATTATTTCTAAAAGAGAGATGAGATTTATAAGACAAATATGTATTTATCCATATTTATGCATGCACTATTATGATTGATAAAATGCTTGAGAAATGCATTATATCTTAGTGCGATAAAGATTATATGTTTCTAAATTCTATCTATAAGGAAGATATATTTTGGTATCATGAGTAAGGCATATGGACTTAATTGATAATTATATGATTGCATGCTACATTGTTGAAAGATTTTGATTGCCTCTCCTAAAGCATGAATTGACTTGTTTACAATTATATATGGGGAGAAGTGTTTATATGAAGGGTAATATTATGTTATACTTATATTGAAGTATGTGTTTTGTTGAAAAGTTAAAAGAGTAAATATGCTTGTGAAAAATTAATATCATGCTATATTGCTTAAATGTTATGATTATTCACCTATGCATGAATATTATTCATTTACAATTCGATAGAGGAAGATTGCATGCTCAGAAAGATGTTTTTTGTGTGGATCGTGTTGGATTGAGTAGACTTGATATTTATCTATAAAAATGATCCACATAGTGTTGATGTATTGTGCTTAAAAGATTAATTTAGTTAAATAAGTTAAAAGTTGATCCAATGAGCTTTCTATGATGCTTGCCTAGAGTGAGTTACATGTGTGTTCCACTCCTACCTAAATTTGTTTTTGAAGATGACAAAGGGCGAGAATTTGTTCATGTTTTATTAAGAGAGAGTTTTATTAATGAGTTTATTGATTATGGTTTATAATATCTTCATGATTATGCTTAAATGAGTTAAAGAACCCGTCCTCGGATTCAGAGGGAGTGTGGTTATATTTTATTTTGAAGAAAACATAAAAGTTAATTGTCATCATCAAAAAGGGGGAGATTGTTGATCATAAGATTTTGATGAATATTTAAATGTTGATATTTTGCTGGAACTAATGTTTGATTAAGTGTTTCAGTGATTTAAAGTTCCAGTGATGAAGATGTCAAATTAAATGGATGCTAAATGATGAAGTTGAAGATATTGAGATCAAATTAAATGGATGCTAAATGAAGAAGTTGAATATTTAAGAGTTTGAAGAAATTAGGGAAAACAACTCAGGTAAATTTCAGCTCTTAATATCCAATTTAGAAACACACACGGCATAAAATGTTTTTATTATTTATGTGTGTTTTGTTGAGATAAATTTATTTGCTCCTATGTGTATTTGAAAAGAAATATTTATAAATGGTTAAAATGTAATTTGATAAAGTTAGTGGAGCTAATTGAGAAAAGAAATTAGTTAAAGGGGCGAAAATGTAAAAAAGAAAGAGTATAAAACGAGATCAAAGAAAAGATTCAGAAGGGAGCAGTCGATTGAGGAGTCGACCGGAGAAAGAAGATGAAACATCCTGAATCGAAGATTCAATCGATTAGCCGACCTGTGAAAACATCTGAACTCTCTGAATATGTGAGTCAACTGAGCGGTCGACTGGTGGAAGCTTGACAAACTCTCTGAATTTGCGAGTCGATCGAGCAGTCGACCGATCAAGTGCACGAGCTACTTCCAAAATCTTCCAGTCGACTGGGCAGTCAACTGAGTGCTCTGTTTCAGGATAATGCTTGATCCGAAATCATATCTAAAGGTAGCCATTTTTTATTAGGATTTGAGAGAGATTTAAGGGATTTGGTGATATTTAAGATATGGTTCATATATTAATTAAATCCTATTGATTTGGTATATTAAATATTAATGTTTCTCAATTTGGTACTTGAAATAGTTTTTATGCTTATTTATTAAGATTAAGAAATACTTTGGTGATTTAATTGAAAGATTTGAAAGTTGTTTTTAAGTGAAATTGAACCTAAATGAAGTCCTTATAACATAAGGGGTCTATAGCAGCGTTTAATTGTCATGACACATGTAAACTAGCCGTTGGAAGGCTGATTACATATCCCTATATATAGACTTGCGAATTTATGTTATCATATCATATTATATTGTGAGCTTTTATAAGAGTTATCCATCTGAAATATTGTGAGCTTTTTTGATAGACGATCTTGAAGATTAATTGCTACTAATTTGTGTTGTTACCAAATCTAAAGTTACATTATTTTATCTATTCGAACTGTGTTATCCTGGTGAGATCTTTCCAATTACTTTCTACTTGTGTATTACTTGTTTATATTTGGAAATTGATCTTAGAAATTGTTTTTTATTTTTGATGAAAATATTTGTCATACAATTTCTTGAATCTGATTACGTGCTCTAATTTGTTACCCATATATTGTTAAAATTAGATTTCTGCATCTCACATAATTCTATCACTAGTTGGGATATTAATTGAGTTTTTATATATTTGGGGTGGTAGAAGCTCCGAGTGAGATTTACTTATCAATTTTTGTATTGGTGAGTTATGACGGGTTAAATATCATTGGGAATATTTAATCAAGGGTAACTGGGTTTCAGTCTCTTCCTGTAAAGAGATTGAGGTAGTGATTTTTCCTGGATAAGAATTGCATTTTTGTGAGTGATTTTGTAATGGTTCAATCCTTACCAGGTAAAAGGATTTTTGGAGTGTTTTGATGAGGTTTTGATTCTTGAGTCTAAGTGTATTTTAGGTTATTCTTTAGCCTGTAAAAAGTAGAGGTTATTCCTTTGCCTTTGAAAATAAAATTGTAAAGGTTGATTCTGAGCCTGTAAAAGAATCGGTGTACGGGTTTGGTTCCTACCTTTAAAGGGATCTTGAGAATTAGTGGGTGCGAATCTCCGTGGGGCTCCGAGGACTGGACTAGCCAAGAGTAGCTTGGTGAACCAGGATATATCTTAGTGTGCTGCATTATTAATTTGTTTATTTTTGCTGTTTGGGTGTGCACCTAGTTAATTGATTTATTCCGCTGTGATATAAAGATAATAATTAATTGATGAATAAAATTAATTATTTGATTTATTGATTTTATTTTGATTATTTTTAATTACCTAATTCACCCCCCTCTTGGGTATTCTACTGGGCCAACAGAAATCAGTCTTTTAATGACTAGTTCCAATGTGTCATGACATTTAATAGATCTTATAGACCCATTATTTCGTAATGACTTTATTTTGATTCAATTCATTTAATAAATGACTTTGAAATGTTTCAAATTATTTCTCAATCCTAATTAATTAGAATAGAAACAATTTCTAAGTACCAAATTGAGAAATATTAAAACTTAATGAACCAAATCAATAGGATTTAAATAATAGATGAACCATATCTTAAATATCATCAAATCCCTAAAATTTTTCATAAATCCCAACAAAAAATGGTTACTTTTAGATATGATTTCGGAATGCACAAAATCCTAAAATAGTGCCATAAGTCAACCTGTCTGTCGACTTACCAATCCAGAGAGTTTCATAGGTCGACCTGTCAGTCAACTTACCAATCCAGAGAGTTTCATAGGTCGACTTATCAGTTAACTTACCAATTCAGAGATTTTCACCTTTGGACATAGGTCGACCTATCTGTCGACTGACTATGCTAGATTTTTTTTTTAAACTTGTTTTTAACTCATTCTTATTTATGTTTTTGCCTCTTTAACTATTTTATTTTCTAAATAGGCTCCACTAACTTCTTAAATTCCATTTTATTCATTTGTAAATATTTCTTTTCAATAACACATAGGAGTAAATAATTTCATCTTATCAAAACACACATAAACAATAAAAGCTTTGTGTGTTGTGTGTGTTTCTAATTGGGATATTAAGAGTTGAAATTCAACTGAGTTGTTTTCCCTAATTTTTTCAAACTCTTAATTCTTCATCATCTTTGTCATAATCATTTAGCATCCATTTGTCATTGCATATTCTTCATCACTGGAACTTGAATAACTGAAACACTCAATTAAACTATTAGTTCCACCAAAACATCAACACTTAATTGTTCATTAAAATCTTAGGATCAACAACTAGATTTTTAAAGATTTGGTAATGATTACTAAATCTTTCCAAAAATTTAGTAATCATTGGAAATCATCACCAATGATTGCCAATCATTACCTCTCCATCAATGATATTTCTTGCCCATGGGAGCATTTATGACTTGATGTGATGGATCCAGTTCGATTTAGGGACTAAATATCAGTTAGATCTACTATTTCAGTTTAGTCGTCATAAATGCATCCAAGGTGCATCAAATCTAGTCCTTAGGTGTCATTTTGCATTTAATGCAAAGTGATGAGTCATGACTTGAGGTCACAAATTTGGTTCATTTCAGATGGAATCGGGTAGTTTATTTCAGATAGAATTTGGTGAAATTTTCTTGTAACTGTCGATTGGTTTCCAAGTTACCTAGTTACCCTTAGATATTTTTGTGAATGTTGGCCCAACGAGCTACCCAAGAGGGGGTGGGTGGGGTGAATTGAGTAGTGATAAAAATTTAAACAATTAAAACTTTCAACACTTAATTTATCAAATAATCAATTTATTCTAAATCAATTATTATCTTCGTTATGCAACGGATAAGTGTTTAATTCTAGGTGCACACCTAAACAAAATATAAAGAAAATAAATAATACAACACACCAAGATATATCCTAGTTCAGCAAACTAGTCTTGCCTAATCCAATCCCCCGAGCTCTATGAAGATTTGCAACCTCTAAACCCTTGATTCCTTTAACGGTAGGAACCAAACCCTTATAATGATTCTTTTTCTAGGCTTAGAATCAACCTTTACAATTCCCTTTTCCCAGGCTAAGGAAGAACCCTATCATTTTTCAGGTTAAAGACTAATCTAATTATATTACAAGAAGAATCACAAGCTAATCTTTTTAACAGGCTAAAGATCAAATCTCACCATACTCACAAGTATAATTTTCCTAGGTAAGGATTGAACCTTTACAATTCACTCAAAAATAATTAAATTTCAGGAAGAATCAAAACCTAATTATTTTCAAGGGAAAATAATAACCTAATATTTTTATACCTCAGGTAACGTAAAACCTCAACCTTTTTCTTGGAAAAGATTGTAACCCTAGCCACCCTGACTAGACACCAGCCCAACTGTGTCTAATCTGCGCAAACTCACAAATACAAAAAACAATAATGAGTTTCTTTCCACTCGGAGTTTCTACCAGCTCAAAACAATTATACTCAATTAATGTTCCAAAATTTACTACATGATAGAATAAAAATGAGGCAAATTAATATTTAATTATAAATAAGTGTGGGTATCACAAAATTTAGTACGTAATAAGATAATATCAAAAAATTGTTTTAAAAAGATTTTTATGCTCTTAAGTTTGAAAACAATTTTTCAATAATCTTAAATCCAAGAAATCAACAATAACATGAAATCAAAATTAAGAACAGTAACTTGGAACGATCTCACCAAAACACCGATGAATGAAAACGAGATTGCAAAAACAATACAGATCGGTGACGCCAATTCAACAGTGCTGTAGCTCAAGAACTTTAATCACAAACTCTCGAATAATCTCAGCCATATAATAACTCTTAGAAAACCTTAGGAACTGATAGTTCTTGATATATTTGATCTGATTTTCGTAGGTCTATAAATAAGGATTTAAGTCAAGTTTTCCAACGGCTAGTTTTCAAAACATATGCCTATAAAAGGCACCCATAGACCCCATATATCATATCCATTCAATTTTGGTGTGTTTCATTTAAGTCCATGAAATATTTCTAGAACATCAATCACAAAGATAAGAAGTATTCAATTGCTAAAATTGAGAGAATATTTAATTATATGAACCAAATCAATAGGGATATCAAAGAAATATCAAATCCCTTGAAATACTCCATTGGAATTGTTAGAAACGACTAGTGTTTGACCGAAATCCCAAAATCCTTGAAATCTCAACTGAAACAGTTGGTTGACCGAACCTTGGCCAGTCGGTTAATCGATTGATTCAGAGTGTAAGGCTGGGCAAAACCAAATCCTTGTCAGTTAACCAATTGGTTCAAGATGCTTTCCAAGCTAAACCAAGCTACAGTTAGTTGATCGATTGTTTTAGAGACTTTTTACTGCCATTCCCCTATGCCCATTAGTTAACCGATTCCTTCATGGTCAGTTGACTGATCGATGCATGATGCTCTATATTTTCTCTGAAACCTTACTATTTCAATCAGTTGACTAATCCTCCTCAGATTAGTTGATCGATTGATGCTGGTTGGTCACTTTTTCACTTATTTCTGCTCCAAAACTCAATGTTTGAACCCGTTAACTGATTGTTTTTCTCGGTTAACTAAATTGACTCAAAAATTCAATTTTAAACATTATTTTTACTTAGATCAATTTTTATTTTTGAATTTCACATACAAGCAAGTATTTGAACACTAATTAGAATCCTAAATTTCATAAAATTAAACACACAAAAATATAATTTATTTTATAGTGTCTTGTGTGATCCTAATTTGGGTTGTATTAAGAGTATAAGAGTATTTGAATTATTTTTACCTAATTTCTTTAGGATCTTCAATGCTCTTCATTTTTTCATTTACACCCTTGATAATCTCTTTATGATTCAATCAATAATATGAACTCGTTTTCTGAAACACTCAACATGCACACTAGTTCCACAAAAAACATAAACCTTTAATTATCCATCAAAACCTCGTGATCAACAATGAAAATATCTAGATCCTTTGAACCTAGCCATGCCATGTCATCCCAAGCATTTAATTCTTGATAGGATGTGCATTTAATGCATTGCTTGGAGGCTTCTCATCTGGTTTGGTTTCGGTAATGGGTCATCATGATTGAAGGCTTTCGGTAGGTTTCTTAGATATTTTGCTTAAAATATCTAGATACCTTAAATGTGGTCTTGAAATGTCATCCCAAGCATTTAATGCTTAACGGGATGGGAATTCAATGATCATTGAATGCCTTATTTAGGTGGCGAACTGAATCGATTTAGTTTCGATAGCGGTTTGTTGCACCGTAAGTATTGGTTTTAACCTTTAGCCATTAACTTTGAAAACATTGACATATATTTTTTGTAATTTTGATAGCTCCATGGGAAAAAATAGTACGAATGACATATGGACCATACCATCGAGAGTGAAACTTTTGGGGGAATAGATGTAGACGAGAATTGTATGGAAGGACCTTTTGACCTGTAAAGAAAGATTTGCTTAAAATATTTTTGTCATGAAAATTTTATGTTCCCTTTCTTTTCCATTTTGTTGGATACTTCTAGGAAGGCTCCTTGATCATTATAAGGATTGGTTTGTGGGCCTTAAATAATGGCTAGGACCTTTGATTGCTTGGGCCTAGGGTGGTTTGCAAGACTACTTGGATTTGGTGAAAATCCAAGTAAAGTCCAATTCTTAAATCACCTTGTGATTTAGGGCTTTGTCATGACCTTTCCAAGCCTTAATTTAGGTGTCTTGGATTTTTTTATTGATAGTGTGTGATGTGGTATACATGAGAGAAACAATTATTTTTGGTGTTAAATTTGACAAGATTCAGTGAAAAGTAAATGTTTCAAAATCGGTTGGGGTAACTGAGTTAATTCTTAGAAATGTCCTATAATGTAAGGGTAGTGGCTAAGATTTATCTATACTAAAGATGATTTGATGAAAATCAAACTTTATTAAATTCATTTTAGACCTCCTTAAATTAGGTGAATTTTAAGGTTAACCCAAAAATTTTACTTAACTATATTTTATCAAATTCAACAATTTTGCATTTTTGGTCATTATTTTTGATTGTTTTTGTATATTTCATATTGTGATCTTAGCTAGAAATTCACTCTCTTTAGACTTGAATTTAAAGTTTATCTAAATTTATACTTGATTTGCCATAACTTTGGTAGGACAAAATGCGGTGTCTACAGCTATCCCTATTTGTCATGTGAGTTTACTTGTAATTAAAAAGAAGGAAACACAAATATTTTATTCTGCTAGACATGGAATTTAAAGGCAAGTATTTAAATCTATCCTGAAGGATGAAGACATTCCTAATCCTGGAGGTTTCGACGAGGATGATGATTAATCACTTCTACCGTTGTGTACTTTGAATGATTGACGAACAATCAACCTTGTGAGACTACTACTGGAAGGATGGTGACGCTTCTAGATCCAATATGTCTTCCTGGAGGATGGTGATATATCTAATCCTATAAGGCATGGTGAGGATGACACTTTGTGGAAGTCCTTCTGATGACTATGCTATTGTATTATACTACTAATGTATTATACTACTGGATGAATTACACTACCGATCGAATTACACTACAAATTGAATTACACTACTAGTCAAATTAAACTACTAATCGAATTACACTACTGGTCAAATTACACTACTGATCGAATTACACTACAAAATTAAAATATATTGCTCCTAAAGGATGACGTGCTACCTATCGTAATAGGAGGTAGGGAGGATGACACTCGATTAATCTGCTCCTGTTTGTGAGGAGGACGATAATTAGTCAATCGTATCTTGTTTGTGAGGAGGATGATACTTGGTTAATCCTAATAGGAAGTGGGGATGATGACGCCAGTTCAATCGGCACCTATTTGTAAGGAAGATGATACTTGGTCAATCGGCTCCTATTTGTGAGGAGGACGATATTTGGTCAATCCTAATAGGAGGTAGGGAGGATGGCGCCGTATCAATTAGCCTCTGTTTTTGAGAATGATGATAATCGGTCAATCGACTCTTATTTGTGAGAAGGACAATGCTCGGTCAATCGGCTCCCAGTTGTGACCGTTCCCTAAAAGGGTTTTTCTCTATATCTTAAATTAATGAGAATCAGGTCATATGTAGTTCTAGCAGGTAAAGTAAATTTGATTGATTGATTGAAAAGAAGTAAATTGACTTGATTGATTGATTGGAAATGAGGAAATTAACTTGATTGATTGATTGATTGGAAAGTAGTAAATTAACTGGATTGATTGGAAATCAATAAATTGACTTGATTGATTGGAAAATAATAAATTTCCTTGATTGAATTGAGTTGGCTTGACCGAACCCCCATGGGGGGCGCCTAATGATGAGAAGGTTATTAAACAACAAATCAAGTACTTTTGAGTTCAAATATTTGTTAGTTTTCAAGCATTTTTGTTAGTTTAATGTATTTTTGTGTTGTTTTATAGAAATCATAAATAATTGGGAGAAAAGGTGAAAATATGAAAAAAATAAGGAAACTGGAGCCTCAGAATCAATAAAACATACGTTAACAGTACAGGTGAAGCAACTTCAATCCCAATTTTGATCACGATTCAATCTACGTTTGGACCAATTCAAAACATAGAAGTTGTAGCTTTCTTTTTGAGCTTTCCAAATCATCTTGAATCACCTTAATTGGAGTTCAGACGAGAAAATTATGGCCAAAATATCAATAGGTGTCAAAACTGCCCGAATGAGAGACCAAACTACTAAATGAGCGTTGAAGAACACCCACAGGTGATGCAGAGTGCCTCCATGGGTTCCAGCGACTTAAAGTAGTGTGCCTCTTTGTGCTGTTGGCCGAAAAACCCTTATTTTGGAGCCCTATTTATATTACCTTATGCCTCAAACCTTATGTGGCGAGATTGGGGAAAGAAAACACCATTGGAGGCATAAAAATTCCTAAAGAGAGAGCTTGGAGTTGGATATTTTTGAAGATTGCTTGGAATTTTTTTTTGTTAATTTGATAACTTCAAGCTCATCTCCACAAAATAGTTTTTTCTTCCTTTCTCTCACCCTAATCCATATTGAATTTATATTTGTGGATATTGTGTTGAACATGTTTACATTTATGGATTTCTTGAAAGGATTAGTCATAGATTTTGTTATGTTGAGCTAGCAATTTAATCTAGGGCTTGATGTAATCTCGTTTGACCCATGTTTTGAATATTTTATTAATTGTTAGTTGAATACCATTTTAATTCATTTATGCCTCTCTATGTTTAATGCTTCTGATTTATGTGGCCAATGAGTTGGATGATTTTAGGTTGTTAATTTTATGTGTTGATCTTGGGATTTTGATGCACAATTAAGTGTTAATGTTTTTGGTGAACCTAATGAGTTTATTGAGTGTTTCAATTTAAAGAGTTTCAATCAAGATAACATCAAAAAGAAATTGAGAAGGATGCAAGACAGACATTAAGAGATTAAAGATTCTGAAGAATCTAGGTGAAAATAACTCAAATTTATTTTTACTCTTAATGTATCTCGATTAGGATCAAACACGACACAAATTAAATGATTGATATTTATATGTGTTTATAATAGGATCCTAATTAAGTTCAATTATTTGCTTCAATGTGAAATTAAAAAATAAAAATTGACTTAACAAAGATTAGTGTTTAAAATTGATTAATAGTGTCAATTTAGTTAACCGAGAAAAGAAATCGGTTAAAGGATAAAAAATATTGAAGTTTTGGAGTTAAAATAATTTGAGAAAATGAGCTCCACCAGTGATCGGTCAACCAACCATGAAGGATCGGTCAACCGATAGGTAAGGGATGGAGAATTGGAAAGTCTCTGAATCGATCGGTCAACCTATCAAGGGAAATTGGTTAATCGATGGCCAATAACTGAACTTTTTGTATCGATCGGTTAACAAACCATCGATGATCGATCAACCGACCAGGGCCAAAATTTAGCCTGAGTTTGCATCCTGTATCGATTGCTCAACCAACCCATGGGGATCAGTCAATCGACCGTTGTTTGAGAAATGGCTTGGGCTACAACTTGTGACGATCGATCGATTAATGGCCTATGATCGGTCAACTAATTGTGTTGTTTCAGATTTTGAGGATTTCGAGGAACTATTCAAAACCTAGCCATTAACTAGTTATTTTTGGGATATCTGAGCAAGATATTGTAGGTATTTGGAATTAATGATGTGGTACACTTATTTTAATATCCCTATAGATATGGTACACATTTTTGAAGTGTTGCCAAATTAATACATATAATACTTCCTATCTAATTGATTTGTGATTGAGAATTAATTTTGGGACTTCTTTGATATTTTAAAAGCTATATTTAAGTGAATTAGACCAGGATTAAATGGTATTGATATATGGGGTCTACGTGTGCATTTACTTGTCATATCTTAAGGGAACTAGCCATTAGAGGGCTTGTTTCAAATTAGCTTAAATAGGCCTACGTTTTTCACATATCAATATATGATATCTATCAAGAACTTTTAGTTCGTGAGTTTTTTAAGAGTGATTATTTTGAGATTATATTGAGAGATCAATTGTGAGTTCAATTGTTTGAGAAGTTCTTGAATTAAAGCGCTAAGTGTTTTAGCGTCACCGATCAAAGCCGTCTAGCGATTCAATTTTCATTCTTTTGGTAGTATCCTAGTAAGATCTTTCCTAGTTTTTATTCTTAATTGCGAAGTTAAATTATTATTGATTGCTTCGTTAAAAGATCTTTTGCGAAATTGTTTTTGAACTTTAAAGGCATAAAAAATTCTTTTAAAACGATTTTTGTTATAATCTGATTACGTGCTCAATTTTGTGCTACCCACACTTAATATAATCAGATATTGTATTCCTCACATAAATTCTATCACTAGTAATTATTGGGACATTAATTGAGTTTAAATTGATTTGAGGTGGTAGAAGCTCCGAGTGGGAAGAAGCTTATCAATTTTTGTAATTGGTGAGTGATAGGTGTAAATTACCTATCTATTTCTAATCCGAACGTTGTTAGTTTTCGAGTATGTTTAGTATGTTTTAATAAATTTTGATGTGTTTTTATTCTTTTGTACTAAATCAGGTGTTTGAGGTAAAAAAGTATGAAAACGGATAAAAAACGATCACATCGAAGAAAAGACGGTAGAAGAACGGTGGAAAAAGGGCAAAAAAAAATGAAATTCAGAACCTGCAGCCACTGCCGGGGTGACCAAAACCACCGCCAGGGTGGTCAAAGTATAGAGCCATGCCTAAACTCACTGTAGTTTCACCGCCTAGGTAGTCAGAATGCAGAGACTTGGTTCATTGTTCTACCGCCACGGCGATTAAACGATGGCCGTGGCGATAATCTAACCGACCTTCCACCGCCACGGCGGTCACCTCTGCACATATTTAAATATTTATTTTAGATATTTTCCCTATTTATACTCCTTCCTCTCCACACCTCCTGCCAAGAGAGCTCCATTAGGGATATGATATTTTAGAGAGAGGTTTTGGAAGTGCTCATTTAAATCCTAAGGAGAAGATCACGGTGCCAAGAAGGGGGAGCGATCTGGAAACGTTTTTAGCGATAAATCTTCAGATTAAGCTAAGTTTCTCTTATTCCTTATTTTATTTGTTAACTTAGGATTGTTGTTTGAGCATGTTTAGCTTAGTTTTCATTATATAACCGGCTATGGCCATGAGCTAAACTAGTTTTTGTCTAAGGATTAATATATTTATGCAAATGTTGTTTTGTTGAGTTTATGTTTTGTTTGCGGTTGTTCTTCATTATTTTGATTGTATTTATCATATTGTTATGTTTATTATGCTTAGATTGATATATCGAGAATACGGGGTTTGACACTTGGGAGAGGTAACCCCAGATTCGGACTAAAGTAAACATAACGCCAATCGATGATGTTGGGGCAAGACTCACGTGACCTAGGGTCGTTAAGACGTTGAGGGAGACTTCTTCGTTGACTCGAAGTCATGTATTCCCCCTTCTTACACTCGGGAGTGGTGGCGGTGGAGTTTTAGAACTAAGATTGTCGATAGGGTAAACACAACGCAACGAACGCAACGATCCAATGACCCAGTCGATAGTTGGATTGTGTGCAATCAATGACGTTGGAGTGAGACTCACATGACCTAGGGTCGTTAAGACATTGAGGGAGACTTTTTCGTTGACACAAAGTTGCGTATTCCCTCGTCTTACGCTCGAGAGAGGTGGCGGGAGAGTTTACGAACTGAGATTGTCGGATAAGTTGAACGCTGTTAACGTAAACTAAAACGAGACCAAACACGTTTTTGTAAACAAAAGTTAATACCTAGGCAATACTTTCCCTAAACATCTCATAATAGTATTGGTATAGTTAATTTAATTAGATTAATTAACTTAGTATTAGTATTATTAATTTTAAACACATTTATTTTCGCCTAGATAAAGTTAGGTCATGACAAACGCGGTACTCAATAATAGCCAAAACCAATCCCTGTGGACACGATAACCCTAAGTCTCCCGATCTATACTAAAACTTGACCTCGTATACTTGCAAGTGAAAGTAGCGGCGTATTTACGTGCTACCAAGTTTTTGGTGCTGTTGTCGGGGATTGTGTTTTTTGGTTATTATTGATATTGTGAGTAACTGACCGAATTTTACTTTAGCCATTTATTTTGTTTATAATTTTTCGTTTGTAGTTTTTGTTTTTGTTTTTCTACAGGGTGCTTGAAGATGGTAGATCAACAGGTACTCTTGCAGTTCTTTCAATGGGATTCTGAGCCATTTTACTATGCCTGGGATCGATATAAGGATTTGCTACTCTAGTTTCCAAACCATTTTTTTCCCAACAGAGAGTTAACTCTTCAATTTCCTCGACGGGTTACAAACCGCAACCAGAATATGGGTGGAAGGAGGAAATGGTTCCTCCTCTCTCTATGACCTAACCGTGGACGAAGTTATTTAGTCGTTAGAGGAAATGACGGCCTATGATTATAAAATTTGGAATCATTCACCGAGTTACCAAAGCTCAGGAGATTTTTCCAACACCACGGCACCATGGATTGACATTCCGGATCACGACGAAGAGTCTTTCCCCAATCTAGAAGAAACACTTACAACCGTTATGGAGGAGACTCAACGAGCATGAGGATCGTCTTGATCATATCGAGATGGTCTGTGTCGACATTGATGAGACCGTAATGTCTTTGCAAATGCAAATCGGTCATCTTCTTGCTTTATTGAGGCTTAGACGGAAGCGGTGGCACTAAGAGGCGAGAAAGCCTAATCCTATTGTGAAAGCCACTGTGAGGAACCGGAAACGAGCGGAAGGAGCTTGGGAGAGTTCAACTATGTTTATCAAAATGAGACGGGAACCCAAGCATAGATTGACGATTGTGATTTGTCACAATTGGAGATCTAGATAGTGATGCCACCATCGATTCCAGACGATCACATTTATGAGGATCTGCTGTGGCTAATATGTCCTTTGCCACCATTAGCAGTGCTCTTTCACGCCCACCAAGTACATGGGCTGGTGAGGCATGCTGTTGAAAGCTCGAGCTATATATTGCCACATCTCTCCAGTCTTGAGGGCGTACTAAACCAAGACCCATTTGTGGTGTTGTACGACACTTACTATGGGCGGAATCCACTCTTTGACAAGAACTTCGGTGTGTCAGGTTGACGACCATAAACCAAGAGCTTCTTGGGAGGTAACCCAAGGAAAAATAAGTTAAATCCTTTACAACCGATTTGATTCGGAGGCTAGATTCTTTCGCCTCCCAGGTACGTGTTCTAAACCCTAGTCTTCATTATAATGCTTTATCATGTCATTGGGATCACTGACTAGGTTATTATGGACATTTCCTGTTTGAGTCGGGTGTGATGTGTAGTATGTTTTTAGTATGTTTTTGTTATTATGTTTTATTGTTTCTACATGTGCCTGTCTCTTTAGGATAGTTTTTGTGTTATGTGCTGAGTTTTGACGTCATCTGGGCCATTACTCGATGATGAGTCTGTTCCCTGGTTGTTTATTGAGGTTGAGCATAAAACTCATGCGTGTATGTTCTGTGTGCTCAACGTTATGTTTTAGTAATAGTTATTATAGATCCTACTTGCACAAGTACGAGAACTCATTATATAACCATCTAATTGATTTGAAAATGATTATTTGTCACCTAAATTCATGACATTAGGGTTTCTAGAACTTCATTTAGGGGAAATTCGAGGCGAAATCCTAGGCAAGGTAGTTCGGAAGACATGATTTTGGAATTCGTTTTTCTCACTTGGGCCTTTTTAAGCCAACCTTGTTAAATCATTACCCCTCATTACCCTGTCAAAGCCTAAAT
The DNA here is from genome assembly GCA_016647705.1 of Eucommia ulmoides. Lineage (NCBI taxonomy): Eukaryota > Viridiplantae > Streptophyta > Magnoliopsida > Garryales > Eucommiaceae > Eucommia > Eucommia ulmoides. Next base: position 47,730,071 of record CM028339.1, on the reverse strand, counting down.
CCCATTTCAATTCTGAACACTTAACCAATACCATGGCCAATTGAATTTATTCCAGTCCTTTGTCGCTAAACCAAAGGCACAATTTGAGGGAATCAAGTTAGCATTCATTGTGCTACTTGAAGTGAGCAGTTGGGATTAGGGTGAACTTCTAATTGGTTCAGTATTCGAGTACTCACTTGTCATTTTTGTTCATTTTTCACACACCCCTTAAATTATTACAATCAAATAAGTTTGGGGGTGTATTCGTTGAAAAAAAAAAAGAATCAAGTGTATATACAGTTTTTATTTTCTGTTTCTTTTTGAAAAGTAAGTACATCGTTCTTAACGTATGTTCAGGGTTGTTTCCCAATTTAACTATGGGGTTTTGAGTGTGAGAGTGCCCAGCGATGTGCCTTGGATAACGTCAAGTTAACTACGTTAACCCATTTTCTCTTTCAAATTTACCCTTGGCCATTTGTCCTAAACCGAACCAAGACCTATTGATATTTTTGAACTACTAAACCTACATTAGTGGATAATAGATCCCGAGTCAAGCCTATGGATTCCCTATACCTTCGGGTTTTTTCTATAATGTGCTTATATAGTAAATAATTCAATCGGATTAATGGATAGTTATATATTTGAGTTTTACACACGCACACACACTTTAGCAAGATCTATAATGGAATTTACTATTATAAATGTTGAAATTCTATAACACTACATGGTGTGTTTTTATGCCTGAACTCGATAGGATTGGGGGCCGATGAGGGATAGTTCGTTTTGCCGGTAGATGATACTCAAAACTTGCACACATTTATTTTTCGTGTTTTTCATTTTTAGTACTTAGTTTTTATATTTTCTTTTATTGCATGGGTGCTTTGCTCGAGGACTAGCAAAATTTTAAGTTTTGGGGTATTTGATAGGTGTAAATTACCTATCTATTTTCAATCTGAACGTTATTAGTTTTTGAGTTTGTTTAGTATGTTTTAATATATTTTGATGTGTTTTTATTCTTTTTGTACTAAACTAGGTGTTTGAGGTGAAAAATGTATGAAAAGGGATAAAAAATGATCACATCGAATCAAAGACGGTGGAAGAATGGTGGAAAAAGGGCAAAGAAAATGAAATTCAGAACCTGCAGCCACTGCCACGGTGACCAAAACCATTGCCGTGGTGGTCAAAGTACCGATCCATGCCTAAACTCACTGCAGTTTCATCGCCTAGGTAGTTAGAATACAGAGACTTGGTTCACTGTTCTATTACCACGGCGATTAAACGATAGCCACGACGATAATCTAACCAACCTTCCACTGCCGCGGCGATCACCTCTGCATAGATTTAGATATTTATTTTAGATATTTTTTATTTATTTATACCCCCTCCTCTCCTCACTTCCGGCTAATAGAGCTTCGCGGCGGTAGAAGGTCGCGCAGCGGCAGTGGAATAGTAAACTAAGTCTCTGCATTCTGACTGCCTAGGCCGTGAAATTGCAGTGAGTTTAGGTATAAATCTATACTTTAACCACCGCAGAGGTGGTTTTGGTTGCTGTGGCAGTGGCTGCAGGTTCTGAATTTCATTTTCTTTGCCCTTTGTCCACTGTTCTTCTAATGTCTTTGTCCGATGTGATCATTTTTGATCCATTTTCATACCTTTTCATCTCAAACACCTAATTTAGTACAAAAAGAATAAAAACACATCAAAATATATTAAAACGTACTAAACATACTCAAAAACTAACAACGTTCGGATTGAAAATAGATAGGTAATTTACACCTATCAGTGAGTTTGTATGGATTAGATACAGTTGGAAGTATCTGGTCAGGGGTAATAAGGGTTTCAGTCTTTTCTAGTAAAGATATTGAGGTTTAATCTTTACCTAAGGTACAAACAGGTTAGTCTTGGCCTAGTGAACTACCCAAGAGGGGGGGTGAATTGGGTAGATAAAAAATTATCCCAGAAAATATTTCAAAAATTCAAATAATTAATTTTAATTCTAAATTAATTATTATCTTTATATTACAGTGAAAATATAATATCAACTAGGTGTACACCAAACAAAAAATAAATAAATAATGAAAAATAGCAGCACACTAGAAATTTATACTGGTTCACCAAACTACTCTTGGCTAATCCAGTCCCCCGAGCTCCACGGAGAGTCGCACCCACTAAACTCAAGATTCCTTTAAAGTTAGGAATCAAACCCTCACAAAGATTCTTTTTATAGGCTCAGAATCAACCTTTATAAATTTTTTTTCTCAGGCTCAGAAATAACCTCTACTTTTTAGAGGCTCAAGAATAATTTAATTCTTTTTGTACCTTAGGCTAAAGAAACTAAAACCTCACAAACACTCCAAATGTCCTTTTACCTGGTAAGGATTGAACCGTTACAAAATTGCTTATAAATCAATTCAATCAAGGAAGAATTACTACCTCAATCTCTTTACAGGAAGAGACTGAAACCAGCTACCCTTTGATTAAATACTCCCAATAGTATTCAACCCATCATTCAACTCACCAATTATAAATTGATAAGTGATTTTTCTCACTCATTACTTCTACTACCCCAGATAAATTAGAACTCAATTAATATCCCAAAACTAGTGATAGAAAAGTGAGATATTCAAAATTTGATTTAAATAAAAATAGGGTAGCACGTAGTTGATCACATAATCAGATTTCTTCAAGAAATTGTTTCAAAAATATTTTTCAATAAAAAATTTGAAAACAATATCAAAGAACAAATTCCAAAAATCAAGCAATACAAAAAAGAAAGTAATTTAGAAAGATCTCATCTAGATTCCACCGAAAAAATAATGATAGCAATGTCACTTCAGATTCGGTAGTAGCAACAATTCATAGCAAATATTTCTCAAGAATAACTCTTAGAACATATCTTACAATTCACTCAGTATGATAACTCTTAGAAAGCTCAGTATAATTCTCTTGATCTCACTCCCTAATATGAAAAGCGTAGGTCTATATAAAAGGGAATAAAATAAGCTCTCTAACGGCTAGTTCCCACTTGTTATGACATTTAATTACTCTTATAGACCTCTTATATCCTTAAGACTTCATCCTGATTCAAATTACTTAATTATAGCTTTTAAAGATCTCAATTAAGTCCCCTAAATATTTCTCAATCACAATTAAATAGGATAGAAAGAATTAAATGTACTACATTGAAAAATATTCAAACTTAATGAACCATATCTATAGGGATATCATATTATATGTTGCATATCTCAAATAACATCAAATCCCTAATATATCTCATGAATGTTAACCATAAAATGGCTAGTAACCGATACTTTTAGAATAAAATCTAGAATTCTACAATATCCTGAAATTGTACCATAAGTCGACTGACCAAGGATCACCGACTGACCACTCGATTTAGGATGTAACCAAGCAAAAAATCCATCGCCCATCGGTCGACCTTGAGATTCAGGGAGTTACATTTCTCGTCATAAGTCGATTTCCCCGTTGACTTATCGATTTAGATAGTTCATATCTAAACTCAGGTCGACCTATCTGTCGACTGAGAGATTCAAAGACTTTTCCTTCTATGCTCCGGTTGACTTTTCTGTTGACTTGTCAATGTTGGGAACCTCTTCTAAATTCATTTTTAATTCATCTTCATCTACATTTTCACCTCTTTAACCGATTTCTTTTCTCGATTAGCTCCACTAAATACCTAAGTTCAATTTTAGTAAATTATTTTTATTTCTTTTGCAATTTCACATAGGAGTAAATAATTCAACTTATTAGGATCCCATAAAAAAAAACACATATTTGTAAAAATCAATTTAAAATCTTTTTGTGTTGTGTGTGATCCTAATTGGGATATTAAGAGTTGAAATTTAAGTTGAGTTGTTTTCCCTAAGTTCTTCAAATTCTTCAACCTCTTAATCCTTCATCATCTTTGTCATCATCTTTTAGCATCCATTTATTATTTGTCATCATATCTTTATCATTTGGAAGTAATAAACTGAAACAATCAATTAAACTGTTAGTTTCACCAAAAACATCAATATTTAATTGTCCATCAAAATATTAGGATCAACAATCTCCCCCTTTTTTATGATGACAATTAATTTTGATGTTTTCTTCAAAATAATAATGTAACCACAATCTCCCTAAATTCGAGGACGGGTTCTTTAACTCATTAAAGCAAAGTAATGAAAATAATCAAAAGATTTTCAACAAAGAACAAGTTTCAATATATATAAAAAACTCCCCCCTAAGATATTCAACAAAACATCAACTAATTCTCCCATTTTGTCATCTCAAAAAAAAAAAAACAAGAATTGGGAAGGGGGGAACACAAAAGAACTCTACTCTAGGCAAACATCATTATACCTAGCCATACCCAAACCGCGAATGATTTTCACAAATTGATCTTCCGCTAGTGGTTTGGTAAAAACATTTGCAAACTGGTCGGAGGTATATATATTTTCAATAACAATGTCCCTCTTCTAAATGTGATCACGAATAAAGTGATGTCTAATCTCTATGTGCTTAGTTCGTGAGTGCTGTATAGGATTCTTACTTAGACAAATAACACTTTTATTATCACAAAAACTCGGGACCTCCTCCATGCAAATTCCAAAGTCATTTAACTATTGCTTAATATATAAAATTTGAGCACAACAGTTACTAGTTGCCATATACTCAGCCTCAGTAGTGGATAAGGCTATCGAATTCTGTTTCTTGCTTGACCAAGAAACCAATGCATGTCCTAACAAATGACATGACCCATTTCTATTTTTTCGCTCAACTTTACAACTGGCAAAATTAGCGTCGGAGTAACTTATCAATTTAAAATAACTTCCCTTAGGATACCATAATCCTATGTTAATCGTCTCCTTTAAGTATTGACAAATTCGCTTAACCGCAATCAAGTGCGATTCTTTAGGACAAAACTGAAATCTAGCACAAAGACAAACACTATACATAATATTAGGTCTAATAGCAGTTAAATACAACACACTACCAATCATACCTCGATACAATTTTTTATTAACACTTTTGCCCGTATCGTCTTTGTCTATTTTTGTAGCTGTTACCATAGGAGTTTTGTACTCTCTAGTGCCATCCAAGCCATATTTCTTTAACAACTTCTTGGTGTATTTAGCTTGTTTTATAAATATCCCTTATTTGGTTTACTTAATTTGCAATCCGAGAAAGAAATTCAACTCTCCCATTATGCTCATTTCAATTTCGATTTGCATTATCTTAGCAAACTCGTGGCAAAGATCCTCATGAGTAGATCCAAAAATAATATCATCAATATACACCTATACTAATAGGATATCAGAGTCAGTTTACTTCAGAAACAGTGTTCTATCACAAATACCCCTTTGAAAATAATTTTCGATCAAATATCGGCTAAGTTTCTCAAACAAGCTCTAGGAGCTTGGTTGAGCCCATACAAAGCCTTGCGAAGTTTAAATATGCGATTAGGAAATTTATCACTTTCAAATCCCAAGGGTTGCTCCAAATAAACTTCTTCTGCTAGAAAGTCATTTAGAAATGCACTCTTAACATCCATTTGATATAACTTAAAATTTCGTGAACATGCAAAAGCAAGTAGCATTCTAATTGCTTATAGTCTAGCAACAGGAGCATAAGTTTCATCATAATCAATTCCTTCCTTTTGATTATAGCCTTGTGCTACTAATCTTGCTTTGTTTCTAATTACCATGCCAGATTCATCATTTTTATTTCTAAAAACCCATTTAGTACCAATAACTGGATGAAAATCCGGTCTCAGAACAAGACACCATACTTTGTTCCGTTCAAATTAAACTAACTCATCTTGCATTGCGAAAATTCAAGATTCATTAGTTAACGCCTCATCTACATTTTTAGGCTCAATTTGAGATAAGAAATCAAGATTAATTATATCCCTAAGAGAAGAACAAGTACTTACACCTCTTTTGAAATTACCGATGATTTCTTTTACCGAATGTCCCGGTACTGTCTTTATAGCTTGTGGTAAAGTCAAATCATTTTCCTTAGGTTCCTCCTTTTGTTGGGACTCCTTAGGTATATTATCACCTTGGTTTTGGTTATTTGAAATACCTGCATCATCATCATCCAAAATCTTTCTCGACAAGAATAGATCAGCTTTCTCGAAAACAACATGCATAGTTTCTTCTACTACTAACGTGAGTTTATTATAAACTCTATAAACTTTACTGTTAGTGGCATATCTAAGAAAAGTCCCATAATCAGATTTAGCATCAAATTTACCAAGATTATCCTTGTCATTCAAAATAAAACACTTATATCCAAATACTTTAAAATATGAAATATTAGGAGTCTTACTATTCCAGATTTCATATAGGGTTTTGTTGAACCCTCTATGAATCGATACCCGATTCACTATATGGCAAGTTGTACTTACTGTTTCGGCCCAAAAGTAGGTTGGTAAGCGATTTTCGTTAAGCATTGTTCTGGCCATCACTTGAAGTATCCTGTTCTTCATTTCCACTACACCATTTTGTTATGGTGATCTTGGTGTAGAAAAGTTATGAGCATAACCATTCTCATCACAATAACTTACCACATCATCATTCTTAGACTCTCTTCCTCTATCACTTCTAGTGTTAATAATGGAACATTGCTTCTCATTTTGAACACGTTTACAAAATTTAGCAAGAATAGAAGCAACATCACTTTTCTTAGCAAGGAAAAATATTCAGTCTCCCAAGCTCCACGGAGAGTCGCACCCACAAAACTCAAGATTCATTTAAAGGTAGAAACCAAACCTTCACAAAGATTCTTTTCACAGGCTCAGAATTAACCTTTACAAATTCTTTTTCTCAGGCTCAGGAATAACCTCTACTTTTTATAGGCTCAAGAATAACCTAATTCTTTTTGTACCTTAGGCTAAAGAATCAAAACCTCACAAATACTCCAAATATCCTTTTACACAGCAAGGATTGAACTGTTATAAAATTGATCACAAATCAATTCAATGAAGGAGGAATTACTACCTCAATCTTTTTACAGGAAGAGATTGAAACCAGCTACCCTTAGATTAAATACTCCCAGTAGTATTCAATTCGTCACTCAACTCACTAATTACAAATTGATAAGTGATTTTTCTCACTCGGAGCTTCTACCACCCCAGATAAATTAGAACTCAATTAATAACACAAAATTAGTGATAGAAAAGTGAGATATTCGAAATCTAATATAAACAAAAATAGGATAGCACGTAATTGGGCACGTAATCAGATTTCTTCAAGAAATTGTTTCAAAAATATTTTTCAATAAAAAATTGGAAAACAATTTCAAAAATCAAATTCCAAATATAATCAAGCAATACTAAATAGAAAGTAAGTTGGAAAGATCTTACCCAGATTCTACCGAAAGAATAATGATAGCAATGTTACTTCAAATTCGGTAGTAGCAACAATTCACAACAAATATTTTGCAAGAATAACTCTTAGAACCGATCTTACAATTCATTCAATATGATAACTCTTAGAAAGTTCAGTATAATTCTCTTGATCTCACTCTCTAATATGAAAAACACAGGTCTATATAAAAGGGAATAAAATAAGCTCTCTAACGGCTAGTTCTCACTTGTTATGACATTTAATTGCTTTTATATACCCCTTATATCATTAAGACTTCATCCTGGTTCAAATCACTTAATTATAGCTTTTAAAGATCTCAATTAAGTCCCCCAAATATTTCTCAATCACAGTTAAATAGGATAGAAAGAATTAAATGTATCAAATTGAAAAATATTCAAACTTAATGAACCATATCTAAAGGGATATTATAATATATATGTTGTATATCTCAAATAACATCAAATCCCTTGTATATCTCGTGAATTTTAACCATAAAACGGTTAGTAACGGCTACTTTTAGAATAAAATCCAGAATTCCACATATCCTGAAACTGTGCCATAAGTCGACTAACCAAGGATCACCGACTGACCGCTCTATTTAGGATGTAGCCAAGCCAAAAATCCATCGCCCATCGATCGACCTATCTGTCAACCTAGAGATTCAGAGAGTTACATTTCTCAACACAGGTTGACCTCCCCGTCAACTTCTTGATTCAGAGATTTCTTATCTAAACTCAGGTTGACCTACCTTTCGACCAAGAGATTCAGACACTTTTCCTTTTATGCTCCGGTCGACTTATCCGTTGACTTGTCAATGCTGGGAACTTCTTCTAAATTTATTTGTAATTCATCTCCATCGACTTTTTCGCCCCTTTAACCAATTTCTTTGCTTGGTTATCTCTACTAAATACTTAAGTTCAATTTTAGTCAATTATCTTTATTTCTTTTTCAATTTCACATAGGAGCAAATAATTCAACTAATTAGGATCCTATAAAAAAGCACACATATTTATAAAAATCATTTAAAAATCTTTTTGTGTCATGTGTGATCCTAATTGGGATATTAAGAGTTGAAATTTAACCTGAGTTATTTTTTCTAGGTTCTTCAAATTCTTCAACCTCTTAATCCTTCATCATCTCTTAGCATCCATTCATTGTTTGTCATCATATCTTCATCATTTAGAACTAATAAACTAAAACAGTCAATTAAAAGTTCCACAAAAAATATCAATATTTAATTGTCCATCAAAATCTTAAGATCAACAGTTAGGTTACTCTTTTCCCTTGAAAAGAGTTAGGCGTGATTCTTCCTGATTATAATTAAAATTAGGTGAATTGTAATGGTTCTATCCTTACTGGTGAAAAGGATACTTGGAGTATTTTTTTGGTGAGGTTTGATTATTTTTCTAAGGTATAAAAGAATTAGGTTAGTCTTTAACTTGTTAAAAAAGATAGAGGTTATTCCTTAGCCTGTAAAAAGAAAATTTTAAATGTTGATTTTGAGCCTGTAAAAGAATTATTGTATAAAGGTTTGGTTCCTAGACGTTAAATAAATCTAATGGTTTAGTGGGTGCAAAACTCCGTGGGGCTCAGAGGACTGGATTAACCAAGATTAGTTTGGTAAACTAGGATATATCATGGTGTACTGCATTGTTATTTTTTTTTTATTTCTTGTTGTTTGGGTGTGCACCTAGATTTATACACTTATCTACTGCTATATGAAGATAGTAATTAATTTTGGATTAAATTAATTATTTGAATATTTAAGTGTTGAAAAATAAGAATTTGCTTTTATTTTTATAACTACCCAATTTACCCTCCCTTTTGGGTAAATCACTGGACCAACATTATGTTCAAGAGAGATTGAGTTTGTAACCAAAATTGAGAGTGTATAGTTTAGGTTGTTGTGAGACTAAGAAGAGATCAACACCTAGATAATCGAGTTGAGAATTTAGGATCTTGTGAGAATGGGAGGTGATCAAGTTCTAGATTTATCAACTAGGTTTTCGATTATTGTGAGGCCGAGAGGCGAATGACTTTTAACTTCCATTGATGGTTAGGCTTAATGAATGTGTGAATAAATGGGTTAAATAGAGATTCAATTCAGATATTCGCACATATTATCTTGTGAGGCACTCGAGAGAGGTTACAAGATTAATTAGGACCCTTGATTAGTGAATTGAATGGAATTAGCTAATAATTGCTTAATAGGACTACATGGGAAGAAAAAGATGAAATCAAGCTCCTAGAACAATTATGCATAGGATGTCTATATTTTATTTTGATTTTAAATTTATATTTATTTTAGTTTATTTTTATATACCTTAGATTTGGATGGCTAAATAAAGTTAGGTTAGAATAATCTCAGTAGTTAGCATCAATTTAAACCAATCCTTGTGGATACGACACTTTACTCGCCCTATACTATTAAAACTTGACTTGTACACTTGCGGTGTATTGAAAAAAATGCTATCAAGTTTTTGGCACCATTGCTAGGGATTGGTATTTTAGATTGTTGTTAATATTGTGAGTAAGTAACTTGATTTTAATTTAGCCATTTATTTTTATTTTTAATTTCCGTTTTTGATTTCTTATATTGCGAGGTACTTGGAGATGGTTGATCGACTACTCCTCTTGAGATTTTCTCAATTATATTTCAAGCAAATCTATTATGCTTGGGAAATATGTAAGGAGTTGCTTATTCAGTTCCCCGATCATGGTTTCTCGAGGAAGTATCAACTACAAAACTTTCTCAACAGGTTACAAGCCGCAATAAGAACTTGGGTGGAAAGAGGAAATGGTACCACCTCTTTTTACCAACAATCTATAGACGAAGCCTATTGGTTGTTGGAAAACATGGGTGATTTTGACTACCAGAGTTGGAATTATACAACGAACCTCAATGGTTTAGGGGATAATTCTAACATATTGGCACTATGGTTTGACACCCCACATCATCAAGTAGCGTCTTCTCCTACCTTTAAAGACCTTGTTGCATAGGCATAGGAGACAAGGCTCCATATAGAGAAGTTGGAGAGGATGGAGACCGATCAGAACATGGAAACTGAGTCTTTAAATTACTCCATTGAAGTCATGTCAAGAATGATGGAAATATGAGACACACAAGCCAAATTTATATATGAAAGGCACCATGAGAAACTGAATACAAGTGGGAAGACATTGGATGTGCTTTATGAAGATGATTCAAGGGAGGACGAGACTCAAGAATTGTTCTTTGATGACAAATCACAAGATGATTTTGAGTCTTTGCTTCTTGGAATCCAATTGATGTTGCCACCGCCGATCATTCAAAGCCACCATGAGGAACCGTACACAAGTGGGAGAAAGTTAGGTTTTTTCTATGATTATGATTATAATAAGAAGAAGACCCAAGAATTGATTGACGGTGAAGAATCACAAGACAACACTTGTGAGTATCCAGCTTTCGAGATCCATGTTGTGATGCCACTACTATTCAAAGACAACTACATCTTTGAGGATATGATATGGCTCACTTGCTTTCTACCATTTCTAACACCATTTATTCACACCCACCAGCACATATTTCGAAGTCGAGTCATGTTGAGCTTACATGCCAATCACTTCTATATCTTGCCAAGCTTGAGGGCGTTTAAAACCAAAACCCATTTATTGTGTTGTATGACACATTCTATAGGCAGAAGCCGCTGTTTGATAAGCGCTTCTCCATTGTCAAGCCTAAGACATTAAACCAAATGCTTCTTGGGAGGAAACCCAAGTTTTTAAATAATTGAGTCAAGGATGCAATTTATAGATGAAAACCTCGCATCAACCGAAGCCTATACAAACATAGGTGCATTACTGCCGACCGTACTAGGAAGCAAGATTGTCTCACTTCCCTGGTATGTGTTTTTACTACCTTATGCTTAATTTTAATGCATGTTTGACTTTGAGTTTGGGAGTGAGACACATGTTGTCTTATGTTTGTAAGGTTTATGAAATGCTTATGTGTTAGTTATGAATTTTCTTTGTATGATTGTGTTCCTTTGGCTTTATTTTTAGTTTATTTTCTTTAGGTTTGTTTGAATAAATTGTGAGTTTTGTGGAGAAGAAATGACTTGATATCGATGATGAGTATAGACACTTGATGTTCTCTTAGGTCTTTTGAAGTGTATTTCATTGAGATTTTTGTGTGCTTGACTCGTGTTGATTGAAGTTCACTCTTGACTCTTTACTTTTGAGCACCAAAAATCATGATCACTTGGTATTTTGAGCATTTGGAGAACATTTATGTGCTTTAGGTAGGCTTTGACATCTCACGAACACTAGAACCCATTTGAGTAAAACTTAAGGCGAAATACTAGGTTTTGTGTTGTTGGAAAGATGATTTCGTTATTTCCTTGGATGGTTTGGGCCTTTGAAGCTAACCCTTGCAAATTGTTTATCCTTTGTTAGCCCTGTTGAGCCTTATTGCCTAATTCTTTCATTACCCTCATATGTTCATCTAACCCACTAAATGCATTTCTACTTCTTAAGCCCATCACTAATTGGCTTGTTTGCATAGATCATTGAGGGTAAGAACTAGCATGGGTTGTGTTTAAAAAGTCATTGGTAGAATGGGTTGTGTGTTTCATTTTATTTTTGAGTCATTTGTGTTTATTTTATTAAAAAAAAAAAGAAAAAAAGAAAAAGAAACAATTGAGTGATAAGTTGAGTCACTTCCTTGTATTTTTCTGCAACATTGAGGACAATGTTGATTTTGAGTATGGGGGTGTGGTTTATATTTCTTACCCTTTTTTTTTTTTTTTAAATGTGTGTTTTGGTTTGTTTTGTAAATAATACCTTGTGAGATCGATTGAAATAAGACATATGTTGAAAGGGGGAGTTGGTGAAAATTTTATCTTAAAAATCATGTAAATCCATGAGTTGTGATACATGCCCAGAGTGATTTAAGTCTAAAAATGCCAATTTCATCCATCTTTTAGCCTAGCCATACATTACAATACCCCCAAAGTCCTTTTAACCTCTAATGACATATGAACTTGCACATAATTAGTGGAAAGTGACCCGAAAAGTGGACTTATGGTGGTTCTTAACTTCACCATCCAGAGATCATTCATTATCTCCTTAGCACATAACTATATTAGAGGCTCATTTGGTTGGGTGAGAGTGACTGTTCACATACTTATACATCGAGAGTCTTCAGTGAGTTGAAATTGATGCTTGATGTTGTCTAAATAATCTCAATGTTTACATTATTCTTGAGCTTAGAGCATTTGGTGGCTTCAGAGATAATTACATGAGTTGTTGAATCAATATGAAACCCACATTTTCTCGTTTATTACTAATTACTTGATTTGTCTTTTCTTCTATTTTCTTTTCTTTTGTTTGAGGACAAACAAATATTTAAGTTTGGGGATATTTGACGAGGATGTTATTTACCAACAAATCAAATACTTTTGAGTTCAAATATTTGTAAGTTTTCAAGTATTTTTATTAGTTTAATATATTTTTGTGTTATTTTGTAGGAATCATAAGTAATTGGGAGAAAAGGTGAAAATATGGCAAAACGAGAAAATTGGATCCTCAAAATAAATAAAACTAACATCAGTAGTACTGGTGCAGCAAATTCAAGCCCAATTTTGGGTATGATTCAATCTGATTCTAGAAACACTCGAAACATGAATGTTTTATATTTCTTTCTTAGCTTTCTATAGCATCTTGAATCACTTCAATCGGTGTTTGTACGAGAAATATATGGATAAAATGTGAATAGGTGTCAAAACTACTCGAACGAGAGACCACATTGCTAGATGTGCGTTGTAGCGCACCCATGCATACTACAGGGCGCCTTAGTGGGTTCCAGCGCCACAAAGGGTGCACTCCAGTGCACCTAAAGCATGTTGTAGCATACCTCTTTGTTCTAATAGAAAACAAATCCTCATTTTAGAGCCCTATTTATACCACCTTTTGCCTCAAACCCTAGGTGGAGAGATTGGGGAAAGAAAACACCATTGGAGGGACAAAATTCCTAGAGAGAAAGATTGGAGTTGGAGATTTTTGAAGATTGCTTGGGAAAGATTCTTGAAAAATTGAAGACTTGAAACTCATCTCCACAAAAGAGTTTTCTCATCCTTTCTTTCTCCCTAATCCTTATTGAATTTTGTATTTGTGGATATTGTGTTGAACATGTTTGCATTTATGGATTTCTTGAAAGAATTAGTCACAAATTCTGCTTTGTTGAGCTAGTCATTTAATCTAGGGTTTAATGTAATCTTGTTTGACCCATGTTTTGAATATTTTGTTAATTATTAGTTGAATACCATTTTAATTCATTTATGCCTCTCTATGTGTAATGCTTTTGCTTCATGTGGGCAATGAGTTAGATGATTTTAGGTTGTGAATTTTATGCTCGAGAGAGATTGAGTTTGTGACTGAAATTGAGAGTGCATAATTTAGGTTGTTGTGAGACCAAGAGGATATCAACACCAAGATAATCAAGTTGGGAATTTAGGATCTTGTGAGACCAAGAGGTGATCAAGTTCTAGATTTATCAACTACGATTTCGATCATTGTGAGGTCGAGAGATAAACGACTTTTGACTTCCGTTGAGAGTTAGGCTTAATGAATGTGTGAGTAAATGGGTTAGATAGATATATTAATTCAGATAGTCGCGTATATTATCTTGTGAGGCACTCGGGAGAGGTTACAATATGAATTAGGATAATTGATTAGCGAATTGAGTAGAATTGGCTAATAATTGCTTAATAGGATGACATAGGAATAACAAGATGAAATCAAGCTCCTAGAACAATTGTGCATAGAAAGTCTATATTTTATTTTTCTTTTAATTTATATTTGTTTTAGTTTATTTTTATATACCTTATATTTAGACACCTAAATAAAGTTAGGTTATAATAATTGCGGTAGTTAGTGACGATTTAAACCAATCCTTATGGATATGACACTCTACTCACCCTATACTATTAAAACATGACCCATACATTGGTAGTGTATAGCAAAACATGCTACGACCTACATATCTTAGACTTAACTTAATCGAGAATCAGGTCAATTATAATTCAGACTCGAGATATGGATTTATATTGGGGTGGAACAGGTTCTTGGTTAGGGAAACTGATTCCTGGGTCGTCATACTATTACAAGATTGAAAATGACTAAGAGAATTCACAATGGGTGAAGATTCTCGGGGAACTCAACACTTAGTGGAGTTTCTTGGCTACATCCCACTTGGATTACCTGCCGAGGACCAGAAAACTTCTTGGAAGAAATTTAACCTCGGGTAAAATGTGCCCCAGTCTTTGACGATGCTTGTTTATTTCTAGGGATTATAGTTTTTATTTTTGAAATTTTGCATTGATTATGATTGGGATTGGTACGAGTCTTATATCAAGAAACTCTACAGGGAGAATATCTCATATAATGTGCCCTAGCCCTAGCTGAGGCAAGTCCCATCATAGAATATAAATGACAAAAATCAGATATAATGTGCCCCATCTCTAGCTGGGGCGCGAGACCATCTTATGAGCATTTAAAGGATGCAGTAGAGCCCACATGGATTCCCTCTATTTATTGAACTGACCGTGCGATTTGTAGTGTCTGTTTTAGCCTAGATACCCCCATTGGGTTGTTCACATATTATTGGTATTACTGGTTCTGGATGGTAATCATCGGATAACTGAAACCCACCTCGGTTGCCTACATACATTGAATTCCTAGGTCAGGAATCTAGTCAAAATGTAGTTCGGCCCTCACCGTGCTATCTCAGATTATCAATTATACTTGCAAAGGATTCTTATGTACCTTGGTGGTTAACCTCAAGGGCCCTTGCTGTGCTGTCTCAGATTGTCTGCTTAACAAAAGAATTGGTAGTCGGCTTCTCAAGAAAGTCAAGGGACTTCTCAAGAGATAGGCCCTGATATAGGGCAGAGAATGTTGTGATTGCTGACATTTCTCTAGTTTCGACTAGATTGGCTTAGTTCTTCTATGTACCTTGGTGGTTTACCAAAGACAGGTCAAAAAGCAGTTTGTTGGTGATGAAGGATTTTTTTTGAAGGTAACAACCCAACCTGTAAAGGTTTTGCGTATCCTAGTACTTACCAGGACTCGTGTCGATACCTAATTCTTCCTTGGCTGGTTAAGTCTAGTATGGTTAGATCTGGATTGGTGGGTTATTGCAATGTTTGTCCTGGTTCAATCCCAATTGATTGGGTGATTTGTCATTAAGAAACTCTATGGGGATTATATTGTTCAATGTGACTTTGTGGGGATTTTTAGTGTTGATGATGTGATTCACTCCCAATTGACATAGGATTTTTGTCAATGGCGACCGAAGAAGGTTTCACAGGTGTCCTAGGTTTTGTCAGGAATCAGGTTGGACGTTAGTTTATAGGTTAAGCATCGTTTATTGTTCGATAAGAAAGGAGAGTGCATATGTCTTTCTCCAGAGAGTCAAAGAACTATTCCTAGAGATGTGCCCTAGTTTAGTGTTGAGAGAGTGTTAAAAAGATTATACTCGTCTCTCCTTTTTATTTCGACTGAACCCACATGGGTTTCTCACATTCCTTGGTGATCTACCAAGGATTTGGTCGAAATGCTACTAGGTATTCTTGTTTTGCATAGGGAATTTGACTGACACTTAGTTTAATCCGCATGAATAGTTTGTAACTTAAAGGACACGACCGAACCTTAAGAAGGTTGCCTACGTATCTCAGATAACTGAGAATCAGGTCAGCACGTAGTTTATGACAAATAGTTGGGATTTTGTCAATTAAACGCATGGGGGTTTCCTATGTATCCCAGGAGTTGCCGGGATTCAGGCTAACACGTAGTTCCTGCGATTTTTTTTTGATGAGCTTGAATTTTTCAACCGAACCCACGAGGTTTCCTACATATCCATGGTGTTTCTAGGAATCAGGCTGACACGTTGTTCCTGCAGTTTTTTTTTCCTATGAGCTTGAATTTGTCAATTGAGCCCGCGAAGGTTTCTTACTTATCCTAAGTCTTTCTCGGAATCAGGCTAACATGTAGTTCCTAAGCTTTGATGAGTTTGAATTTTGTCAACCAAACCCGTGAGGGTTTCCTACGTATCCCAGGTATTGTCGGGAATCTGGCTAACACGTAGTTCTTGAGGGCTTTGATTTAGTGAGATTAGTTAAGTTCATTTTAATTGAGGCATTTTGTTTCATTTTGCGAGATGAGATGAACTTTGTTTCCATCAGGAAAACATGGACATGACTAAATGACTGGGGCGATGATTGGATAAGTTTCATTGGGGTAACTAATCTAACACTTCCGATTATGTGATTCAAGTATTCCCTAGCGTGCGAGCTAGGGAAGAGACTAATTAGCTATAGGATTGTGAAGCTAAATTGGTTTGTCTTACCTTTTGTTGGGGTAACGAATTCAGGATTTTACTGATCAGATCCCATAATATACCTGGCTTACGATTTTATTATTGTTTTGTTTCCTTAGATTGTGAGGTTTAATCTTTCCAGGAGTTGATCCATTAGTATATCATGCCATTTGTGTAATTTAATATTAAAGATTCAACTAGTCAAATTTAGCTGTCAATTTTTCTTTATCGTGAAACGATTTGATCCTTTTTGATTTGATGCTCTTCTGATTTGACATTAGTCATGATTTGATGCTTGTTTTTCCAAGACTTATGACAACACAACCAGATGGTTTTACGGATATTTGGTATATCACATTTGTAGGGGCGGGAGATTTCGACTTGGTTTGCCTGACTATACCCTAGTTTAAGTAATAAATGACACGCATTTATACTAAAGAAGGTAAAATCGCGACCATTGCTCTTAAAGGGATGAACTTAATCCCTTTACACCTAATGATAAGACAATTCTAGATTGTTAGAGATTAGTCTTGGCCCCTCATGACTGTTTCCATAGAATAAAGGCTATGTGAGTCTGATATGTCTTATAAAATTCACCTGTGAATCTTAGTGATTCCAACTTTTCTCTCAAGTCGAAATCATAAAGACAAAACCTTGAATTTTCTTTCTAGATGACATTATGTCAGCCATGTTTTCTTCAGGTAATGGTGGTTATCATCCTTCCTATTCACATAGGAATGGCAAGGCCCCTGAGGCCTCGATCAGAAAGGGTGCTTCGAAGCGCTCCCGAGGTTGACTTAGGACATCGACACTAAGGATTTTAGATTATATGCCTATCATTTCCACTTCTATTACTGATGAGTTCTTTATAGCATCTAGAGTCGATGACTCAATGATGGTTGGTTCGTTGAATTATCCTATGGATCAGGATTCTGCTAGTCCTTCTGACACAGTTAAGATGCATTCCTTTGAGGGAGACATTAGGGATAGAGGTAAGGAGCGGAGCGCGTATTTGACACAGTAGCTTAGTGCCCGAGTCGATCTTTACCCTTCTAGCTCCAGAGGACCTAGAGTTGAGGGATTAGCACTATCGCGTCCTATTGCTTCCATTTTTCGATGGGACTTCAATGGCTTCTTTATCCAGCAGTAGGGAAATCTTCCCCTGTGGATGGTTTTTTTTTTTTTTTTCAAAGATCCATCCTGAGGATAACTTCAAAGTGTACCCTACCTATCTCGTGGTTGAAATCCTAGCATCCTATGTTGCGTGGTGGTTTTTTGGTTCTATGGCCTCTTGATGAATTTGAATCACAGGATAATATCTGATAAGACTGTATTCTTGGTGGCTAGAGTTATAGGAATTTAAGGTGTTGTGTATAGTTGGTTTAGTGATGACTATAGGTGAACCAAACTGGTTTCCAAATCGGCTATTGTTTATCAGGATCATAAGTTATCGTTAAGGTATAATGGTATGGTAGAACCTTTGATCATTTTAGGTAGAAAGGTATGGTAGAATCACCGGCTGTTTAGGTAGGGTGGTATTATTAAATTGTTGACTACTTACGGTAGTATGGTATGGATGGATCGTTAACTACTTAGGGTAGGATAGTACTTTCCTTACCTCTCTATTTTTTCTTTGTCGTTTGTTCTCTCGACTATTTGCTTAGTGATGAAGAAAGAACGTAGACAATCGAAAGTTATAGCATGATATGTAGGTTTGCTAGATTTCTAGAAGTTTTTAGACGTCCATTTTTTCTAATCCTGAAGAACTATGAATCACTAGTCGAAATCTAATCCATGTACGATGGTGGAAACAGTGAGAACGTGCTTTAGTCCATGGTTAGGGGAGTTCCTATAGTTGGATGACCGAACCTCAACAGGTTTTCTATGTACCCTGGCAGTGTTGCCAAGGATCAAGTTAAGCGTAATTTTAGTACAGGTATTCCTTATTTGTTTGGATAGTAAAAAGTGTGTTAAAGGACCATTCTAAAGGTGCGCACTGTTAAAGGGTTGAGAGAACATCGTGAAGCTGACACCTCTTTTATTTTTCTTTTTGACCAAACCTGCTTGGGTTTCCTATCTACCTTGTTGATGTACAAAGGATTAGGTCAAACGTAGTTTCAGGCTGGGATGAGGCTAAGAATCGCACCTATCATAGGTAGCTGCATTTGTTGATAACAATCTTGTCTTAGCCTAATGGATAGATTTTCTTGTTTGAGCATTTAGCTAGTTATGATTTGATTGTTCGCTTTGATTGGTAATTTGTTTAAGTCTTTGACTTATGTTGTTATTGAATTCATTTATTAGAGGCTTGGAACTTGGAGTATTTTGAACGATTCTAAGGCTTACTCAATTATGGGAAGATTGCACTAGATCTTAGGAAGATCAGACTTCTAAAGACACTCTAATATACCCCAACATTTCGCAGTAATGGGCATGGTCTATCAGGACACACCTTCGATGAGGTCAACCCCTCATCTAACTTCTGAGTTATTTGTACCCATTATTAGAGATGGACATTGGTATGGTAATCGACGAGGTAACTTGACTAGATTACACGTCCGAGGATTTCTTGATTTTCTACTAGAGCTTCAAAGATAAGGTGTACGGGTGCAAGAGTCGTGTTGATGATGACCTATTGATGGTAAATGATATGCATGATGCCATAGATTCTTGTGAAGTATGATACCTAAATTTCCTCACGTGTATAAAGGTTATGCATGCCTAAGTGATTCGTGATGCATAGTGCCTGTGTAGTGCTTTGGTATTGACTTTCTATACTATATGATTTTGTGACTCCCAATTCTAGAATATTTTCCTAAAGAATGCATTACCTATCTAGAGATTCTAGTTTTCTCCTAGAATGTTTCCTAGAATGTTTGCGCTAGGTACCTTTTACTATTAGCCTTCTCCCCTATTTTTTTTTATGTCGTTTCTGATACGAAAAGTTGATCGGTACTTCTTGAGAGGCTTCTTGCTCCTTTGCTCCTTCTTACATTGCAATTGGAATTTTGACAGAGATTTTTCTTCGAACATTTTCTAGGTTTTAGTGGCAAGATGGGAAGGTTCAAACAGGAATAGTGGAATGTTATTTCAGGTCTCACTTCGTTGAGATCAAGATTTCCCAGAATGAGAACATCTAGCTCGGTATGAGATCACTGTTGATTTAGCTCGGGCTTTGAATGACTTTTGAATGGGTTTTGGGAGGGATCAAATGAATGGCTCATTCAGCAAGGCTTTTTCTCTTCCTTTCCCATATTTTCCTAAGTTCATTTCTAATGCTTTTAGCATTAGTGTATATGCTGTGAATATTTCCCCTTCTTACTTTACGCAAGATTATTTTATCTAGAATATACTCAGGTAATCATATTTAAACCTTCAGTTATCTCAATGATTGTTGCAATTTTTTCTTCAGATTAATCTAAATTATGATGAATATAAGTTCAATAGTAATTTAGACCAAATATCCTTGGTTATTACTTAACGATGTTGTCTAGTTTTAGTTCCATCAAGTTTCGATATTGATACTTTCTAAGATTGTTATCGAGATTACCTAGGCCCTATGTGTTACCGAGGCTTCATCAATGGTTCTACTTTACTTTTTCCATCTTGGACTAAGAGTAAGAGGACTAGGCCTTCCCGAGATGACTCAGAGGAGGGAGAATAGAAGCCATGGTGAAACAAGTGTTAGTCTATGACAACTTACAACTGTTATTCTATCCTGGTAGTGTTAAGAAAAAATTTTCATTATGTTTTCTTTCACTCTAACAAGTAGAGACTCATATTTCCTATATAATCCATGTAGCAAGGTTTGGGTAATGAACCCGGTCCAGTTGTCCCAAGTCACTAGGTGTTAAGACACCCCTAATAATTAATACTCGGATTGTATAGAGAGTGTAATTCACCTAATGGCTTTCGTGTGACCACTCAGTGTTTCGAAACTTTCTGAGGCCGGTCTCTCTTATTTCTCTTAACAATTATTTTTAGAATTTTACATTTTCAGAAAATTGGGGTAATTTGAGTTAGTCTCGAGGTCTTTGTTGGTTCCACCCTTATCCTGACTACTTTGCTCATTTGTCTAATATGGCTTATCGTTACCTTTTAGTCTTAAATGTCTTCAGTTTATTTATTTATTTATTAAAGAAGGTTTTTTGTTGTGTCTCAGAAGTAGTTATGTCTAGATAAAGTCATAGCTTATGTTAGTTAGTCTTCATTTTGTTCAGCTACCCAATCTTTCAAGATTTTTTTTTTTTTTGTGAACAGGCCTAGGCTCTAAGATTTTATCTATCATTATCCGTGTCGTAAGTCTTTGGGATATTTCTTAATTTTCTCCAGTTTGAGGAAGACTTTTGTGTTTCTTCAAGGTTACTTGGACACTCCCAGGTCAGGACATGTATAGCGATTCCGTAACAGGGCTCCTAGGTTTTCTTTTTAACGTTGTCAGATTTTTTGTCAATATCTCACCATCATTTGGTTGAAACAAGATATTTATTCTAACTTGTTTTTTTTCCTTTGGATAATGGTCTAATTTATTATTGAAATTGTATTATCATTATTTTCTACTATTCGCAGTGTGAAGATTGCGACAAACAAATTGAATTTTGATAGTTTGAGTATAAAGACTTGAGTCGACCTTAGATAAAATAAGCTTGCATTTAGTGATTTGTACATCTTAGTACATAAGCATATTGGATAATACTTGGTTTATTAGAAAGTAACTAAGAAACTAAAGGAAACGTAAATATAGACGTTTATTCTCCTATCCTTTGATAGTCAGAGTTTCTCCTGTGATACTTATGATCCCTTCCTCGATAAGATTCTCGACACAGTTCTTGAGGTTATGACACTGATTAGTGTGGTACCAGTCATTCAGAAGTGATACTGGTAGAAAGTGCAATGGTTAGACCTCAAGTCTTGAGGGTTTCCTAGGTTAGGTGAAATAGGCGCTAATAGCTTATTCTTGAAGCAATAACGATAAGCTTGAGAGAGTGGTATATCGAATGAGGTCAACCGTGTCCTAAATCAGGTAAACTTGGAGGTTTAATGAGGTAATTCAATTGAGATTGGTAATTAACTGTGGTTTTGTGGAAAACTATTGAGATATGGATTAAAGATAGAATGTTGGTATTCTGGGTGGATAAGGGTCCCAATGACCAATTTAATCTGATCAATAAATTATCTTATGTAGTCCAACTTCTTCCATATATTGGAACTATCCCCTAGGATTGGGTTTTCCTTAGGCTCGAGGCTCTTCTCCTAGCTGGGCAGGTCTTGACTTGTGCTAGTAGCACAAATGAAATGTTCTGGTTTAGCGAGGCTATTGTGATTTTAATAGCAATTCGTTCTTCATGAGAAAACCTCTCGTTTGGTAATTCATCCCAATATTTTATCAAGCTAGGGGTATTTCCTAGTGACGGTAACTGGTCCTCTTCTTGGAATAGCTAGGATGGGTTTATCTAGCTCTGCATCTGTGTTAGGGAAGTAATGTCTTCTAGCATCTTCGAGATCTTGGCATTGTTCTGAATACTTCCAATGGAGAGAGGGATTGGGTCCATCTTGCGATCTTGCAAGCAGCTCCCAGATGGCTTCTAGCAAAAGTTACATAAAGCATATTTACTAGGTTTATTAAGTGACTAACCAACCTAGATCTCTACTAATGGACTCTTGTATGATGAAAATTATCCTAGGTAATTCTCAGGAAGACGTAGTTCTCGTAAGTAATTCTCAGATATGTTGTGGACAAACCCCGATTTAGAATTGGCTATCGTAGGGCGAATGTGACTTGCAATTTTTGTATCCTCAAGGTACGGATCATTCTTCCTAGGACACTAAGGCAAAATCATCATTTTCTTCCTCAAGACTTGGACCAGGAATCCTAGGAATTAATGACAATAATATCCTTTTTCATTTTTCTTTTCAAAGCAGCAATATTTTGCTCCTAGAACTTGGTGATAGACTCATCTTTCTTCCTCAGAAATGGATTACTATCATTAGGACCTAATGGCAGAATTATCCTATATTTTCCCTCAAAACATGGACCATTTTCCCTAGCAGCTAACAATAGCTCTATCATTTTTCTCGCTCAAGAGATGGATTATTATTCTTAGTGCTTGAGGAAGAGTCTAAGACGCCTTTGATTTCATGATGTATGCTAAGGGTGAATTCATTTTGATAGTTTGACTTTGGGTGGCCTCTTACCAGGATAGATTTTAACTGGCTTGAGTCATTTTGAACCTAAATAAAATGTCTTCCTATTGGTGTATAATTCCTAAGGTATAGGCTTTATGAGAAATGACGCCATGCTTAGAACTTGACATGAATCTCCTAGGAAAGGGCGACCTGGGGTATGTTTATGATTTGGATCACACAATCTTGATGTGACTGGGTGACGACACTTTCTTATATTTTGGTAGCTTAACGTGATTTCGCATGATCGAGGTAGATTCTTTCACATTATCTTTAGCAGACAAACTTTAGACAGGCTTGTTTAGCAAAGCTATGATTAGTTGCTTATTCTGAGATACATTTTTTTTTGTTTTTTTTGTGTTAATTTTAAAAAGCGAAGATCCTGGTGATTTTGTTAAGGTATGTTTTAAGTGAATTATTATGGAGGTAATGGGCATTATTAGTTCAATGTTCTATGTTTGATGGTTTATTAGGTTAAGTAAGGATTTATGTTCTTTCCTGTAGCTTGCTCCATATTCAATGTTTTTGCGGATGTTTTTGGTGCCAAGTAAGCTAGCAATGTGGGATAGAACAAAAATTCTTACACAGATTATTATGCCCCAACTTGTCCTAGAAGGTTATTCTATATATACATAGTATAATAGTAATATAAATAATTGTACAGAAAATAAAAAATAATGTCTCTCTCTAAGATAAGTGTCCTAACTAGATTAGGGTTTTGGTTATTCCTCTATCTTGGGCTCACTATATGTGGTTTTGGCTTTTCTTCTAGTGTATCCTGAAAACTGTTCGGTTCCCAGACCTTTAAAACTCTGGCATCCTCCCCGGGGGAACATCCATTTTTGGTTGGTGGTCCGAGCGAGAAAAGGTTTTTAGTCAGATCCTAAGGGATGCAACCCCCATCCATGCTTCTACTAACTTCTCTTTCTATCCTAAGGGTTTTCACGGCTTAGATTGATGTCATTACCTCGCCGACTTCAGCCCTTACTATCAGCCTCTCTATCCCTAAAAGGGTTACGGCTTGAGGTTTCCATCGATGTTATGCAATGTAAAGTAAGTGCTTGTGCATTAGAGATAGTATACAGTAATGTAAATGCATAAATGTAAAGACAATATTTAAATGCGATAATGTAAAGAAAGTAAATGTAAATGCAGTAAATAAAGATAGTAAATATGTATGCACTCTGATATATACACTTGAAATGATATGCTTTGTATTTTTTTATTGTTTTTGTTGTTGTTGTTGTTGTTGTTGTTATTATTATTATTATTATTATTATTATTATTATTATTGCTATTGCTATTGCTATTGTTATTGTTACTGATATTATTATTACTATTATTGTTATTGTTATTGTTACTGTTACTATTATTGTTACTATTATGTTTTTGGTAGGGAATTGTTTATACTTGAAGTCAAAGATGTAATGCTTGGATGTTATTAAATATTGAATATGTATTTAAATTCCAACTAGGTCTAACTCTCTTATGAAGTCCCCAGTGGAGTTGTTAGCTGACGCACCCCAGATTGCGATAGCTAAAGAAGTAGGAAATCGGGAAGAGAATGAAAACAAGGGATATTCTTTAAGTTCGAGTTGGTTTTGCTCGGGAAAGGTGTTAGACACCTCAAGATACTCATCCGAAACGGTAACTCAGTCTAAATAGATATTCACTGTTAAACACTATCTAAGCAGTTTTCTTTGATTACTTAAACAAGAATAATTCCCCCTTTTAAAGTTTTTATTCTTTTTATTTATTTTTGACATGATTTAATGGAAAGCAGGTAACTACTAAAGCTATTACCAGTCAGCGACACCCAATAATAGTTTATATGCGAACAGATATGTAAATATGCAAGTTTTACTAAATGAAATGCAAACTAAGATTAAGTTATTTGGATATGCAACAAAACTTGCACGTGAGTTGCCTATGTATCTTGAATGAGAATTGGGTCATCACGTAATTAATTTTGGTTAGGGTAAAGGACATGGATTATTATTAGTAGTACGACTGAACCCTTATGGGTTGCTTATGTACTTTGGGTGGTTACCAAAGATTAGGTCAAACATAGTTCATTTTTGTCTCGTTGAAAATTAGATTCATTACTAGAGGTGTGATTGAACTCTTATGGGCTGCCTACATATTTTGGGTGGTTACCAAAGATCTGGTCGAACGTAGTTCAATTTTGTTACGTTGAAAAAATTTGAGCTAGTTTTGGTTAAAGTTGAGTTAGTTTTAGTTAAGGACTGGTTTGTTTATCGTAGTTTTGATTGTGAACAAACCTGAATCACAACCTTAAATCAACCTTCTGATTTTGTGAAGAACCTTAAACGAACTCCTTTGTTTTGGTTAGTTTAGTGTTTGTGTGTGAGTTGAGAGTTAAAAATAAAATGAAATACCATATATTTATGCCAGTCCTACTCATAACTAAGGAAAACGTGAAGGTTTCTAAAGAAAAATCACACATATCCCCGAAGGAATAGAGGCCCTCCCTTTATCTCGAGTTTTTAGCCATAAGGGTTTGTTAGTGTAACTATATATGTATATGTGTGTTTTGTTTAATTAGAAAAAGAAAATAAATACGATGTTCTTGGGGAGTATCGTATGGACTATGTACAACGCATGGTGTGAATAGTTGTTTTGTTTGAATCCTTACATGTTTTTACAACGTGGTTTGATAATTTGACATTTTTGAATGTCTTGGCATGTTTTTGAATGCTCTTGAGATGCTTGGAATGATTTTTGTATGATAACCCTAATTTGGTTGTTATAGTTAAGATTAGGTTCTTGCTTGATGTTCTTGACAAAATCAAAAGAGTGTTAGGTTGTTTTGGTGTTTGTTTTGTTCATTTATGGATTTATATGTTAAGAACATGAAAGTGTGTTTTTTACATGATCCTACTATTTCAGTTTGGTCATCATAAATGTATCGAAGGTGCATCGAATCTAGTCCTCTGGCGTCACTTTGCATTTAATGCAAAGTGATGAGTCGTTATTTGGAGGCCACACATTCAATTCATTTCGGATGGAATTGGGTGAAATTTGCTTGTAACTGTCAGTTGGTTTCCAAGTTACCTAGTTACCCTTAGATACTTTTGTGAAAATATATAGATATTTTAAACCTATCCATGCCATGTCATCCCAAGAATTTAATGCTTTATGGGATGTGCATTTAATGCATTGCTTGGAGGCTACTCAGGTCGTCATGATTCAAGGCTTTTGGTTGGTTTCTAAGATATTTCGCTTAAAATGTCTAGATACCTTGAATATGGTATTGATATGTCATCCCAATAATTTAATGCTTGGTTTGTTGGCCTTAAATAATGTCTAGGCCCCTTGATTGCTTGGGCCTAGGGTGGTTTGTCAAGACTAGTTGGATTTGGTGAAAATCTAGGTAAAGCCCAATCCTTAAATCACCTTGTGGTTTAGGGATTTGTTATGAACTTTCCAAGCCATGATTAAGGTGTCTTATATTGTTTCTTGATTGTGTGTGATGTGGTATGCATGAGAGAGGCAATTGTTTTTGGTGTTAAATTTGACAAGATTCAGTGAATGTTTCAAAGTCGAGTGGGGTAACTGAGTTAATTGTTTGAAATGTCCTATAATTTAAGGGTAGTGACTAATATTTATCTATACTAAAGATGATTATATGAAAATCAAATTTTAGTAAAGTCATTTTAGACCTCCTTAAATCATGGGAATTTCGAGGTTGACCTGAAATTTTTACTTAACTGTATTTTGTCAAATTCAATAGTTTTGTGTTTCTGGTAATGTTTTTTTTGGTTATTTTTGTATATTGTATATTATGATCTCAGGTATAAATTAATTCCCTTTATACATGAATTTAAAGTTTATCTAAACTTATACTTGATTCACCACTGACTGGGTGGGACAAAATGCAATTTCTCTTTTTGTATTGCAATAATAGTGTTAGAATCCGATTTTTGTGTTTACTTTTCAGGTACATAAATAATCTTGAATATAATTCATATAATAATGAATCACCTCTTCCTGATGAGTACAAACTAGATAAGGAAATAAATTGGGAGTTAATTAAAATCGAAATGGAAGATGATCTTATTCCCAAGAACACCAAGGAAGTCCGAAGAGCCTTGGAAAGGTTCGAGGAATGACCTATTCCCAATTAAGACGAAATCAAAATAGTGAACATAGGAGATCTGAAAAATTCGAGAAAAACAAAGATTGCAAAGTGAATTAGTATCCAAGAGAGAGAAGACCTAATATCCCTACTAAGCGAATATCAGGATGTTTTTGCATGGTCCTATGATGACATGGTAGGACTATCAACTGACATCGTGACGCACACGCTTCCTATCAAGAAGGCAGTCGAACCAATCAAGTAGAAGCTCTAGAAAATGCAACTTGATATCAGCCTGAAAGTTAAGGAGAAGATCGTGAGACAATTCGAAGCACGCTTTATCGAAGTTTGTACTTAATGCAAGTGGTTGAGTAACATAGTGCCAGTTACCAAGAAAGACAGAAGGATCTGAGTTTGTGTTGACTATAGAGGCCTCAACGGGGTAAGTTTAAAAGATGACTTCCTACTGCCAAATATCCACATCATCGTGGACAACACTTCTAGGTGTAGGATATCATCCTTTGTGGATGGATTCTGTGGGTATAACCAGATGCTAATCGATGAAGAAGATAAACATAAGACCATCTTCACAATGCCTTTGGGGTATTCTGTTATCAATCCATGCCGTTTGGACTTAAGAATGCTGTAGCAATTTATCAGAGAGCCATGACATGATCCACAAAGAAATGGAGGTACACGTGGATGACATTCTAGTGAAATCAAGGGAAGACGAAGACTATGTAGAACACTTAAAGAATACGTTCAATCGCCTTCGGAAGTTCTAACTGAAACTCAACCCGGCTAAGTGTGCATTTGGAGTAGTGTCTGGTAAGCTACTTGGATTCATAGTTATTTGATGGGGTATCGAAATTGATCCTACCAAGATTAAGGCCATAGTCAAAATTCTTGCACCTAGATTGGAAAAGAAAATTTGCGTGCTCCTATGGAGAGTGAATTTCATCGCTCGTTTCCTTTCCCAACTGACAGCAACTCGTGAGTCGATCTTAGCACTGTTGAGAAAGGAATCAAACGGGAAATGGAAAAAAGAATGCCAGGATGCCTTAGAGAAAGTCAAGACCTATTTAATGAATCCTCCTAGCTTGGTAGTACCCCAACAAGGAAGATCGCTATTTATATACCTCCCCATCTTGGAAACTTCAATGGGGAAATGTTGGGACAACATGATAGCTCAGGTAAGAAGGAGCAATCCATTTACCATGTCAGCAAAAGATTATCCTTGCACGAAGAAAGTACTCGATACTAGAGAAAACCTGTTGTGCATTAGCCTGGACTGCTCAAAGGTTACATCACTATCTATTGTACTTTACTACCCATTTGATTGTTAAAATGGATCCTCTAAAGTACATATTTGAGAAGCCTGTGCTCACTGGAAGAATATCCAAGTGGAAAATGCTACTTACAAAATTCGACATTGTATGTATGACTCAGAAAACAGTCAAAGGCCAAGAGATTGCCGACCAACTTGTTGATAACCCAAGAGCCAACGAAAGGTCCACGGAGGTTGAGTTTCCCGACGAACCTATTGTGTTTCTAACTAAAGATAAGGACGAGTAAATATGGAAAATGTACTTCGATAAAGCTAGCAACTCATAAGGGGCAAGCATCGATGCCGTCCTAATCTCTCTGCAAGGTTAGCACTTTTCAGCTGCAGCTAAGCTAAAGTTCACCAATACCAAAAATGCTGTTGAGTATGAAGCTTGTATCATGGACTTAGAATTGTTCATGACCTTAAAGATCAAAGAGTTGATAGTATACGGGGACTCAGAGTAGATTATAAATCAGATCACCAACAAGTATGCAACAAAAGATACCAAGCTAATCCCGTATAACAATTACTTACTTGGCCTTTGTGAAGCTTTCTCAAAGATTGAGTTCGAACACGTACCATGTCTTAAGCATGATTTCGTTGATGCCTTTACAACGTTAGCATCTATAATATCGATGATGAATGAAGAAGGCGATGAGATTCTCGTAACTGTCAAGATATACCGGTAACCAGCTTATTGTAATTAGGCAGAGGTCGAAGAAGACGAAGAACCTTGGTATGTAGATATCCAAAGGTTCTTAAGAAATCAAGAATATCCTAAAAGAGCTGATAGCCTGGGTCAAAGAGCCTTACGAAGACTAGTGGGTCAATTATTTCTCAACGACAACACCTTATATAAAAGATCACCAGATTTAGGTCTCTTCAGGAATGTGGGCACCCAAGAAGTAACTCATGAAAGAGGTTCATAGAAGAGTGTGAGGACCACACATAAGTTAATTCATATTGTCCAAGAACATCCTACGAACTGGCTACTTTTGGTTAACCATGGAGATGGTTGCATAAACTTCATGAGAAGATGTCAAAAATGCCAAATACACGGTAACCAGATCCATGTATCCCCAATAAACTTGTATTGCCTAGCAGCCTTGTGGCCTTTCTCAATATGAGGAATGGACGCCAAAGGTCCAATAACGTCGATAGCACCAAGCGGATACCGATTCATCCTAGTGGATATAGACTACTTAACTAAGTGGGTAGAGGCAGTTTTGCTTACTCATGTCACCCAAAAGATCGTAACGAGGTTATTCAATGAGAATGTCCTATCATACTATGGAGTACCCCAAGCCTTGATCATCAAGAAAGTGTTAGGGTATGGGGCCTTAATACTTCAAGAAATGGACGGAAAAGAGTTCCCAGAGCCCATTAATGTTGATGCGGCAAAGAAGTTCTACCCCTAGAAAGATAAACCCAAACTCACAGTAGAAAACAAGTGAGGGCAAAAAAGGGTATAAAATTTGTGCAACTAGAAGACGTAGTGAAAACCCGAAAGGGCGCTACAAGTAAAAAAGTAGGGATCGTAGTAAGATACAAAACCACTTACCCAATAAAAACCTGAAAGGGCGTTGAGGTGCAAAAATGTGGTAGCCAGCCTTAGTGAAAACCTGAAAGGGCGCTAAGGAAAAAATGGAAAACATATAATAATAAAAACAAAATAAGAGACATCAAATTTCAACCAATATATTGTTTATCTATAAAGTTTGGATTCGTCTAGAGACTACCAGGTAGCGCGTAAATACATTGCTAATTTCACTCACAAGTATGCGAGTTCAAGTTTTAGTATAGATCGAGAGAGTTGGGGTTATCATTTCCATAGGGATTAGTTGTGATTATTATTGAGTACCGCGTTTATCATGACCTAACTTTATCTAGGCTAAAACAAATGTAATTTAATTAATAAATACTACTACTAAGTTAATTAAACTAATTAAATTAACTATAATAAGACTATTATGAGATGTTTAGGGAAAATCTTGCCTAGGGATTAACTTTTGTTTGCAAAAACGTGTTTGGTCTCGTTTTAGTTTACGTTAATAGCGTTCGGGTATTCGACGATCTCGATTCGTAAACTCACTCGCCAGCTCTCCCTAGTGTAAGACGAGTGAATACATGACTTTGTGTCAATGAAGAAGTCCCCCTCAATATCTTAACGACGCTAGGTCACATGAGTCTTGCCCCAACGTTATTGATTGCACACTTTCTAACGCCCTCCTGGGTCGTTAGATTTGTCGTGTGTGTTTACCCTAGTCCGAATCCGGGGTTACCTCTCTTGAGTGTCAAACCCCATAATCTCTAATTATCTTAACAAGCATAATATTCACAATCGAAATTATTATGAAACACACATTAACGAAACACAAACTCAAACAAACAAAACTTTTATAAATTATATTAATCCCTAGACAAAAACCCATTTAGCTCATGGCCATAGACAGTTATACAATGAAAATGGAGCTAAACATGCTCAACTAACTACCAAAGTTAAGAAAATAAAGAAGAAACAAAATAAACTTAGCCTAGTCTGAAGATTTGCCGCTAAAACTGCTTCGGGATCGCTTCTCCTTTATTGCAACGTGATCTTCTCCTTCGGAATTGGTTGAGCACTCCCAAAACCTCTTTCTAAAATATACTAACCCTAATGGTGCTCTAATGGCCAGAGGAGATGAGAGGAGGGCGTACAAATAGGGAAAATATCTTAAAAATATCTAAAATCTGGTGCAGAGTGACGGCCTAGGCGATGGAATAGTGATCCAAGTCTCTGCATTCTGACCGCCTAGGTGGTGAAACTTCAGAGACTTTAGGTCATTCTCAGCATTTTCACCGCCTAGGCCATGAAACTATAGTTCTGCATTTTGGCTTCTTTGCCCTTTTTCCACAATTCTTACACCATCTTTAATCCGATGTGATCGTTTTTTATCCGTTTTCATCCCGTTTCACTCCACACACCTGATTTGATACAAAAAGAATAAAAACACATTAAAATGTATTAAACGTACTAAAAAACTAATAATATCCGGTTTAGAAATAGATAGGTAATTTACACATATCAAATACCCCCAAACTTGGACTTTTGCTTGTCCTCGAGTAAAAACCCATACAATAAAAGAAAATATAACAACTAAAAATGAAAAATGAAAAACACTAAAAACAAATATGTGCAAGTTTTGAGTATCATCTACCAGCCAAATGAAATATCTCTCATCGGCCCCCAATCCTATCGACTTCAACCATAAAACACACCATGTAGTGTTCTAGAATTTCAACATCTTGATGATAGTAAGCACCATTATAGATCCTACCTTAGTGCGTGTGTGTGTTTAAACTCAAATATACAACTATCCGTCAATCAGATAGGATTATCCCTCAATATAGTTCATAACTAAAACCTTTATGGTATAGGGAATTCATAAGCCGGACCCGAGATTTATTCTCTACTAATGTAGGCTTGGAGGTTCAAAAAGATCATTACGGCTTGGTTCGATTTTAAAAAATGGCCAAGGGTATATTGGAAATACAAAATCGGTTAATCATTATTAACGTGACGATACCCGAGGAACATGCTTGGTATTCACACACTCGAAACCCCACAGATAAATTGAAACAACCCCGAACAATCTATTAAGACCGACGTACTCACTTGTTAAAAAGAAACGGAAATAAAAATCGTATTTACATTTGATTTTTCTTTTTCTTTTTTACCAAAACACCCCCAAACTTATTTTATTTGTACAATTTGAGGGGTGTGTGAAACATGAACGAAAAACGACAAGCGAGTACTCGAATATCAAACCAATTAAAATTTCATCCTAACCCAACCGCTCAGGTCACGTAGCATAATGAATGCTAACTTGAGTCACTCAAATTGTGCCTTCAGTTCAGCGATATAAGTTTGGAAAGAATTCAATTGGCCACGGTATTGGTTAAGTGTCCAAAATTGAAATGGCTATTAGGCTTTGATAGGGTAACGAGGGAAAATGATTTAACATGGTAAGCTTAAAAGGCTCAAGCGACAAAAGCGAATGCCTAAATCATATCTCCTAAACCACATCGCTTAGGATTTCACCTTGAATTTTCCCCAAATCAGATTCTAAAATCCCTATTGTTATGAATTGGGCTAAAGAATAATTGTTCTCAAATCGATTGGATAATTCTACATTTAGCTTACGTGCTCGTGCATTTAGGATCTATAATAACGTTTACTAAAACAAAACGTTAAACATACAGAACACACATGAATGTGTTTACGCTTGACTTCAAAACAACCAGGGGATAGACTCATCATCGGGTAATGGCCCAGATGAAGTCAAAACTCATCACATACACAAAAGCTATCCTAAATAGATATGCACACGTAAAACAAAACATAAACTACAACTAAACACATAATACTATATTAACACATCACACCCGACTTAAACAGGAAGTGCCCGTAATAACCTAGTTAGTGATCCCAATAACATGATATAGCATTATAATGAAGACTAGGATATAGAACATGTACCTAGGAGGCGATAGAATCTCGCCTCCGACTCAAATCGGTTGCGACGGATCTAATTTATTCTTTTCCTTAGGTTGCCTCCCAAAAAGCGCTTGGTTTATGGTCGTTACCCTGACATGCCAAAGTTCTCATCAAAGAGAGGCTTCCTCTAGTAGTACGTGTCAAATAACACTAGGCCGTGAAACTGCAGTTCTGCATTTTGTCTTCTTTGCCCTTTTTCCACCGTTCTTCCACTGTCTTTGATCTGATGTGATCGTTTTTTATCTGCTTTCATCCCCGTTTCACCCCACACACCTAATTTGATACAAAAAGAATAAAAACACATTAAAATATATTAAAACATACTAAACGTACTCGAAAACTAACAATGTCCGGTTTAGAAATAGATAGGTAATTTACACCTATCACTACTATACTACAACTAAGTCAAGTAAAGCGAAGAGTTTGATGGGTTATTTTGCCTACTCTGGGATTTGAAGGAAGACAGGTTGGAAGCTGCTAGAGATCTTGAAGCCTCCGATAAATGACCAAGTCTAAATTTGTACTCCTAAGGAAGAAATAATTTCTAAAAATGGATAATATACTTGATAATGCAGTCTTTGTTTAGTAACTCTGACTTCTGATTGTTTATTTGTTATGTTTATTTTATGACTAACATTTCTATAAAGATAAGTAGAATAGACAAACGGCATAAGAGTAGATGGATGGAAGCAAGATGAATCTTTGAAAATCACCCTCAAACCCAATTCCATGTAAGGATGCCTACGTTGTCACTGAACCAACAATACAACCTTATTAACTACTATCTTATTATCCAAATTCATTAAAAAGCCACAAAACCAGAGACCACCTAGTACCATAGAATGTCTGGTTTTCAACTACGAGACAAGTATGGTACACATTAGAGTTACGTTCGGGATAGATCTTTTAACAAGAAAATAAGACCATCTATAAATGAAGATTTGTCAACTTTCGAAGAAAGAAGCCAGTTTACACCGTTCGGGTAACAAAACAAAGGAACGGAGAATAGGGTTCAAATTTCTTTTGACAAAATTTTGACTATAAGAAATCCTAGAAAATAGGCATTGGTTACCTATATGCTGACATTTAGAGTAGATATTTTAAGCAAAAAAGGACTAAATGGAAAAAAAAAAAAAAAAAAAAATTGCTATCCCAAGTTCCAACAAATAATTTGCAACCCTTGGTGCTACAGGTAATTTCTTTTTCAATACATGTCCACACTAAATAAGTAATTACGTAACCTGTAGGATATAACAATAGACAAAGTCCCAAAATGATTAAACTTTGCATTTTAAGAAATAAAATAAATAATAATAATAATAGACCCGTTTTCCGGTATATTCTGGGATTTAAATCAGTAACATCTCAACTTCATCACCTCGAAAAATAGCGAGACAGACAAAATTAGCTTCTCAATACAGTTGCTAATTTGTCTCATCCCTAACCCGCAGGCTGGGACTTACTATCAGTGATCATAAATAGTGTAATAGGAAGTGTCAAATCAGATCCTCCAATGGAACTTATCCAGTCGCTGCCTTAGTCGAGATAAAATAAAATGCCCAGAGCATAATAAACTTAATTTACCCAACCCTGTGGGTTGACCTACTTACTTACCTGATTCTCAATTATCTGAGATACGTAGGTAACCCATATATGGGTTCGGTCCCACCTTTTAAAATAAAAACCATTCATGCTCATTGAACTAGGCATCACTAGATTCCCTATGAAAACAAGGATACCTAGGAAACCTTTACAAGGTTCGGTTGACAACCAAAGAACACCTAGTAATATTTCGACCTGATCCTTGGTAGATCACCAAGGTATGTATGAAATCCAAGTAGGTTTGATCGAAATAAAAAGGGGAGAGATGTATCAACGTTATGACGCTCTTTCAGCCATAGACTAAGTCCCATCTCTAGGAATAGTCCTTTGACTCTCCTGATAAACGACATATATACTCTCCTTGTTTACCAAACAATAGAGGATGCTTAACTGGTAACCACGTGTCAACCTGACTCTTGGCAAAGCTCAGGATACGTAAGAAGCCCTTATGGATTTGGTTGACAAACTAAAAGGCACCTAACTACATTTCGACCTGATTCTTAGTAGATTATCAAGATACGTAGGAAACCTTTTTTGGTCTCCATTAACAAAAATTCCCACACCAATTGGGATTTAATCATGTCATCATATATATATATATATGTGTGTGTGTGTGTGTGTGTGTGTAAAGATATCCCCACAGAGTTATTCAATAACAAAAATCCCTCAATCAAATGAGATTGAACCATATAAAATATAATGCTAACCCATTAATCAAGATTTAACCATATCAACTTTAATTAATCGAGGAAGAATTAGGTGTTGACCTGAGTTCTGGTAAATACCTGGACACGTGAAACCTTTATAGGTTGGGTCATCGCCATAAACAAAATTCCTCTATCCCTAGCATACTACGCTTTGACCTGTCCTTGGTAGATCATCAAGGTACGCATAAAACCCAAGTAGTTCCAATTGAAGTCAGAGAGATGTCAGCATCATGACATTCTCTCAGCCCTATATCAGGGCGCATCTCCTGAGAAGTCCCTTGACTTCCTTGAGAAGCTAATCCTTTTGTTAAATAGACAACATAGGATACATATGCTTAAACTACGAGTCGACCTGATCCTTGGTAGATTACCAAGGTATGTAGGAAGCCCTTATGGGTACAGTTGATAGTCTGTGATAGCACAGCGAGGGTCGAACTACATTCCAACTTGATTCCTAAACCTAGGAAATCAACTATGTAGATAGCCCAGGTGATTTTCGGTCATTCGATGAGCACCATCCAGAACAGTAATAACAACATACATAAACAACCTAATGGGGTTCCCAAGAAAAATCAAACACTATAATCACGCACTCAATTCAGGACATAGAGGTAACCCATGTGGGCTCTGTCGTATCATTTGAACACTCAAGAGATAGTCCCACACCCTAGCTCGAGTTAGGGCACATTATATTCAGTTTCTCTGTTGAGATTTTATGATGAGACTTGGCCCAACTAGAGTTGGGGCATAGTACATCCGATTTTTCCGTTGAGATTTTGTGATAAGAGTCACCCCAGCTAGAGCTGGGACATATTATATCAGATTATCTCCATAGAAAGCTTCTGGATATAAGATGAGCACCAATCATAGTCAATGCAAAAATCCAAAACTGAAATATATAATCCCTAAAAATGAATAAATGTCATCAAGCCCCAGTTTATGAATGAGGCATATTTTTTTTTAAGGTTAAATTTTCCCTCAGGAAGTTTTCCAATCCTCGTCAAGTAGTCTCATGTAGGATGTCACCAAGAAACTCCACTGAGTATTGAGTTTCCCCAAGGGTATTCACTCATGTGAATTCTCTCAATTATTTTCAATCATGTATTGATATGACGACCTTAGAAATCAGTTTCTCTAACCAAGAACCTATTCCACCAAATACTGAAGTACTTCACGAGTCTGAACCTCATTTGACCTAATTCTCAGCTTATTATGAGATATGTAGACACCCTAATGGGGTTTGGTCAAGCCAGCTCACAAAAATCAGTAGTTAAATATACTGTCAACCTTAGTCTCAGACTGACTAGACACCATGAAATTGGTTTCTCTAACCCAGAACCATTCCACCCAATCTTGATTTATTTTACATGTTAGAACTATATGTGACTTGATTCTCATTAATTTGAGATATATAGGAAAAACCCATTGGGATACGGTCACAACCAAGAGCCGATTGACTGAGTGTCATCCTCTCCACCTCATATAGAATAGACTGCATGTCATTCTTTAGGAACAATATTTTAATAATTTTGGCCAATGTATTTTAATTTCATAGCGTAAAGTAGACAACCAGTGTATTTCAATTTCTTAGCGTAAAGTAGACAACCAGTGTATTTTAATTTTATAGTGTAAAGCAAGCTAGATAGTATTTTAATAATTCTGGACCATGGTATAATGTACTAGTATAATTTACTTTACCTGCTAAAACTACATGTGACCTGATTCTTATTAATTTGAGATGTGTAGGAGAACCCTTTGGGTACAGTCACAACCAAGAGTCGATTGATCGAATTTCATCTTCTTCGCATCCTATAGGATAGACTGCGTATCATCCTATAGAAATATAGTAGTATAATTATTGGGAGGGCTAGTACAAAGTGTCGTCCTCACTGAAACCTTAGGGCCTGGTAATGTGACACCATCCTAAGGTATAGTACTGTAATATAACCCATAGTGTAATAAAACCCATAGTATAATGAAATCAGTAGTGTAATGCGATAGTAGTATAATGCAATAGTAGTGTAATGAAATAGTAGTGTGATGTGATAGTAGTGTAATGCGACAATAGTATAATTGTATTTTAAATTCCAACCAACTAGTAGAATAATGTAATAACATAATGCTTGGGAGGGCTTGTACAAAGTGACATCCTCACCACGCCCTATAGGATTAGATATATCACTATCCTCCCATAATGCAGATAGACATGAATCAGATATGTCACCATCCTTCCAATAGTAATCTTCAATGGTTGATTGTTCATTATCCTTTAAAGTATACAATGGTAGAAGTAATAAATCGTCATCCTCGTTGAATACTCAATGATCAGGCCATCTTTTATGATAAATTTAAACACATGTCTTTATATTTCATGTCTATCATAACAAAATGTTAGTGTCTCATTTTTTGTCACTACGAGTAAACTCGCATGACAAAGAGGGGCAACTATAGACACTGCATTTTGTCCCGCTTAGTTAGTGTCGAATCAGATACAAGTTCAGAAAAATTTTAGAATTGGGTTTGAAGAGAATGAATTTCTACCTGAGATCACATTGTATAATATACAAAAATACCCAAAAACATGAGAAAAACACAAAAACTATTAAATTTGACAAAACGCAGTTAAGTAAAAGTTTTGGGTCAACCTCGAAATTCCTATAATTTAAGGGCGTCTAAAATGACTTTATTAAAGTTTTACTTTCATTAAATAATATTTAGTATATATAAAAATTAGCACTACGCTTTAAATATAGGATATTTCGAACAAATTACTCTGGTTACCTACCCTGACCATGGGACATTTAATTTCACTAAGTTTTGTCGGTTTAGCCCCAAAAATATTTATTTCATTTATGAATATTACATAAAATACCCCTTAAAAACAATCCAAGAGACCTTAATCAAGGCTTGGAAAGGTCATGACAAGCCCTAAATCACCAAAGTGATTAAGAACTTGGGCTTTGTTTGGATTTACACGAAAACCAAGTTGTCTTGACAAACTACCATAGGGACAATGAATTAATGGACTAGACATAATTAAAGACCCAAACAAGAGGCCTTTAAATGATCAAGGAACCTTCCTAGAAGTTGCCTACAAAATATCTAGGAAGGGAACCAAGACAATTAGGATGTGACCAACCGTTATCGAATTTAATGAGCATGAAATACCAATACCATAAAAAATTAAATGCTTTGGATGAAATGGATAATCCAGATTCAAGGTATCTAGATATTTTGATCAAAATATCTTAGTGTTAGCCGAAAACCTTGAAATGTGACTACCCGTTACTGAAACAAAACCAAATTGGTTTGCCACCTAGCCAATGAATCAAAATTGACATCCCATCAAGAAATAAATTCTTGGGATAACATGGAATGACTAGGTTCAAACTATCAATATATTTTCACCAAACTATCTTAGGGTAACTAAGGAACTTGAAAACCAACCATCGATTACACGACAAGTTAACCCTATTCAATTGAAAACCAAATGGATGAGTGCTCACCAAGTCATGACTCATCATGGTGAATTAAAGGAAATGGTGACACATTAAGACTAAGTTTAATGCATTTGAAAAGAATTAACGACAACTAAACCGAAATAGTGAAACTAATCGGTACTTAGCTCCTAAACCGAACCGGATTTGTCACATTGAGCCATTAATGTACCAATGTGAAAGAAATATGATTAGAGGGGGGTAATGATTAGTAATGACTTCCAATCATTACCAAATCTAAGAAAAGATTTGGTAATAATTACCAAATCTTTGAAAATCTTTCCATCCACCCAAAATTCATTCAACACAAAACAAGATAAAATCAAGATAGCATGTACCCTAGGACAAACACCCTCCAAGGAAGAGGTTGGGATAGCTTATGAAGATATAAATGCGTAGGCCCCTAGACTCTAAATAGGGGTACTGGGGTCTTCATTTTTCAAGCCTTGAATGCCTAGCTTCTCTCTCTAAAACTCGAGCCAAGTCTTGGGTGCTAGGTTTTGTAAGAAAATATCTCTACTAATACGCTATTATTCTAATGAAATTTGATCTCAGAGGTTGATCTTGAGGTTCTTGGAGTAAGAACTCTAGAGGAAGGTAATCACCGATAAAATCCAAGCTAAGAAGATCAAGAAGTAAAGGGTGATAGCTACTTAGGGAAGACCACTTCCCCGAAGTAGGGTGTTATTGAGGTTCATGGAGCAAAAACTCAAGAAATCGATGGTGATTGATTGAGTTCCAACCAAGAAGATCAAGGAAAAAAAGAGGTAATCACTTAGGGAAGACTACATCCCCTAAGTAGGTATATTTCTTCAAAACCGCCTTTGATCTTGGTTTAATCTTGTGTATGTTTCTTGTACATAGCATAACCATGTAGTTAATACACTTAATTTTCATGGACAAAACACATAAAACTCATAAACTACCAAATAAACACTTAATTTTTGTTATCACAACCAAACTATGTGCAAATTATTTAAAGAACATTCAAGAACATCAAATCATCCGAGAACATGTGAAGATTCAAAGAAAACTACAATCATACCATAAGTTTCAAAACTTTAAGCCTACTCTTTACTAATTGTTAATACCAACTATAACTACTAATAACTAGATTTACTTTATGCTAAACGTCAAGATCACAGCCAGGTTGGCTTGTTGACTAGAACCTATATATATATGTGTGGGTCTGGGTGTGTGTGTATGTATGTGTACACACACACACACACATACACACACACTCATATACTACACTGACACACTCTTGTGGCTAAGAACTCAGGATAAAGGAAGGGTCTCTATTCCTTTGGGAATATGTGCGATTCTTTTTCCAAAACCTTCCCATTTTCCTTAGTTATGAATAGGACTGACATAAATACATGGTATTTATTTTCATTTTTTTACCTAACAACTCACACACTAATACTAACTAACCAAAACAAAAGAGTTCGATTAACGTGTTCTTGACAAAATCAAAGAGGTTATGTACATGTCATGTTGTGATTCAGGTTGTTTACAAATTAAAATAAAAATAAAAATTAACAATAAACTAATTGAAGTTGTGATTCAGGTTGTTGACAACTGATAAGTAGTTTATTTACCAACAAATCAACTATTTTTAGATTCAAATATTTGTGAGTTTTCGAGTATTTTTGTTAGTTTGATGCATTTTTGTGTTGTTTTGTTGGAATTATAAAGAATTTGGTGAAAAGGTTAAAATATTGTAAAATGAGGTGAATTGGGTTGGAATGGTTCATCAGTAATACAAGTGTAGTGCCTTCAAAATCGATTTTGACCATGATATAATCTGATTTTGAAAAACTCAGAAGTTGTAGATTTATTTCTTAGCTTTCTATATCCTTTTGAATCACCTTAATCGGAGTTCAATTATGGTTAGATTTTAGAAGCTGCATACTGAAGCATGAAAACTCACGCCGCAGAGGAAAATTTCTTCCCCAAAATAACAGAAACTTCGCGCTGCAATGGGAAAAAAGTCCTGTTGTAGCCCAAAAATGTGGAGATAACCTATTTTGAGCCCTATTTATATAATCTCATGCCTAAAACCCTAAGTGTGGTGATTTTGGGAGGGAAAAATACCCTATGGTATGGCTATTCGAGGCAGAATTGGAGAGAAAAACACCATTGGAGGCACAAAACTGCTAGAGAGGGAGCTTGGAGTTGAAGTATATTAAAGATTTGAACCTCATCTCCACAAAAGAGTTTTACCTTCCTTTCCTTTACCCTAATCTTTCTTGAATTTATATTTGGTATTTTACATTTATGGATTTTGTGAAAGCATTAGTTATTGATTTAGCTATGTCGAGCTAGTCATTTAATCTAGGGCTTGATGTAATCTTGTTTGAACCATTTTTTGAATATTTTGTTAATTGTTAGTTTTAATTCCATTTTATGTCTCTCTATGTTTAATGCGTTCAATTCATGTGGATAATGAGTTCTATGATTTTAAGTTGTTAATTTTATACTCGAGAGAGATTGAGTTCGTGACCAAAATTGAGAGTGTGTAATTTAAGTTGTTGTGAGTTTCGGGAGAAGATCAACACCTAGGTAATCGAGTTGGGAATTTAGGATCTTGTGAGACCAGGAGGTGATCAAGTTCTAGATTTATCAACTAGGATTTATATTCAGTTGTGTTTGCCTTATTAATGTTTCAAAGTTATGCATCCATATGATATCTTGGTTAATTCAAGAACTTGAGATTTGACACTCGGGAGAGGTAATTTTGGGTTCAAACTTAGGTTAAGCACAACGTAGGTTTTAATAGATCAAAAGATATTTAAATCATAGGTAATCTATAAGGTGGGGCTGTAACGAATATTTTCACCTAAATACTAGATAGGGATACATTATTGAAGTCCTTGCATGTTCTCTCACTTGACACTTGGGAGAGGTAGTGAGGGAGCACGAGTGACCTTGATTATTGGATTATTGAAATTGACTAATAATTGTTTAATAGGATGGCATGGGAATAACGAGATGAAATCAAGTCCCTATAACAATAGTCCTTAGCAAATCCATATTTTATTTTGCTTATCCATTTATATTTGTTTTAGTTTTATTATTTTTATAAACCCTAAATTTAGATGCCTAAATAAAGTTAGCTTACGATAATCACAGTATTTAATGATGATTTAAACCAATCCCTATGGATACGACACTCTATTTACTATTATACTATTAAAACTTAACCCGTACACTTGCGATATGTAGAAAAATAAATCACTACCCACAACTTAAAAACAATTTATAAATAACTAGCTAAGGTTGTGATTCAGGTTGCTCAGAACTAAAACCAACTAATAACCAAACAAGTCTTTCATTAAAACTAGACTAATTCTTCAATTAAAACAAACCCAGCCTGCCAGTTTCAACTTAATAAGTCTGAACTACATTTGACCTGATATTTGGTAATCAGCCAAAGTACGTAGGCAACCCACATAAGGGTTCGATCATACTTTTAATACCATAAAACATATCCTTTAACTTAGCACAAACAAACTATGAAATGACCTGATTCTCATTAATTCGAGATACGTAGGAAACCCACGTGCGGGTTCGGTCGCATATCCAAATAATTCAGTCTTAGTTTGCATTTCATATAGATTGCATATTTATATTTTTGTCTCTTATAAACTGCTATTGGGTTGTCGTTGCCTAGAATACTATAGTATAGTATAATATTTACTGCTTTCATTATGTTAAAAACATGAAAATATTTTTGTTTCTAGTTTTAGTTGCATAATATATAACCTTTAATGCTTACATAATGACAAAATACATTAAAAAAAAGGAAAAAACTTTAAAAATGGAAATAATTTAGTTTTAGTAAATCAAAGAAAACTATTTGGATATGTTTCATAGTGAATATCTATTTGGACCAATTTACCATTTACGGACGGGTTTTGGGGTGCGTAAAACCTTCCCCAAGTATAATTAACTCCCAAACTTAAAGAATATCTTCGGTACACAAACCTTTGGAAGTTCAAACATGGGCCATTTTAAAAGGAAAAATGAATTTCTAAAATTGCGGTGACCTAGCACAACATTTAACCCCATGCTAGGTAGTGACTCCATTTTCAAGATAAAATCCTGGCCTAAGAAGTTTTTGAAAACCGACGCCTAAAAAAGTCCTTGAAAAATATTTTTCAAAATGAACAGATTTAGAAGACTTAAAAAGGGAGAAATGAAACCCGTTTTCCTCTTATTCCCAATTCTCTACTGCTTCCTCCATCAAAATCTTGGGTGCATCAATCAATAGAATTTTATGTTAATGGGGTGCACATCAATTCAGATATTAATGAGTTTGCTCATATTTTGAAAATCAAAAGAGGGGATGTTTTTCCATATAACAATACCCTTTAGCTTATGGATAATTTTAATGCGAGTGAAGTGCGTAGGAACTTGAATTTGGTTGGGAGTAAGGCAGGGACATCAAGTCTTGAGAATAGTATTCTTCATTCTATAATCACTTACTCCATTGTACCTAGGGGAGGTATCCTTGCTATTGTTACCGATTTTGACCTTTATTTATTGAATATTATCCTAGAGGGTAAACAAGTCGATCTAGCTCATGTAATGTTTAAATAGATGAAATAGCACTTGAGTGTATCCTCAAGGGTTTTACCTTACGGTGACGTTCTTCAAAGGATCTTTATGCATTGTGGGATTCAAAAGGATGCAGATGATGAGGAGTGTGTTATACCAAGTCCAACATGGTTGAATACAACTACCATAATTTTAATGGGTTATGAGCATGTTGGAAATAGATGGGTTAAGAAAAGTGGATAGGAAATAAAGAGAATGGTTGAGGAAAAAGAAAATGAGAAAGTGATTTGGGAAGCTTGGATCGCAGAATGGATTAGCTTCAAAGTCAGTTTGAAATTTTTTAACAATATACTGAAGTGCTCGATTGGAGGATGACTGGGATGTTTGATGATATCAGAGGTATTAGAATCTTGATGGAAGTTGGGTTTGGAAGAATTTAAAATAAATATGGATCAAAATGCTTGCACTAATACCAAACCAGCAACAGTTTG
This sequence comes from Eucommia ulmoides, assembly GCA_016647705.1. Taxonomy (NCBI): domain Eukaryota; kingdom Viridiplantae; phylum Streptophyta; class Magnoliopsida; order Garryales; family Eucommiaceae; genus Eucommia; species Eucommia ulmoides. The sequence goes on along the minus strand of CM028339.1, from coordinate 47,686,358 downwards.
GGGGCCAACAGTTTGGAGGACAATAGCAATTTGAGGGCAACAACAATTTGGAGGATAATCGTCATATGAAAGACAACATCCATTTAGAAGACAGGCGACAAAAGTAACATCCAGTCCATCAACCTCATATTACCAACCGATGCTTCCCAGTTCCAGGGGACAACCCGGATGACATTATCCGCAACCTCCTTCCACTAACTCGCTTTGTCTGTATTACCTAGTTATGGGTCAGGGTCCTTGTTAGACTTTTCTCATTCTCTCTATTATGATGGATGATAGTATTTGAATAAGTTTCATTTCATATTTTGGCCTGTAATAATTAACTTAGGACATGTGGTGCTTGTTAGACTTATATAGGCCAGATGGATATTGGCCTATAATTGTGGATTTAATTTATTCATAATCATTTATTTCCTCATAATGATCCACCTGAATATTATATGTACTATCTTGAAAATCTTAAAATATACTATTATTATAATTTCGTGAACAAATTCAAACTTTTAATGAATTTAATTTTTAAAATTGATGTTTTAAATTTAAAAACGTGTGTTTATTGAGAAATTAATTCTTTGAAAAAAGTAGTAATATAATAATATTTTTTAGGTGAATAAATTGTCTTTAATTTTCGTCCTCACTTTTTCAGATGACAAAGGGAAAGAAATTGTATGATGTTTTAATGTATTTGTTCACCTAAGTATTGCAATTATAAAGGGGAGAAATTACTTTTCGAAATATTTATGCTTTTGAAATGTTTCTCATTAATAGTGCTTAAATGAGTTTAAAAACCTATTCTCAAATTTAGGGGGAGCGTGGTTACTTTATTTTTTTGAGAAAACATCAAAGTTAATTGTCATCATAAAGAAAGGGGAAACTGTTCAATCTAATGTTTTGATGGACAATTAAACATTGATATTTTATGCAACTAATATTTTATTGAATGATTTCATATTTATGTTCCATTTGTTGAAATGAGAATAAGATTTCATTGAAAAGAAGAATCGTTGAAGGATTTATAACGGGTGCGAAATGAAGGTATTGAATATTTGAAGAGTAATGAAGACATTGAAGACATTTAGGTGAAAAAACCTCTTTACTTTTATACTCTTAATGCAATTCGAATTAGGATACAAAACTTGTAAAAGAATAAATCTTATGTATGACATGGTCAGAAGCGATAAATTTAAAATCCTAAATGTTTTTTAAGTGTAAAATCATAAAAATAATTTTTCTTAAGGGCTTGATTGAAAAAAATCTTTTTAACACTTAAAATGGTGTATTTTCAAATCGATTCAGTTAACTGACGAATGGGATCGATTGCCTAATCAAAACAGTAAGTTGAGGAAGTGAAATAGATAACTTACTGGCCCATTCGGTCCATCGACAAGTTGGGTCGGTTGACGAACAAATCCAGTAGCTAAAAATGAAAAATAAGGAAAAATGGAAAATACTTACTAACCTAATCAGTCAACTGAACAATAGGTCGGTCAACTGAATAGACCAGTAAAACGGTTAGAAGTTTGACCATTGTACATGGTCGGTTAAGTGGCACTTTTGGCCAGTCAACCAATGGTCTTAGTCAAAATGTTGACTGGTTTTATTTTTGGTAAAATCACCTAAGTTTTGATGATTTCAAGAGAGTATTTCAAAGGAATTAAGTGTATTTTGGAAATATATCATATATTATGTGCTTTTTTATTTATTTCGTCCATATATTTATTTATTCTTTTAATTAAATTGATAGAATACTTCCTATTCTTAAGGATTTTACTTTAAAAAGATTTTAAGGACCAAATTGAGCTGTTCTAAAAGTATTTTTAAATTAAACATACTTATTTTGAAGGAATATGATATATAGGGTCTTAAGGTGTCATTTAGTGTCATGACATTTGAAAACTAGCCGTTATAGGTCTAGTTTCAAGTCTATTAATAGAGACGAGCGGGATTAAGAAAAATCGATTAAGAACATTCAGATTTTATCTTTCTAAGAGAAATTTCTACACTGAAAATTATAATTGAGAATATTAAAAGAGTTCTTGATCAAAGGCGCTCAATGTTCTTATCACCAGTTTGTGTTTTGCTATCGAGTTATCATAATCATTTTTTACAAATCCCGGTGAGATCTTTGTAAGCTATTTTTTTTTTTTTTTTTTTTGCTTTCTTAGATTATTGATTAATTGCTTAGACAAATTGTTTGTGAAAAATCGTTTTCAAAACTTATTTCGTAAAAATCTTTCAAAATGGTTTTTATTTAAGAAATCTAATTATTTGATATTTGTGCTCTAAATTGTTAAAATCAAATTTGCGCCTCACATAGAATCTATAACTTGATATTTTAGGACATTAATCGAGTATAACTGTATTGAGGTGACAGAAGCTCCTTGAGGAAAGAAACTAGTAAATCTTTTGTATTTACGAGTTAGAGTGGATTAGACACGTTTAGGTTGATGTCTAATTAGGGTAGCTAGGTTTTAATCTTTAGTCTGTGGAAAAGATTAGGGTTTAAATAGTTAGCCTAAAAAATGATTAGGGTTTGATTTTTAGTCCACAAAAAAGATTAGGTCAGTCTTTAGCCATTGAAAAGATTTGATTTTAATTCTTCTTATAATAGAATTAGAGTGATTGTAATAGTTCTTCCTAAACCTATGAAAATGATAAGTGTAATAGCATGAGAGAGCGACAAGTTGATTCTGAGCTTGCAAAAAGAATTAGAGTTGTAAAGGCTGATTCTAAGCATATGAAAAGAATCAGAATTATAATGGTTTGGTTCCTTCCTAGTAAACGAATCAACGGATAGTGGATTGCGAAATCCCTGTAAAGCTCAGGGGACTAAACGTAGTTAAGATTAGCTGGCCAAACCAGGATAACTTCTTGTGCACTACATTATTTCTTTTCTATTTGTTTGGGTGTGCACTTAGCTAAACATATTTCAACTGCATAACAAGATAATGGTCAATTAGGGAAATTGATATCTTCAATTTGAATTTATTGCTTAAATTTTTATAACTACCCAATTCACCCCTCTCTTTTAGGTAGATATTTTTATGATCATTAGCTTATGATAATCTGATCGGTGATCTATTTTGGAAAATACCTTGACCTTCAACAATTGATTAAATAAATCATCAATTATTTCTAAGATATATTTATGTTGAAATATTACCTTGTTCAATTACCGATAATCAATATATATCCCAAAGTGCCGCCATCCTTCTTCTTTACAAATAATATTGTTCCACCCCATAGACAACACTTGGTCTGATAAACTCATGATCTAACGGATCATGATACTGAATTTTTAGTTCTTTTAACTCAGTAGGTTCCATACGATAGGGTAGAATTGATAAGGGATACATACTCGGAAGTAATTCAATATTAAACTCAATTTTCCTATCCACAAGCAATGGTAGCAATTCTTTTGGGAATACATATAGAAAGTTCCCAACACCTAGTATATCTGCTAACTATACCTTATTATGACTAGTATCAATCACTTGTGCTAAATATCATTGACATCCCTTTTTCAACAATTTTCTAGCTTCTAAGATTGAAATCAAGCTAACAGAGATAATGCAAACTCTTTCTTGCCAGGGACTCAAAACGTGGCACTTATTCTTTGTATAAAAAAATAGTCATCTGAGGCATGATAACCAGATAAGCTATCTATACCCAATATCACCTTGAAATTGTAAGTACTCAAGAGAAATAAGTCCAATGAAAATTCTCTTTCACTTTTATTGTATTCACAAACTCCATACATTTTTTTAGTTATCATCCTCGAACACATCTCCAAATCTGAACCCATTTTGAAACCTTTTACATCCTCGATCCTCGATCCTCACAAGGTTTAGATCAAATCCGACAATGCGTCGAGTCTGATTCATACTAAAAGTTGTCATCCTCTCTCTCTCTCTCTCTCTCTCACACACACACACACACACACACATATATATATATATAGTTTTTTTTTTTCTATCGATTCTTGAGATCTATTCAAAGCATACATCATTATGCCTAGCCATTCCTAAATCTCGAATAACAATAAAATTGTTGTGAAAATCTTTCAAAAAATTTCCTTTGAATAGTCTCAACAAAACATTAGAATGTCAGATTCAGAGATCTCTTCTAGATAGACAAAAACGTAGTACTCAAAATATCTCAATAGCACATAAAATCATATAGTTTCGAATAACCTAATATATTTTATGATAACCTTTGTCAACACCCCTTTGGATAAAATCATAATCATATAATTGTTAATGCACGAGGACATGAAACATATCTCATTGATAATATGGATAATTTATGAAATTGTTGAGATAAATCTAATGCATACTTTAAACATGGATAATTGCAATTTAAAGATGTTGTCTCGTAAAACTCTAGATCCATTCCAGAATAATAATAATTTAAAACTAGGAGACATGAAACGTATGCTAAGTTCATATTAACATGCATACATCTAGGCACTTAATGCCTATAAAGATATGTACGTGGAAAAGTATCAACAGTTTAACAAATCTATCTTAAAACACTAAGAATAGATTGATATGCCATTTATTTAGATGTTCGTACAAATGCTATAAAAATAGATTAACATGATTTAATTAAGTGATAACAATCATGCAATTCATATGATATTTTGACAGGATTCGATACGCGAAATATAATAACCATCACATGACTTATTTTCAACCAACAAAATAGTATTAGTTAACAATAGAATTCCTTATAGGCATATAATTAAAGCATGATGTTCATAAAGTTGCGAGTCAATTTCTGTGAATAAAATTTTCAATGAATTCTATTGTTCAGTATCTCTTTGGATCAATCTCATTCTAATTATTAACTTGAACTTCGAATTTCTGTATGAATATATATTTCTCCATGGATTATCTTATAAGTTGAAACTCTTTAAAACATACCTGGAAGAAAATCAATAGTAGAGATCAAGTATATATATATATATCAATTATCCTCAAAAGTATGCATGATCACTAACCAATTTCAAGCAATTTTGATCTTATTTATCAATATGTGATACAGATTCTATGCAAGGTACAACGATACAATATCATGATGATATATCGAATCAGCTTATTTGATATACTATTTATATATATACCAATTTGATACAACAGATCGGATTAAAAACATCACCACATATAAGATACATGATGCTACCAAATACATACGTCCAATTAGAATTCAATAAATGCATCATATAAAAAGACCGGAGATGATGAATCATTTTTACCATTTGAACTACCACAAGATATCAAACAAATCAAGATACTATTTCCAGATGCATAAAAAAATTAGCTTAGTTCAACACATTTGAATAACAACACACTATGCTAAAGGTCTTGTTAATATGCATATGAAAAAATGAATAAGTCATGAAACCCTACTAGTAAGAACAAAACAATTTCATCAATTTAAATTAAATAACATGTTTCATATAATCAAATACATGAACAATACTATATATAAGTAGATCATATAAAAACATATTAATACACTTTAAAAAAATGTGATTCTCAAAATCACCATGCAATATTTCTAAGACAATATATAAACAAATTGTTTGTTATTGGTCTTGGAAACTATTACTAACTTACCTAATTGGCAAGTCAGACACCTCCCTCTTAAACAAATTTAATGAATTGAAACTGCAAAGGGTTAGGAGTACCTCTGATGTTCTCAAGGATGATTTTGTTTGTTATCTCATTTGTATCAATAGTTAAATTGTGAGCACAATTTTTCTTAGCTTGTTTGTAACTTCCAGACCTTTGATCGTTTCTATTTGATTTAATGATATTTTAATTTGCACGTGCCTCTTGTGACATCTTGTTGACTTCCCATCTTGGATTTGGTACATCTTTTATGTCTGTTCCTTTCGTTCCATTTCTCACAATATGTAACTTTGCACAAGATATTTGTGTGTCGCTCTTTGGTATTCATTTTATTTTGGATCCATTCTTCTTTGAAATAAACTTAGAGTTCTTGAATGGACATGATACTTTAAAATGAGAAAACCTATTGTAATGATTATATCTCAGCTTCGATTTATTATCATAGGTAGAACGAAAAGTAAAGCATGAATCATTTCTGACAATAGCCAAATTATAATCATTGGCTTTTGATGAAGAATGAGATGATGAAACATATTCACTTCTACAGATTGTTTTGAAATATGGAGAAACATTCTTAGAATCATTTAAAATATAATTGAGGTCAGATTTTGATTTTTCAATTTTTTTCTTAAGTAAATCAGTATTTATTTCAAGATCTAACATTTGCTTGGAAACCACATTGAAATCATTTGTTAAAACTCTGTATTTATTTTCAATTGATTTTTCATGCACAATTTTTTAATCTCAAGATTTGATTTTAAAAACTCATTTTCTTTTTCAAATGCTCTAAAAATAGAAATATCATTTTCAAAAAAATCATTTTCATTTTCAAGAAAATCTATTATAGAAAGAAAATTATTTATTTCCAAAACAACGTCTGAAAACTCTTTTATTCCATAATAAATATGTTGGTCTAGTGAGCTACCCAAGAGGAGGAGTGAATTGGGTAGATAAAAAAAAAAAATCTAAATAATAATAATTCAAAAATCAAATAATTAATTTTACCCTAAATTAATTATTATCTTTATAGCATCGGATAAGTATTATCAAGTAAGTGCACACCAAACAAAAAAATATAAATGAGTTAAAGAACCCGTCCTTGGTTTCAGGGCAAGTGTGGTTATATCTTTAAAGAAAACATCAAAGTTAATTGTCATCATCAAAAAGGGGGAGATTGTTGATTCCAAGATTTTAATGAACAATTAAGTATTGATGTTTTGGTGGAACTAATGTCTGATCAAGTGTTTCGGTGATTTAAAGTTCCAATAATGAAAATGTCAAAGTGAATGGATGCTAAAGGAAGATATCAAGATGATGGATAAGTATTAAGAGTTTGAAGACATTAGAGAAAACAACTCAGGTAAATATAAACTCTTAAATATCCCATTTAGGAACACACACACAGCACAAAATGAATTTTATCTCTTATGTGTGTTTTGGTTGAGTATATTTATTTGCTCCTATGTGAATTAAAAAGAAATATTTTTGAATGACTAAAATAAAATAGAATATAAGAGTATTAGTGGAGTTCATTTGAATACAAATATGGATAAAGGGGCAAAATTGTAAAAGAAAGTAAGTTAAAAACGAGATCAGATAAGAGATTCAGGAAAGGGTAGTCGACTGAAGAGTCGACCGGAGAAAGAAAATGAACTCTCTAAATCTGAAAGTCGAGAGAGCGGTCGACCGATAGAAGCTTGGCAAACTCTCTGAATCTATGAGTCGACAGAGCAGTCGACCAGTGGAAGCTTAGCAAACTCTCTGAATCTGCGAGTCGACTAAGGAGTCAACCGATCAAGTGTAAGGGCTAATTCCAGTATCCTTCAGTCGACTGAACGCACAGTTTCAGGATATTGGTTGATCCGATTTTAAATCCAAAAGTAGTCGTTTTTGGTTAAGATTTGAGAGAGATTTCAAGGATATTCTTAACATTTGAGATATAGTTTATATAGTAATTAAATCCTTTCAATATGGTTCATTAATTGTTAAAGTTTCTCAATTTGGTACTTAAAATGGATTCTATACTTATTTGTTTTGATTGAGAAATAATTTGGGGATATAATTGAGAGTTTTAGAAGTTGTTCTTAAGTGAAATTGAACCTAAATGAAGTCTTCATGTTATGAAGGGTCTATAAGAGTATTTTATTATCATGACACTTGTAAACTAACCGTGAAGAGGCTAATTACATGTGCCCTTATATTGACCTACGAATTTTCTAAGAGAGCTAATCATTCTAATCATTCTTAGAGATAAAATCAGTCTATATCTTTTTGAGAGAGCGTTTATAAGAGTTATCATTCAACGATACTGTGAGTTGTTCTAAGAGTGATTTTGATAATCAACTATGATAAATTTGTGCTGATACTGGAATTAAAGCTACATTGTTTTCATCATTAATTCTGTGGATTCCAGGTGAGATCTTTCCATATTGATTATTACTTGTTTATTATTGTATTTTGGAAATTGATCTTAGAAATTATTTTTGATTTTTTAAGAAAATATTATTTCAAAGAATTTCTTAAATCTGATTACGTGCTCCAATTTTGCTATCCATATATTGTTAAAATCAGATTTCTGCATCTCATATAATTCTATTACTAGTTGGGATATTAATTGAGTTTATATATATCTGGTGTGGTAGAAGTTCCGAGTGATATTTACTTATCAATTTTTGTATTGGTGAGTTGTGACGGGTTAAATATCATTGGGGATATTTAATCAAGGGTAGTTGGGTTTCAGTCTCTTTCTGTAAAGAGATTGAGGTAGTGATTCTTCCTGGATAAGAATTGCGTGTTTGTGAGTGATTTTGTAATGGTTCAATCCTTACTGGGTAAAAGGATATTTGGAGTGTTTTGGTGAGATTTTGATTCTTGAGCCTAAGTGTTAAAAAGAATTAGGTTATTCTTTAACCTGTAAAAAGTAGAAGTTATTCCTTTGCCTTTGAAAAGGAAATTGTAAAGGTTAATTCTGAGCCTGTAAAAGAATTGGTTTGCGGGTTTGGTTCCTACCTTTAAAGGAATCTTGGTTTTTTGTGGGTGCGACCTCCATGGAGCTCGGGGGACTAGATTAGCCAAGAGTAACTTAGTGAACCAGTATAAATCTCTGGTGTGCTGCTTTCTTAATTTGTCTATTTTTGTTGTTTGTGTGTGCACCTAATTAATTGATTAATTCCACTGTGTTATAGAGATAATAATTAATTTTGGCTTAAAATTAATTATTTGATTTATTGATTTTTATTCTGATTATTTTTAATTATCCAATTCACCCCCCTCTTGGGTATTCTACTGGGCCAACAGGTTAGTTCCCATATATCATGACAAATAATTACTCCAATTGACTCCTTATATCATTATGACTTAATCCTGGTTTCACTCAATTATATCTTTTAAAATATTCAATTTAGTCCCTCAAACATTTTCTCAATCTCAATTAGATAGGATAGAAAGAATTACATGAACAAAATTGAGAAATAATCAAAATAATTGAACCATATCTTTAGGGATAGTAAAATATCAGCTATATATCTTACATTCCATCAGATCCCTAAGATATCTCTAATATCCCAACCATAAAACGATAAGTAACGACTACTTTTTGGATCAAAATCATAAAATCCTTGAATCCTAAAACTGTCCATTGGTTGATTGACCAAAAGGCGTAAGTCGACTGCCCAATTCAGAATATAGCCCAAGCCAAAAACTCTACGCCCAAAGGTCGACCTCTACTTATTCATTTGTCAATCGAACGATTCAGTGAGTTTCATAGGTCGATCTCTCCCATTTGTCTGTCGACCTAACGATTCAGAGAGTTCCTCTTTTTGCCATAGGTCGACCTGGCTGTTGATCGAATGATTCAGAGAGTTTAGCTAATTCCTATAGGTCGACCGATCAAACACCAGAAGTCGACCTGTCGATTTAGAGATTGCATAATTCCAGCACCTTCTCATCGGTTGACTGATCTTTCTAGGCAGGTTGACCGATCCTACTATACTCCTTTCTTAATTCATTTTTTAATTCAATTTCTTCGACAATTTTGCTTATTTAACCAATTTCTTTTCTCGGTTAACTCTACTAACACTTAAATTCAATTTTAATCTAATCTTTCTTAAATTAATATTTCTTCTTCAATTTCACATAAATTATGTTAACTAATTAGGATCCTATTAAAAACACACATAACTATAAAAAAAATATTTTATGTCATGTGTGATCCTAAGCGGGATACATTAAGAGTAAAAATTAACCTGAGTTGTTTTCTCCTAGATTCTTCAAAGTCTTCGGTCTCTTAATGTCCATCATCTTTATCAGTCTTTTTAGCATTCATCTCAACTTCTTCTTGATAATATCTTCAATGGAACTTATAAACTGAAACACTCAATAAATCCGTTAGTTCCTCAAAAAATATTAACATTTAATTGTCTATCAAAATCTTAAGATCAACAATCTCCTCTTTTTTTATGATGACAATTAACTTTGATGTTTTTGTCAAAATAATATGTAACCACACTCTCCCTAAATTCGAGGACGGATTTTTTAACTCGTTAAATCATAATCATGAAGAACAAATTTAAATATGCATATAATATTTATCAAAGCATAAAATCATCTCAAAATTCAATAATTCATAAACTCCCCCTGCATTGGTGCAATGCTTAGGCGAACAAACCTAAACATTAGATAAACTCATTTAAAGCACAATAATGGTTTCCCCTTAAGAACATTCGACAAAACATAAGCAAATTCTCCCCATTTGTCATCTCAAAATGTGGGGAAGGGGAACCAAAAACATCACTACTCTAGGCAAATGTCATGAACTTTAAGTTTTCGCTTGAGATTTAGTGAGTATATCAATAAGCTAATCGAAAGTATCAAAATATTCAATGTTATCTTTTTTAATAAAATATTATTGCCCCACTTATAAAAAGTTCTCCCCCTAAATAATTATAAACAAGCAAATTCATGCATAGAAGAATAATCCCGAGGCAATCAAAATATTTCAACAATATAGTATGCAATTATATAATTTCAGTTAAGTCCACATGCCTTACTCATGATACCAAATAATGTCTTCCAATTAGATAGAATCAAACCATATAATCTTAAGCGCACTAAAATAGGAAGCATATCTCAAAAATAACTTATTATCAATCAACATAAATCTAATGCATGCATAAACATGGATAAATGTATATTTGTCATAAAATTTCAACTCTCTTTTAGAATAATAATCGTTTATAGAACAAGGAATTTGAGTATGCCAAACACTTAATGCGATCACATAAAGTGATGCCAACCATATAAGTTAAAATTCATTCGGTATGCCAACATGTGAGATTATGATTAATACTAATTTTATCAAGTATTTCTTAGAAATAAATCAGTATTAGCCAATAATAGAAATCCACGTAGGCATATAATCAAAGCATGCTATTTAAATTTCTTACATAATTATGCAAGAATGAGATTGTTTTACTACTGAGTTGAATGAAGATTCAACTCTAATCAACTATCTCCTTGAATCAACCTCACTCTTATTCTTGACTCAACTTTGAGTTTCAATATAAATATTTGTTTCTCCATGAGTAATATCATAACCTGAAACTCTTTGAAACATACTTGGAAGAATATCATCAGTGGAGATCAAGTGAACATATATATTTCAATTATTCTCAACATCATGTATGATCACTAATCAATTACAAGTAATTTTAATCCTACAAACCAATTGATTTAGATTGAGTCACATTAAGTAACATGTTTCTTGTAATCGCACAATATCATGAATCATATCCCAACAATAACATGAATATTAAAGCTATTATCTCGTAACATGCTAAGTCCCTTACACAATAATAATCATTAAAAAATCAAGAGATATGAGACATATAAAAATGACATATTATCATGCATATAGCTATGTGTTTCATGCCTATAAATATATCCTCGTGCAGAAATACATCAACTTGAAATATTAAACAAAAATTAATATGTCATATATTTGAATACTCATATGTATGATATCAAAATGAATTATCATGCTTTTGTATAAATATTAACCATACAAATTTTATCAATTTCATGAATCAATTAAATTATTAAGAGACTTTAATATATCATAATGTTATGCATTATAATGAATCAAGATATCATTTTAAGATACATAAAATATCAGCTCAATTCACTTAATTTATTTTCTAAATCACGTAACATGTTTTGAAATTAAACACGTGATCACTACTTGATATAAGCACATAAAAACATGCTAATAACCCTTAACTAAATCTGATTTTTATGATCACCTTGCAGTGTTTCTAAGACAGCAAGTGAACACGTTATATAAAATAGGTCTTAGAAACCATCACCAACTTACCTATTTGGCAAGTCGGGAATCTCCCTCTTTAATAAATTTAATAAATTTAAACCACATGGGGTTAGGAGTACCTTTTATATTTTTTGGGGCAACTTCACTCTTTACCTCATTTGTATCGATGATTGCTTTGGGTGCACCATTTCTCTTAGCCTGTTTGTATCTTCTCAACATTTGATTATTATCATTTGATTTACTGATACTTCCATTTGCATATGTCACTTGTGGCTTCCTGGTGATATCCGATCTTGGCTTTGATAATTCTTTTTTGTTTGCACATTTTTCTTGTAGCTTCTTTGTAACTTCACGTTTTATCTTTATTACATCTTTTCGCTTTGTATGCGTCACTTGTGGATTCTTGATGACTTCTTGTCTTGACTTTGATATAGCCTATTTTTTCATTCCTTCGGGTCCACTCCCGTCATTATGTAACTCTGCACAAGGTATTTCAATAGTTCTCTTTGGTATCCATTTTATTTTGGATCCGTCCTTGTTAGACATAAACTTAGGGTTCCTGAATGGGCATGATATTTTAAAATGCCCAACCCTATTATAATAATAACATCTCAAATCCAATTTATCATAGAAAACACAAGATGTAAAACAAGAATCATTTCTAATAATATCAACAAAACTATCATTGGCTTGTGATGAAGGATGAGACGATGAAACATATCCTCTTTTCCTAGAAAAATCATTCTCAAAATCTCGTAAAATAGTCTTAAGGTCGAATTTTGATTTTTCAAAATTGTTTTTAAGTAAATCAATTTTAGAAACAAGATTTGACCTTTGCCTTGAAATCATGTCAAAATTATTTTTTATAATTCTGTTTTCATTTTCAAAGGAATCCACTTTAGATAGCAAATTATTAATTTCAAAAATAACGTCCGAAAACTCTTTTGTACCACAATAATCATCCAAATGCACTTTATATTTTCGAACACTTGTTCCTCCATTTTCAAAAGAATCAATTTTTTCTTTTTAAACTCAACCTCTCTTTAGCAAAAAGTAGTGTGAAAGAAAGTATTTTTTCTATAACAATATGGACATTTTTATTATCATCATCTTCATCACTACCACTAAAATCACAGTAATCATACATCACATTATCATATAGAGATCTATTACCATCAAGAGAACATACACAAAAAAATATTATTCATGGTGTGTGCACGTTACCTGTTTAACTATGATGATAAGCCTAATTGAGCTAAAACCAACTCTGATACCAATTGTTGGCCTACTGAGCTACCTAAGAGGGGGGTGAATTGGATAGATAAAAAAATTTAATCCAAATAATAATATTTCAAAAATCAAATAATTAATTTTACCCTAAATTAATTATTATCTTTATATCAGCGGATAAGTATTATCAACTAAGCGCATACCAAAACAACAAAATATAAATAAAGTAAATAAAGCAGCACACCAGAAATTTATACTATTTTACCAAGCTATTCTTGGCTAATCTAGTCCCCCGAATCCGCGGAGGTTTGCACCCACTAATCACTATGATTCCTTTAACTAGATAGGAATCACACCCTTACAAAATGATTTTTTTCACAGACTCATAATCAACCTTTACAATTCTTTTTTACAGGCTCAAGAATAACCATATCTTTTACTCAGGCTAAAGATTAACCTAATTCTTTTAAACTTAGGCTAAGAATTAAACCTCACACAAAAATCACTCCAAGTATCATTTTACTTGGTAAGGATTGAACCGTTACAAATTCACTCAAAATTAATTCAATTTAGGAAGAATTAACACCTAATATTTTTGTACTCTAGGGAAATATCAAAACCTCAATCTCTTTACCAAAAGAGATTGAAACCAGCTAGCTCTAATTAGACACTCCCAATAGTATCTAATATGACACACAACTCACCAATTAAAAATTGATAAGTCTTTTTCCCACTGAGAGTTTCTACCACCCTAGATAAATTTGAACTCAATTAATGTCCTGATATTAGTGATAGAAATATAATGAGAATTTTCAATATCTGATTTTAATCAAAACACGGGTAGCAAGAAATTTAGCACGTAATCAGATTTTCTTAAGAAATCGTTTCAAAATAATTTTCAATTTAAAAATAAGAAAAACAATTTCAAAGATCAAAATTCCAAGTATTAAACAATAATATCATACAATAATTAATAGTAGAAACTTTGAATGATCTCACCAGGAATCCACCAAATAAAGAATGATTAGCAATGAAACTTCAAGTCGGCAGTAGCAATAATCCACAATATTTTTTCTTAAGAACACTTCTCAAGAATACTTCTCACAACACACTTAGTATAATTTTAGAATTATCACTCTTAGAAAGCACAAGAAATGAATAGCTCTTAAGATATGAATGATTGGGATTCTTGAAACCTAAAAAACGTAGGTCCATTTATATGGAATTAAAACAAGCCTTCTAGTGGCTAGTTCTCATATATCATGACAGATAATTACTCTAATAGGCCCCTTATATCATTACGATTTAATCCTGGTATAATTCACTCAATTATGGCTTTCAAAATATTCAATTTTTTCCCTCAAACATTTTCTCAATATCAATTAGATAGGATAGATAGAATTACATAAACCAAGTTAAGAAATAATCAAAATACTTGAACCATATCTATAGTGATAAAAAAATATCAACTATATATCTTAAATTCCATCAGATCCCTAAGATATTTCTAATATGCTAACAATAAAACAGTTAGTAATAGCTACCTTTCGGATCAAAACCAAGAACTCCTCGAATCCTGAAACTGTTCATCAGTTGACCGACTACAAGGCATAAGTCGACCACTCGATTGAGGATGTAGCCCAAGCCAAAAACTCTACGCCCACTAGTCGACCTCTACTTATTCATTTGTTGACTGAACGATTCAATGAGTTTCACAAGTCAACCTCTCCCATTTGTCTGTCGACCTAATGATTCAGAGAGTTTCTCTTTTGGTTATAGGTCAACCTAGCTGTCGATTGAATGAGTCAGTGAGTTCAGCTAATTCCCATAGGTCGACCGATCAAACACCATAAGTTGACCTGTCGATTCATGGACTGTATAGTTCCAGCACCTTCTCATCGGTTGACTGATCCTTCTAAGAAGGTCGATCGATCCTATTGTACTCATTTCTTAATTCAATTTCTTCAACATTTTTGCTCCTTTAACCGATTTCTTTTCTCGGTTAACTACACTAACACTTAAATTCAATTTTAATCTAATTTTTCTTAAATTAATATTTCTTCTTCAATTTCACTTAGGAGCAAGTATGTTAATTAATTAGGATTCTATTAAAAATACGCATAATTGTAAAAATAGTTTGTGTTGTGTGTGATCCTAATCGGGATACATTAAGAGTAAAAATTAACCTGAGTTCTTTTTTCCTAGATTCTTCAAAGTCTTGGGTCTCTTAATGTCCATCATCTTTGTCTATTTCTTTAGCATCCATTTAGCATTCATCTCAACTTTTTCATGATAATATATTCAATGGAACTTATAATTATAAACTGAAACACTCAATAAATTTATTAGTTCCACAAAAAAAAATCAACATTTAATTGTCTATCAAAATCTTAGGATCAACAAAATATCTTGATGTAATTTAGATTTCCAAATACTTTTTCTTCTATTTTCAAAGGAATTGTTTTTTCTTTTTAAACTCAGTTTTCTTTAGCAAAAGGAAGTACAAAAGCAATCAATTTTTCCATAACGATATGCACATTTTTATTATCATCGTTTTCATCACTATCACTAATAGCACAAGAGTCATTAATAACATTGTCACACAAGGATTTAATAACATTATCACACAAGGATATATCACTTTCAAGAGAAGATACACATAAAATATTATCCATATGATGTGCCACGTGATTGTTTTAACTAGGATGTTAAGTCTATCAAGCTAAACCAACTCTAATACCAATTATTAGCCCACAGATCTATCCAGGAGGGGGCTGAATTGGGTATTGTTAAAAAAATAAACAATTAAATTATCAAACACAAAAGTTATCAATTTTACTAATTTATTATTATCTAGTATCACAGCGAAAACGTACTTAACTAAGTGCATAACCAAACAACCAGAAATAAATAAATAGTATACAACGATTTATCTTGGTTCGATAAACTACTCTTACCTAGGTCCAGTCCCCCGAGCTCCATAGAGCTTTCGCAATCCACAAATCCCTGATTCCTTTCCGAGGTAGGAACCAAACCCTTACAATCATTTTCATAAGTTCAGGACTAACCTAATTCATTTCACAGGCTCAAAATCAAACTTTTATAATTTTTCTTTTCACAGGCTAAGGGAAAACCTTTTTCTTTTAACTTGGCTAAAAACTAACCTAATTCCATTACAGGAAGAATCAAACCTAATTTTTTCCACGGGCTAAAGATCAAACTTTAAATACCCTGATTAGACATCATCCTAAATATGTCTAACCACTCACACTCACAAATAGAAAAAAAAAAAAAAAAAAAAACACAAATTTCTTTCCACATGAGCATCTACCACCTCAATAAAATGTATGCTCAATTAATGTCCCGAAACTACGTGATATAACTACATGAGAAAATAAATTTGACTGAACTCAATTTAGTACACAAATAATATTAATCATATTTCGGAAATAAAAATTATTTTTTAAGATTTTCAAGACATTCTCAATTTGAAAACGATTTTTTTACATAAACTACAACAAGCTCAATTAAAGATATTACTCAATTAAAGTATAGATAATATTGAGCAAGTAATCAAGAACAATCTCACAGGGATTTATTTTAGAAGATCGTAGGGAAGATTCAAACCCGAAAATAGCAAGATGGATAATTTATCTAAAACAAACTTTAACTCTTAAAAGCACTCTTAGAAAAATAATTCTCTTTACCATTATAGCTTATTAGAACTCTTACTCTTGATTGATACTAATTGAAATTCGCAAGTCTTATTCTATAGATTTCAAACTATGCCTATAACATCTATTTTTCAAAACAATATGGCCATAAATGACACTCTGATACCCCATATATAATGTACTTTGAAAATAGATATATTTTATTTAAAAATACTCTTTGAAAAGCTCACTGTAGTCCTCAAAACTTCTTTGATTCAAAAACCTTAAATATAGAATGTAGTTTTACAAATTCAACTCATAGAATCAATTAATATAAGGACCCATTAATAGGATCTTCAAAATGTAAATAGACATTTGAAATACTAAAATCCCCTTAAAATCTAATTTTTCAAAATTCAAATTCTTAGGATTTGGGTTGAAGATCTTGAAAAACAAAACAATCAAATTTGATCAAATCCTGACACGTTGGTTGACTGAGGATTCTTTCGGTTAACGGAATCCCTTGGGTTAGTCGATCATAATGGAATTCGAACGATGCTTCCCATCAATCAACTGATTTTACCATAAACATTTCGTTTCACGTACTGTTTCTCTCAATTAATCGCCCACTTGGTTGATCAACTGTTTGACCTAGAACTTTGCATCTTTTTCGTATTTAAAATATTTTCTTGAATTAATACTTTATGGAAAACATTTAAGATCTTAAATTTATCACTTATTACCTTGGTATGCATAAGAATACTCAATTTTAAGTACCATGTGTGATCCTAATCGAGTTTCATTAAGAGCATAAATGTATTGAGTTGTTTTACCTAGAAATAAAAGAACAAAAAAAAAATAAAAATCTATAGCTCAAAAAATTATTTAACGTCTTCACTTGCATCCATGTTTTAATCTTTTGTAAAATATCATCTTTGTAAATTTTCAATGATCACTATCTTTATGATTCAATATTTTTCTCATTTGCTTAAACAGAACTCCAATACAAAATTACTCAATAAACTCATTATGTAAGACCCTGATTATTTTTTTTAAGTCGTATCTTAAATGTTTAAAAAATAACGGGGTAGGTGACGTAATTTATTATTTGATTTAAAAAGTTTTGGGGTCAATTTGTAAATTTAGACAACATTCAATCCAAAATTGGCATTTAACTTTTGAATTAAAATTTTGTTGGGGTGGAATTGCAATTTAAGAAAAGTATTAAATGTAAATTGAACCGAAAATGAGATTTTAAGAAAATTGGGTGAGGAAAGGATATTTTGATTAAAAGAATTTTTATAAATATATATATATATATATATATATATATATATATATATACATATCGCGTATGTGCCGTGAAGGCCGCCGGAGACAGGGGAATCGGGAGTGGGCGACGTGGCGTAAAATAATCAAACCCAGCCATGCATATATATATGTACATGCATGTAATTCCTTAGGGGAGCACCTCAAAAGAAGAAATCGGGAAATCGAGAGAAAGAGGAGAAGGTTCGGGACGGTGGTTCGGATCGTCGTCATTGCTCCGGCATGGGTGCTATGTGTGTGTCGTCGCCGTCGATCAATCGGAGATCAACAGCGTGTGTGAGGGTGTTTCGTTGTGCGTGGGTGATTCTCTAAGGGTGTGTGTGTGTGCCAGTGGATTCCAAACAAAAACAGAGAAGAGAAAGAAAGGCTCACCGACAAGGGGGTGCAGTTCGGCGTGGGTGGTGGCCAATGGTGGCCCTAATCAAATTATGGGTGTGTGATCACCGTCGTTCGGTGAGTGGACGCATGCCATTCGCCGTCGTGGATGCAGTGGGGGGGTGATCGAAGTTGGCCAATCGAAAAGTTAGAGAGAGAAGGTGGGTTCGGTTTGGTGGAGATATGTTCCGACGTGGGTATGTGTTGCCATGCTGGATGAAGCATAGTAGAAATAGAAATGGTGGTGGCTATAATGTGTGTATGTGTGTTGATCAGTGGCGAATAAAGGTCGTCAGCGACCGGCAGCTGAAACCAAACAGAACAGGGGAAAAAAAATAAAGAAGAAAGAAAGAAGAAGAAAGAAAAGAGAAAAAGAAAAAAAAAAATTGGGAATTTGCATAAACCACCCCAGGAAAATCCAAAATCCATCTTGTGATCGTTAAAAGATTCAGAAACAGGTGAAATTTCAATCGATTATTAATTTTCATTAAATTAAATTTTATTTAGCGTTACAAATCCTAAAATTGTAATAATTTCGTAACGATTAATTAATTTTAATTACGTGGTACATAAAATAGTAACGATTCAAAATATAGGGTCTGTATTGCATGATTAGGATGTTTTAGATAAGATATTAGTTTAGGCTCTGTCACTATTAGGTTCGCAGGCACCGACGTCCAGATAGAGTGTGATCAGTGTCAGTTTTGCAAAACAAATATCGAGGTGAGTGTATTGTCTTCTTGCCAACCTATTTTTCTATGTATATAAATGATATGGATCAAGTAGGATTTGGGTGAGCTGGTAAACTGGATTTTCGAAAGATTTCGATGGTTTTCGAAAAGAAGTGGAAAATAATTTTTTGTTGGATTAGGTGAAATCAGACGGTGTTTTTAAAAGAGAATAGGAAACATCTGTTTTTCAAATAAAAAAATGCCTGATTTTCTAAAAATAAAATGTGGAAAAGTGATTTTGATAAAATCAGACGGTTTCTTTAAAGAAAGTGTGAACTATGATTTTGGATTTAAAAGTTGGTTTTGAAGAAAAGAGATAGACGTGGTGATTTGACGATGTGGTGTGAAAATGTATTTCTTCCCATAAGGGATGTGGATTTTTAACTATACTAATGATTTTGATGATGCCATAGTTGTTCTCCCTGAAAGGGGTGTGGATTATATTTTTCCCCGTAAGAGGTGTGGATTATATTTCTCCCCAAAAAGGGGTGTGGATATTTCATAGAAAGGAATTCCTACGGATGTTTCGGTACCGTTGCAACTCCCGATCGTGAGGCATTTCGTAGAAAGGCATTCCTACTAGGGCTGGCCAGCGTGTGTATTTGAGATGTAGTGTTTTATAGATTTTGGCTGATTTGATATTTATTATCATGGTGATTAGTATGATTTTTATATTAGTTGGATGTGAATGAAACTTAATTATGTCACTTTATTTTCCCTGCTTCTATATTAGAGATTTTACGAGTTATGTTGTATTTATGTACTTTCGCTTGATCCCATTTAGGTGTTGTAGAATAAGTTTATTATAAAAAAATATTTTTACTAAGAAGGCAGTACACTCGTAGGTGGAATAGCTAGGAGTCGGTCGGTCCCCTATTGGCGCTAGATAGAGTTATGCGGGTCATGCAAAGGAGTTTTTGAGACGAGATATCAGAGATGAAATCTAAGTGAGGTTCAGGGGATTTGTTTGATTGTTTTTATATTCGGGACGGTGTATCCCTATCAAATGAAATTACTATATGTGTTGTATAGATTTACTATGTTGTTTAGTGACGTATTGAGATTGGCTAGTCAATTGGGTGGTGTCATGTCTTCGTTACGCCGGCCTCACATGATGGGTGTCTGGGGTGGGGTGTGACAATTTTGGTATCAAAGCCTAGGTTATAGGTTCTGTGGATTTGTCAATAGTGGTGTCAGTAATAGACCATGAGATAGGAGGACGTGCCAGTCGTCTAGTCAGTCAGTAGGGGACGTGAGATGGGGTGTCAATAGGTGAGTTAGGTACGTGAGTGGTATTCCGTTTAGTTGATATGTTGGCTTTGGGCATGGTGGGTTGTCTTATTAGAAATTAGTGGGTGTGATGGAAGTATGATATGGTTAGTTGGTGGATTCAAGTGGTGTTGTGTTGTGGGTAGTAGAAATGGGCGGATTGCGATTGTGGGAGTATTAATAGTTGGAAATGTGAGATTTTAATTGAAAAATAACTATATGCGTATTACGTGACGATGAGATAATTAGCGGTAGCACCTAATAAATAGTTATTAAAGTACGAGATAGTATAGAAGGACATACTTCAGTTAGAAAAATAAATGACATTTAAAATGAGTATAAAATTGCCTTTTAGGCAATATAAAAGGAATCTTGTGATAATATCAAAAGGAGAGTTCGTATTAGTTGGAATTAAGAATGTGAGAGAACTATGGCGATATTAGAAAAGATTTAGTTTGGTAGTACGTTTTAAGTTGACGGGGAGTTGGAGTAGAAGTTTGTAGAACTAGTAAATATCACAAACGATATGTAGAAAGTAGTCGAGAATTGTAGGTCTGAGATGATAGTAAGTGCGCATAAATATAGTCTGTTTGTATGAGTAATATAGAGTGGCCGGTGGAGTCAAATTTTAGATGAATCAAAGTGTGTATGGTTGGGAAGGTATAATTAGTACCTCAGTTAGTTTGATAGTGGGTGTAGGAGGTCAAAAAAGTGTTAAAGAAATGATATCAGAACACTGTACGCGGGTGTTGGGCACCAGTCAGAACAAGTTCAGGCGGTGAATATTAAAATAGCTAGGGATTTTCCCTATGTAGTTCTGAGAAGAATTGTCAAGGTGTCAGTAAGCATGATTAATAATCGTAGTTGTCGTAAAATAAGTTTCATAATTTTAAGGAGGTGAACATTCGGTTCATTAAGTTGGTTAAATATAATCGTATTGATAAAAATGTGGGGAATTGGGACTTTAAAATTTTACCACCGTTGTGTAGAAAATGAGGGGAATAATTGTAAGTAGAAGATTGATTTCTATAGGAGAAGTCATGTGACGGCCCATGGAAAACTGGGTCGTTACAATAAAGTAGACTGTTAACTTATGATTAAGTTACATCTGGTGTTTCTTTCCATGAAGCTCCGGTGTTACGGGAAAGGGAGATACGAAAAAGAAAGATACGTTAAGGATGCATGTTGGTAACTTATTATGTAGAATTGATAGTTTGTTTAATCAACTGTGAAAGACCATGGTGTCTTCCCAATAGATTGCAAAGTAGGATGGTTGTGGAGCAGGATAGTCCCAATTGGAGGTTAGAGATGGTGGCATGGTGAAAGCGACGATCCGGTCGAGCGTAAAGCAAAGTATGTAGAACATCTCCAGATTATGTTGCTAATGCTACGAGGAAAACAATGAGTTGTCGGATTCAATGCATGTGAGGTTTTGGTTGGATCGAGTGGTAATTTTGGGACGAGTGATCTTGAGACATAGTATTCAAGTGAATCCAAAGGGAGTTGAAGCTGTGGTTTCATGGAGTATGGAGAAGACCAAAAAGTGTGACTAAAATTTAAAACTTTTGGAGTAGCAATAATTGTAGTTGCTATCACAATTTAGCAATATTTCCTTTATGACGGGAATTATGGGTTATGCATTGATCATCCGCGTTTGACATGCTTGCTTATTCACGAGGAGCTAAATCTGAGGCAGAGACACTGAATAAATATTGAGACTACAATCGTACCATCCATTAGTATTCAGGAAAGGCTAATGTTGTAGCAAATGCTTTGAGATGAAAATCGGTAAACATGGTTGCGGATATTCAGGTTATTCATGCTAATGTATGTGTTGAGTTGAGATCTTTGTAAGTTCAGTGGGCGATTGATCAGATAACCACGCTGTTGAGTTTTGGTTTGAAACCGACATTGATCGATTGTGTAGTAGAAGCGCAAAAGTCGGATGTCCAATTGGGGGAAGATTAGAGAGAAAATAGAAAATGGCCACAGAGCTGACTATCATGTCAGAAATAATGATAAAGCTGGGATGGTAGGAAATAGATTGTGTGTTCCTAATGATGCCCATATGACGAAAGAGACCTTAGAAGAGGTGCATAGAACTATATATGCAATGCCCTGGTAATATCAAACTATATTGAGATTGCGTGAGTATTATTAGTAGATTGGTATGGAAAAGGGAAATCGTAGCATTTATTGTTAGGTATCTTGTTCGTTAGTAAAGTTAAGGTCGTGTGGTAATACCCAGGTAGGTTATTGTAGCTTTAACCTATTCCAGAAGGAAAAGAGAAGAGTAGCCCGATGAATCTTTCCTTGATATGTATGCCAAGTATATATTGACGGGATTGTTCGGTCGCACGTGGCACCGGTTTCATGAAAATGTCAAGTAAAGTGCGGTTAAGATGACTATTTTAAACCAAAAGTGAAAAATTGGATGCTGAATTACACGGTTGATCAGGATTAGTGGCTCCTGGATTAAAACTTTAGCATATGTTGATAAATTGACTCATTAGTATAAAAAAAAAAAATAAAAAAAAAAAAAAATAAAAAAAAAAATAATAATAATAATAATGCTAATGAATTTTATAGATATTAAACTAGGTTGATCGGTTATTCGAAATTTTGAATTGGAATTCTGAAATCATAAGTGTTGTCGTCATTTTGTGACTTGGATGGTAATTTTTATCAAAGCAAAGTAAGTCGCCATTGTGTGAACAGTCCGCAGAGGAACTCGAAAATGCAATATTAAATGGTGATAATTTAAATCGGTATGTTGTAAATATGGAAAATTAGAAAGTATTTCCAAATAATAATCCTCAAACGAAGAAACTGTATATGTAAAACTGTAGTACCAGAATTGGATAATTATTTTGATGTTATAATCGAGTTTCCATATTGCTTTGGGTGTCAAGTTGAGAGTTCGTAACTCTTCTTATTTGTAGATTAATGGTCAATTGAGAAGTGCGATTCAAATATTGAAGGATATGTTTAGGAGTTGCGTTTGGGAATTTCTGGTAGCAAGGAGGATCACGTGGCGCTAATAGAATGGGTTTAAACTCATAAATACCTTTTCGGTGATCAAGGTGATACCGTATAAAAGTGTTGCATAAAAAAGATGCATGACTTCAGTCAAATGGACTGAACTGAGATAGAAGAATGAATTTTTTTTTCGAGAATTGGGGACATCCCGGTGTGGTTATTTTTTTTAGGAAATAGAATTAATAAAAGGAATTCAATTAGATGTATTGATCTTCTACTAATTATTAGGCAAAGTTGGCATGTGGGATCACTGAGATCTCATGAGGGAAGGATAATTTGAATTATCCTGAATGGCTTTTGTGATGTCTTGAAATTTTGTAGTTGGGATGTAGCTAGGTACTTCGATCCATATTGTTATATGCTTGAAGTATGAGGTAAGTAGACTGAAATATAATTAAAGCGCATGGCTTTGCCAGGGACTTAATTAAATATGAAGGCACGAAAGGAATTTTTATAGATGACCCGTTTTACGTATTTTAATACGTATTGATATGGTTTGGTGGTATCTATGTGGTTTTGACGCAATGACATCTTACGAAGAAAAAAAATATATAATATATTATTAGTTAACGTGGGATTGTAATACTAAGTATAAAACGTTTATGGGATGATTGAAAGTTCTGATGTAATTACTGCAATCGGTGACTGATATTATCTCGACCCAAATCACGTGAGGTTTGAGCTAGTTGTTGCTTATGAGATTAGTTGCGAGATTAGTTGCGAGTATTGTTGGTCTAAATGTGAATGAAGATATTGTTGCGAACTGGTTGCCTGGAATTGTTGGACAAAATGGATAAATGTTAGTTATGGGAAATTACTGAGGTCGTGGACCTTCTGGAAAGAATATTCATTGATAGTTGTTTGTCTGTGTTAGGTGTTACCAACTAAGTGCACCCTATTTGTTGGTTGTTTAATATCAGGTTGGCCGTTGCAAATGGAATTGTTGCAATGGGCAGAAAGGACTTAACAGAAGTTGACGGTTACGAATAGAGGGTGACTTCGATTATGGGACCCTACATAGGAAACAATTGTCCTAGGATCAAGTATAACTAACATGACCGTGTGGTGCGACTCTGGATTTTGTTTATGTTGATTAAAACTTTAATTCCTGTTGGTTTGACGAAAATTTCGGGACGAAATTTCTTTTAGGGGGGAAAGGTTGTAAGACCCTGATTTTTTTTTTTTTAAGTCATATCTTAAATGTTTCAAAAATAACGGGGTAGGTGGCATAATTTATTATTTGATTTAAAAAGTTTTGGGGTCAATTTATAAATTTAGACAACATTCAATCCAAAATTGGCATTTAACTTTTGAATTAAAATTTTGTTCGGGTGGAATTGCAATTTAAGAAAAGTATTAAATGTAAAATTGAACCGAAAATGAGATTTTAAGAAAATAGGGAGAGGAAAGAATATTTGATTAAAAGAATTTTTATAAATATATATATATATATATATACATATATCGCATATGTGCCGTGAAGGTCGCCGGAGACAGGGGAATCGGGAGTGGGCGACGTGGCATGAAATAATCAAACCCATCCATGCATATATATATATATATATGTGTGTGTGTGTGTGTGTGTGTGTGTGTGTGTGTGTGTGTGTGTATGTAAATGCATTTAATTCCTTAGGGGAGCACCTCAAAAGAATAAACCAAGAAACCGAGAGAGAGAGGAGAAGGTTCGGGACAGTGGTTTGAATCGTCGTCGTTGCTCCGGCATGGGTGCTCTGTGTGTGTCGTTGCCGTCGATCAATCGGAGATCAACAGTGTGTGTGAGGGTATTTCGTTGTGTATGGGTGATTAGCTAAGGGGGTGTGTGTGTGCCGGTAGATTCCAAACAAAAACAGAGAAGAGAGAGAGAAAGGTTCGCCGGAGAGGGGGTGCAGTCCGGCGTGGGTGGTGGCCCTGATCAAATTATGAGTATGTGATCGCCATCGTTTGGTGACGGGATGCATGCCGTTCGCCGTCGTGGATGCAGTGGGGGGGTGATCAAAGTTGGCCGATTGGAAAGTTAGATAGAGAGAAGGTGGGTTCGGTTTGGTAGAGAAATATTCCGGCGTGGGTGTGTGTTGCCATGCTGGATGAAGCAGAGCAGAAACAGAAACGGTGGTGGCTATAGTGTGTGTATGTGTGTTGATCGGCGGCGAATGAAGGTGGTCGACGACCGGTAGCTGAAACCAAACAGAACCGGGAAAAAGAAAACAAAGAAGAAAGAAAGAAGAAGGAAGAAAAGAGAAAAAGAAAAAAAAATGGGAAATTTGCAGAAACCACCCCAGGAAAATCCAAAACACATCTCATGATCGTCAAAAGATTCGGAAACAGGTGAAATTTCAATCGATTATTAATTTTCGTTAAATTAAATTTTATTTAGCGTTACAAATCCTAAAATCGTAATAATTTCGTAACGATTAATTAATTTTAATTACGTGGTACATAAAATAGTAACGATTCGAAATATAGGGTCTGTATTGCATGATTAGGATGTTTTAGATAAGATATTAATTTAGGCCCCGTTTGGTAACCATTTTCATCCCATTCCATTCCCAGATTTTTGGGAATTCTGTTTGGGAATAGCGTTTGGTAATTTTTATTTCCGTTTCAATTTCATTCCCATTTGAGAATTGTGCCCACTTTTTTCTTAAGAAATGAGAAACAAAAAAAAGTTGTTTCTCATTATTCCCATTCCATTCCCAAAACCCATGATCACTATTCACCTACCGGCCGACCACCGTCCGCCGCCGCCGGCCACCGTCCGCCGACCGCCGCCTGCCGCCCCCCGTCGATAGCCGCCGCCGCCGGTCACCGGCTGGCCGGAATTTTTTCGGGCACTTCCGGCAGTCGCCGGAGACGGTGCCACCGCCGTCCGGTCATCGCCGGCGGAAGCACTGCCGTCTCCGACGCCGGAGAACCGTCGCCGGCCGTTGCCGACCGGCCGGCGACCGGCCGCCGGAGCACTGCCGGCCGGCGACGGCGCCGCTAGAGCACCGCCGGCCGGCCGGCGACGGCGCCACCGCCGTCAGGCCAAAACTGAAAAGAGAAAAAAAAAAAAAAAAGATTTTAGGATAAAATCGTTACCAAACACAATTCCCTTCCCAAAACAAAAAAAAAAAAAAAATATCGTTACCAAACGCAATTCTACTCCCAAAAAGAAAACAAAATTCTCATCCCATCCCATCCTATTCCCATCTCACTGCTGGAATTGAAACAGAAACGGTTACCAAACGCCACCTTAGGCTCTGTCACTATTAGGTTCGCAGGCACCGACATCCAGATAGAGTGTGGTCAGTGTCAGTTTTGCAAAACAGATATCGAGGTGAGTGTACTGTCTTCTTGCCAACCTATTTTTCTATGTATATAAATTATATGGATTAAGTAGGATTTGGGTGAGCTGGTAAACTGGATTTTTGGAAGATTTCGATGGTTTTCGAAAAGAAGTGGAAAATAATTTTCCATTGGATTAGGTGAAATCAGACGGTGTTTTTAAAAGAGAATAGGAAACATCTGATTTTCAAATAAAAAAAATGCCCGATTTTCTAAAAATAAAAGGTGGAAAAGTGATTTTGATAAAATCAGACGGTTTCTTTAAAGAAAGTGTGAACTATGATTTTGGATTTAAAAGTTGGTTTTGAAGAAAAGAGATAGACGTGGTGATTCGACGATGTGGTGTGAAAATGTATTTCTTCCTGTAAGGGATGTGGATTTTTAACTATACTAATGATTTGATGATGCCATAGTTGTTCTCCCCGAAAGGGTGTGGATTATATTTCTCCCCATAAGGGGTGTGGATATTTCGTAGGAAGGCATTCCTACGGATGTTACGGTACCATTGCAATTCCCGATCGTGAGGTTAAAACGATCACTAGGGCTGGCCAGCGTGTGTATTTGAGATGTGGTGTTTTACGTATTTTGGCTGATTTGATATTTATTATCATGATGATTAGTATGATTTTTATATTAGTTGGATGTGAATGGAACTTAATTATGTCACTTTATTTTTCCTGCTTCTATATTGGAGATTTTACGAGTTATGTTGTAGTTATGTACTTCCGCTTGATCCCATTTAGATGTTGTAGAATAAGCTTTATTATAAAAAAAAAATTTACTAAGAAGGCAGTACACTCGCAGGTGGAATAGCTAGGAGTCGGTCGGTCCCCTATTGGTGCTAGATAGAGTTATGCGGGTCATGTAAAGGAGTCTTTGAGACGAGATATCAGAGATGAAATCTAAGTGAAGTTCAGGGGATTTGTTTGATTGTTTTTATATTCAGGACGGTGTATCCCTATCAAATTAAATTACTATATGTGTTGTATAGATTTACTATGTTGTTTAGTGACATATTGAGATTGGTTAGTCAATTGGGCGGTGTCATGTCTTCGTCACGCCAGCCTCACATGATGGGTGGCCGGGGTGGGGTATGACACATTAGTTCCGTAAAACATCAACGTTAAATTGTCTATGAAAGCATCTAGAGTCAACACTTTCTTTACCTTCCAAAAAAAAAAAGATTCCTTCATAACAGGGAATTTTAAAGATAAAAGACTTCTTCATAATAAAAATCTTCCTAAAAAATAAAAAAATAAATTTCTTCATAATAATTGGGACAAATTTGTCGATTCCATTCTTAATTGATAGATGGTCTATAAGGGGGACATTTTGTCTTTTATTTGTTTTTTTCTTGTTTTCTTTTAGTTTTCATTTAGATAATAAAAAATATATACCAGGAAATATTATTTTGACTAAATAAAAAAAGCATGATTGAAGCTGTTTTAATTTAAAAGATTTATTTAAACAAAGGTATCGTCTTTGGACGAGTGTCTTGTGGGGCCAAACACATTCCCTAAGTATAACCAACCCCCAAAGCTTAAAGAATTCATTGGTTAAGACCTTAAAATTTTTTAATCCAATTGGGGCCATTTTTAAAGATAAAAATGATTTTCAAAAATTCCGGTGACCTAGCACACCAGTTAAACTTAATACTAGGTGATAACTCTATTTTTTTTAATGAAAATCGACCTAAAGAAATATTTTCAAAACTGACGCCTAGAAAAGCCTCTAAACTATTTTTTTAAGATAAAGAATTTTCAGAAATAAATTTTATCCAAAAAAAATTAGTTTTTCTCTTGAAAAAAAAAAAAAAACACGAGGAAGAGAGATTTTTTTTTGCCAGTATCAGCTGGCGACTTCACTGGGAACTTTTAGAGGGTTAGGACTAGTTTTGTTTAAATAAATATTATATTTAAATTATGTCCAAGAGATATATTTTTTTTCCATCTTTTAAAAAATGATAGTTCACTTATGTTAAAAAAACATATATGTGTGTTTTATTTTAAATTGAGTTTCTTTCAATAGTCAATAATAACCATTCATATAAAGTTGTGTGAATGTGTTTATTTATGCTTTACTTTTTGCACTTTATTTTGTTCTTTTATTTCTGATATTTATTTATGGCATTTTTTAAATTGCATTTAAATTTTTAACTCTCTCTAAGCCATGAGCACTAAGCATTTTCGTATTACACAACCCCAAAGAAAACCCTATAGGATTAAAAAGAGGTCGATAGTAGGTTCTAGGTCGTGTGTTTCATCTGGCAGGACAAGTTTCGAATCTCACCTCGCTCGGATCACCAACTAACGATTGGTGTTCCCTCAAGATGTCGAAGGTTTGAATATCTGGGAACCGAGCCATTCTAAGGTATATTACTATAGACCGTGAATCCCATATAGTAATATTAGGATATACTGAGAAAGAATGGAATAGCCAACATAGGAATTTCCATTTTCTCCTATGTTTTGTAAGCTTGTTCAAAGGTCAAAAAAGTTTTTTTCCAAAATGACTATGAACAAGCCGTAAGGAATGAATAGATGTCCCTACTTATCTATACCTCGCATGATTGGTCAAAAAGATATCATTCCATATAGATCCCAAACATTTTGGTTATAATTAATATGTACGTTAAAAAAATGATTATCCTACGATAGGCATGATATGGCCTGATGTGATTGCAATACTTAAGCCAATTCGAGTTAGCCTAATATTGTTTAGTTAAACCCAAACCAATATAGAACTCTCACATTCTGATTTGGTACAGTTCATATTTTAAAACATACATTAGGTTACATGCTAGAGTTACATGTTATGTCATAAGCATGTGCATAAACATCATTTCTTGTGGGTTTGTACAACAAAAATCATACATACACCATGAGAGTAACATAAAAAGTTTTTCTTTATATAAATTCATAAAATTTAGGTTCATAACTACTTAAGTAATTCAAAAAGCTTGTTCTGCAAAAGGTAGCCTTTGCTAAGAAACCATTTAAGGTTCGCCTACCAGACCATCAAAATGAATTCAACCTCAATTATAATTTTCTTTGCAAAAACTAGGTTTGATTTTATATTATTTTTGTTTAAATATCTCTCAAGGAAATCTCGATGAGACCGTTCTTATTATACTTGCTTGATCAAAATTTCTATACTTTACGTGATTCATACATGTTCAAAATTTTAAACTTTTCGTATATGTGATACAAAAATCGTTTTTATTACTGAATATATTGAAAATCCTTTTAAAACGATGTTTATAAAAATCTGGTTGAAAAAATATTTATGCTTAATTTGCTAAGACTTCAAATTTAGTTTTTTCACAAATTTGTATCATTTGTATCGGGGTCATTAATTGAGTTTATTTTGAATTCAGGTGGTAGAAGCTCATGTGAGAAGAAACGTTAAAAAAAATAGAAATTGTATTTTTTTTTAAGTTGGAACTTAGACCTAAAGGGACCACGCCTAATTAGGCATAAATGTTTAATTATGAGCCTAGAAAATAATTATTTAAAGTTTAATCCTGAGCCTGGAAAAGTGATAGTTGTAAGAGTTTGATTCCTATATGGAAAAAAGATCATGATTAGATAGTGGATTGCAAATTTCCTAGGTTTTGATGACCAATTAAGTATTGATGTTTTTGGTGGAACCAATGATTTTATCAAGTGTTTCAAATTTATAAGTTCCAGGCATGTGCTTAAGAACGAGACCTCATGAAGAAAACAAAAAAGGTGCAAGATGGACGCAATGAATAGATGAAGAGTTTTGAAGACCTTGAAGAAAATTAGGTGAAAACAACTCTCTACTTATATACTCTTAATGCAACTCGAATTAGGATCACACACGACATTTTAAATAAGTTATTTTTCGGCGTATCTTAATATGAAATAATGGAGTTTAAGATCTTAATTTATGATTTTGTATGTGCTCGTTATGGGAAATGAATTTGATAATTGATCTTAATAGAAAACATGTTTTAAAGTATAAAAAGTGAAGTATTTTTGTCAAATCGGTCAACCGAGAAAAACAATTGGTCAACCAATTCAAACAGTGAGTTTTAGAGCAGAAATGAGATGTTATTGATCCAATTGGTCAACCAAATTAAAAAGGTCAGTCAACTATTTAAAATAGTGGCTGAATTGGCGAAGGAAGTGAACAACCTGAATCAATCGGTTAATCGATTGGAGGTAATCAGGCAACCGTTTGATTCAGTGGATAAATTGAATAGAAGCTGAAGCAACCTAAACTAATTAGCTAACTGATTGGAGGTAGTCGGTCAACCGGCTAGCCTGTAGGTTTAGGCTGTGTTTCGGCTTTAGATCAATTAGTAAACCAACTGTGTCGGTTGAGGATTCGTGTGACTTGGTCTCTTGGTAAAAAACCATATGTTTTTTAAAATTCCAAAGGAGAGATTTGGTGGATTTGAACTTAATTAAGATTTGGTCTACCTATTCTATTATCCCTATTGATTTGGTCCATATACTTTGAGATTCTCCAAATTTAAATGGATTAATATTTCTTATTTGTACGACTTTAAATTAAGAATTGTCGTATGGACTTTTATGAGTGAATTGAAAGATATTTTATTGTGGCATACACCTGAAATGAAAGGTAATGTTATATAGCGTCTAAGTATGTCATTTATTTACATAATATTTGAAAATTAACCATTGAAGGTCTGGTTCAAGGTCTGTTTAAAAAAACCTGTAGGATTGAGTTTCATACATCAAGAACATTAGTTTTTAGCTATTATTAGAGTGATACTTTTGCCGATATTTCTATGAGGGATTTTATATAAATTCTTGATCTGAAGCGTCAGTTGTTTGGCATCACCGATTTGAGTCTCAATTGTGATACTATCATTATCTTCGGTGTTTTCCCGATAAGATCTATCCAAGCTTTATTATTTATTTTGAAGTTATATTTTTATTGATTCCTTGGTATATGATTGATTAGAAAATCATTTTAAATTTAAAAGCCTAAAAATCGTTTTTAAACAATTTTTGTTTGATTATCTGATTACACTCTTAAATTATGCTACACTCATTATTTATTAATCGGATTTTGTTTACCTCACAATGTATCTATCATGTAGTAATTATTCGGGACATTAATCAAGTATATTTATATTGAGGTGCTAGAAGCACCTTGTGGGGAAAAAAACTTACATTTTTTGTATTTGTGAGTTTGAGCAGATTAGACATGTTTAGACGGTGTCTAGTCAAGGTAGCAAGGTTTCGATCTTTTTTCAGTGAAAAATGTTAGGGTTGATCTTTGTCCTGGTAAAAAGGTTAAATTATTCTTTTCCTTTAAAATGAATTAGGTTTTGATTCTCTCTAAAATAGAATTGAGTGATTGTAAAGGTTCTTCCTAAACCTGAGAAAATGATAAGTATAAAAGTGTGAGAGAGTGATAGGTTTGATCTTTAGCCTATTAAAATGATTACGTTTTGATTCTTCTTGAAATAGATTAGGTTAGTCTTGAGCCTAGTAAAAAGATAAGGCTCTTCTTGAGCCTTGAAAAATGATAATTGTAAAGGTTGATTCTGAGTCTGTGAAAAGAATCGAGATTGTAAGGGTTTGGTTCCTACCTGGGAAAGTAATCAGGGGTTTAGTGGGTTGTGAATCTCTGTGGAGTTCGGGAGATTGGATTAAGTAATACTAGCTTACCAAACCAGGATATATCATTGTGCACTGGATTAATTTATTCTTTACATTGTGTTTGGGTGTGCATTTAGTATTAAACACATATCTGTTGCGTACAAAGATAATAATCTATTTAGGAAAATTGATTAAATTGATTATTTGTGTTTAATTAATTTATTTGTTTAAATTTGGTAACTATCCAATTCACTCCCCCTCTTGGGTAGCTTTTTGGGCTAACAATTGGCATCAAAGCTGGTTTAGCTCGTTTGGCTTAAAATTCTAGCTAAGAAATATCACATGGCACACCCTATAGGCACTCAAGGTGAGGGATAATCTATTCACCGTCCACCTTTATTTGCAAAAGATAATTATTCATTTTAGAATGATGGAATGATCTATTTTCTTCAAGCGCC
The DNA here is from genome assembly GCA_016647705.1 of Eucommia ulmoides. Taxonomy (NCBI): domain Eukaryota; kingdom Viridiplantae; phylum Streptophyta; class Magnoliopsida; order Garryales; family Eucommiaceae; genus Eucommia; species Eucommia ulmoides. The sequence continues at coordinate 47,653,392 of CM028339.1, read as the reverse complement.
TAATTATGATGTGTGGCTAGCCATTGAGGATGGTCGATTCATTCCTAAAGAGAATGGAGTTATTAAGAAGAAGGAACAATTGACTCCCTCAGATAAACAAAAATTATCTATAAATTCTCAACCTATTAACATTCTATTTTTTTCTTTTGATCCAAATGAATATACCAGGGTTTCAAGTTGTGAATCAGCAAAACAAATGTGCTACACATTTCAAATCACTCACTAAGGGACAAATCAAGTGAAACAGTCCACGATCAATTCGTTAGTTTGTCAATTCGAATATTCAGAATGGGTGATGCGAAATCAATTTTAGAAAGGTAAACGAGATTCAATAATATCTATAACAACCTTGGTAGGAAAGCCTTATAGTATGGAGGACAAAGCACGAATAATTCTAAGATCAATGACTAAAGTTTGGGAGCCGAAAGTAACTGTGATAGATGAAGCTAAAGATCTCATAGTCTACACTGTTGATAAACTTATTGGAAATCTAATGACCCACGAGATGACTATTCGAGGATATAAGGATAAAATAGGGAATAGCAAAAATGAGTCCCTGGCATTGAATGTTCAAACGATCGTGGAAGAAGACGATAGTGATAACATCAGTCTTGATAGCGAGCAAGCAAATGATATGGTACTTCTCACGAAAAATTTCAAAAAGATGACTCGACAAACATTCTGAGGAAAGAAAAACTTCGATATGAATAATGTTGAATGTCTTGAGCCAGAGAAGGAAAAAGAGAAAAAGAAAAAGGGAAAAAAAATGTGAAGAAAAGTAGTGATGATTCATCTATGCTTGCTGTGATGGCCACTAAAATTGAGGTAACGAAATATTCTAGTTCTTGTCCTTTAGATTATGATGATTTTTTTTATGTTTATCAAGAACTAACACATGATTATAATAACCAGTGTCTTAAATTAATGCCCTACAAAGTACAATTAACACACTTAGCAGCAAGCGATGAAATTCGAATTTGAAAACATTGATTTTAAATCCATGATGTCGGATTTACATTCGATAGTTCTCAAATTGACAAGTGGTGAGAATAATTTAAAAATGCTTTTGGGAAGTTTATGAGGTATCTTTGATAAAGTTGGTATTGAGTTTTAGAAAAAACTTAAACAAAAGAGATTTTACAAATTCTATCCTGAAACTAGGAATCTTGTTAGATGTTTTAAATGTAGCGTTATGGGGTATACTATTAGTAAATACTTTTCTAAAGTATCTAAATACAGACAAATTTGGGTTCCTAAAGAAACTAAAATTGTCCTGACTAACAAGATCGGACCCATTTAGATTGGGTACCTAGGAACTTTTTGAGGTGCTCCTTGCAAGTTAATCTAATAAGTACCTTTGTGTAAGGACAAAATTGTTCCTAAGAAGTGGCTGTTCTCAACACGTGACAAGGTATAAAGTAAAATTTACGTCTTTAACACCTAAAGACGAAAGTTATGAGATTTCTAGAGACTGTGCCATGAGTAAGAAAATAAGTTTAAATAAATTGGTAAGAATTTCTAAGACCTGTGCTATTTTACGTATTCTTTTGTCGTCTTGGAATTATTGCATAATAATAAGATAAGTCTACATATTTGTATGTAATGTTCTTATGATATGCTAGATGAGATCCACTAAAAGTCATATTTAAAAATATGCTAAACATGTTATATCAATCCATGACTTGTTCATCATTGAATTAAGTTAATCGGTTAAAATGCATGATATCTTGATCTATTTGAAATATTGTTGTTATTTAAATGATAAATGAATTATTTAATTGATGTGTTCATATGATTTTGATTCTAAGTATTGATCATAACCGTGATAAAGCTTGCATGACAGATATTGGTTTGTGAAATCAGGTCAAGTCTTTTTAATACTATCTGCATGATGTTTAAATATATATGACATTTCAATTATTGCATATGGATATCCTTATAGGCATTAAGTGTCTCGCATACGACTAATATCTTCTGTTTTTTTAAATGATCATTATTCTAAAAGAAAGCTGAAATTTTATGAGATAAATATACACTTATCCATATTTAAATCATGCATTAAAGTTATGTTGACAGTGTCATATATTATCATTGAGATATACTTCCTATCCTAGTACATTAAAGATTACATGTTTTTTTTTATTCTATCTAAAGGGAAGATATTAATTGGTATCATGAATAAGGTATGATGACTTAATTAAAATTATATGATTTCATGATACATTGTTGAAATGTTTTGATGATCTCTTAAAATTGCCTCAAGTTTGTTATCCAAAGCATGAATTAGTTTGTTTACAATTATATAGGGCAAAAAGTTTTTATAAGTGGGGGAATAATATGTTATGCTTACATTGAAAAATGGGATATTGAATATTTTGATACCTCCGATTAGCTTGTTAATAATTTAACTAAATCTCTAGCGGAGGATCAACTCTTGAAAATTATTCGAGGTTTAGGTATGGCTAGGCACGACGATGTATGTCTAGAGTGATGTTTTTTATTCTACATCCCCACTTTTTGAGATGGCAAAGGGGCAGAAGATATTTAATGAGTAGTTGATGTTTAGGGATTTATTCGCCTAAGCCTCGCATTAATTGAAGGGAGACGTTAATTATTGGGCTTAATGTTGAATGTCATTCTTGATTAAATTGGGCTTATATTGCATATATTTTTTATTGTTTGCTTATGTTTTCATAATTATAATTAAATGAGTTTAAATACCCATACTCGGATTTAGGGGGAGCGTGGTTACATTCTTCATTGAAAAAAAAATTAAAGTTAATTGTCATAATTATAAAGGAGGAGATTGTTGAACCCTAAATTTTGATACACAATTAAGTATTGATGTTTTTGGTGGAACTAATGATTTTATCATTTGTTTTAGATTTATAAGTTCTAAGTATGTGATTAAGAATAATACCTCATAAAGGAAACATTAAGGGTGTAGGATGGATGCAATGAAAAGATGAAGAGTTTTGAAGACCTTGAATAACATTAGGTGAAAACAACTCTCTACATACTCTTAATCAAACTCGAATTAGGATCACACACGACACTTTAAATGGGTTATTTTTATGTGTGTCTTGGTATGAAATAATAGAGATTAAGATCTTAATTTATAATTTTGTATGTGCTCCTTATGTGAAATGAATTTGATAGTTGACCTAAATAGAAAATATGTTTTAAAGTATAAAAAGTGAAATATTCTTGTCAAATCGGTCAACCAAGAAAAACAATCGGTCAACCAAATTAAACAGTGAGTTTTGGAGCAAGAATAAGGTGCTACTGATCCAGTCGGTCAACTAAATTAAAGAGTTTGGTTAACTGTTTGAATCATTGGTTGAATTAACAAAAGAAATGAACAATCTAAATCAATCAGTCAACCGATTGGAGGTAATCGGTCAACCGTTTGAGTTAGGGGGTAAATTGAAGAGAAACTAGAGCAACTTAAAGCAATCGGCTAACCGATTGGAGGCAGTCGGTCAACCGACTAACCTGTAGGTTTAGGCTGTGTTTTGGCTCTAGATCAACCAGTAATCAATTCTGAGGGCTTAGTCAATCGACTGCATTGGTTGAGGTTTCGTGTGACTTGGCCTCTTAGTAAAAAAAACTATCCATTTTCTAAGAATTTCAATGAAGAGATTTGGGGGATTTAAACTTAATTAAGACATGGTTTACAAATTTTTATTATCCCTATTGATTTGGTTCATATACTTTGAGATTCTACGAATTTAAATGGATTAATAATTCCTATTTGTAGGTTTTTAAATTGAGAATTATTTTATGGACTTATATGAGATAATTGAAAGATATTTCAATGTGGAATACACCTGAAATGAAAGATAATGTTATGTGGGATTTAAGTATGTCATTTATTGACATTATATTTGAAAACTAGTCTTGATCTAAAGTGTCAGTTGTTTGGTGTCACCGATTTGAGTCTCAATTGTAATACTATCATTGCCTTCGGTGTTTTCCTAGTGAGATCTATCCAAGCTTTATTATTTACTTTGAAGTTATATTTTTATTGATTACTTGGTATAGGATTGATTAGAAAATTATTTTAAACTTAGAAGCCTAAAAATGTTTTTTTAACAATTTTTATTTTATTATCTGATTACCAACTTAAATTGTGCTACCCATATTATTTATTAATCAGATTTTGTTTGCCTCACCTTGTATCTATCACATAGTAATTATTCAGGACATTAATCAGGTATATTTGTATTGAGGTGGTAGAATCTCCTTGTGGGAAGAAACTTATATTTTTTATTTTTATTTTGTATTTGTGAGTTTGAACGGATTAGACACGTTCGGGACGGTGTCTACTCAGGGTAGCTAGGTTTCGATTTTTTTTTTTCATGTGAAAAAGATTTGGGTTTGATATTTTCCTTGGTAGAAAGGTTAGGTTATTCTTTTCCCTTGAAAATAATTAGGTTTTTATTCCTCCTGAAATAAAATTGAGCGATTGTAAAGTTTCTTCATAAACTTGAGAAAAGGACAAGTGTAAAAATGTAAGGAAATGATAGGTTTTATGTTTATCCTGATAAAAAAGATTAGGTTTTGATTCTTCTTGTAATAAAAGTAGGTTAGTCTTTAGCCTGATGAAAATATCAGATTCTTCCTAACCTTGAGAAAATAATAATTGTAAAGGTTGATTCTGAGCCTGTAAAACGAATTGAAATTGTAAGGGTTTGGTTCTTACCTGGGAAAAGAATAAGGGGCTTAGTGTCCATATATTTTAACCCTAAGTGCTTAAAATGAAATTTTTTATCTTAAACATTCCATATTTACATGGAGAATTAAGCAATAAACATAGATTTTTTTACAAGTATATTGTCGGCCAAAAGATTATATTATTATTAAGTGGAAACGTAAATTACTAGATGCACAACTGAATAGACAAGAGATAGAGAAATTGACAAGCAAGTGTATAATGGTTCAACAAGCTACTTGTTGGCCCAAAGAACTACCCAAGAAGGGAGATGAATTGGGTAGTTACCAAATTTAACCAATTAAATCAATTAAACATAAATAATCAATTTCCCTAAATAGATTACTATCTTTATACGCAACGGATATGTGTTAAATACTTATATATTTTTTTGTATTTGTGAGTTTGAGCAAATTAGACACGTTCGGGACGGTGTTTACTCAGGGTAGCTAGGTTTCGATTTTTTCTAATGTGAAAAAGATTTGGGTTTGATCTTTTCCTTAGTAGAAAGGTTAGCTTATTCTTTTCCCTTTAAAAAAATTAGGTTTTTATTCCTCCTGAAATAGAATTGAGCGATTGTAAAGTTTCTTCATAAACTTGAGAAAAGGACATGTGTAAAAGTGTGAGGAAGTGATTGGTTTTATGTTTATCCTGATAAAAAAGATTAGGTTTTGATTCTTCTTGTAATAAAAGTAGGTTAGTCTTAAGCCTTATGAAAAGATCTGATTATTCCTGACCTTGGGAAAAGAATAATTGTAAATGTTGATTTTGAGCATGTAAAAAGAATTGAGATTGTAAGGGTTTGGTTCCTACCTGGAAAAAGAATAAGGGGTTCAGTGGATTGCGAATCTCCACGAAGCTCAGAAGACCGGAGTAGGTAAGAGTAGCTTACCGAACCAGAATATATCGTTGTGTGCTGGATTGATTTATTCTTTATATTATGTTTGGGTGTGTAGTTAGTATTAAACACATATCCGTTGCGTATAAAGATAATAATCTATTTAGGGAAATTGATTATTTGTGTTTAATTGATTTAATTGTTTAAATTTGGTAACTACCCAATTCATCTCTCTTCTTGGGTAGTTCTTTGAGCCAACAAGTGGCTTGTTGAACCACTATACACTTGTTTATCAATTTCTCTATCTCTTGTCTGTTCAGTTGTGTATCTAGTAATTTACGTTTCCACTTAATAATAATATAATCTTTTGGCCGACAATATACTTGTAAAAAAATCTACGTTTGTTGCTTAATTCTCCATGTAAATATGGAATGTTTAAGATAAAAAATTTCATTTTAAGCACTTAGAGTTAAAATATATGGACTAAAATTTACGTGGGTACCATTTTTTAGCGAGTGTTTTAGGGTTCTTATAATCTTTTCCGTACATAACCGAATAATTAAGAATTAGTTTGGTTAAACTTGTTAAAATCATGTGTCATTTTCAGAAGGGCCTGTTTTCAAACATGTAATTTTTACTTTGTTTTTTGGGTCAAATTCGATAACCCAACACAAAAATTGAACTCATTACTACATTGTGACTCCAAATTTTTTTTAAACACTTAGATTTCCAAACTCTCGCAAAAGTATTCTATTTTTTGTTTTTGGTGAAAAATTTAAGATGCATCAAAGGGGAATTTAATATTCCCCTCATATTTTTGTTTGCAAAAAATAGCCCTTTTACCCTTTAATATTAACTAAAATCAATAAAGACACAACTTCCAATATGTTATAAGTTTATGTTAAATCACACAAAAAAAAAAAAAACACAGAAAAAACCATTAGCTCTCTTAAAATTTTAAATTCTCCGCAGGTCACAAGATTTTGTGATGATAAAAATGTATCCAACCAAAAAATTTACAAATGATCAAAATTCGACATTTCGAATTTTTTAATGTCGTTTATAATATAGGGGAGTATATTGAATATTTTTCATTATTTTGCCATTTTTTTGGTAACAATTAGTTCCATTTTGATATATTGGTCATTCCTATTGCCAAAACATCAATTATCAATGGAAGAGAGATGGGAAATAATAAAATTGCTCAGAGATAATAGAGGCATGTTCATCGAATTATATAATAACATGGTGGGACTAGCTACGAACATTGGCACTCACAAAGGTACCGTTATGACGCACCCAAGATTTTGGAAAAAGAAAAACAAAAAATTGACAAAATAGGAAAACATGGTTTGAATTCCTCCCTCTCAAAATCCTAAAAAATGCATTCATTTTGGAAAACTACTTTCGGGGACTTTCTAGGCGCCAGTTTTAAAAATGTTCTTTGGGCCGATAATTATTTAAAAAATAGATTCACCACCTATCATTGGGTTAAATAGTGTCTTTGGTCACTGGGATTTTTTATAAACATTTTTTATTTTAAGAAAATGCCCTAGTTTTGAATTGAAAAATAGTTGGTTTTTACCAGAGATTTCTTTTAAGTTCGGGGGTTGGTTATACTCAATAAAAGTGTTAAGCATCCCAAGACACTCGTTTGAAGATGGTACTTAATTTTAAATGGATCTTTACGTTTAAATAAGTCCATGTAATTTCCTTCGGTTTTGGTTAACACAATAATTCCCCTTTTTAATATTTTTTTGTTGTTTTATGCATTTTTTATGTAAGAACACAAGAAGATATTACTTATGAAAATCCAGAACAAATAAAACATATTGAAAATAATAAATGTCCCCTCTTTAGATAACCTATCGATTATGAAAGAATCGGCAAGTGGCCCCCGTCGGGGGGGCCCGGGGGAGGGGGTGGATTTTATTTGTAAAATTGACTTAACAAAACTCATTTATTTATTTTGATAGAAGAAAAGGGTTAGGCTAGTTTTACGAAAAACACATTTTATTTGGAATGTGGAAAACCGTGTTTTAAGTATAGAAAACATAACAACAAGAAGTAAATTTTTTATTACAAATAAAATATATCAAACATTGATTTATGAAAATAATTTACAGAAGATAAATGTTTATTTATTTTTATAATAAAACACAAAGTCTTTTCATGAAAAATGTTTATGTGAAGACTCATTGTTTATTTATTTATTTTTTATTTATTTAAAAAAAACGAAAAAGAATAAGACATCTCACAAATGGTAAGTGATATGCACATTTGATTTTGTCAAGAAGACTCCAACCGAACTTACTTGCTTAGAAAAGTTTAGTGTTAAGCTTTACTTTTACTAGTCCAAAAAAAAAAAAAATATATAAAATATAGTACCAATCCTACTTATAACTAAGAATGAGAAAACGTTTCGGAAGAAGGGACACACTTATCCCTGAATGAATAGAGGACTTCCCTTTATTCCAACTTTTAGCCATAAGGATCTAGACATAATAATATATAAAGGGTGCCACTCCATGATCTCAGACGTAGGGTCAATCCATGATCTAGACTTATGTATATAAAGGTTCCAGCCCACAAGCTTAAGTTATAGGGCCAGACCGTGATTTAGGCTAGCACGGAAAGGCGCAGAGTGAGAAAAGTAAATGTTAGTTATTAGTAGTTAGTAGTCCTTCATTGGTAGTTTCTTTTAAGTTCATTGAATTCGGTTTCATATGTTCTTGACAAAGGCCAAAGATGTTATGCATATACCATATGTTCTTGTTGTTCTTGACACAAAACAAGCTATATACAATATATACAAGACCTAAGACACTAAGAACAACCAAAGAAAAATATGTACGAACAAAGAAATGATATTAAACAAACAAAACTTAACGAGGAATATAAGAAAAACGTACCTAACTTAGGGACATAGTCTTTCCCTAATTGGTTTTTTTTTTCTTCTTCTTATTTTTCAATATCTTCTCCCTTTTGTTTGGTAGTTCTTAGAGAACTTCTTGAACTCTTGTTAGAAGAGTGTCAAGAACACCTTTTCAAGAGATTTTTGGAAGAATTTATGTGTGTTTATGAGGTGGAAAACATAAGAGATCAAGAGACCCGAGAGAAAAATTCAAGCCTAGTAAGAGAAGTGTTCTTGAAAAACTTTGTTCCGAATGAAAACAGTCTGCCTTTTATAGGCAAAGGCATGCCTGTACATTGGGGAGTGCGCAGGTGACACACCCCAGATTTTATTGAAAGTACGAGAAAGTAGAGATCGGGAAGAAGAGGAAAATAAGTTTTCATTCCTCCATCTCGAAATCCTCAAAATCCATTTATTTTCTAAAAAAATGGTTTTCAAGGGATTTTCTAGGCATCTATTTTGAAAAATTCTTTGGGGCGGGATTTTTTGTTTGAAAAAGAAGTCGCCACTTAGCATGAGTTAAATGGTATGCTAGGTCACCGAGATTTTATAAACTCATTTTTTATTTTGAAATTACCTGTGTTTTGACTCATAAATGTCTTGTACTAGAGATTTCCTTAAGTTTGGGGGTTGTACACACCCCAAGACACCCGTCCAAAGATGGTACCTCAGTCTAAACAAATATTCACTTTTAAATGAAATCCATGTAATTGTCCTCGTTTTTTATTAACAATTTTTTTTTCATATTTTATCTTTTTATGCATTTTTATGATGTAATGAAAGTAATAAACTGATTATCTATCAGCAACAACAGATCAGATTGAAATAAATTTTGTATTTTTTTTATGTAATGAAAGCAATAAACTAAACTAAACTAGCAGCGACAATCCAATAACAATCTATAAAAATGATAATATCTTTTTTGTATTTTTCTAACGATCAAACCTTACAAAAGTTGCCTACATAACCTGATAACCACGGAGAATCAAGTCAACATGTAGTTCCAATTGTTTAAAGATGAACTATTTTTTATTTAGATAGGTGACCAAATCCGTACATGGGTTGCCTACGTATCTCAGATCAAGGAGAATCAGGTCAGCATGTAGTTCATTTATGCTAGTTAAACATGATTTTATTTTATTTTATTTTATTATTAAACAAAACATGAATTATACTATGACATGTGAATGATCTCTTTGATTTTGTCAAAAACATCTCAATCGAAGTCATTTGTTTTAGACAAGTGTAGTGTTTATTTTTAATTTTTAGTTCAAAATAAAAGAAAATATATAGTATATATGCCAGTCCTACTCGTAAATAAGAAAGACGGGAAGGTTTCAGAAGAAGGTGCACACATATCCCCGAAGGAATAGTGGTCCTCCATTTATCCCAATTTTTTAGCCATAAGGGTCTCGACGGTGTAGGATATATATAAGTTGTCGGTCAACTAGCCTAAATACTTAGTGCGAGGTTGTGATCTTGATGTTTAGCATAAAGTAAAGTCAATTGTTAATAGTATATGGTTAGATTAACAGTTGAATAGAGTTCAATTTGATGTGTTAATGAGAGAATCACAAAGACTATGCACAACTAATGGTGTGATAGATGTTGTGTAGAATCCTCACATGTTCTTAACATATTCTCAAATGTTTTTGGTCCTCACATGTTCTTAACATGTCCTCAGAAATTCTTGATGTTCTTGACGTTTTTGAACCATTTTTCATATGGTTTGATGATTTTGTCATTGTTTTGATGTCTTTTGATTTTGTTTTTATTTATTTATTTTTTTCTCTTTGGCTTCAATCATAGTTTATATATGTATGTATATGAAATATAAGTATATAAACCACTTGAACATGCTATGTACAAGAAAAATAAATGTATTTAAGATGAAATTAAATGACGTTTAGGAAGACATACCTAACTTAGAGGAAGTAGTATTCCCTAAATGATTACCTTAATCTCCTTCTTCAAATCTCTTTCGTTCTCCTCGATCGTTTGTTGTCAACCTCTTAAGTTCTTCTTCCAAGATCCTCAAGAGCTCCTCCAATGAGTTATTTTGGTATAATTTTGAGTTTTTTATTGAAATAAAAGGTCAAACACCCTACCAACCCAAGAGCATTGCTCAATCCTAGAGAGAGAAAGTGAGGGTTCCTAATCTTAAATTTTTGAAAATTGGCTCCAGTATTTATACGCCTGGGGGGTCGTGCATTGGGTAATACATATACCATACTAGGATAATCCCTGGGGTCTATTTGACTTAGGGGTCATCCCTTTTTGTCTTGGTGATAGATGGTTTTGAACGAATTTGCTAGATTGTGTAAGATTCTCAAAGATCTTTCAAAGATTTGGTAATCATTACATGTCTAGGTTCAATCATAGGCAATCATTGCAAATAATTTGCAATAATTAGTCATCATTACCATATATTTGATATAATTAGTTGAACATGGGAACATTTATGGCTTGAAGTGATGTTTCTGGTTTGGTTTAAGGTCTAAGTAGCAGTTACTTTCACTATTTCAATTTAGTTGTCATTAATGCTTTTTGGGTTCCATGTATTTGGTATTGATGTGTCATTTGCAATTTAATGCACGACAAGGACACTTGATTTTATGGGCTTTGGATCAGTTGGATTTGGATCGAATTGGCTCAGTTTTCCATGTAACGAGTGGTTACATTTTAATTGTTTTTGTTACCCTAAGATATTTTGCTCACAATGTATTGATTCCTTGAATATAGTCTTGGAATGTCATCCCAAGAATTTAATTCTTGATGGGATGGCCTTCCAATGCTCATTAAATGCCATGCCATGTGGCAAATTGGATCGGTTTAGTTTTGATAACGGTTAGTTACTTTTTTAGTAACTAGGTTTCTTTCCTTAGATATTTTTTAGGAAATATATAGGAAGCTTATTTGGATTTTTAATTCTAATTTTTATGATTCATTAAATGGTTGGTTATTCCCTTGGTTGGATGGGCTTCGATGGTTAGCCAAGATGACTTCAGTTCAGTCGATTTCGAACCGAGGCTTAATCCTTAGTTACTTTGGTAACTAGGACTTGTCATGGAAATTTTATGACCTGATTAAGATTTTTTACCTTGGTTTATGGATATTTACACTTTAAACCAGTATTTAAAGAAATATGTTTGGTGTTGAATAGACGAAACTGGTAATAATAAATGTTTCAGGGTCAACGTTGGTAACAGAGGTAATTGGTGAAATTTTCTATAATTATAGGGTAGTAACTAATTTTTAATCATATTAAATGTGATTTGATGAAAATCAACCATCAATAATGTCATCTTAGTCCCACTTTAACTTTAGGAATTTCGAGGTTGACCCAAAATTTTTATTTTACCGAATTCAGTCAAATTCAACAGTTTTTATGTTTTCTTGTGTTTTTGTGGGTTTTCTGTATTTATTTAGTGTGATCTAAGGTAGAAATTTATTCCCTTTAAACCTAAGTTTAAACTTTATTTGAACTTGTACTCTCGATTTAACACTGACTGGGCAAGACAAAATACGGTGTCTACAGCTGCTCCTTTTTGTTATGCGCATTTTCTCATAATGACAAAGAATGAGACATATATATTTTGTGTCGCTAGACATAAAATGTAAAGACAGGTGTTTAAATTTTGACTTAAGCATGGTTTAGGAGTATACCTGAACATTATTGCATCTACCATTTAAAAATGGTAAAGAATTTTCTCAAAGGAGGTTGAATGACCGGTCCAAGAGGTTTTATGGAATGTTCGATTGTTTGAGGCGTAATGGTATGTAATATTATCCTACCACTTAAGGTAGTATAGTATGTTTTCTTCACGGACCTGTTTGAGATAGTATGTAGGTTAACTCTATGACCTACTAAGGTAGGAAATGATGTACTTCATCGACCCATATGAGGTAGGTAGGAATTGTCTTCTAATACCAGAGATAGGTATGGTTTTCTTATACCTCCAAAGATAGGTGTGTTTCTCTTCTATCAATAGAGATAGGTATTTTTTCTTTTATCACTAGAGATAGGTTTGTTTCTCTTCTATCACTAGAGATAGGTATTTTTTTCTTCTACCACCAGAGATAGGTATTTTTTTCTTCTACAACTAGAGATAGTTATTTTTCTCTTCTATCACCAGAAATAGGTACGTCTATCTTCCATCACTAGAGATAGGTATTTTTTCTTCTATCATGAGAGATAGGTATGTTTTTATTCTATCACCAGAGATATACATTTTTTTCTTCCATCACCAGATTTAGGTATTTTTCTCTTCTATCACCAGAGATCGGTATTTTTCTCTTCTATCAGTAGATATAGGCATGATTCTCTTCTATCACCAAAGATAAGTATTTTTTTCTTCTACCACCAGAGATACGTATTTTTTTCTTCTATCACCAAAGATAGGCATTTTTTAATTCTATTACCAGAGATAGGTATGTTTATCTTCTATCTCCAGAGATAGGTCTGTTTCTCTTCTATCACTAGATATAGGTATTTTTCTCTTCTATCACCAGAAATAGGTATTTTTCTCTTCTATCACCAGAGAAAGGTTTGTTTCTATTCTATCACCAAAGATAAGTATTTTTTCTTCTATCACCAAAGAAAGTTATATTTCTCTTCTATGAACGGAGATTGGTATTTTTTCTTCTATCACTAGAGATAGCTATTTTTCTCTTTTATCACCAAAGATAGGTATTTTTCTCTTCAATCACAAGAGATAGGAATGTTTCTCTTCTATCACCAGAGATAGGTATTTTTCTCTTCTATCACTAGAGATAAGGATTAGTTTTGACACCGTGCTCCAGGGATAGCGAGTAACATAGTGACGAGGTTTAAGATTGATTGATTTGGTTGATTAATAGATTGATTAATTGATGGATTTAATTAATTGATTTATTTTAATTGAGCTATATTGACTGAACACCATCGGGGCGCCTACATATCTCAGATAGCTAACAATCAAGTCAAATGAAGTTCGGGATTTGATTTTTTATAGATCAACATTTGGTGGAAAAGGTTATTGGTTAGAGAAATTGATTCCTGGGTCATCATATCAATACAGGATTGAAAATAACTGAGAGAATTCTCACCGGAGAAAACTCTCATGGAAACTCAATACTTAGTGGAGTTTCGTGGCCTTATCCCACATAAAACTGCCTAATGAAGACTAAAAAACTTCTTGCCCGAGTCGTAGACTGGGCTCTGTAATACTTGTTTTTTTTTTTAAGGATTACAAACTTTAATTTTTGAAATTTGAACCTTGAATTTTGCAATCTTTGAATTTTGAATTTTAAATTGTGCCCCAGCTATAGTTGGGGTGAGTCTTATCAAGAAATCTTGATGGAGATATTTGATATAATATGCCCTAGCTCTAGTTGGGACATGTCTAATCACAAAATCTCAATGGAAAAACCGGATATAATGTGCTCCAGTTCTAGTTGGGGTAACCGGAGTGGGACTTCCCGAGATGAATCAAAAGAGGAAGAAAACAAATAATGAAGAAACAAGTACTAGTTAAAGATGGCTAACAAATATTGGTTTATCCTGGCAGTGTTGAGATAATCATTTTTTATTTATTTATTTTCACACTAGAAACTAGGGGCTCATACTTCCTATATAATCCCTATAGTGAGCTTTGGATGGTGATCTCGGTCTAGTTGGCCCAAGTTACTAGGTGTTGAGACACCCCTACGACTTAATACTCAAATTATATAGATAGTGTGATTTACCGACTACTTTCGTTTGACTAATCAGTGTTTAAAAACTTTTTAAGACCAATCAATATTTATTTTTTCTTAACATGTAGTTTCAAGATTTTACATTTTGGAGAATAAGGTAGTTTCAGTCAATCCCGAGGTCTTCGTTGAATCCTCCATTTTCCAAGATACTTCTCTATATTGGTTCTTATCTAGTAAAGTCTCCTTGTCCTCTTTTAACTTGTTCTTGTTCTCCTTTGAATAGAAAATTTATCCTACTCCTTTCGATCATTCCGATGAGACGTCATGAGTTTCTGAAACTTTCATCGATGGATCTACTATATCTGTCCAAAATCATAGTCTATATAATTTTTTTTAGAACACTAACTTCCTTCATTTACCTACCTGGCCTTTCAAGAATTTTTCTTTTAGGCGAGGTTAGATTCCAAAACTTTCCTTATCAACACTCTATCATGAATTCTCCTTCTAAGTCTTCTAGGTATTTCTTCCTTAAGTTGGTTGAGGATGTCTTCTACGGATCTTCTGTGGGTCCTTTGACATTCTTGGGGTTGGAACATATTATAGACATCGCATTTTGTCTCGCTCAGTCAGTGTTGAATCAAATACAAGTTCAGATAAACTTCGAACTTAGGCTTAAAGAGATTAAATTTCTACCTATGATCACACTACATAGTATACAGAAAACAACCTAAAAACCAAAAACATGATAAAAACACAAAAAAATGTTGAATTTTACAAAATACAATTAAGTAAAAGTTTCGGGTCAGAGTCGTAATTCCCATGATTTAAGGAGGTCTAAAATTACTTTACTGAAGTTTGATTTTCATCAAATCATATTTAGTATGGATAAATCTTAGTCACTACCCTTAAATTATAGGACATTTCAAATAATTATCCCAATTACCCTACCCTGACCTTGAAACATTTACAAACCATGAATTTTGTCAAATTTAACACCAAAAACATCCATTTCGTTTTTTCATATGACAAAACATACCACCAAGAAACAATCCAAGACACCTTAAACAAGGCTTGGAAAGGTCATGACAAATCCCTAACTCACAAGGTGATTTAAGGATAGGGCTTGACTTGGATTTTTACCAAATCCAAGTAGTCTTGACAAATCACCCTAGGCCCAAGAAATCAAAGGCTTATCCATCATTTAAGGCCCACAAACCAAGACTTATAATCACGAAGGATCCTTCCTATAAGTTTCCTTCCAAATGGCAAAAAAAAAGGGACAAGACACTTACAGTGCAACCAACCGTTATCGAAACTAAACAGATTTGGTTTACTACCTAAGTAAGGCATTCAATGAGCATTGAATGTCCATACCATCAAGTATTAAATTCTTGGGATGACATGTCAATACAACATTCATAGTATCTAGATATTTTAAGCAAAATATCTTAGAAACCAACCGAAACCCATAAATATTGATGACCCGTTATCAAAACCAAATCGGATAAGTAGCCTCTAAGCAAAGCATTAAATGCACATACCATCAGGAATTAAATGCTTCGGATGACATGGCATGGATAGGTCCAAAGGATCTAGATAATTTCACAAAAATATCTTAGGGTAACTAGGTAACTTGGAAAGCAACCAACGTTTACAAGGAAAGTTCACCCGATTCCATCCGAAATAAACCGAATGTGTGGCCTCCAAGTCATGACTCATCACTCTACATCAAATACAAAGTGACACCTAAGGACTAAATACAATGCACCTTGGATACATTTATGACGACAAAACCAAAATAGTGTATCTAACCTGTATTTAGCCCCAAATCGAATCGGATACATCCCATCAAGTCATAAATTCACCCTTGTGCAAGGAATTTAATTGGTGGAGAGGTAACGATTGACAATCATTAGTAATAATTGACAATGATTACCAAATCTTTGAAAAAAAAAATTGTAATCATTACTAAATCTTTGAGAATCTAATTTTCTCTCCTAAATTCATTCCAAGCCAAATCAAACCAAGACAAGGGAACAAGTCCCCTAAGACAAACATAGCCTAGGGAACACCTTGGTGTTGCAGGTGCATTGGCTAATATGCAAGCCTGGGGTCTATAAATACAGGGGCTACCCCGCTCATTTTTTCATGTCTGGAAGGCCTAGTTTCTCTCTCTAAACTCAAGCAACTCTCTCGGGTCCTAGGCCTCTCAAGCAGATTTCTCAAAAAAATGCATCGTTATTCTGCCAAAATCTAGTCATGGAAGGTGTTCTTGAAGTTCTTAGAACTAGAACTTTAAGGATCAACGATCACCGATCAACACTGAGATAAGATGAATAAGGAGGAAGGCAGTTAGCTACTTAGGGATGACCATATCCCTTAACTAGGTTGTTGCTCTTGGGTTCTTGTCCAACAACTCTAGGAACCATAACCACTAATAAACCACCAACCAAGAAAACCAAGGAGGAAAAGAAGGTAAACACTTAAGGAAAACCACATCCCCTAAGTAGGTATGTTCCTATCAAACCCCCAACGATTCTTGGTTGATTTTTTGTATATTTATTTGTATATTGTAGGATTATGTAAATAATACACTTATGTTTCATGTTTCCAACACATAAAATCCATAAAAGAATCAAATAAGCACTAAAACAACCTAACAAGCTTTTGATTTTGTCAAGAATATAAAGCAAACACCTAAGCTTAACTATAACAACCAAATTAGGGTTAAATCAAACAAAAACAAATAATCATTCCAAGCATTTCAAGAGCATTCAAAAACATGCCTATACATTCAAAAATTTCAAATCATCTAACCACGTGTTAAAAACATGTGAGGATTTAAACAAAATGACTATTCACAGCATAAGTTGTACATAGTCTATACGATACTCCCCAAGAACATCGTATTTCTTTTTTTTTAGTTAAACAAAACACACATATATTGGTGGCACGAATTAACACACGCCACTTTCAACGCAAGTGTATGGGTCAAATTTAGTAGAGTGGGAAGAGTAAGGGTTATCGTTTCTACAAAGATTGGTTGAGAATATTATCGAGTATCGTAATTATCATAACCTAAATTTATCTAGGCGATAGCAAATGAAATTTATAATTAATAATATACTAATACTAAAATACTAATATATCTAATTAAGCTATATTACTATTTTGAGATGTTTATAGGAATGGATTATCTAGGGATTAACTTCGTTTACAAATATGTGCTTGTTCTGGTTTAGTTTACGCTAATGGTGTTCGACTTATTTAACAATCTCTATATCGTAAACTTACTCTCCACCTCTCCCGAGTGTAAGATGAGTGAATATGCAACTTCGCGTCACCGCCAAAGTCCCCCTCAATGTCTTAACGACACTTGGTCACACAAGTCTTTACCCAACGTTATTGATTGCACACTCTCTTACTCCCTCTAGGGTTATTAGATCATCGCATTGTGTTTAAACCCTAGTCCGAATCCGAGGTTACCTCTCCCGAGTGTCCAATTCTGTATTCTCAATATATCATAACAAGCATAATAAATAAGGAAAAATGACAAACACAATCAAATAATGAAGAACAACTATTAATGAAACACCGATTTTAAAATCACATATTCGTAAATTATATAATCCCTAGACAATATCCATTTAGCTACCAGCTATAACCGTATATACAATGATAAACGAGCTAAACATGCTCAAACCATAATCCAAAGTTGAGAAATAAAGAAAAAAATGAGAGAAACTAGCTGTAGTCCAAAGATTTGGTGCTAAAACCGTTCCAAGATTGCTTCTCCTTCCTCACAACGTTTTCTTCTCCTTTAGATTTGGTGGAGCATTCCCCAAAAACCTCTCAACCTTATTCCAACCCTAGGAGCTCTATTATGGACAAAATAGAGAAGAGGAGGAAGATATAGGGCTCAAAAATATCTAAAGTGTGTGCAGAGTCACCTCCGTGGCGGTAGTTAAGTCGGTTTGATCATGGCCTCAGTAGTGGACTCAAAGGTGGAAGTAGAGACCTCTCTGTTGTTTCATCACCTCGGCGGTGGGCTTTCAGCAACAAAATGGCCTTCTCTGCATATTGACCATCGCAACGGTGGTCTGGACGCCGCGGCGGTGGGCTACTTTTCAGAATCTTGCCTCTATGCTTGTTTTTCCACCGTTCTTGATCTGATTTGATCGTTTATGAGCCGTTTCATCCTTTTTCACCCCACACATCTTTTTTAATACAAAAAGAATAAAAACATATTAAAATATTATAATAACACTAAAAAACTAACAAGTTCGGTTTGAAAACAGATAGGTGAATTACACCTATCAAATACCCCCAAACTTGGAATTTTGCTAGTCCTCGAGCAAAATACTCACAATAAAATGAAAAACAAAACTAAATTAAATAACATGAACAACCTAAACACAAACAATCTAAACATAACGATATGCGAGTTTTGAATTCTTCTATCAACTAAGTTATTTTCCCCTCAACAACCCCCAATTATATCAAGTTCAGGTGGTAAAACGCACCATGTGGTGTTATAGAATTTTGAAATTCAATAATGGTAAATGCCATTCTAGATCCTTTAATCGTGTGTGTGCGAGACTCAATAATATATCTTTCCAATATTAGATTGGATTATCCCCCAACGAAACTCATGACTTAGACCGTAAAAGACTAGGATATCCATATATCTGATTGGGGTCCACTCTCCACAAATGTAGGCTGAATAGTTCATAAAGATCAAAAGGATTTGGTTAGGTTTTGGAACATTTGGCCAAGGGTATATTAGAATAGAAAACAGGTTAATATCGTTAACTTAACGTTACCTAAGGCTCAACGCTTGGAAAAATCACTCTTGAGCCCCCATAGATAAATTAGAAACAATCCCGAACAATTATTTTTAAGACCAATGTACTCACTTGTCAAAAGAGACGACATTTAACAATATTTACATATGTTTTTTTTTTTTTTTAACGAAGGACCACACCCTCAAATTTATTCGATTATTACAATTTCATGGGTATGGTTAAAATGAAAGAAAAGGGCCAAGTGAGTACTCGAATACCGAACCAATCCAAAGTTCTCCTTTAACCCAACTGCTCATATCAAGCAGCATATACGAATGCTAACTTGATTCACTCAAATTGTTCCTTTAATTTAGCAATATGGTTTGGAAAAAGATCAATTAGCCAGGGTATTTGTTCATGTGTTCAGAATTGAATTGGCATTTAGGCTTCGACAGGGTAACGAGGGATAAACATATAACATGGTAGGCTTAAAAGGCTTAAGCGACAAAATGAATGCCTAAATCATATCTCCTGAACTACCTCGCCTAGGATTTCGTCTTAAGCTTCCCCTCAATCAAGTTCTAGAATCCTTAAATTGTCATGAGTTTGGCTAATCGATAATTGTCCTCAAATTAATTGAATAACTTTACATTGAGTCTATGTGCTCGTGCAAATTAGGATTCACAATAACTTTTACCAAAATGCATTATCGAGCACACAGAACACATATGCATGGGTATTACCCTTGACCTTGAAAAATAATAACAAGGTAATATCATCATCGAGTAACAGCCCAAATAAACGCAAAACTCAGCATGCAACAACAACAACACAAAAACATTCTACACTAAACAAACATGCAATACGGTAAAACAGTAAAACATACTAACATTCTACACATTACTACCAAACTTAAAATGGATAATGTCTTCAGCGACCCAATCATCAATCTCAACATTTGAAATCAAAGCATGCTGACGAAGGGGGTTTAGAACACGTACCTGGGAGGTGAGAGAATTTCGCCTCCGAATCAAATTGGTAGAGATGGATCTAACTTGTTTTTTTTCCTTAGGGCATCCCAAGAAGCACATAGTTTATTGTCCTCGGCTCGTCAAAGAGTGGCTTTCACCTATAGTAAGTGTCGTACAACACTACGTATGGGTCTTGATTGTTTACGCCTTCAAGCTTGGCGAGATTTGGCATTGATCGGCCTGAGCTTTCAACAGGATGCTCCACTGGCTCATGTAATTGGTGAGCATGGAGGAATGTTTCTAATGGCGGCGAAGGACAAGTGAGCCATATCGGATCCTTGTAAATATGATCATCAAGGATCGATGGTGGCATCACAATTTGGATCTCCAATAATGGAAAATCACAATCATCAATCCATGCTTGGGTTCTCATCTCATTTGGATAGGCATAGTTGAACTCGCCCAAGTTCCTCCCGCTCGTTTCCAGTTCCTTGTAGTGGCTTTCGATGAATATGGCATTTGTGTCTCTAAGTGCCACCATGTCTGACTCGAACTCAATCAAGCAGATTAGCTGATTGATTTGTGTCTAAAGAGACATTACAGTCACATCAATTTCAGTGCAAATAGTCTCAATGTTATCAAGATAATCTTTAAGCTCATTGATCCAGTCATTCATCTCTCTCCAAAACGCTTGAGTTTTCCCAATAAAATTAGCGAATACTTTATCCAGGGCTGGGGAAGACTCAACATATTGGTCCGGTGTGTCAATCCATAGCACCGAAAGGTTAAAACTATTCCCCAAGCTTTGATAACTTGGTGAATAATTCCAATACTGAAAATCGAACTCGGTCATGTCTTCCAACAACCGATAGGCTTCATTCACGGTTAATTGGTTAAAAGAGGTAATATCGTTTCCTCTTTTAACCCAATTTCTGGTAGTGGCTAGTAACCCATCAAGGAAGTTCAATAGTTGATACTCCCTCAGGAAACGATGGTTAGAAAATCGGAGTAGCAAATCCTTGTATCGATTCCAAGCACTATAAAATAGCTCGGAATCCCATTGAAAGAATTGCATCAATACTTGTCGATCTAACATCTCCAAGTACCCTGCATAAGAAATAAAAAACAAAACTACAAACCAAAATATTATAAACACCAAAAAAATGCCTAAATTAAAATCAAGTTATTTACTCACAATATCAACAATAATCTAAAACCAATCCCTGGCAATGGCGCCAAAAACTTGGTGGCGCCTAATATATCGTCGCCACTTTCACCGCAAGTGTACGGGTCAAATTTTAGTATAGATAGGGAGAGTAGGGGTATCGTGTCCATAGGGATTGGTTGAGATTAATATCGAGTATTGCGATTATCATAACCTAATTTTATCTAGGCAGTAAAAATGTGTTTATAATTAATTAATACTAATACTAAGTTAATTAATTTAATTATACAAATATTATATTGAGATATTTAGGGAAAAGATTGCCTAGGGATTAACTTTGTTTATAAAAATGTATTTGGTGTCGTTTAGTTTATAATAACAACGTTCGACCTATTTGACAATCACCGTATTGTAAACTCACTTTCCACCTCTCCCGAGTGTAAGACGAGTGAATATGCGACTTCGCGTTAATGAAAAAGTCACCCTCAACATCTTAACAACACTGCGTCACATGAGACTCACCCCAACATCATTGATTGCACACTTTTCAACTCCCTCCCAGGTTATTAGATCATCGCGTTGTGTTTACCCTAGTCCAAATTCGGGGTTACCTCTCCCGAGTGTCAAATCCTGTATTTTCAATATATCTATCTAAGCATAATAAACATAACAATATGGAAAACACAATCAAAATAGAGAAAAACAACCATAAATGAAACAAAAGCTCAAACAAATAACATTTTCATAAATATTATTAATCCCTAGACAAACTCCGTTTAGCCTAAGGCCATAACTGTTTATACAAGGAAAAATGAACTAACCATGTTCAACAACCTACCGAAGTTAAGAAAATAAAGAAGAAACAAAATAAACGTAGCCATAGTCCGAAGATTTGCCACTAAAAATGCTTCGGGATCGCTTCTCCTTCTTCGCAATGTGTTCTTCTCCTTAGGAATTGGTTGAACACTCCCTAAAACTCTCTCTAAAATATTTTAACCCTAAATGAGCTCTAATGGACCAATAGAAGAGGAAAGGAGAAGAAATAGGGAACAAGATATCTAAATAAATATCTCATTATGGTGTAAAGTGACCACCGCAATGGTGGGATCACCGCCGCGGCGGTGGGCATGTCGGTTAAGTCCCGGCCTAGGCAGTGGACTCAGTGGTGGGAGCAGGGACCTTTCTTTGCTATCATCACCACGGCAGTGGATGTTCAACAAGAATAAGGCTCTTCTTTGTATGTTGATCGCCGCAGCGGTCGGCTACAGGTATGAATTTTGCCCTTATGCTTGTTTTCCCATTGTTCTTGATCCGATTTGATCGTTTATGATCCATTTTCATTATTTTTTGCCCCACACACCTGATCTATAACAAAAAAAATATATAAAAAAGTATTATAACATAATAATACGTATTAAATATATTCGAAAACTAACAAATACAGTTTGAAAATAGATAGGTAAATTACACCTATCATGTACTTCAAAGGATGATGAATAATTAACCTTGGATGACTATTGCTAGAAGAATGGTGACACATCTTGTTCCTGTCTATCTGTATTCCTGAAGGATGGCGTTATACCAGATCCTATAGGGCATGGTGAGGATGACAATCTAGTACAAGTGTACGCCGAGGGTTTGTTACACACTCGCGTATTGACTACTCGCAAGTGCACGAGGTCCAGTTTTAATATAGTGGATCTTTAAGATCAGATATCGTTCCCACAGGGATGGGTTGAATAATTGAATACCGCAATTTGCATTGTCTCATATTATCTAGGATTACCTCTTTCGAGTGTAAAACCCTATATTCTCAAATCCAACCCTAATACCTTAACAAGCATACTAATATTGTCATAAAATGATAAACATAATTGGATTTAAAAGCAAACAACCATTAAAGAAACATATATTAAATCAAACTAGTATTTACACAACTACATCGATCCCTAGCTAATATTTATCTAATCTAACGTGATCTTGGCCATTAAAATATTAAACCAAGAGGGATTCATCATCATTTACAATAAAATATTAAGTTACAAAGAGAGAAACAAAGAGAGAAAATCAAATCTTAAAGTGGAGTAGTTTCCACTTTTGCCGAAGATCAATCTGCCAATGTTTCCTCTTCTCTGGATGATGATTCTCCTCTTTGTTCTCTTCAAGATTTTCCAAGGATCAAGCTCCTAAGGTTAGGGACGTCCAAGCATCCAAGAGGCTTTAATGGAAATAGGGGAAAAAGGTTTTATAGGTGTAAGGTTTCAAAATATCTAAAAATATCTTCTTTGCTATGCAAAGGTCATTGCTGCTGCGGTGGGTAAGTCGGTTAGTTTTCAAAACTCTCTGATCATTCACCGCCGTGGCGATGGGGATGTTGGCCAGCTTTCCAAACACACCGATCTAGGCGATGACTAAGTCGGTTTAACATTTCGCCGCGGCGGTGGAACAGCTCCAACTCTCTGCACTTTCACTGCCTAGGAGGTGGGACTTGTGTATTTGCAGCCCTTATGCATTATCACCGCCATGGTAGTGGATTTTGTGATCTCGAAACCTTGTTTCTTCATCATTTGTTCACCATTTTTCCACCGTTTTTGCTTGTTTTCCGCTTGTTTGCATCCCTACACCTGATTTACCTAAAAGCAAACTAAAACACAATTAAATATAACTAAAACACTCGAAAACTACCAAATTTGGTTTAGAAGTAAATAGGTATTTTACACCTATCAAATACCCCCAAACTTGAAATTTTGCTAGTTCTCGAGCAAAATACCCTGACACTAAATTAAACTAACTACACTAATTAACTAATAATTAATCTAAAAATGAAAAACTTTAACAAAGAAGAAGTATATGCATGCGAGTTCCAAATTTAATCTAAGAAACCAAATTGGTCCTCCCTCAACAGCCCTAAATCTGATCAAGTTTGGAAAATAATACACACCAAGTGGTGTTCTAGAATTTCAACACTCAATATCAATAAAAACCATTCTAGTTCCATTGAAATGTGTGCATGAGAGCTCAAATGTATAACTAACCAAACTCCAAGTTGGATTTTTTAGTAGACAAGCTCATGACTTAAACCTTGAAGGATTCAGGAAAACCATATGCTTGATTGGGCTCGACTATCCACTAATGTAGGTTCGGACATTCTCAGAGATCAATAGGGCTTGGTTTGGCTTTGGAGAACGACCAAGGGTATCGCAGGAATAGAAAACAGAAAATCGTTAAGATTAAACGATACCCGAGGCATAAACGCTTGTCACTATCTCCCTTTCATAACCCCACACATTTAAAACACAACCCCGAATAAGAATTTAAGAACTTTGTATTCACTTGTCTAAAGAAATGAAAATAAATACTATATTCACATCGTGTTTTTTTTTTAAAGAAACATTATCACACCCCCAAACTTATTCGAATTTGTATAATTTTAGGGGCATGCAAAAAGAATGACAAGTGAATACATTAATACTGAACCAATAACAATTCGTCCAAAACCCCAATCACTCAATTCAAGTCAGCATTAGTCTATGCTACTTGATTTCACTCAATTTTGACTTTTAGGCTTAGCGACAATAGTTCGAAAAAATTTAATTGGATAGAGTATTGAAATTTGTTCAGAATTAAAAAGATTATTGGATTCAACAGGGTAACAAGGGATAAAAAATTTCAGGTTAGCTTCAAAAGGTTCAAGTGAAAAATATAAAGGCCTAAATCATGCCTCCGGAATTACCTTACCTATAATTTTGCCTCAAGTCTACCCCAAATCAAGTTCTAGATTCCTCTTTTCTGTCATGAACTTATTACTGAATAATCAGCGTCTTATACACTGAGTCCATGCGATCATGCGATTTAAGGATCATAATAATTTTTACCTAATCAACATGTTAATCACACAAAACACACATGACTAGCATTATCCCCGACCTCGATATACAATTAATAGATAATTTTCATCATCGGGAAACAGTCCTAGACGAATTCAACAACTCATCAAGCATATACGACTTCATACATAAACATTACTATATTAAATCTAAATACTAACATACATAAACTAAACTAAGCATTTAACATGCAAAAACTTGAAAATTAAACTACAACTTAAACTATTTAATTAAAGTCTACAAAACATAAAACATTTAAATTAAATACATCAAAAAAATTGTTTATCCTTCTTCTACAAAAACAAAAATGGATGTACACCCCCCCAAACTTAAACATGGTAGTGTCCACACTGTCTAGCAATGAACCCAATAACAATTATAGCATTCATGAACAAAATATTCGGTTTGAACACATACCTAGGAAATAAGACATAAGAGTCTTACCCCTATTGTCCACCTAGAAAAGCGTTATCACCACCACTATCATGTCAGAATGGAAATTGTGGTGGTTGCAAAAGGCACGGTGGCACCTGCGACATAGTCAGAAAAGTATGTGTCTCGATGCCAAGGCCCTCACAAATAAGTCGGTTCACTTGATCTTGATATCGGCCGTATTGATCCATATAGGTCCCGAGCTCGTAAAATCGAAGATCGGTATTGTATTGGTCTTGGCAAAGATTTAGGACTTCTTGATAAACACGCTTCCCGTCGATCTCGGCCCGTCCGGGTGCCTCGGGAACTGGGGCACTAGAAGGCCCTGTCTCGTCGTCTGCGTGCTCTTCATCATGTGCCGCTCCTCCCTCAGTCTGGCCTTGAGAACTTGCCTTCCACATCCTTGTAATAATGGCCAAATCGAGGGCATTGATAGGGTCTAACGGGCTATCCCCAGGGATCACCAACTTGGCTCACCTGAAAAGCTCGATTAAGAGTGATGGAAATGGGAGACCGGCCTTCGTCATGTTGACTGCATGGAGAATTGAAGAATTATTCAAAGAGCCAACGTTGATCAGCTTACTAATCTGGATCAAATATAGCACTATGGCTCGGTCTTTAGAGACGTTTGAGAAGTGCGACGTCGGGAGAAGACTTCCACACACAAAATGGTGCCATAGCTTAGGAATTGGATTGAGAAATTTTACCGAGAATGTGGCGAAACCCGACCCAGTGTATATCCACTAGACATTTCCAGAAGTGATGGCTCTAATTACTATATCCAAGCTCGGGTCTCGGCCCCCATAAGGTTCGTCAATAGGTACTCCCGGGGCTACTAATCCCAAGACTTTGTTGATAAACTCTAAGCTAAAAGAGATGGGGAGAGTGCAAACCCTTATTCGGCAGTCAATGGCTTTAATGACATTAGCTTAAAATTCCCGCACTAGGGCCACCTCACCTTGGGGAGGTAGTTTACATAACTCTTCCCAACCGCGACTTCGAATGACATCTTGAAATTCCACCGGGAGGTTATCTAATGGTCCAAATCCACTTTGTTGGATACAATTTTGCTTTTTCTCAAATCGGTTGAAATGTTCATCCGCTTGCTTGGACACAAAGCAGGTGGAATCGTAGTCCGTGGCGGCACCTCTAGTTCAAGAACTTGAACTTTCACCCCGTGCCCTCTTTGAAGCAACTCTCTTTGGCTTGGTTCCTAGCAATCACATTCACAAACAAGACAAACCCAATCATATACGAACAATGAAAAATAGCCCTAAATCAATACTATCAAGAACAAGGCATAATCTCAATACACATTCACCAATTGCAACGATTTCAACAAAATACAAAAAATGTAGCATGCATTTTTGTTTCACACAATCAAGCAATCCATATCAACTTAGTTTATCCCCAAAAATCAAACCAAAATTCTATAGAGAATGAAAATTGCGAAAATAGAGGTTTAAGAAGTAGGGCACATTCCAAATCCAATGATTTTTGAGATAATCTTGCAAATCAATCAAATATTTCAACAAATATAAAAGATGTAGAAGCTAAAACACTTGTTGAGAAATGGCATCCCAAACGATTAGAAATTTGAAGAAAATCACACCGTCCTTCTTAAACCCTAACTTTTTCGAAAATGAGGAAAAATCTGATTTTTGGAGGAGGATTTATGGTGGAAATCACAAGTTTTGTTAAGATAAGGATGATTTAGAGGGTTGGAAATGGTTTGGAGGGATGGGATTAGAGAGATTTGGGAGTATTTTGAAAAGGATGTGGCATTTTTGTTTTAGCGGGTTGGTTTCAACTTCTTCTACAATACACGCACTGTTTGATCAAAACTGACGACACAAATGAACAAAATAAATAAAAAATAAAATTAAAACAAAATAATTATCTAGATTAATATTCAACTACTTAGTCACAATATCAATTATATGCATTCAACACCGGCCCAGGCAACAGCGCCAAAAACTTGTACACCGAGCGTTTGTTATACGCTCGCGTATTTACTACTCGCAAGTGAACGAGGTCCAATTTTAATAGATCGGATATCGTTCCCACAGGGACGGGTTGAATAATTGAATACCGTAATTTGCATAGTCTCATATTATCCATACGGTTCAATAAATATTTTATAATTAAACTAATTAAAACTAAGCTAAACTACAATTAGTAGGTTAATCCTAAATAATTTTATTACCTAGGGATTTATTTCATTCACTTAATACATGTTTGATTTCGTTTAGTTAACAATAACAGTGTTTAGGTATCTGATAATCTCGGTTCGTAAACTTACTCGCCATCTATCTGGAGTGTAAGGTGTGTGAATACGTAATTTTGCATCAACAAAGAGGTCTCCCTAAATGTATTAACAATGCTAGGTCACATGAGTCTTTCCCCAACGTCATCGATTGCACACTCACTAACACCCTCCTGGGTCGTTAGATCGTAACGATATGTTTACCCTAGTCCGAATCCAGGGTTACCTCTTCTGAGTATCAAATCTTGTATTCTCAAATCCAACCCTAATATCTTAACATGCATACTAATATTGTCATAAAATGATAAACACAATCAGATTAAAAGCAAACAACTGTTAAAGAAACATATATTAAATCAAACTAGTATTTACACAACTACATCAATCCCTAGCTAATATTTATCTAATCTAACATGATATTTTTCATATAAACATTAAACCAAGAGGGATTCATCATCATTTACAATAAAATATTAAGTTACGAAGAGACAAACAAAGAGAGAAAGATCAAATCTTAAAGTGGAGTGGTTTCCACTTTCGCCGAAGATCAATCCGCCAATGTTTCCTCTTCTATGGATGATGATTATCCTCTTTAAGCTCTTAAATATTGGCCAAGGATCAAGCTTCTAAGGTTAGTAACGTCCAACTATCCAAGAGGCTTCAATGGAAATGAAGGAATAAGGTTTTATAGGTGCAAGGTTTCAAAATATCTGAAAATATCTTCTTTGTTGTGCAGAGGTCACCGCCACGGTGGTGGGATTTACCGTCGTGACGGTACGTAAGTCAGTTAGTTTTCCAAACTCTCAGATCATTCACTGCTACAGCAGTGGGGATCAGCGCCGCTGCGGTCGGGATGTCGGCCAGCTTTCCGAACACACTGATCGGTCCCCGCCTAGGCGGTGACTAAGTCGGTTTAACATTTCACCACAGTGGTAGGGATCAGCACTACGGTAGTGGAATAACTCCAACTCTCTGTACTTTCACCGCCTAGGCGGTGGGACTTGTGTATTTTCAGCCCTTCTGCATTATCACCGCCACGGCAATGGATCTTGTGATCTTGAAACCTTGTTTCTTCATCATTTCTTCACTGTTTTCCCATCATTTTTGCTCGTTTTTTGCTTGTTTACGTCCCTACACCTGATTTACCAAAAAACAAACTAAAACGCAATTAAATATAACTAAAACACTCGAAAACTACCAAATTCGGTTTAGAAGTAGATAGGTATTTTGCACCTATCGACAAGCCATCCTAATTATGCTATTATTCTACACCTTAGAGCGGTGAAATACCTAGCCCTAACGGTCTTGGTAAGGATAATGGTATAGTAAAAACCTCTCGGTTTTATACTATTCTATACATTAGAGCGGAGACATACCTGGCTTTGAAGGTCTTGGTGAGGATGACGGTATAGTACAAGGCCCCCTTCTTTCCCCAATTGTCTATTATTCTATACCTTAGAGTGGCAAAGTACTTGGCTCTGAACGTCTTGGTGAGGACGATAGTATAGTACTAGCCCCCCGATTATCTACTATTTTATACCTTAAATCGATAAAGTAACTGGCTTTAAAGGTCTTGGTAAGGACGACGGTATAGTATAAGCCCTCCCAGTTGTCTACTATTCTATACCTTAGAGCGGTGAAGTACCTAGCTTTCAAGGTCTTAGTGAGGATGATAGTATGGTACAAGCCCCCCAGGTTGTCTATTATTACTATACCTTAGAGCGACAAAATACCTATCTCTAAAAGTCTTGGTGAACACGACGACATAGTACAAACCCCCTGGTTGTCTACTATTCTATACCTTAGAGTGGCGAAGTACCTAGCTCTGAAGGTCTTTGTGAGGACGATAGTATCGTAGAAGCCCCCTGATTGTCTATTATTACTATACCTTAGAGCGACGAAGTACATGTCACTAAAGGTCTTGGTAAAGACGACGGCATAGTACAAGCCCTCCCAGTTATCTATTATTCTATACCTTAGAGCACAATATACCTGGCTCTAAAGGTCTTGTGAGGATGATGGTATAGTACAAGCCCCCTAGTTATCTACTATTCTATACATTAGAGCGACGATGTACCTGGCTCTAAAGGTCTTAGAGAGAACGATAGTATAGTACAAGACCCTTCGGTTATATATATACCTAAGGATGACAAGCGGTTTATCCTATAAGGAGCAAAGAAGATGGCGCTTGGTCAATTAACTCCTGGTTGCGGAGAAGATGACGCTTCTGTCAACCGACTCCTGGTTATGCTTGTACCCGAAAGGTTCTCCTAAATATCTCAAATTAATGAGAATCAGGTTACATGTAGTTTTAACATATAAATTAAATTAAGATTGGGTGAAATGATTCTGGGTTAGAGTTCCAGGTAGTCTGAGACTGAGGACGATGTTAATCTTCATAGTGGCTTGACTGAACCCCATCAGGGTGCCTACATATCTCATACTTAACTGATAATTAGGTTAAATGTAGTTCAGACACATGATGTAGATCAATATTTAGTGGAATGGGTTCTTGGTTAAGGAAGCAAATTCCTGGGTCATCATAACAATACAAGATCAAAACGATTGAGAGAATTCTAAACGGGTGAAGACCCTTAGGGAACTCAATATTTAGTGTAGTTTTTCGGCTGCATCCCACCTAGGATTATCTAATGAGGACTAGAAAACTTCCTGGGGAAAATTTAACTTCGGGTAAAATGTGCCCCAGTCGTAGACTGGGGCTTGATGATGCTTATTCATTTTCTAGGATTATAATTTTAGTTTTGAATTTTTGTATTGATTATGATTGGGATTGATGTGAGTCTTATATCAAGAAACTCTACAGTAAGAAGATACGATATAATGTGCCCCAATTATAGCTAGGGTTACTCTTATCATAGAATCTCAACGGAGAAACCGGATGTAATGTGCCCCAGATCTAGCTAGGGCAAGTCCCGTCTTAGATTCTAGATTTAAGAAATTGAATATAATGTAACCCAACTCTAGCTGGGGCGTGGGACTACCTGCTGAGCATTTAAAGGATGCGACAAAGCCCAAATGGTTTGCCTCTGTATCTTGGATTGAGTACACGATTATAGTATTTGTTTTAGTCTGGAAACCCCCATTTGGTAGTTTATGTATTATTGGTATTACTGGTTCTGGATGGTAATAGTTGGATGATCGAAACCTACCTTAGTTACCTACATACACTGAGTTCCTATGTTAGGAATCTACTTGAAATGTAGTTCAGTCGTCGTTGCGCTATCTTAGATTGTTAATCGTACCCATAAGGGCTTTCTACGTACCTTGGTAATCTACTAAAGATCATGTTGATGTGTAGTTCGAGCACATGTATCCTTTGTTGTCTACTTAACAAAATTATTGGTAGTCGGCTTATCAAGGAAGTTAAGGGACTTCTCCGAAGATTTTCCCTGAAACAGGGTTAAGAGAATATCGTGATCGCTGACATCTCTCTAGTTCTGATTGGACTGGATTGGGTCTCCTATGTACCTTGGTGGTTGACTAGGGATAGTGACGAGGCATAGTCTATTGAGGATAGAGAAAATTTGTTTAAGGTGACGACCCAGCACATAAAGGTTTCGCGTATCCTGGTGCTTACTAAGACTCAGGTCGACACCTAATTTTTCCTCGACTGGTTAAGTCCAGTATGATTAGATTCGAGTTGGTGGGTCATTATTATGTTTACTATTATTCAATCCCAATTGATTAGGGGATTCGTTATTGAGCAGCTCTATGGGGATTCTATTGTTGACGTGATTTTATGGGGATTTTTATTATTGAGGACGTGATTCAATCTCGATTGACGTGGGATTTTTGTCATTAGTGATTGGAGAATGTTTTTGTACAGGTCTTGAGTTTTGTCAAGAGTCAAGTTGGACCTTAGTTTATGGGTTATGCGTCGTCTATTGCTTGGTTTACAAGGTGAGTACATATATATTTTCTCAGGAGAGTCAACGGACTTTTCTTAGAGATACGCCCTGGTCTTGGGCTAAGAGAGTATTTTAATGATAATACTTGTCTCTCCTTTTATTTCAACTGAACCCACTTGGGTTTCTTAAGTTTATTGGTAATCTACCAAGGATATGGTCGAAATGCTACTGAGTATTCTTGTTTTGCACAGGAAAACTAGTTAACACTTAGTTTAATGCACATGAATAGTTTGTAGCTTAAAGGATGCGATCAAACCTTGTAAAGATTGCCTACGTATTTCAGATAACTAATAATTAGGTAGGCACGTAGTTCATCGCATATGGTTGGACTTTGTCAACCGAACCCGTGAGGGTTTCCTACACATGCTGAATATTGTCGGGAATCAGGCTAATACATAGTTCCTAGGGATTTGATGAGTTTAAATTCATCAACCGAACCCGTGAGGGTTTCCGACGTATCCTAACGTGTAGTTCCAGAGGTCTTTGGTTTAGTAAGATTAGTTAAGTTCATTATGATTCGAGGATTTTTCTTCACGTCCTGAGATGAAATGAACGTTGTTTCCTTAAAGAAAACATGGACAGGATGAAATATGCCCTAGTCACAGACTGGGGCGGCAACCAGATAAGTTCCATTGGGAAAACTAATTCGACAATTTCGATTGTGCGATTCGTGATTATTGATAGTGTGAAGTATGCCCTGACCTGCAAGCTGGGGAAGAGATTGATTAGCTATAGGATTGTGAAGCTAAATTAGTCTTCCTAGACATTTGTTGGGGTAACGAATTTGGGATTTTACTGGTTAAATCCCAAAATATACCTGGTCAACGGGTTTATTATTGTTTTGTTTCTTTAGACTGTGAGGTTTAGTAGGAGTTCGTCAGCTAGCACAACCTCCTGAGTGTGTAGTTTTGTGAATTATATCGAGTCAAGAGTTGGTAAGAGTGATTACTTGTATTATCAAGGCTTACTATTTATCAGAATTGGATGGTGAACCTCCTTGTTTTGATTTAGTCCCCTTTGCTTCAAATGTTTTAGCTTTGTATGCTGGCATTTTGGTGAACCGTGTTCAATTCCTGTATTTTTGTCAATCAAAGTATTGTTAGAAGAAAATAAATCCCCGTCCCCATTCCTCGATCTTATCATCTAGACGGTGTATACTGGCCCATTTCTTTAGGAGTTGACAAATCTTTATCTAGCGATGGTCTTCTTCTTTTTTTGAATAATACTTCCTGGATATAGTCTTTGAAGTGTACTGCACTTATCTCATGGTTGAAAACTCGGCGTCCTACTATGCGCGATGGTTTTCTGGTTATGTGGCTTCTTAATGAATTTGAATTTGTAATGACGTCATATATCCTTACGCAAAATTTTGGTTATGGGTAATTTGTTAAGTTTGAATTTCTTTTGTCACTATACTCATATGTTATTTATCTTTTCTACTTATCTATACTAAAATGTTAGTCATGAAAGAACATAACATATAAAAAATCAGAAGTTAGAGTTTTCTAAACTGGGTCTGTATAATCAAGTATATTATCGATTTTTAGAAGTTTTTTCTTCCTTAGGAGCACAAACTTAGACTTGATCACTTATCGGAAGCTTCAAGATCTCTAGCAGCTACTAACCCATCTTCATTTGTATACCAAAGTCGACAGATTTATCAATCAAATTCTTCGATTTAGTCAGCCTAGTTGCAGTATGTTGGTCTTTAACTGAATCCAAAATCCTCAAATAAACAAAGTTTTGGCCACAATCCGATGTCTCCTGTTATTTTATTTTTTATTGTTTGTGTTTGCCATTTTTGCCCTTATCACCCTTTTAGGTTTTCACTAAGGTCGGCTACCACATTTTTGCACCACATCGCCCTTTCAGATTTTCACTAGGTCGATGGTTTTATATCTTGCTACAATCCCTAATTTTTTGCCCGTAGCGCCCTTTCGAGTTTTCACTACATCCTCAGATCGTACTAATTTTATACCATTTTTTGCCCTCACTTCCATCCGGTTGTGAGTCTGGGTTTATTTTTTCTAGGGGTATAATTTATTTATTGCATCAGCATTAATAGGCTCTAGGAACTCTTCTCCATCCATTTCTTGAAGTATTAAAGCCCCATGCCCAAACACTTTCTTGATAACGAACGATCCTTCCCAGTTTGGCGCGAATTTTTCTTTTGATTCATCTTGTAATGGGAAGCTTTTCTTTAGTACTAATTTGCACGTAGTATATCTTCTTGGTCGAACCTTGTTGTTGTAAGCTCTAGACATCCTCTTTCGATAGCATTTTCCATAGAATATAACAACGAGACTCTTTTCGTCTAGCAGGCATAGTTGGTCATGTGTCTGTTATACCCATTCAACCTCATCTAACTCTGCTTCCACTAGAATACTAAGACAGGGAATTTCTACCTCTATTAGGATCATGGCTTCTGTTCCACATACTAATGAATACGGCATGGCTCTAATTGATGTTCTAACCAATGCTCGATAGGCCATCAAGGAAAATAAGAGCTTCTTATCCCATTCTTTATGGTTATCTATCATCTTCCTTAAGATAGTCTTAATGTTCTTGTTAGCGGCTTCTATTGCTCCATTCATTTTTGGTCAGTAGGGCACGCAATTCATGTATTCTACCTTACACTAAGTATATATGGCTTTTATCATACCTCTTTTCAGGTTTTGGGCATTTCCAGAGGTCAAGGCTTGAGGTACTCCGTAACATAACAAGATATTTTTTTTGGAAAAGCTCGTTATGGTCCTCTAGGTGATACAAGTAAGCGAAACTACCTCTACCAACTTAGTGAAGTAGTCTATATCCAATAGGATGAATCAGGGTTCGCTTGGTGCCATCGACGTTATTGGACTTATAGCATCCATTCCCCATATTGGGAAAGGCCACGGCGACACTAGAAAATACAAGTTTGTCAAGGATAAATGGATATGGTCACCATGTCCTTGGCATCTCTGACATATTCTTACGAAGTTCACGCAATCGCCCTCCATGGGTAACCAAAAGTGGCCAGTTCGTATGATCTTCTTGGACAATATGATTCCGCTCATGTGTGGCCTTCACACTCCTCTACGAATTTTTTTCATGAGTTGTATTGCTTCTAGGGTGCCCATACACCTTAAGAGACCCAAGTCTGGTGATCTCTTGTATAGGATGTTGCCATTAAGAAAGAATTGGCCCCCTAGTCTTCCCAAGATTTTCTAACTCAGGCTATCGAATCATTTAGGATATTATTAATTTCTTAAGAACCTTAGAATATCTATGTACTAAGGTTCTTTATCCTCTTTGGCCTCTACCTGATTGTAATGAGCTGGTTGTCAGTATATCTTGATAGTTACGGGAATTTCCTCGTCTTTGTCATTGATCACTGATATCATGGATGTTAACATTGCAAGGGCATCAACAAAATCATTCTTAATCCATGGTACATATTCAAACTCGATCTTTTAGAATGATTTACAAAGGTCAAGTAAGTAGTTGTACCAGATCAATTTAGCATCTTTCGTCCCGTACTTGTCGATGATCTGGTTTATGATCAGCTTTGAGTTTCTGTACACTATCAGTTCATTAATTTTCAAGTTCTTATCCAACTCTAAACCTTTGATGCAAGCTTCGTATTTGGTGGTGTTGTCGGTGTTGGTTAACTTTAGCTTAAATGCGACTGGAAAGTGTTGACCTTACGGAGAGATTAGGACGACACCAATGCCGGCCCCTTTCGAGTTGCTAGCTTTGTCAATGTACATTTTCGATATCTACTCATCCTTATCGATAGTTCGTAATACAATAGGTTGGTTTGGAAACTCAGTCTCCATGGGCCTTCCGTCAGCTCTTGGGTTATCAACAAGTTGATCAACGATTGCTCGGCCTTTGACCACTTTTTGAGTTACATATACAATTTTGAACTCAGTCAACAACATCTACCACTTGGATATTCTTCCAGCAAGCATAATATTTTCAAATATGTACTTGATATGATCTATTTTAGTTATCAAGTGAGTAGTGGAGTACAACAAATAGTAATGTAACCTTTTAGCAGTCCAGGCTAACGAGCAACAAGTTTTCTCTAGTTCCGAGTATCTTTCTTTGTATCAAATGAATCTTTTGCTGACATAGTAGATGTCTTGTTCCTTCTTTCCTGAACTGTCATGTTGTGCCAACATTGCATCCATAGAAGTTTCCAGGACAATGAGATATAGGAACAACAATTTTCCTTGTTGGGGTAGTACCAAGACATGAGGGTTCAATAGATGGGTTTTGACTTTCTCCAAGGTGTCCTGACATTCTTTGTTCTATTTCCAATTTGATTCCTTTCTCAGTAGTTTAAAGATCGGTTCACAGGTTTCTGTCAATTGCGAAATGAAACGGGAGATGAAATTCACTATCCCAAGGAAACCATGAATTTTCTTGTTAATTCTAGGTGCGGGCATTTCAACTAAGGCCTTAATCTTGGAAGGATCAATTTCAATCCCTCGTAGATTAACTATGAATCCTAGTAGCTTACCAGACACTACTCCAATGCACACTTAGCCAGGTTGAGTTTCAACTAGAACTTCTGGAGGCAATTAAATATTTTCTTCAAGTGTTCCAGATGGTCTTCGTCTTCCCTTGATTTCACTATCATGTTTTCCACGTATACCTTCATTTCTTTGTAGACCATATCATGGAACAAGGTCTTCATGGATATTTTATAAGTAGCTCCGGCGTTCTTAATTCCGAATGGCATAGATCAATAGCAAAATACCCCCAAGGCATTGTGAAGGCAGTCTTGTGCTTGTCTTGCTCGTCAACTAGAATCTGGTTATGCAATGCAAAGTGAGTGCTCATACGTTGGAGAGAGTATACTGTAATGTAAATGTAGAAATGTAAAGACAATTTTTAAATGTAGTATTTAAAGATAGTAAATATGTATGCATGTTGATATATACACATGAAATTATATTCTTATTATTGCTTTGGTATTTATTATTATATTCATTATTGTTATTGCTACCGTTATGATTATTGTTGTTATGGTTTTGGTTGAGAATTTTTTATGTTTAAAATCAAGGACATGATGCTTGGATGTTATTAAACAATGAATATTTATTTAGACTCCAACTATTCCTGACTCTCTTATAAAGTCCCCAACAGAGTCGCCAATTGAAGCACCCTAGATTTTGATAGCGGAAGAAGTATAGAATTGGGAAGAGAATGAAAACAAGTTTCATCATTTCTTTTCTAAGTCGTCCAAATCCGTCCATTTTGAAAAAGGTTTTTCAAGGGATTTTCTAGGCATCGGTTTTGAAAAACTTCTGGGGCCGAGTTTTTTTTTTAAAATAGAGTCACCACCATTTAGTATGGGGTTAAATGGTGTGCTAGGTTACCAGGATTATGGAAATTCATTTTTCCTTTTGAAATGGGCCATGTTGTGTCTTCCATAGGTCTATGTACGAGAGATATTCCTTAAGTTTGGGATTCGGTTATGTGCAGGGAAGGTGTTAGACACCCCAAGACACCCGTCTGAGGACGGTACCTTTATCTAAATAGATATTCACTTTTAAACACTATCCAACCAGTCTTTAATTCATTTTAAAACGAATAATTCCCTTTTTAAAAGTTTTTGTTCTTTTTATGTATTTTTGACATGATTTAGTAGAAAACAAGTAAATACTACAGCTACTACTAGTTAATGACACCCAATGACAGTTTATATACAAATATATATGTAAATATGCAAGCTATACTAAATGAAATGCAAACTAAGAATATATTATTTGGATATGCGACCGAACCAGCACATGGGTTGCCTATGCAACATGGTTGCTTATGTATCTCGAATGAGAATCAAGTCATCACATAGTTCATTCTAGTTAGGGTAGAGGATATGGTTTAATATTAAAGGTGTGACCAAACCCTTATGGGTGGCCTATGTACTTTGGGTGGTTACCAAAGATCAGGTTGAATGTAGTTCAGTCTTGTCACGTTTGAAAACCGGATACATTATTAGAGGTATGAATGAACCTTTATGGGCTGCTTACATACTTTGGGTGGTTAGCAAAGATCAGGTCAATGTAGTTCAGTGTTGTTATGTTGGAAAACTAGGTTGATTTTGGTTAAAAGCTGAGTGAGTTTAGTTAAGTTTTGGTTGATTATCAATTAGTTTTGGTTGTAAACAAATGTGAATCACAATCTTAAAACAAACCTTTGATTTTTTCATGAACCTTAGAATAACTCCTTTGCTTTGATTAGTTTAGTACATGTCTGTAAGTTGTGAGTGAAAAAAAATGAAAAGAAACACCATATATTTATGCCAATCCTGCTTGTAACTAAGGAAAACGAGAAGGTTTCTGAAGAACAATCACATATATCCCCGAAGGAATAGAGGCCTTCCCTTTATCCAGAGTTCTTAGCCACAAGGGTTTGTTGGTCCAGTATATAACTATATATGTATATATGATAGGTGTAATTCACCTATCTATTTCCAAACCGAACTTGTAAGTTTTTGAGTGTTATTATAATATTTTAATACGTTTTAATATGTTTTTATTCTTTTTGTATTAAAACAGGTGTGTGGGGTGCAAAAGGTCCAAGAAAGATCATAAACGATCAAATTAGATCAAGAACGATGGAAGAACGGTGAAAAAACAAGCATAAAGGCAAGATTCTAAAAAGTAGCCCACCGCCGCGGCGGTTAATATGCAGAGAAGGTCATTTGCTGCTGAAAGCCCACCACCGAGGTGGTGACCTCACTGTCGAGAAGGTGAAACAATAGAGAGGTCTTTGCTTCCACCGCTGAGTCCACCACTGAGGCCGTGATCAAACCGACTTAACCACCGCCATAGTGGTGACTCTGCACACACTTTAGATATTTATTTAGATATTTTTTAGCCCTATATCTTCCTCCTCTTCTCTATTTCATCCATAAGAGAGCTCCTAGGATTAAAATAGGGTTAAGAGGTTTTTGGGAAATGCTCCACCAAATCCGAAGGAGAAGAATACGTTGTGAAGAAGGAGAAGCTATCTCGGAATGGTTTTAGCTCCAAATCTTCTAACTACGGCTAGTTTCTCTCATTTTTTCTTTATTTCTTAACTTTGGATTATGGTTTGAGTATGTTTAGCTCGTTTATCATTGTATATACGGTTATGGCCGTTAGCTAAACGGATATTGTCTAGAGATTACTATAATTTATGAATATGTGATTTTGAAATCGGTGTTTTGTTAATAGTTGTTCTTCATTATTTGATTGTGTTTTTCATTTCTCCTTATTTATTATGCTTGTTATGATATACTGAAAATACAATATTTGACACTTGGGAGAGGTAATCCCGGATTCGGATTAGAGTTTAAACACAAGGCGACGATCTAATAACTCAGGAGGGAGTTAGAGAGTATGCAATTAATGACGTTGGGGCAAGACTCATGTGACCAAGTGTCGTTAAGACATTAAGAGGACTTCGGCATTGATGCGAAGTCACATATTCACTCCTCTTACACTCGGGAGAGGTGGCAAGTGAGTTTACGATACAAAGATTGTTAGATAAGTCGAACACTGTTAGCGTAAACTAAACGAGATCAAACACGTATTTGTAAACGAAGTTAATCCCTAAATAATCCATTCCCATAAACGTCTCAATTTACTAATATAGTTTAATTAGATAAATTAGTATATTATTAATTATAAATTTCATTTTATGTCGCCTAGATAAAATTAGGTTATGATAATTACGGTACTCGACAATATTCTCAACCAATCCCTATGGAAACAATAACCCTTACTCTTCCCACTCTACTAAAACTTGACCCGTACACTTGCGGTGAAAGTGGCGTGTGTTAATTCGCACTACCAAGTTTTTGGCACCGTTTCCGGGGAAATCCTATTGTGTGGGAAAATAAGCATAAGGGCAAAAAAGTAGTTCAGGAGATATGATTTAAGCATTCATTTTGTCGCTTGAGATTTTTAAGCTTACCTTGATATATCATTATCCCTCGTTACCCTGTCGAAGCTTAATAGCCATTTCAATTATGAACACTTAACTAATACCATAGTCGATTGAACTTTTTCCAAACCTATATCGCTAAACCAAAGGCACAATGTGAGTGAATCAAGTTAGCATTTGTTATGCTACTTGATGTGAGCAGTTGAGTTTTGGGCGAGCTATTAATTGGTTTGGTATTCGAGTACTCAATTGCCATTTTTCGTTCATATTTCACACAGCCCTTAAATTGTACAAATCAAATAAGTTTGAGGGTGTGTTTAGTTAAAAAAAAAAAAAACACTATGTAAATATAGTTTTATTCCAGTTTAATTTGACAAGTGAGTACGACGTTCTTAATATATGTTCAGGGTTGTTTCAATTTTATCTGTGGGGTTTCGAGTGTGAGAGTGTCAAGCATATGCCTCGGGTATCGTCAAGTTAACAATGTTAACTTGTTTTCTAATTTCAATATACTCTTGGCCATTTTTCCAAAACCGAACCAAGTCCTAATGATCTTTTTGGACCTCTGAACCTACATTAGTGGAAAATAGAACCCGGGTCAGGCGTATAGATTCCCTATACCTTAATGGTTTAAGTCATAAACTTTATTGAGGAATAATCCCATCTAATCAACGGATAGTTGTATATTTGAGTTTTAACACACAAACTCTAATAGGATCTAGAATGGAGCTTACTATTATTGAATATTGAAATTATAGAACACCACATGGTGTGATTTATGCTTGAACTCGATAGGATTGGGGGCTGATAAGGGAAA
Organism: Eucommia ulmoides; assembly: GCA_016647705.1. NCBI lineage: Eukaryota > Viridiplantae > Streptophyta > Magnoliopsida > Garryales > Eucommiaceae > Eucommia > Eucommia ulmoides. The sequence continues at coordinate 47,613,076 of CM028339.1, read as the reverse complement.
ATTTGTTTGCCGTTAGGTGATAATCAAAACTTGCACATTTTTGTTTTTCTTGTTTTTCATTTTTAGTTTTTAATTTCGTAAGTAGTTGTTGTATTTTTTTGCTATTGTGTGGGTGTTTTGCTCGAGGTCTAGAAAAATTCTGACTTTTGGGGGTATTTCATAGGTGTAATTTACCTATCTATTTCCAAACCGAACTTGTTAGTTTTCGAGTATGCTTATTACGTATTATTATGTTCTAATACGTTTTTATTCTTTTTGTTATAAATCAGGTGTGTAGGGTAAAAAGGGATGAAAAATTATCATAAATGATCAAATCGAATTAAGAACGGTGGAAGAACGGTGGGAAAACAAGCATAAGGGCAAAATTCATACCTGCAGCCCACCGCCACAATGGTCAACATGCAGAGAAGGGCCTTATTCTTGCTGAACATCCACCGCCGAGGTAGTGAAACCACATAAAGGTCCTTTCTCCCACCACTGAGTCCACCGCCGAGGCCGTGACTTAACCGACATGCCCACCACTGCGGCAGTGATCCCACCGCCGCGACGTTCACTCTGCACCAGAATTAGATATGTATTTAGATATTTTGTTCTCTATTTCTTCTCCTCTTCTATTCCATTCGTCCATTAGAGCTCATTTCGGTTAGAATATTTTATAGAGAGTTTTGGGGAGTGTTCAACCAATTTCGAATGAGAAGAACACGTTGCGAAGAAGGAGAAGTGATCCCGAAGTGTTTTTAGCAGCAAATCTTCATACTACGGCTAAGTTTCTTTCATTTCTTCTTTATTTTCCTAACTTTCATAGGTTGTTGAGCATGTTTAGCTCATTTTTCTTTGTATAAACAGTTATGGCCATGAGCTAAATGGATTTTGTCTAAGAATTAATAATATTTATGAAAATGTTGTTTATTTGAGTTTGTGTTTTATTTATGGTTGTTCTTCATTATTTTGATTGTGTTTTCCATACTGTTATGTTTATTATGCTTAGATAGATATATTGAGAATACAGGATTTGACACTTAGGAGAGGTAACCCCGAATTCGGACTAAGGTAAACACAACGCGGGAGGGAGTTGGAAAGTGTGCAATCAATGACGTTGAGGCGAGACTTATGTGACGTAGTGTCGTTAAGACATTTAGGGAGACTTCTTCATTAACGTGAAGTCCCATATTCACTTGTCTTACACTTGGGAGAGATGGCGAGTTAGTTTACGATACAGAGATTGTCAAATAGATCAAACGCCGTTATTGTAAACTAAACGAGACCAAACACATTTTTGTAAAAAAAAATTAATCCCTAGGAAATATTTTCCCTAAATATCTCAATATAATATTAGTATAATTAGATTAATTAACTAAGTATTAGTACTAATTAATTATAAAGACATTTTTACCGCCTAGATAAAATTAGGTTATGATAATCGCGGTAGTCGATAATAATCTCAACCAAACCCTATGGACACGATACCCCTACTCTCCCCATCTATACTAAAACTTGACCTGTACACTTGCAGTGAAAGTGGCGACGTAATATTCCACCGCCAGTACACAATGGTAGAAGCAATTAATCATCATCCTCATCGAATCCTCCAAGATCAGGTATGTCCCAATCCTTTAGGATAGATTTAAATCCTTGTCTTTCAATTTCATTTTCTAGTGGAACAAAATGTTAGTGTCTCATTTGTTTTTATTACAAGTAAACTCGCATGATAAAGAGGGGCAACTGTAGACACCGTATTTTGTCCCGCCCAGTCAATGTTTAATCAAGTACAAGTTCAAATAAATCATAAAATTAGATTTAAAGGGAATAAATTTATACCTAATATTACACTGCATACTATACAAAAATAACCAAAAACATAACAAAACGTAAAAAATGTTTTATTTGATAAAATACAGTCAAGTAAAAGTTTTTGGTCAAACTCGAAAATCTCATGATTTAAGGAGGTCTAAAATTACTTTAATGAAGTTTTATTTTCATAAAATCATATTTATTTTGATTAAATATTATCCACTACCCTTAAATTATAGGACATTTTAAACAATTAACTCATTTACCCCACCCCGACCTTGAAACATTTACAAACCCTGAAATTTGTCAAATTTAACACCAAAAACATTCATTTCATTTATACATATTGCAACACATACCACCAATAAACAATACAATACACCTTAAACAAGGCTTGTAAAGGTCATGACAAATCCCTAAATCACAAGGTGATTTAAGGATTGGGCTTGACTTGAATTTTCACCAAATTCAAATAGTCTTGACAAATCACCCTAAACCCAAGCAATCAAAGGACTAGCCATCATTTAAGGCCCAAAAACCAAGCCTTATAATTACCAAGGATCCTTCCTAGAAGTTTCCTACCAAATGGCAAATGAATGGGACAAGATACTTACGGTGCAACCAACCGTTATCGACACTAAGCTGATTCGGTTCGCCACCTAACTAAGGCATTCAATGAGAATTTAATGCCCATACCATAAAGAATTAAATGCTTGGGATGACATGTCAATACCACGTTTAAGGTATCAAGATATTTTAAGCAAAATATCTTAGAAACCAACCGAAATTCTTGAATCGTGATGACCCATTACTGAAACCAAATCGATGAGTAGCCTCCAACAAATGCATTAAATATGCATCCAACTAATAATTAAATGCTTGGAATGAAATTTCATGGCTAGGTTTAAAGGATCCAGATATTTTCACAAAAATATCTAAGGGTAACTAAGTAACTTGGAAACCAACAGACGTTACAAGGAAAGTTCACCCAATTCCATCCAAAATGAACCAAATGTGTGGCCTCCAAGTCATGACTCATCACTTTGCATTAAATTCAAAGTGACATCTAAGGACTATATACAATGCACCTTGGATTCATTTTTTACGACCAAACCAAAATAGCGGATCTAACTGGTATTTAGCCCCTAAACCAAACCAAATCCATCCCATCAAGTCATAAATGAACCCATGTGCAAGGAATTTCATTAGTGGGGAGGTAATGATTTCCAATAATTGGTAATGATTGCCAATGATTACCAAATCTTTGAGAATCCAGCCTTCTACCCTAAATTTGTTCAAAGCCAAATTAAACTAAGACAAGGGAAAAATCCCCATGGGCCAAAAACTTCTCAGGGAACACCCTGGTATTTCTTGGGCATTAGCCAATGCATAGGCCCAGGGTCTACAAATAAAGGGGCAAGCCTTCTCACTTTTCCATGTCTTGAAGGCCGAACTTATCTATCTAAACTCACGCAACTCTCTCAGACCCTAGGCCTCTCAAGCGGATTTCTCAAAAAACACATCTTTGTTATGACAAAATATAGTCATGAAAAGTTTTCTCAAAGTTCTTAGAACAAGAACTTCAAGGATCAACAATCACCGATCAACAGAGACAAGAAGAGCAAGGAGGAAGGAGGTTAGCTACTTAGGGACGACCACATCCCTTAACTAGGTTGTTGTTCTTGGGTTATTGGATAAGAACTCAAGGAACCGCGACCACCGATCCTCTACCAACCAACCACTGACCAAGAAAATCAAGGAAGAGAAAGAGGTAAACACTTAAGAAAAACCATATCCCCTAATTAGTTATGTTCCTATCAAACCCCCTATGATTCTTGGTTGATTTTGTGTATATTTCTTTGTATATAGTTGGATCATGTAAATGATACACTTACGTTTCTTGTTTATAACACATAAAATCCATAAAAGAATCAAACAAACACCAAAACAACCTTACAAGCTTTTGATTTTGTCAAGAACAACAAGCAAACACCTAAGCTTAACAATAACAACCAAGTTAGGGTCAAATCATACAAAAAAAAAATTGCAAGCATTTCAAGGGTATTCAAAAACATTCCAAGACATTCAAAAATGTCAAATCATCCAACCATGTGTTAAAAACACATGAGGATTCAAACAAAACAACTATTCACACCAAGAGTTATACATAGTCTATACGATACTCCCCAATAAAATCCTATTTATTTTCTTTTTTTAGCAAAACAAAACACACATATATACGTATGTTCTTATATACTACACCGACAGACCCTTGTGGCTAAGAATTCGGGATAAAGGGAGGGCCTCTATTCCTTCGGGAATATGTGTGATTCTTCTTCAGAAACCTTCTCGTTTTCCTTAATTACGAGTAGGACTGGCATAAATATATGGTATTTATTTTCACTTTTTTTAACTCACAACTCTCACTCAAGCACTAAACTAATCAAATAAAAGGAGTTTGTTTAAGGTTCTTGACAAAATCAAAGGTTTGTTTTAAGGTTGTGATTCAGATTTGTTCACAACCAAAACTAACTGATAATCAACCAAAACTTAACTAAACTAACTCAGCTTTTAGCCAAAACCAACCAATTTTTCAAACATAACAACATTGAACTACGTTCGACCTCATCTTTGCTAACCACCCAAAGTACATAGGCAGCCCATAAGAGTTCGATCACACCTCTAATAATTAATCAAGTTTTCAAACGTGACAAGACTGAACTACGTTCGTCTTGATCTTTATTAACCACCCAAAGTACATAGAAACTCATAAGGGTTTGGTCACATATCTAATATTAAACTATATCCTGTACCCAAATGAGAATGAACTACGTGATTACCTGATTCTCATTCGAGATACGTAGGGAACCCACGTGTTGGTTCAATCGCATATCCAAACAATTTGTTTTTTGTTTACATTTCATTTAGTATAGCTTGCATATTTATATATTTGTCTGTATATAAACTATTAATGGGTGTTGTTGACTAGTAGTAGCTGTAGTATTTACTTGTTTTCTATTAAATCATGTCAAAAATACATAAAATTAACAAAAACTTTAAAAAGGGGAATTATTCTTGGTTAAGTGAATCAAATCAAAATTACTTGGATAGTGTTTAATTGTAAATATCTATTTAAACTGAGGGACCGTCCTCATATTGGTGTCTTGGGGTGTCTAACACCTTCCTCTAGTATAAACGACTCATGAACTTAAATAATAGGTCTGATACATGGACCTATCAAAGTCAAAACATGAACCATTTCAAATAGAAAAATGAATTTCCAAAATTCTGGTGACCTAACATACCATTAAATCCCATGCTAGGTGGAGACTCCATTTTTAACAAAAATATCGGCCCAGGAAGATTTTCAAAACCGATGCAAAGAAAAGCCCTTGAAAAATCATTTTCAAAATGAACGAATCTAGACAACTTAGAGAGGAAATGATGAAACTTGTTTTCGTCCTCTTCCCGATTCTCTACTTCTTTCACTATCAACATCCGAGGTGCGTCACATCTGTAACAATTTTATATCAGGGTTCTCGGTTTTTCTTTCTAACTTTTTCTAATTTTTTGTCAATATCTCACTCTCGTTTGGTTGAAACAAGACATTTCTTTTAGCATTTTCCTTTGGATGACGATATAATTTAGTATTGAAATCATATTATCATAACTTTGGTGGTTCACGATATATGAATTAGAATTACAACAAGCAAATTAATTTATGAAAGTTGGAGTATAAAGACCTAAGTTGACCCTAGATAAAATAAGCTTGCATTTAGTGATATATAGATCTAGTACATAAGCATACAATATAATACCTAATTCATTAAAGAGTACTTAATAAACTAAAGGAAAAAAATAGAGATAAATATTGCGTCCTTAAAGTTTTTGGTCTTTTGAGAAATTTATGACCCCTAGTTGAATGAGATCCTCGACACAGTATTGGAGGTTGTAGCATTAATCAGTATGATGGTCGGCACATCCAGAGTGGTACTCACATATTGCATGGGGATTAAAGTTTTGGGATTGGTGGTTTTCTTGGTGTGGGGGAATTGGTGTCAACAATTTATTTTCAAGGCAGTAGTGACAGATTTTAGAGAGTTAAACAAGGAGTGCGTTGAACAGTTTATGTTTTTTAGGAACTTGGGAAGGCCTAGAATTTTGGTGAGATCGTTGCACCATAGTTTGAGGTTGTCTAGGGGTTTGAGCAGAGCTACTTGGTAAAGAAGAGTATGGAGAACATAAAAAAGACTAATGCTTAGGGGTCCCGGTTGTTAAGGTCATTTGCAGGCTTTCATTTTTTAGGGTATTACATTTACTACAAGGTTGAGAGGCTGGTATGGACAATTTAATATATTTGATAGATTGGTCTATGTAGTCCATCTACTTCCATATTTTGAATATTTCTCATTGGATTGAGTTTTCCTTTGGTTTAGGGTATTTCTCCCAACTAGGCAATTCTTAGCTTGTGGTAGTGGCCCAAATGTCAACTGAGTTTTTGGTTAACTCAACTTCGTCTCTAGTATTTTAATTTTGATGATCAACATTGTTCTCTGGTCTGGAAAGGCTACTGTAATTTTCTATGGCAATCCATTTTTCATGAGGCAGCTTCATGGTTCGTAATTTGTTCCAATCCTTTATTATGCTAAGGGTAGCTCCAGGTAGCGGTAATTGGTCTTTATTTCTTTTCTCTCAGAACAACAAGGCTGGGTTCATCCGACTCAGAGCTTGTTTCAGAGAGGTAACGCTTTCTTGCATCGTAGAAATCTTGGAGTTGTTTTGAGTACTTCCGACAGAGGGAAGGATAGGGTCCATTTAATAATATTGTGAGCAGATCTTAGATGGATTTTTAGCAAACGTTACCTGAAGAAAATTTTCTTAGATTATTAAGTGATTATAAACCCTCACTAATGAACTATTGGGATGCAAATTATCTTATCCTTATGCATGATTGTATTCTTTCCTATGTATGAATAATGTTTATATGAATGGATGATCATGTTGATGTTGCTTGTATGCAATCCTCAAAACATATAGCTCTAGAAGGAAACTTTGATATATGTTCTGGACAGACCTTGGCTGGAACTTGGTTTCGTAGGATTGAGGGCAACTTATAATTTTTGGATTGTCCTCGACTTAGAAGTTATAGTCACCTAGGATTATGACATGATTAACATTTTCTCCTCAAAATATGAATCATTGCTCCTAGGACTCTAATATAGAATTGTCCTTCTCTTCCTCAAAATATGGATCATAGTTCTTAGCACAAAATTATCTAAAATACCATTGATTTCATGATGTCTCTTTGAGGTTCAATCTATTTTGGCAGTCTAACTGGTGAACCTTAGCTAGCTTCTTAGCGGAACAAGTTTTTGACTTGCTTAAGGGGTTTTGTACCTAAATCTTTAAAACCAAATATCTTCCTTATAGTGCATGATTCTTATTGTATAAGCTTACGAGAAAGGACACGACGCTTAGAACGTGATATGTCAATCTTAGGGAATATGACCCAAGGTATGTTTATTATTAGATTGCATAATCTTTATTTGACAGTATGGAAAAACTTTTTTACATCTTAGTAAGCTTGGCGTAGTTTTGTGCAATTGAAGTAGATTCCATCTTAGCGTCTTAGCGTATAAACCTTTAGATGACTATTTAATAAATGCTATTTTTAGATGAATTATTTAAGAATGTTTTTTATGTACATTATTCAAAAGGCATTAGTATTCATGAAATATTAAGGCCACCTTAAGTTATGAAGAGTTTTCATACTCAACATTGCAGAGACAAAATAGGGGTTCCCATTCATTTGTGGCCTATTTCGCTAGTCCTTTTTTTTTTCATAAAGCTTTTGACTTTTCAATAAGCTTGGAAAATATTAGATACAATGGAAATTCTTATGTTGTTTATTATTCCCATTATTAGTCCTAGAAAGTTTCTTCTATAGATTCAAAACAACTGACGTATAAGCAATGTACATAAGGCAAAAATAAAAAATTCTTTGTCCAAGAAGTGTCTTAAACACAGAAGGGTTTCAGGTACTATTCTATCATAAGTTCACTATATGAGGTTCATGACTTTTCTGCTAATGCATTCTAGATAGGTTCGACTCCCAGATCTTTAAACCTCCAGTGTCCTTCCCAGGAGAACACCCATTGTTGGTTAGTGATCTAAGCGAGGCAAGTTTCAAAGTCAGATACCAAGGGACATACCACGTGGCCTTACTTCTATTGACTTCTCTTTATAATTATTATAGGGTATCGAGGCTTAGATCGACGTGATGAAATCGCATGACTTTAGCCCCTACTGCCGGCCTCCAGATGAGGTTTACAGCTTTGGGTTTTTCTCATGATATGTAAATACGAAGTGGTTCTTATGCCTTGGAGAGAGCTTACGAAAAGTAAAATGCAAAAATTTAAAGACAGTAAAATAAATGCGGCAAAGTAAAGACAAGAAATAAATTAACACAATATATAAACAAGAAACATATAAGAAGTAAAATAAAAGAACTTTTTTTTACAAAAGAGAGTTATTTATGTTTAAAAAATCGAAGACATAGTTCTCAGATTTTGTTTAGTCGTAAAGATAAATTTAAACTCCAACTAGGCTTGACCCTCAAAAGTCCCTAGCGGAGTCACCAACTGATGGACTCCGGAATTTGGAAAAAAGAGGAAGATGAAAGAAATAAAGAAAGAAAGAAAGAAAAGAGAAAAACATGGTTTGGTTTCCTCCCTCACGGAATCCTAAAAAATCCATTCATTTTGGAAAACTAGTTTCAGGAGCTTTTTTAGGTGCCGGTTTTGAAAACTTTCTTTGGGCCAGGATTGATTTAAAAAATGGAGTTGTCACCTAGCATTAGATTAAATAGTGTGTTAGGTCACCGGGTTTTTTAAAAAAATAAGGAAAGGCCCAAGTTTTTACTCAAAAAATAGTCGGTATTTACCAGAGATTTCTTTTAAGTTCAGGATTCAGTTATGCTCGAGGAAGGTGTTAAGTACCTGAAGGAACCCTTCTGAAGATGGTACCTAAGTTTAAATAGATCTTTACATTTAAAAAATCCAAGTAATTTCCTTCAGTTTTCGTAAATACAAAAATTTCTATTTTTAATAATTTTTGTCTTTTTATGTATTTTGTTTATATAAGAAAACAAGAAAAATTATTTATGAAAAACAACAACAGATAAAACAAATTGAAAATAAATAACAAATGTTCCCTTTCTAGACTACCTATCGATTATGGAAGAATCGACAAATTTAGCCCTGGGGTGGAATTTTATTTGGAATGTGGAAAACCATGTTTTGAGTATAGAAAACTTAACTACAACAATAGCAACAAGTAAAAATTTGATTACAAACAAAATATATAAAACATTTATTTATGAAAATACTTTATAAAAGACAAATGTTTTTTTTTTTTTTTAGAGTAACATACAAAATCTTTTCCTATTGAAAAACTCTTATGTGAAAACTCTGTTTTTATTTTTTTATTTTTAATTTCATTTTTGTTTATTGAAGAAAAATAAGAACAAGACACAGCACAAATGATAACTGATATGTGTAGACACTACATTTTGTCCTGCCTAGTCAGTATCGAATCAAGTACAAGTCCAGATAAACTTTAAACTTAGGTTTAAAGGGAATGAGTTTCTACTTTGGATCACAATGTGTAATACAAAAAAAATGTTAAATTGGACTAAATTCAACTAAGTAAAAGTTTCGAGTCAACCTCAAAAATTATACAATTTAAGGGGATCTAAAATGACATTATTAAAAGTTGATTTTAATTCAATCACCTTTAATATGAATAAAAATTAGTTACTACCCTTCAATTATAGGATATTTCAACAATTTAACTTAGTTACCTACTTATACCTTGAAACATTTAATATGACACCAATAATATTGTTTCTTATGCATGTTACATAATATTGTTTAACACCAAAAATATTGTTTCAATTATGCATGTTACATTCAAATTCCATAAAGAAACAATTCAAAAAACCATGATCAAAGCATGAAAATTTCATGAAAAATCCAAGTTACACAAGGTAACTAAGGATTAGGACTCGGTTTGGAAACTTGCCAAACCTAAAGTAGTTTTGACAATCCATCTAGGCCCATTGAATCAAGAGCCCAACCCATCATTTAACGACTCACAAAAGAGCACTAAAATAACCGAGAAACCCCTATAATATTCTCTACAAAATATCTAGGGATGAAACTAAATCACTTAGGAGGCAACTAACTATTATCGAAACTAAACCGATTCGGTTTGCCAATTACGGACCCAGGTTGTATCTAGTAGAATAATTGAGGTAAAATAATTTCTTTATTGAGTAACAAACTTTTGAAAATACAAATACAAATTCCTAGAAAAAAGAAACATTAAAACTTACAAAGATCTCTCGAGTAAAACAATTATTTGAGTAAGGCTAAAGGGTTTAACCTAACTTGGGTAAGGAAAGTCTCTTGAAAACATTTAACACTTTTGCTCACTTAGGTTAATATAAAATTTTGCAATGTCCTAACAAACAAAATGCGAAGTCCTTATATAGAGTTCAAACTTCAAAACTTATAAATTATAACAGAATAACAGATAAGAAAAGATTGAGAACTTCTTTTGAAAATTGAGATGTTCATTGAAAAGTTGATTCTTTTTTGACAAACGAGGCCACCCTTTCACAAAAGTTGATTCTTTTTTTGACAAATGAGGCCACTTTTTGACAAACGAGGCCATCTTTTGAAAAGTTGGTTTCTAAAGATACTTCGAAATAATTCTTCCATAGCCTACAGTAATTAACTATTCCTCGCACACAAATAGTAAAGGGTTTGTAACCTAGACGGGACCACCACCGGGACCACCTCTATCTGGGATGAACAACGGACTTACTGGCTGACCAGTGCCTAGCAGTTCTACCCTTTTACTATTTAATATTCTAAGGAGATAGTAAAAATACTTTAAACTATTGAATAATTATCCCTAATATCTTTGAACAATTGGCAAAAATACTACCTCAAACCCTAACCTAGGATCAAGCTCATAAGGTTCTAATTCAAGATCAAGTTCAAAAGCATTTCATGTCTCTTTAGGTAATATAGAAGAAAGACTTAGAAATTGGAAAGGCACGGGTCTTCCAGATCAAAATGCAAAAGAAATTTGGGAAATGACAAAATCAGAAGCAAAAATTATCAAACAATTAGGGTCAATAGAAAAGGAGCAAGAGTACGCTATCAAGACAATCAATAGATCAACAACCTTACACTCGAAAAACTCAAGACAAAGGTTAAGATTATTAATCAAAGAAGATTTGCAAACCTTTATTCCAAAATATGATAGAATAGGGTTAGTTCAAATAGGAGTATTTCCTTTAACAAGAGAAGGATTAAACAAACCTATATGCATAGTTCTTATGGGGTAAATAGTTAGAAATTAAATATAAATTACAAAATTTCAAATCTTCATATTTGAAACAATCAAAATATATGTTTTAAAACCACTTTCTTATTAGTCAGAGATATGCAACCATCAATAATACTAGCAACCCCATTCTTTACTCTACTTTGTCATTCTCAATAGATAATGAAGGAATTCATGCTAGATAGCTGAACAAGAGATACATTTTTATTTTTCAAATAAAATGGAACAAGAGGATATTAATACCCTAAAGGACTTAGCCATTAAATATTAAGCTCATTACAAACTGTTTGTTCTCATGTTTGTTTTGTTTTAGATGAATGGGCACAACTTGACTTTTGGAAAAAATATCGTCCTTCCAACTTACATCAAATCCTCAAAAAAGTCATTCAAATCATTAATCAATATTGATGATTGTTTGAAATGTATTATTGACAATATCTAGAATATCGGTGATTCCTCTCTAATTAAATTCACCGCCATTTTGGCCATCATTCATTACTTCACCAACAAAAAATATGACCACTCTGTATCCTCGTCTTCAAATCCTCTTGAATCCTGTGAAAGTTGCAAGATTCTTCTCAAAAACTTTCCAATACTCGAAGAATCATGGGCCAAAGTTATCAAAGAAAATTTGTCCTTAAAAGACCAGATTTCTCAAATCAAGTTCTCTATTTCAAGTCTAAATACAAAAATGTTTAGACTTTCTGAATATCAACATATCTCAAAACATTTACACAAGTTCTCAATAGATTTTGACATAACTCATTTTAAAAAAAAAAAAATCCAATCTTTATCTATGAAGAACTCAAAAAACTTAAGGCTAGAGCCTTCTTCCTCCCACTTAAATTTTTAAGCTCATTACCATATCATATAACTTAAGATATTATTCAAAAGGCCAATCAAAAGGATCAAAAAATTCAAACAGCCATTCACGCATTCCTTCAACATCACAGCCACAATAATATTCATATCAAAGGCCTCAGGTATCTTGGTGGCAAAATATTACGTCACCACTTTCACCACAAGTGTACGGGTCCAGTTTTAGTAGAGTGGGAAAAGTAAGGGTTATCGTTTCTACAGGGATTGGTTGAGAATATTGTCGAGTACCATAATTATCATAACCTAATTTTATCTAGACGATAAAAAATGAAGTGTATAATTAATAATATACTAATAATAAATACTAATTTATCTAATTATACTATATTACTAATATGAGATGTTTAAGGGAATGGATTATCTAGGAATTAACTTCATTTACTTAAATGAGTTTGATCTCGTTTAGTTTACGTTAACGATGTTCGACTTATTTGACAATCTCTGTATTGTAAACTCATTCACTCCTTCTCCCGAGTGACAAGTGAATGAATATGTGACTTCATGTTAACACCAAAGTCCCCCTCTAGTATTTTTTAGAACACATAGTCACATGAGTCTTGCCCCAACATCATCGATTGCACACTCTCTAACTCTCTCCTGGTTATTAGATCGTCGCGCTGTGTTTAAACCCTAGTCTGAATCCGATGTTACCTCTTCCGACTGTCAAACCCCGTATTCTCAGTATATCATAATAAGAATAATAAATAAGGAAAAAAGGAAAACACAATCAAATAATGAAAAACAACCATTAACAAAACACCAATTTCAAAACCACATATTCATAAATTATGTTAATCCCTAGACAATATCCGTTTAGTTAATGGCCATAACGGTATATACAAAAATAAACGAGCTAACCATGCTCAAACCATAATCCAAAATTAAGAAATAAAGAAAGAAACGAGAGAAACTGGCCGTAGTCTGAAGATTTGGCACTAAAATCATTCCGAGATCACTTCTCCTTCTTCGCAACGTGTTCTTCTCCTTCGGATTTGGTTTAGCATTCCCCAAAAAACTCTCAACCCTATTCTAACCTTAGGAGCTCTCTAATGGAAGAAATAAAGGAGAGGATGAAGATATAGGAAGCATAAATATATAAATAAATATCAAACGTGTGTGCAGAGTAACCACTACGATGATGGCTTTTACTGTCGCAACGGTAGGTAAGTCGATTTGGTCACGGCCTCGGCAGTAGGCGCAGCGGTGGGTGCAGAGCCTTTATATTGATTCACTACACCGGAGGTGGATCTCACCACTGCGGCGGGGGGATTTGCTTCAAGAAAAGACCCTTCTATGCATCTTGACCACCGCAGTGGTGGTCTGGTCGTCGCGGCGGTGGGCTACAGTTCTGAATTTTACCCTTATGCTTGTTTTCCCACCGTTCTTAATCCAATTTAATCTTTTATGATCTGTTTTCATCCCTTTTCACCCCACACACCTGATTTATACAAAAATAAATAAAAACATATTAAAACATATAAAAACGCTATAAAAATACTCAAAAACTAACAAAATCGGCTTGGGAATAAATAGATAAACTACACCTATCAAATACCCGCAAACTTTGATTTTTTTCTAGTCCTTGAGCACACACTAAAATGAAAAACAAAACTAAATTAAATAACATGAACAACCTAAACACAAACAATCTAAACATAACGATATGCGAGTTTTGAATTCTTCTACTGACGAAAACATTTTCCCCTCAACAACCCCCAATCATATCGAGTTCAGGTGGTAAAACGCACCATGTGATGTTCTAGAATTTTGGCATTCAATAATGGTAAACTCCATTCTAAATCCTTTAAACGTGCGTGTGCGAGACTCAATAATATAGCTATCCAAGACCAGATTGGATTATCCACCAACAAAACTCACGACTTAGACCGTAAAGGACTAGGATATCCATATGCCTAGTTGGGTTTTACTCTCCACTAATGTAGGTTGAGTAGTTCATAAAGATCAAAAGGACTTGGTTCGGTTTTGGAACATTTGGCCAATGGTATATCAGAATAAAAAATAGGTTAACGTCATTAACTTAACGTTATCTAAGGCTCAACACTTGGCATACTCACTCTCGAATCCCGCATAGATAAATTGGAAACAATCCCCAAAAACCATTTAAGATCGACGTACTCACTTATCAAAAGAAACGAAATTTAACTATAATTATATTTGTTTTGTTTTGTTTTTTTTTTACAAACCACACCTCCAAACTTATTTGATTATTAGAATTTCACGGATGTGGTTGAAACAAACGAAAAAACAACAAGTGAGTACTCGAATACTGAACCAATCAAAAGTTAGCCATAAAGTCAACCGCTCACTTCAAGTAGCATAATGAATGCTAACTTGATTCACTCAAATTATGCCTTTAATTCAGCAATACAGGTTTGGAAAAAGATCAATTGGCCAAGGTATTTGTTTATGTATTCAGAATTGAAATAGTTTTTTTTAGGCATCGACAGGGTAACGAGGGATAAACATATAACATGGTAGGCTTAAAAGGCTCAAGTAACAAAATGAATGCCTAAATCATATCTCTTGAACTACCTCGCCTAGGTTTTCGCCTCAAGCTTTCCCTCAATCGGGTTCTAAAATCCTTAAATTGTCATGAGTTTGGCTAATTAATAATCGACCTCAAATCAATTGAATAGATATACATTGAGCCTATGTGCTCGTGCAAATTAGGATCACAATAATTTTCACCAAAACGCATTATCAAGCACACAGAACACACATGCATGGGTATTACCCTTGACCTCGAAAAACAACCAAGGGGTAATATCATCATCGGGTAACGGTCCAGATGAATGCAAAACTCAACATGCAACAACAACAACACAAAAACATTTTACGCTAAACAAACATGCAATACGGTAAAACAGTAAAATATACTAACATCCTACATATCACCACCAAACTTAAAACGGATAATGTCCTTAGCGACCCAATCATCAATCTCAACATTTGAAATTAAAGCATGCTGATGAAAGAGGTTTAGAACACGTACCTGGGAGGAGAGAGAATCTTGCCTCGGAATCAAGTAGGCAGTGATGGATTTAATTTATTTTTGAACTTGGGTTACCTCCCAAGAAGCACGTGGTTTATTGTCCTCGGCCCGACATGGAGAACGGCTCGTTAAAGAGCGATTTTTGCCCGTAGTACGTGTCATACAACATAACGTACGGGTCTTCATTTTGTACGCCCTCAAGACTGGCAAGATATGACATTGAATGGATCGATCTTTCAACTCGACTCAGTACTGGATTTTGTGCTTGTGGAACTTGAACATACTGAGCTAGAAATGGAGTAGGATAGCTAAGCTACATCGGATCCTCATAGATACGATCATCTTGGATTAAGTGCGGTGTCACCAACTGGAATTCAAATGGTAAAATTAATATGTGAATCTCCATCGCCATTCCACACTTGGGTTCTCTCAGCTTGATCGTCTTCGATCTCACCCAAGTGCCTTCTATTTACATTCGGTTCCTCATGGTGGCTTTCATATTCGGATATGATTTGTTCATATCTCAGTGCCACCACGTCTGGTTCGGACTCAACATAGCAAAGAAAATGACCAATTTGTGTTTGCAAAAATGTTATGGTTGCATCGATATTGACACAGACCATCTCAATATAATCAAGACAATCCTCGTTCTTATTGATCCGGTCATTCATCTCCCTCAAGAATCTCTAAGTTTCCCTTATAACTGTAGCAAACACATCTTCTAAGAAAGGGAAGACTCCTCATCTTGAACCAGAGTGTCAATCCATGGTGCCGTAGGGTTGAAACTATCCCCCAAGCTTTGGTGACTTGGTGAATAATTCCAACTTTGATAATCATAGGCCACTAGTTCCTCCAACGACCAAATGGATTCGTCCGCAGTTAGGTCGTAGAAAGAGAAGGTACCATTTCCTCCTTCCACCCATGTTTTGATTGCAGTTGATAACCCGTCGGGGAAATTCAGGAGTTGACATTCCCTTAGGAACCCAAGATTCAAAAACCGGAATAGCAACTCGTTGTAACGATCCCAAGCACAATAAATGGCTCAGAATCTTGTTCAAAGAAATGCATGAATACTCATCGATCTAACATCTTCAAGTACCCTGTATATGAAATTAAAAAAAAAAAAAATTATACACAAAAGAAATGCCTAAATTAAAATCAAGTCATTTACTCACAATATCAACAATAATCTAAAACACAATCCCCAGCAACGGCTCCAAAAATAAGGTGGTGGAATATTACGTTGCCACCGTCACTGCAAGTATACGGGTCAAGTTTAAGTCGAGTGGGAAGAGTAAGGGTTATCATTTTCACAAGGATTTGTTGAAAATATTGTCGAATACTTTAATTATCATAACCTAATTTTATCCAGGCGATAAAAAATGAAGTGTATAATTAATAATATACTAATACTAAATACTAATTTATCTAATTATACTATATTACTAATATGAAATGTTTAAGGGAATGGATTATCTAGGGATTAACTTCATTTACTTAAATGTATTTGATCTTTTTTAGTTTACGTTAACGATGTTCGACTTATCTGACGATCTTTGTATCATAAATTCATTCACTCCCTCTCCCGCATGACAAGTGAATGAATATGTGACTTCGCGTTAACACCAAAGTCCCCTCTAGTGTTTTTTAGAACACATAGTCACATCAGTCTTTCCCCAACGTCATCAATTGCACACTCTCTAACTCCCTATTGGGTTATTAGATCGTCGCGTTGTGTTTAAACCCTAGTCTGAATCCGTAGTTACCTCTTTCGAGTGTCAAACCCCGTATTCTCAGTATATCATAACAAGCATAATAAATAAGGAGAAATGGCAAACACAATCAAATAATGAAGAACAACCATTAATGAAACACCAATTTCAAAACCATATATTCATAAATTATATTAATCTCTAGACAATATCCATTTAGCTAATGGCCATAACCATATATACAATGATAAATGAGCTAAACATGTTCAAACCATAATCTGAAGTTAAGAAATAAAGAAATAAATTAGAGAAACTAGACATAGTCCGAAGATTTGGTGCAAAAACCATTCCGAGATCGCTTCTCCTTCTTCGCAACGTGTTCTTCTCCTTCGGATTTGGTTAAGCATTCCCCAAAAACCTCTCAACCCTATTCTAACCTTAGGAGCTCTCTAATTGACGAAATAGAAGAGAGGATGAAGATATAGGGAGCACAAATATCTAAATAAATATCTAAAGTATGTGCAGAGTGACCATCGCGGTGCTGGGTAAGTTGGTTTGGTCACGGCCTCGGTGGTAGACGTAATGGTAGGTGCAGAGCCTTTCTGTTGTTTCACCGCCATGGTGGTTGATTTTCAACAAGAAAAGACCCTTCTCTACCTCTTTACCGCCGCGGCGGTGGTCTGGTCGCCGCAACGGTGGTCTATAGTTTTGAATTTTGCCCTTATGCTTATTTTTCCACTGTTCTTGATCTGATTTAATCGTTTATGATCTGTTTTCATCTTTTTTCACCCGACACACCAGATTTATACAAAAAATAATTAAAAATATATTAAAACATATAAAAACGCTATAAAAATACTCGAAAACTAACAAAATCGGCTTGGAAATAAATAGATAAATTACACCTATCATATCTCAATGATTGTTACTTCAAATTTATATCCTGTTCCCAAAATCAATCCTTTTATCCTTAAGATTTCCTTTTCGACCCCGCAACGAATGCCCATACCATATAACCTATAATATTGTCCGAATTGCTTTAGACCTCAATGAATATCAACCTGTCGAATTATCTATTGATAATGAGACCATTATCCTTATAGCTCAAAAACTCATGGACTACAGTTATCTTGCTCAATTCAATATCTACAATTCAAACCAAACCTTTCAATTTGGCAAACGACTTGTTGTTTGCCTACTCAATACAGTTTCTCAAAGTTACATTGAAGGTATAGAAGTCTCTATCAAATCTATTGGTCCCGTATTCAAAGGACTCCACCCTTCTCCCACAAAACACAAGATTGCCCTCATCAAAAGAAACAAATTCCCCATGTTTGAAAGAAAAGGAAAGTCGCTCAGATTCCCGAGATCCGACCCCTTTTTGATTGATACAAGTCGCAGAAAATTCAATTCAAAAAATTTATCATGATCGAGAGTGTTTACTAGAAGTTAAATTTTCAATTAATATCAAAAGCCCATTCCTTGAAAAATACAAAGAATAATGGTTTGTTGAGCTCGATGAAGATCAAGAATTTGAAGACTGTATTCCTCCGGGATATCAGTTTCATCCAGAATATGAAGAATGTAATTTAGATAATTTAATGGAATTCTAGATTGATCCAAAGCTAAATCATATTATCAAAAGCAAAGGAATCTTGGGTTCGTAATTGGCATCAGAGCCAATTAGCTCTGTTCTTAGGGGCGGTGCAGAGTGTAGTATTTAAACTAATTGTTCAAAGATATTAGGGATAATTATTCAATAGTTTAAAGTATTTTTACTATCTCCTTAGAACATTAAATAGTAAAAGGGTACCCTTTACTATTTGTACGTGAGGAATAGTAAATTACTGTAAACTAGGGAAGAATTATTTCGAAGTATCTCTAGAAAAGGCAAAAAATACTACCTCAAACCCTAACCTAGGATCAAGCTCCCTCACAAGGTTCTAATTCAAGATCAAGTTCAAAATAATTTCATGTCTTCTTAGGTAATATAGAAGAAAGACTTAGAAATTGGAAATTAAGGCACGGGCCTTCCAGATCAAAATGCAAAAGAAATTTGGGAGACAAAATCAGAAGCAAAGATTATCAAACAATTAGGGTCAATAGAAAAGAAACAAGAGTACGCTATCAAGACAGTCAATAGATCAACAACCTTACACTCGGAAAACTCAAGACAAAGGTTAAGATTATTAATCAAAGAAGATTTACATACCTTTATTCGAAAATATGATAGAATACATATAGGGTTAGTTCAAATAGGAGTATTTCCTTTAATAAGAGAAGGATTAAACAAACCTATATACATAGTTCTTAGAGATTCAAGACATCAAGAATTTGACAACTCTTTATTAGGAATGTTAGAATCTAATATAGCAGAAGGACCAACATATTTTGAATGTTATCCAAACCTTAGGGCTGATATAAATGATGAATCATTATATAAGGTTTTAACTCTTGATGTTCAAGCAAAAAATTATAATATGTGCAAAGAATCAAAAAAAATAGAAACAATTTACAAAATATATTATTAGGTCCCAACCTCAACAGTATTTCAAGATGCAAAAAGGGAATGCCCAAAAGGAATGACAACTTTTATTCAAGCTAATCAAAATAGGTCAATATTAATATCTCAACCTAGAAAACTTGAATGGTAAGAAATTATAACTGGAGGAGAATGAAATTTCCAAGAATTAATCGAATAAGTCAAAACGACAGGATTAGGAAAAACTGTAGCAACAAGTGATAATCAAGACTCAAATGGAAAAGTTACGATAAATTTTCAAACACGCTTAGTTAAATCCAGAAGTACGAATTCTGCTCAAACTTCAAGAAGTTATCAAGATTATGGAAGAAAAAAAAATTCAACTATTTATACAAAACCAAATAAATATTATAATTTAAGAGGGGTCAATTTCGAAACCAATATACCTCACGGAATTTATAAAGAAGAATCTAAAGACCCTCTTTCTCCAACTGCCTCTCAAGTTTTAGATGAAAATCAAAGATGTAATCAAATTTGTACTATCAATAGGGAGTTCAGAATTGACATGGGTTATTTGAGAAAAGAATTAATGGATCAAAGTCATTCTAAGGAAAGAAAATTTTTTTTTAAAATACATTCAGAAGAAGAAATAGAGAAAATTAAATCAAAATGGAAAAAGAAAATGATGAAAGAGAAGAGGAATATACCTTTCTTTGAATACTACAAAAGAAAATACATTCAAACCCTTCAAACGGGCAAAACAACATGGAAATCATCAAAATATCAAAGCATTAATTAAATACATCCCCTGTTAGACTCAATCGAAATAGATTACAAAGATGTCAAAGTCATAGCTTCCCCCTTTAAGATAGTGGATGCAAAACTCTCAAAGCCCAATAAATCATGTTATTTGCTAAAATAATTACACCAATCAAATGCTTTATACTACTTCCGAGCAATTGAATAGAATTGAAAATATTCTTGAAAATTTAGAAAAAACAAGACCCCTCAAAAATTGAAGGAAATAAAAAATCAAAAAATGAAGTACAAAAACCTATTCATAAAACGCTTGAAATGGAAGATAACAAAATCAATCCAAGAATCAATGACCCAGATGAAATTAATAAACTGTTAGAAACAATCGATGCAAAATTATCAAAATTAAGCCTAAAAGATAACAAAATCAATACCTTGTCTAAATCAAAAGAAATTGATGAACTCAAGACTCGGTTTGAAGATATTAACAACTGAAATTTAGAAATTAATAAAATATTCAAAGATAATTCAAATCGGAGACAATCTCGACATTCTTATCATTCAAGACCATCTTATCCTGATATGTTATATGAGGAAAAAACTAAAGATAGATCTTCCTATGGAGTTACTACTATTTACGAATGGAATACAGACGGTTTAACAGAATATCAAATATTTGGAATACTAAATGAAATGACAATGGCAGCCACTACCTACCTCAGTAAAAATAATGATGAAATCATGGCCACAAAAGCCCTGACTCAAGAATTTACTAGACAATTAAAAGGATGGTGGGATAATTATCTTACCGAAAAGATAGAAGATAAATTTTTAATGCAATCAAAATTAAAAATGAAGGTACTAGTCAAGAACCAACATTTAATTCAAATTCAGTCTCCTCGATTATCTGTACAATAACTAAATCATTTATTGGAGAGCCAACCAATTTAATAGATAAATATAATAAAATATTAATCAATCTTAGATGTCCTAGTTTACAAAATTTCAAATGGTACAAAGATATTTTTTTATCAAAAGTACACCTTAGATCAGACTACAGAGAAGCCTACTGGAAAGAAAGATTTATTGCAGGATTACCAACCTTATTTGCTCAAAAGGTTCAAGAAAGAATTCAAAAGGAATTAAGAATTGATTATCACTACCTAACTTATGGACAACTCACAACAACAATAAACAAATAAATACTAGCTTTATATACGGACTTGAAATTAGAAGCAAAAATGAAAAATGAATTGAGTCAAAGCAAGAGGGAATTAGGAGATTTTTGCAGTCAATATGGTTACAAAAAAATACAAGCACCCTCCTCAAAAAAGAAAAAGGAACATAAGAAAAAAATGGTCAAGAAATATTATTCAAAACTAAGAGATACTAACAAATGGGAAAAATACTTCAATAAAAAAAAAAAAAAAAAAAAAAAGCCCACGGTTACAAAACCAAGACCAAAACAAAATTAAAAAAAAAAAAAAAGAAAAAAAGAAATCATATGCTATAAATATGGAAAACTTGGTCATTACAGTAGAAATTGCACAATGAAAGAAAAAATTCAAGCTTTAGACTGTAATGAATCTCTCAAAAAAAATGATAAATTATTCATTAATAGTGAATCAGAAAATTCATTTGAAGAACCCAAAATTAATGAAGTACTAGAAACCTCAAGTGAAAACTCTGAACAAGAATCAATAGAATCATGCAAAGAAGAAATATGAGTTTGCACTTGTGAAAAAAGTTCAAAATCAATAAATATAAATTCAAAAGAAAGCAGAATTATATTAGAAATGATAGAGCATATTCAAGACCCTGAAATCAAAAAAGAATATTTACTCAAATTAAAAACCCAATTAACACAAGATGAACAACCTAAGAAAATTTAAAAGGAATATAGTACACAAGACATAATCAGAAGATATAGTAAAAATGAATCTCAAACCACGATTCAAGGCCTGCAAGGAGAAATCAATAGTATGAAAAAACACATTAAGATTCTTCAAGAAGATGTCAACCAACTCAAAACAATTTTGGAGAAAAATCAAGAAAAAGAAATTATTCAAGACGATTCAAGCTCTGATGAGGAAATAAATACAAATAATGATCAGCAAGTATTCCTAGGGCATATATCAAAAATTTGTATTCACAAATGGTATTCAAAAGTAAAATTAGTCATAAATAACGATTTCATTTTAGAAGGGCAGGCTTTGTTAGATACAGAAGCAAACCTAAATTGTGTTCAAGAAGATTTGGTAATAATTACTAAATCTTTGAGAATCCAACACAATCTTCCAAATTCATTCAAGAAAATTCAAGATAAAGACAATAGTACATAACCTCGAAGCCAAACAGATCCTAAGGAAGAGTCTAGAATGGCCTGTGCGTGGGCCAATGCGCAGGCCCTCTGGCCTATAAATACAGGGATTGTGTTCATTTTTCAAGAGTTAGAACCTAGACTTTCTCTCTCTAAACCTGGGCAGTACTTTCGAATCCTAGGGTTTCCAACCTTTTCTCTTCAATTATAACTCGATATTCTACTGAAATTCGATCCCGAAGGGAGTTCTTAAGGTTCTTGGATCAAGAACTCAAGAAATTGACAGCAACCAATCGAGTACAAACCAAGAAGATCAAGAAAGAGAATAAGGTATTTGTTTAGGGAAAGACCACTCCCCTAAACTAGGTATGTGTCTTGATAATCCATTGATCTTGCCTTAAATTCATATATACTGTTTGTATATAGCATAATCATGTAGTATCCACGCTTCAATTTCATGTATATAACACATATAACCCATAATCAACTAAAAAACATTAAATTTATGTTATATGCATCAAACCATATCCAAATCATACAAAATCATGTCAAGAACATCAAGAATATCCAAGAACATGTTAAGAACATATGAGGACCCAAATCATCCGAGAACATGTTAAGAACATGTGGGGATTACAACAAAACATCTATCACACTATGAGTTTTGCGTAGTCTCTACGGTTCTTTTATGAACGCTTCAAACCGAACTCTACTAATTGTTAATCCAACCATATAACTGTTAATAATTTATTTACTTTATACTACATGTTAAGATCCCAGCCTGGCACTAAGTCTTCAAACTAGTGGACTGGCACCTTATATATATATATATATATATATATATATATATATATATATATATATATGTTTGTGTGTGTGTGTGTGTGTGTGTGTGTTTATATATATATATAAAGGCTTTAGGCTTCGATGGCTGGTTGAAGGACACAGATTGGAATGTTGGTTGTGGTCTGTCATGCATTGTATAGACACCTAATGGATTATGTTGCCAAGAAGGTATTGTAAGACAAAGGAAAAGGAAAAAAATAATGGTGTTTGGCCTAGGGATGTTTAACACACCGCATGTGCAAGAATGTGAATTGTTAGGTGAGGCCGGTATGTCATTGGGACACTTTAGCGTGGCAGACTGGGCGACAAGTGCTTAGGGCACTGGGAACAGTCCTTTGTTGTTATATATATATATATATATATATATATATATTTATTTATTTTCTTTTCAACTAACAACTCACATACTAACACTAATCCAACCAAAACGAATGAGTTCGGTTAAGGTATTTTTGACAAAATCAAATAGACCATTTATATATCATGTTGTGATTCATGTATTGTTTAATAACTAAAATCATCTAAGACCAACTAGTTTTCACCTTGTATAAATGAACTACGTGATGACCTAATTCTCATTGATCTGAGATATGTAGGCAATCCATGTATGGGTTCGGTCACATATCTAAATAATTTAGTCTTATTTTGCATGCTGGAACTACAAATCGCCCTGCTTTCTTTTGAAAACATTTTATTTCATATAGAAAAACTCTGGTACAAGACCTTTACGAGTCAAAACACAGGCTATTTCAAAATAAAAAAAATGAATTTCTAAAACCCCTGATGACCTAGCATACCATTTAACCCCATGCTAGGTGGCAACTTCTTTTTAAACATAAAATCCTGGCCCAATAAGTTTTTCAAAACCGACACCTTGAAAAGCCCTTGAAAAACCATTTTCAAAATGAACGGATTTAGAGAATTTCGAGGGGGTGAATGAAAACTTTTTTTCCTCTTCTTCCCAATCTCTACTTTTTCTGCTATCAAAATCAGGGGTATGTCAGTTGGTGACTCCACTGGGGAATCTTAGAGGGTCAAGTCTAGTTGGATTCTAAATCTATATGCATATTTAAATAAAAATCGAGAAATTAGTCTTCAGTTTTTCGAACATAAAACAATTCCCTAGAAGAAACAAATAATAATAATAATAATAATAATAATAATAATAATAATAATAATAATAATAATAATAATAATAATAATAATAATAATAATAATAATAATAATAATAATAATAATAATAATAATAATAATAATAATAATAATAATAATAATAATAATAATCATTTCATTCCATGTGTATATACGAGCATGAATATATTTACTGTCTTTACATAGCTGTATTTACATTACTGCCTTTAAATACTGCATTTAGATTTCAGATTTTAAATTTCTGCATTTACATTTCCGTATACTCTTTCCAACACACGAGCACTTACTTTGCATTGCATATCATGATGAAAAATTCAAGTCATAACCCTCTTAGGGATAGAGAGCCCGACAGTAGGGACTGAAGTCGACAAGGTCATAACATCAATCTAAGCTCCAAAACTCTTAAGATAAAAATAGGAGTTAGTATAAGAAAGGTCGGGTGGATTTCTCCTCTTGGGGTCTAGTTACAAAACTCGCCTCACTCGGACCACCAAACAATGATGGATATTCTCCCGGGAAGGACACAAGAGGTTTGAAGGTTTGAGAACCAAAGCTTTCTAGGCTACTGATAGGTGAAATTTATCTATCTATTTCTAAATAGAATTTGCTAGTTTTCGAGTATTCATGTTATGTTTTAATTTGTTTTTATTTATTTATTTTCAAAGCAGGGTTAGGGGCAAAAATGGCCAAAACGCAAGGAAATTGGGGGAAAGACGATCAAGATAATCAATTGTTAAAGCAGTAGTTTCACCGCTGCAGCGGTCAAGCCTATCGCTGCAGCAGTGAAACAACAGAGTGATCAAATGTTTCTGATCGCTCACCACTGTAGCGGTGAGATCCCTCGCTGCAGCAGTGAAAGAGAAGAATGTCTACCGACATACCTATGGCTGCAATGGTCAAATCCACTGCTGCAACGATGAAGCCCCTAGTTGTAAAGTATTTTTTGGATATTTTCTAGATATTTGTTTTTGTTCCTTTTATTCCCTTTTTTGTTCCCACTTCTCTTAGAATATAGTGGGAGTGCTTTTTAATGTTCTAAAAAATCTCTCAACCAACTAAAGAGGAGGAACATAATTAAAGAAAAAGAAACAAGATCGGAGCAATTTTTACGGACGCCACCTTCAGATAACGACTATTTATCTTAACTTGTTTCTCTCTTTATTCTTAACTCATTTTTGGTTGTTTGAACTTGTATATATGGATTATTGTTGAATATGTGATTATGGTCAAGAGCTAAACACTGATTATCTATGGGATTGATGTAGTTTACTAATGTATGTTGTTTGAGTAAATTATGTTTCGTTAACGGTTGTTTATCTTTATTGTATTGTGTTTACCATTATTTTACCTCCATAATATGCTTGTTATGATATTGTGGTTGATTTGAGAATACAGGGTTTGACACTCAGGAGAGGTAACCCCGAATTTGGACTAGAGTTTAAACACAACGCGACGATCTAATGACCCGGGAGAGTATTAGAAAGTGTGCAATTCATGAGGTTAGGGAGAGACTCATGTGACCAAGTGTCATATAGATGCTCGAGGGGGACTTCGGCGTTGACATGAAGTCGCATATTCATTCACTTTACACTCGGGAGAGGTAGTAAGTAAGTTTTTGATACCAATATTGTTGTATAGTTTGAATACCGTTAATGTAAACTAGATTGGATCAAACACATATACGTAAACGAAGTTAACCCCTAGATAATCTATTCCCATATAATATATTTAGTATTATAACTTAATTAATTGTTAATTTAGTATAGTATATGTTTAAAACAAAATCCCAATTTTTATCGCCTACATAAAATTGGTTATAATAATTGTGCTACTTAGCGACAATTTATTCCAATCCCTGTGGATATGACAACCCTTCTCATTCACTATTCTATAGAACTTGACCCGTACACTTGCGGTGAAAGTAGCAACGTAATATTCCGCTACCAAGTTTTAGCGTCGTTGCCGGGGATTAGTTTTTAGATTGTTGTTGATATTGTGAGTAAGTAATTTGATTTTAATTTAGGCATTTATTTTATTTATAATTTTTGTTTGTAGTTTTGTTTTGTCTTGCAAGGTACTTGAAGATGTTAGATCAACAAGTTCTTTTGCACTTCTTTCAAGGAGATTCTGAGACGTTTTATTATGCTTGGGATAGATACAAGAAGTTGCTTTTCTAGTTCCCCAATCATCATTTCCCGAGGGAATGTCAATTACTAAGCTTCCTCAATGGGTTATTATCCGCAACAAGAACGTGGGTGGAAAGAGGAAACAATATCACCTCTTTCGACCAACTAACCGTGACCGTATTAGAAAGTGTGCAATTCATGATATTGGGGCGAGACTCATGTAACCAAGTGTCGTATAGACGCTAGAGGGGGACTTCGGCGTTGATGCGAAGTCGCATGCTCATTCACTTTACTCTCGGGAGAGGTAGTGAGTGAGTTTTCGATACCTAGATTGTCAGATAGATTTGACTTCCATTAATGTAAACTAGATTGATTCAAATACGTTTAAGTGAACAAAGTTAATCCCTAGGCAATATAATCCCTTAAACATCATAGTAGTATTATAGTTTAGTAATTAATTTAGTTTAGTAGATTATAATTATTATGAAAACTACATTTGAGTCGCCTAGATAAAATTTGGTTATAACAATTGTGGTACTCAACGACAATTTAATCCAATCTCTGTGGATACGACAACTTCTACTCTTCCCACTTTACTAAAACTTGACCCATACACTTGCGGTGAAAGTAGCGACATAATATTCTGCTACCAAGTTTTTGGCACCGTTGTCGGGGATTGGTTTTTAGATTGTTGTTGATATTGTGAGTAAATAACTTAATTTTAATTTAGGCATTTATTTTGTTTATAATTTTTGTTTGTAGTTTTGTTTTTCTTGCAAGGTACTTGAGGATATTAGATCAACAAGTGCTACTGTATTTCTTTCAACAAGATTCTGAGTCATTTTATTATGCTTGGGATAGATACAAAGAGTTGTTGTTCCGGTTCCCCAATCATCGTTTCCCAAGAAAATGTCAATTACTGAATTTCCTCAACGAGTTACAAGCCGCAACAAGAACATATGTGGAAGGAGGAAATAGTACCACCTCTTTCTACGACCTACCCGCAAACGAAGCCTATTTGTTATTGGAAGACATGACCGAGTTGGACTATCAGATTTGGAATTTTTCAACAAGTCACCAAAACTTGTAGGATAATTCCAACATTTCAGCGCTATGGATTGACACATCAGACCAACCTTTGGAGTCTTCCCCTACCCTAGAAGAAATGTTCGCTATTGTTATGGGGGAAACTCAAATTTTCTTGAGGGCAACGCAAAACCGTCTCAATGAGCATAAGGATCGACTTGATAATATTGAGACGATCTATACTAAAATCGACACGACTGTAAAGTCTCTTGAGACACAAATCAATAAACTTATTTGCTACATTGAGGCCGAGGCAGAAATGGTGGCACTAAGAGACACACAAGTCCCATTCGAATGTGAAAGCCACCGTAAGGAATCGGATATAAATGGGAGGAACTTGAGTTTGTTCGATGATGAAAATTCTAATAAGGAGGAGACCCAAGAATTGATCAATGGTAAAGAATCACAAGACAACACTTGTGAATCTTCACCGTTTGAGATCTACGTTGTGATTCCAACACCGATCAAAGCCGAATATTTCTATGAGAATCCAATGTGGCTTGCTTTTCCTCCACCATTTCCAACTCCGTTCATTCAAGCTTCCAAAGCACATGAGACGGTGAAGAGTCAAGTTTAGAGCATCGGTCGAACAATGCCACATTTTTCCAAGCTTGAAGGCATTAATAATCAATACCTATATGTGGTGTTGTACCACACTTACTATGGGCGGAAGCCGCTCTTTGACGAGAACTTCTCCATGTCAAGCTAAAGACATTAAACCAAGCGCTTCTTGAGAGGCAACCCAAAATGTAAAAATAAATTAGATCATCACCGTCGACTTCATTCGGAGGCAAGATTGTCTCACCTCCCAGGTACGTGTTCTAAACCCCCTTCATCAGCATGCTTTATTTCAAATATTGAGATTGATGATTGGGTCATTGTGGACACTGCTCGTTTTAAGTTTGGGAGTGATGAGTCGTATGTTAATATGTTTTCTTTTGTAGTTATATAGTTTAAATTTAATTGTTGTTAGTTGTGTAGTTTTATTTAAATTGTTTGCATCTTTGTTTGTTTGTGTTTGTTGTAGTTGTTGTGTATATGTTGAGTTTTTGAGTTTATCTGGGTCATTCCTCGATGATGATATTATCTGTTGGTTGTTTGTCGAGGTCAAGAGTAATTCCCATTCATGTGTGTTCTGTGTGCTTGGCATGTCGTTTTTGTCAAAGTTGTTGTGGATCCTAATTTGCACGAGCACGTAGACTCAATGTATAGCTATTCAATTGATTTGAGGCCGATTATCCATTAGTCAAATTCAAGACAATTTAAGGGATTCTAGAACCTGATTAGGGGAAACTTGAGGCGAAATCCTAGGCAATGTAGTTCAGGAGACATGATTTAGGCATTCATTTTGTCGCTTGAGCCTTTGAAGCTTACCTTGTAAAATGTTTATCCCTAGTTACCCTATCGAAGTCAATTATCTATTTCAATTCTGAACATATAACAAATACCCTAGCCGATAAAACATTTTCCAAAATCGAAGGCACAATTTGAATGAAATCAAGTTAGTATTCGTTTATGCTACTTGAAGTGAGTGGTTGGGTTTTGAGCGAACTTTTTATTGGTTCGGTATTCGAGTACCCACTTGTAATGTTTCTTTTGTTTTAACCATACCCATGATATTGTAAAAATAAAATAAGTTTGGGGGTGTGGTTTGTTAAAAAAAAAAAAAAAAAAAAAAAAAAAAAAAAAAAAAAAAAAACATATGTAAATATCTTTCTATTTGCCTTTCTTGTGACAAGTGAGTACAACGTTCTTAAATGTTTGTCCAGGGTTGTTTCTTTAATGTGTGGGGTTACGAGTGTGATTATGTTCCAATCTTTATGCTTTGGGTATCATTAAGTTAATGACATTAATCTGTTTTATATTCCCGATATACCCTTGGCCATTTTCCAAAAATCGAATCATGTCCTATTGATCTTTTTAAATTTCGAAGCCTACATTAGTGGAGAGTGGAGCTCAGTCAGGCATATGGATATCCTAATCCTTTACAATTTTAAATCGTGAGCTTCATTGGTGGATAATCCAATCCGATCGTTGGATAGTTGTTGATAGGTGGAAATAATCTATCTACTTTTAAACCGAATTTGTTAGTTTTTTAGCGTATTAGTTATATTTAATTTCGTTTTAGTTTGTTTTAGTATAAAACAGGTGAAGGAACGAAAAAAAGTGATAAACAAGCGAAAACAGTGGAGAACGGTAAACAAAACATGAAGAACAAAGTTTCGGTGCAAAAAGACCACTGCCTAGGAGAAAATTCCACCGCCTAGGTGGAGAAGAGGCAGGAAGTTGGGTTACTGAACCACCGCCTAGGCAAAAATCCGTCAGAATGTTTGTGCCAGCAACCAACGCCTAGACGAAAATTCCTCTGCCTAGGTGAAGATCCGTCAGAACCTAAACCGACTTAACCAACGCCTAGGCGGTGACACTCTGTGAGAAATATCTAATTTTAGATATTTTGAAGATATTTTCAAAACCTTTATTTTAACCCTTTTCTTCCCCATTTTTGTCTTAGGCCCTATTATGTTTTGAGAGCCCCTTTCACCTTAGATAATTTAGGAAGTAGATTATATTAGTTTTAGGAAGTGATTTTGGCCAATTCTTGAAGAGCTAAAAGAGGAAGTTCATCAATGGAGAAGAGGAAGCTTGGGAGGATCGTTCTTTGGCAAAAGTGGACTACTCCACTTTAAGATTTGGATTTTCTTTCCTTGTTTCCATCTTTTTCCTTAATGTTTATTATTGATGATGATGATCTCCTCTTGATTTAATATTGTAATGGCTAAGATCATGTTAGTTTAATTAGAGATTAGTTAGGATTAGATGTAATTCATTTAATTATCTCTTTGGTTGAATATAAGTTATTCTAATGGTTTGTTATCCAATTCTAATTGTGCTTACCATTATTTCACGTTTATTATGCTTATTAAGATAAACCAAGAATACGGGGTTTGACACTCTGGAGAGGTAACCCCGGATTCGGACTAGGGATAAACACAACGCGATGATCTAATAACCCAGGAGAGAGTTGGATTGTGTGCAATCCATGAGGTTGGGTCAAGACTCACGTGGCTATGTGTTCGCAACGGTGTTCGAGGGGGACTTCGGCGTCAATGCGAAGTCCTGTATTCACTCACTTTTTACTCGAAAGAGGGAGCGAGTGAGTTATAGATACCGAGATTGTTGGATGTGATAATAACCATTATCGATAACTAAATTAAGCCAAATAGGTACTGAGTGAATGAAATCGATCCCTAGTTAATTAGTGTAATTAGAATTAATCCTTAAGAGTAGTTTTAATTAGTTTAATTTAAATAATTAATTTAATCGTCAGGATAATATGAGACTACGTAACTTGCGGTATTCAATTATTCACACTTTCCCTATGGGAACAATATCCGATCTTCAAAGATCCACTATATTAAAACTTAGATCTCATATACTTGCGAGAGTAAGTAGCGGCGTATTTCACGCGCTACCAGTTGTATGCTTGAGTTTTCGCACAGACACTTGAATAGGATCTAGAATGGAGTTTACCAATATTGAATGTCGAAATTCTAGAATATCACATGGTGCATTTTACTCCAAAACTCGATATGATTGGGGGTTGTTGAGGAAAAAATATTTTGGTCGATAGTTAAATTCAAAACTCGTATATCGTTATATTTAGGTAGTTTGTGTTTTTATTCATGTTTAGTTTTTGTGTTAGTTAATGTAGTTTTGTTTTTTATTTTAGTGTGAGTGTTTTACTCAAGGACTAGCAAAATTCTAAGTTTGGGGGTATTTGATAGGTATAATTTATCTATTTATTTCCAAGCCGGTTCTGGTCGTTTTCGAGTATTATTATAGCATTTTAATATGTTTTAATATATTTTTATTTGTTTATGTATGTTTCAGGTGTTTGGGGCAAAAAGGGACAAAAACTGTCCACAAACGAGTAAGTCAGTGGAAAAAATGCAAAAAATACCTTCCAGCATCTGCAGCTCCACCGCTGCAGCAGTCAAAATGTAGAGAATTGTTGTCTTCCCACCACTGCAACGATCACCAGTCAGAAAAGGCTGCTGACTTCCTCACCACTGCAGCGGTCCGAAACCAGATCTTTTAGAATATTTTGAGAAATTTTG
This sequence comes from Eucommia ulmoides, assembly GCA_016647705.1. NCBI lineage: Eukaryota > Viridiplantae > Streptophyta > Magnoliopsida > Garryales > Eucommiaceae > Eucommia > Eucommia ulmoides. The sequence goes on along the minus strand of CM028339.1, from coordinate 47,581,378 downwards.
TTGATATTTTGGGATCCCATTATAACACCTATTTTCCTACAATACTTAGGACATTTTTAGAAGTGTCTTGAGAGATCCAAGGCCTATCAACCAAGAGGAGATCACAAAACCAAGAAGAGAAAACGTTCTCGGAGCATTTTTAGCATCAGTTCTTCAGATAACGGGTAGTCTCCTTCTTTCTCTCTTTATTTCTTAGTTTTGGTTGATAGTTTTGCTTATGTTTATCTTGTGTATTGTTGAATATAGGGCTATGGACATGTGTAGCTAAACATATATTGTCTAGGGAGCGATTTGTTTCTAAAAACGTTGTTTGTTTAATCTTTGTTTTGTTATCGATTTTTCATCCATATTTGATTGTGTTTACCATTTTATTACAATCATTATTTGTTTGTTATGCTATTGTGGTTGGTTTGATAATACGGGGTTTGACACTCAGGAAAGGTAACCCTGAATTCGAACTAGGGTTTAAACACAATGCCACGATCAAATTACCAGGGAGGGCATTAGAAAGTGTGCAATCCATGAGGTTGGGGCGAGACTCATGTGATCAAGTGTCGTATAGATGCTAGAGGGGGACTTCAGCATTGACGCAAAGTCGTATACTCATTCACTTTACACTCGAGAGAGGTAGTGAGTAAGTTTTCGATACCTAGATTATCGGATAGATTTGAATGTTGTTAATGTAAACTATATTAAATGTGAACAAAGTTAACCCCTAGGAAATATAATCCCTTAAACGTCCTAGTAGTATTATAGTTTAGTAATTAATTTAATTTAGTAGATTATAATTATTATAAAAACTATATTTGAGTCACCTAGATAAAATCCGGTTATGACAATCGCGGTACTCAACGATAATTTAATCCAATCCTTGTGGATATGATAACTCCTACTCTTCTCACTCTACTAAAACTTAACCCGTACACTTGTGGTAAAAGTAGCGACGTAATATTCCGCTACCACTCGCTATGTGGATTATATAGTAAGTATGAGTCCTTACTTTCTAGAGTGAAGAAAAAGGAAAACATAATAAAAATGACTCTCTCAACACTACCAATATAAAACAACATTTGTTAGTCGTCATTAACTAATACTTATTTCTCAATCATTTATTTTCTCCCTCCTCTAAGTCATCTCGGGAAGGCCCGTTCCGTTTGCCCTCAGTTCAAGATAGAAAAAGTGAATCAAAGTCATCGAAGAAACCTCAGGTAACATTTAGGGCCTAGGTAATCTCGATAACAATCTTAGAAAAGACCAATATAGGAACTTGATGGAATTAAACTATACAAACTCTTCAAACTAATAACTACGGATATTTAGTCTAAATTACTATCGAACTTATATTTATCATAATTTAAATTAATCCAATGGAAAAATCGCGACAATCACTTAGATAATTGAATGTTCGACTACAATTACTTGAGTATACTCTAGGTAAAATAGTCTCGTACAAACGGGGGGGAAAATATACATAGCGCGTATAGGTTAATACGTAAATCATTAGAAATGAACTAGGGAAAGTATGGGAAGGGAAGAGAGAAAGCCTCGCTAAATAATCCATTCACTTGAAATCTACTTCCAAAAGTCATTTAAAGCCCAAGCCAAATCAATAGTGATCTTTATTCCAAGCTAGATATTCCCATTTTGGGAAATCCCGATTTCAACAGAGCAAGGCACGAAATAACCTTACACTATTCCAATCCAAACTTTTCCATCTTCCAACCAAAACCTAAATACTGTTCGAAGAGAAATCCCAACCAGAATTCTAGTTGCAACATAAAAAGGAACAAAGAAGCAGGAAGTCTCTCAGAAGCACTGGTCAACTTTCTATATCAGATACGACATGGAAATAACTAGGGGAGATGGTCAATAGCAAAAGATATGTAGTGCAAATATTCTAAGAAACATTTTTAAAAATTGGCATCTTTAAATAAGTGATGTTTTCCCTAGGAAAACATTATAGATTTGGGCATCATAAAATCATACAAATATATAAGTCAATATCAAAATACTACATAAGCACTATGCATCACGTCTCACTTACGCATGCATAACCTTGATACACATGAGAAAAATTAGATATCATACTTAAAACAAGAACCTGTGACATCTAGCATATCATTTTGCATCAATAGTCCATCATTGACAGAACACTTGCACCCATACACTCTATTTGGAAGCTCTAGTAGGCTAACAGGCAATCCTCGAACATGTAATCTCGTCAAGTTCCATCTCCAGTCACCATACTATCATCTGTCTTTAATAATGGGTTCAACCAACTTAGAAGTTAGACAAGGAGTTGACCTTACATAATGTAGACAAGGAGTCGACCTCACATAAGGAGTAATAGAGTGTCATTAGGAAGTTGGCCTTACCCGGATCGAACATAATCTTTTCAGAATTGAGCAAATCCTAGAGTCATTCAAAGTACTCTAAGTACCAAGCCTCCGGTAAACCAAAACAAAATAGCGTAATTCAAAGACTTAAATAGACTATGAATCAAGATAGCGATCAATCTTAAACTAGCTAATACTTAGGCAAGAAACTCTATCCATTAGACTAGAGCAAGATTTCTGCCAAATAAACGCAGCTATCTTTACCTACGATAGGTATGATTCTTAGAATCATCTTGACCCGAAACTACATTCGACTTGATCCTTTGTAGAGTACCAAAGTATGTAGGAAACTCAAGTGGGTTCGGTCGAAAAAACAATTCATCTTTACGACACTCTCTCAGCCCTATACCAGGGCGCCTTTTTAGAATAGTCCTTTGACTCTCCTGAGGAAGGCCATCTTCACTCTCCTTGTTTACCAAACAATAGGTGCCTAAGCAAGTACTACGCTTGACTTAATCCTTGGCAATTTGCCAAGGTACGTAGAAAACCTCTTTATGTTAGATCATCCAACTGTACGAACCCTCAACCATGGGCTAGAACGCATTCTCACAATTTCTATCATCATACGTAGAGTGGAACTGATAAAGTCCATTGTACACTATCCACTAAGTGGTAGGAGTGTAAGTTATCATTGTCACTCCTTATTAAAAGGTGCTAGGGGGTCAAATACAACAAACAAATAAAGAAAAATGAGTCATTCAATTTCGGTTGCTAAGAATGGTCTTAGGTTCATCTAAAGACAATAATTTCAAAATCGAGTTGAAATATTTGGAATTTGACTAGTAATTCAAAATTCTTCAGGATTAAAAGAAAGAAAGGTCGAAAATTGCTAAAAATCGAGCAAACCTGCATAACAAACTATGACTTCCATGACTAATATTTCAGGACAGATAGTTAAAAAAATAAACGGCATAAAAAAATGAGAGGTAAGAGAAATACTTTCGAACCCTAAGGGGTCATAGAATTTACCTACTGTCCAACCTTAAGTGGTCAGAGAATCAACCTTCTTTCCTACCGCAAGTGGTCGGAGACAAATACCTATTGTCCTACCTTAAGTGGTTGGAGAATCTGCATACCATCTTATTCAGAGATTCCAACACACTGTCTGACCTTAAGGGGGTAGAGAATTTACCGACCATCGTACTGAAGTGGTTGGCGATTCTTCCATACCATCCCACCCAAAGTTGTCGAAGGTCCTACCATACCATCACACCTTCATGGTAACTCATGATTTTGATAAACAATAGTCAATTTCGATACAAGTTTGGTATGCCTGCAGTCATCACCTAACCAACAATACACAATGCCTCAAATTTCCATGATATCCCCAATAAATCAATAATATATCAAAAGCCTCATTAAATCCTATCATGTGATCCAAATTCATCAAAAGGCTATAGATTTAAAAAACCATCGCGCACCAAAGGATGCCTGGTTTTCGATTTCGAGACAAGTGTGGTACACTTTAGAGTTACCTTAAGGATGGATCTTTTAATAAGAGAAGAAGAACATCGACAAACGAAGATTTGCTAACTTCTGAATAAAGAAGCTAATGTACATCGTTTAGGCGACAAGACCAAGGAACGAAGACGGGGGTTCATTTTCTTCTAACAATAATTTGACTGTCAAAAATACGGGAAATAAACACAGGTTGGCTATATGTTGACATTCAAAGAAAAACATTTGAAGAAAAAAAGACTAAATAGAAAGGAGGAGGTTCATCATTCAATTCCAAAAAATAATCTGCAAGCCTTGGCAATATAGTTAATCCATTTTTATCAATTCATGTCTAGACATCATAAACAATTGCATGGCCCGTATGTTACACCAATGGCAAACTCCTAAGATATTAACTTCACATTTTGAGAAAATATAATAATAAAGACATCAGAGAGTGTATTCGGGGATTTACATCAATAAAATCTCGAATTTATTTTTCAATACCACCGACAAATAGCAAGACAAACTGAGTTAGATTCTTGGTCCAATAACTAATCAGTCTCATCCACTGCCCACAGGCTAGGACATGTTTTACATTGTCAATAATCATGAAGTACACAAAAGAAAGTGTCAGAATAGATTCCCCAATAGTACTTATCCAATCACTACCCCAGTCAGAGATTGAGGCACATTTTATCCTATTCGTGTTTTCCTGATGGAAACAACATTTATTTCATCTCACGACATAAAATGAAATACCCAAATCATAATGAACTCAATTAAATTTGTTAACAATGAACTACATACTGACCTAATTCTTATTTATCAAGATACGTAGGCAACCAATGTGTGGGTTTGTTCACTATTTCAAATAAAAACAATTTCCTCCACCATAAACTACGTGTCAACCTAATTCTCAGCAAAGTTCGAGATACATAGGAAACCCTTGTGGGTGATGTTGATAACCTAAAACTAGGAACTGCATGTCAACCTAATTCCCGACAAAGTCCAGGATACGTAGGAAACCCTTGTGGGTTCGGTTGACAACCTAAAAGCTGTGAACTACATTTCAATCTGATTCTCAATAAAGTCTGGGATACGTAGGCAACCTTTTTAAGGTTCGGCCGTCAACATTAAAAGTCCTTCATTCAATCAAGGTTGAACTATATACCGACCTGATTCTTAATTATCTTAGATACGTAGTTAACCCATATACGGGTTCGGTTTCCATCTAATAAAAAAACCCACATCAATCGGGATTGAATCACACCATAAATTAAAAATCCCACATCAATCGAAATTGAATCACACCATAAATTAAAACTCCCCATCAATCGGGATTGAATCGTGTCAACTTTAGAAAATCACTTATCAATCGGGATTAAATCACATTAACTTTAAAATCAATCCCCTAATCAAGGATCAACTTTGTGTCAACCTGAGTCCTGGTAAATACCATGATACATGAAACCTTTATAGGTTCGAACGTCACCTTAAATGAAATCCCTTAATCCCTAGTAGAATACGCTTCGACCTACCACCATTGGAATATCACCAAGGTACGTAGAAAACCCAAGTGGGTCCAGTCGAATAAAAGAGATATTGACTACACACCATTCTCTCAGCCCTGTATTAGGGCGTATCTCCTAAGAAGTCCCTTGACTTCCCTGAGAAATCAACTTTCAATTCTTTTGTTAAGTAAACAACAAAGGATACTAGTGTACAAATGGTAGGGCGCAAAATGCGCCGCTACTTACACTCGCAAGTATACGAGGTCTAAGTTTTAGTATAGTGTGATCGTTAAGATCGGGTTATCGTATCCACAGAATTGTTGTCGTTACTATCGAATACCGCGTTTGTCGTGACCTAAGTTTATCTAGGCGAAAAACAAATGTATTTAATTAATTAAACTAATACTAATATATCCTAAATTAACTACACTATTATGCTAATATGTTTTAGGGTGAAGAATTGTATAGGGATTAACGTGTTTACAAATACGTGTTCGATTCCGATTTACTCGCATTTACGTTGTTCGACCTATTTGACAACCTCGGTACGTAAACTCCACCGCCACCTCTTCCGAGTGTAAGACGGGAGAATACATGAATTCAAGTCAACGAAGAAGTCCCCCTCAACGTCTTAACAACCCTAGGTCACGTGAGTCTCACCCAGCGTCATTGATTGCACACAATCCAACTCCCTCCCGGGTTATTAGATCATCGCGTTATATTTACCCTACCGACAATCTCTGTTCTAAAACTCCCTCACCACCTCTTCCGAGTGTAAGACAAGGGATATAACGCCACTTCGAGTCAACGAAGAAGTCCCCCTCAACGTCTTAACGACCCTAGGTAGCATGTGTCTTGCTCAACGTCATTGATTGTCCACGATTCAAACCCCGACCGGGCTATAGAATGTGGCGTTTGTTTACCGTAATCCAAATCCGAGGTTTTGTCAAAAACCCGTATTCTCCATTTATCAATCTAAGCATAATAAACAAACAATACGATAAATACAATCAAACTACGAAGAACAATCACAAACAAAACACCGAAATCACCCAAACGACGTATTTATAAATATAGTGTTAATCCCTACTACAATCCATATTTAACTCGGGGCCATAGCCGCATGTACAAGAAAATAATGAGATAAACATGCTCACATACTCCTAAGATAAAGAAATAAAGAAAAACGATCGAAGAACTTAGCCTCGTCCGAAGATAAACCGCTAAGAACGTTCCACGATCGATTCACCGTCTTCTCCACTTTGGGATGCGAGCTCCACCACTAAAATTCCTAACCCTTGGCTTAAATATAGCCTGGGAGGCTCAAAAATGCAAGAGAGATGAGAGAGATTTATCGGCCAAGGGGGAGGAGAGGGGATATTTATAGCAAAAATATCCTAAAAATATCTAAAGGTTGTGCAGGGCAAATCCGCCTAGGTGAAGTTAGGTCGGTCAAGTCTGATCGCCTGGGCGGTGAAGTAGGCGGTGGATTGGAGAAAATTCTGTTGAAATTCCGCCTAAGCGAAGAAAACTTCACCTAAGCGAGCGGCTGTCAATAACCCTTCTTCATCCTCTGCTGGATTTCCGCCTAAGCAGTAGAATTTCTGCTAAGGTGGTCGTCCATCAGTAACATTTTTCTCTTCTCTACATTTTCACCACTTAAGCAGTGGTCTGGACGCCTAAGCGGTGGGCCTGTTTCATCTTTTAGCCTCCAAGCTTGTTTATCCACCGTAACTTCGAACCGCTTTGGTTCGATCTCATCGTTTTAGCTCCAATTTCCTATCATTTTGCCCCCACATACCTGAGTTATACAAAAAGTATGAAAACTAATTAAAATATAATAAAAATAACTATAAACATATTCAAAAACTAACAAATTTGGATTGGAAATAGATAGGTTTTTCACACCTATCAACGAACTACGCGTCGACCTGATTCTTGTAAGATTACCAAGGTACATAGAAAACCCTTGTGGGTGTGATCAACAATCTGAAATAGCACAGCGAGGGTCAAACTACATTTCGAATGGATTCCGAACCGAGGAAATTAGTGTATGTCGATAACCCAAGTGAGTTTCGGTTATCCAGCAATCATTATCCAAAACAGCGATATCAATATACATAAACAACCTAACGGGGTTTCTAGACCAAATCAAAAATTAAAATTGCATGCTCAATTTAGGATATATGGGCAACCCATGTAGGCTCTATCGCATTCTCTAAATGCTTAAAAGAATAATCTTATGCCCCAACTAGAGCTGGAGCACATTATATCTGGTTTCTCCATTGAGATTATATGATAAGAGTCACCCTAGCTAGAGCTGGGGCACATTATATTAGATTTCTCCATAGAGGTTTCTTGATATAGACTCACACCATTTACAACCAATGAAAAATTCAAAAAAAAAAAATCAAAACTATAATACATAATCACTAGAAATAAACAAGCATCGTTAATCCCGAGTTTACTACTGGAGCACATTTTATCTAAGGTTAAATCTCTCCCAGGAAGTTTTCTAGTCCTCGTCAGGTAGTCCCATGTGGGATCTGTCCATAAAACACTACTAAGTCTCGAGCTTCCCCGAGAGCTTTGTCTGGTGAGAATCTTCTCAATCATTTTCAATCACGCATTGATATGACAACCCCGAAATCATTTCTCTAAACTAGAACCATTCTACCTAACTCTGATTTACTTTGCCAGTTAAGACTATATATGGCCTGATTCTCATTAATTTGAGATATGTAGGAAAACCCTTTGGGTATAGTCACAACTAGGAGTCAAATTATCATTCGTCTTCTTCTTCAAATCCTACAAGATTGATCGTTCATCATCCTTTAAAAAACATATAATACGAGATAGGATTAGACATTCACGTTGTCCTTACCCTAATAATAATTATCTGATAGAATTGATCGCTCATCATCCTTTAGGAATATAGTAATAAAGTCACGATAAGGTTAATCGATTGTCATCCTTACCAAGACCTATAGAACCAAATATTCAATTAATTCTATAGGTATCCAAGTTACAGTAAGGTTGATCGATCGTCATCCTTACCAAGACCTGTAGAACTAGGCATTCACGTCGTTCTATAGGTATCCAGAGTCATAGTAAGGTTTATCGATCGTCATCCTTACCAAGACTTATAGGATAAGTCATTCACGCTGTTTTATAGGTATCAAAGTCACGACAAGGTTGATCGAATGACATCCTTACCAAGACCTATAGAACCATACATTTACGTCATTCTATAGGTATTAAAGTCATGGTAATGTTAATCGATCGTCATCCTTACAATACCTATAGAACCATATAGTCACGTCATTCTATAGGTATCCAAGTCACAGTAGGTTGATCGATCGTTATCCTTACTAAGACCTGTAGGATAAGGCATTAATGCCATTCTATAGGTATCCAAAGTCACAATAGGGATTGATTGGTTGTCATCTTTGCCAAGACCTATAGAATCAAGCATTCACGGCGTTCTATAGGTATCCACAATTATGGTAAGCTGGATCGATCGTCATCCTTACGAAGACTTGTAAGATAAGGCATTCAGGTTGTTCTATAGGTATCTAAGTCATAGTAAGATTGATCGATCGTCATCCTTACCAGGTCCTCTAGGATTGATTGTTCATCATCCTTTAGGAACCAAACACAAGTAGGATTGACTGTTCGTTGTCCTTACTTAGCGTAATCCTCAAAGACTGGTTATTTGGCCCTTCTTGGAGAAGATTCCTTACTCATGTTAAAAGGAATATAGTCAATCATATGGGTGATACGGTGGGGTGTATATCCCCTCCTATCCAGGACACTATAATGATGACAATGAGTCGTCATTCTCCATACTCTACAACGTAATCCTATAGGATTGATCGTTCGTTATCCTTTAGGAATCCAAATCATGGTAAGGATTCATCGATTATCATCCTCACCAAGACCCATAGAACTAGATATTCACATTGTTCTATGGTATCTAGAGTCATGGTAGGGATTGATCAATCGTCATCCTTTCCAAGACCTGTAGGATTAGGCATTCATGTTGTTCTATAGGTATTCAAAGTCATGGGGAGATTGATCGGTCGTTATCCTTACCAAGTCCTCTAGGATTGATCGTTCATCGTCTTTTAGGAATCCAAGTCACGATGGGATTGATCGATCATCACCCTTACCAAGTCCTGTAGGATTGATTGTTCGTCATCCTTTAGGAATCCAAGTCGCGATAGGATTGATCAATCATCATCCTTACCAAGTCCTCTAAGATTGATTGTCCATCATCCTTTAGGAAGATAGATAATTAGTATCAGACATTCACGTCATCCTCCAAATAAAAATAATCTAAGGTTGATCGTTAGTCATCCTATAAGATCATAGAAGAGTAGGAGTGATCGATTGGAATCCTAACCATATCCTCTAGGATCATGTATGTCGACGTCCTTTAGGAAACCCTTTACCGCTCTTGTAAGGTAAACGTAACAATGTCAAATGCTCCTGACTTTGCTTGGTTAATATCAAAATACGCATATTTATATTTCATGTCTAGCATAACAAAATGTCTGCATCTCCTTCTTTGTCGTTACGATTAAACTCGCATGAGAAATAGGGGTACCTATAGACATCGCATTTTGTTTTGCCCAGTCGGTGTCGACTCAAGTACAAGTTCAGATAAACTTTAAACTTAGGTTTAAAGGGAATGAATTTCTAGTTTGTATCACACTATATAAAATATAAAAACATAAGAAAATAGAAAAACAGTTAAATTGGACTTATTTCTGCTATGTAAAAGTTTCGAGTCAACCTTGAAAATCCTAAAATTTAAGGGGGTTCTAAAATGACATTATTAAAGATTTATTTTCATGAAATCACCTTTAATATGAATAAAAATTAGTTACTACCCTTCAATTATAAGATATTTCAACAATTTACCTCGGTTCCCTACTTTAATCTTAAAACATTTACTATCACTAGTTTCGTCTGTTTAAGACCAAATATATTATTTCAATTATGCATGTTACATTAAAATACCATAAAGAAACAATTCAAAAGACCATGATCAAATCTTGGAAATGTCATGACAAATCCATGTTACACAAGGTAACTAAGGATTAGGACTCGGTTTGGAAATTGACCAAACCCAAAGTTGTCTTGACAAACCATCTAGGCCCAATGAATCAAGGGCCGGACCCATCATTTAATGATTCACAAAATAGAATTAAAATGACAAAGACACCCCTAGGATATTCTCTACAAAATATCTAGTGAAAAAATTAAGTCACTTAGAAGATAACTAATCGTTATTGAAACTAAACCGACTCAGTTCGCCACCTTAGCAAGGTATTTATTGTGGATTAAATGCCCATCTTATCAAGAATTAAATTCTTGGGATGACACATATAGGACACATTCAAAAAAAATTAGATATTTTGATCAAAATATCTTAGAGTTAACCGAAATCCTTGAAATGTGACTACCCATTATCGAAACCAAACCAATCCGGTTTGCCACCTAACCATGGAATTTAATTATCATTAAATGCCCATACCATAAATAATTTAATTATTGGGATGACATGGATTGGGTCTATTCAAAGTATCAAGATATTTTGCTCAAAATATCTTAGGGTTAACTAAAACCCTCGAAATGTAACTATCGGTTACAAGGCGAACTAATCCGATCCAATTCAAATCCAACCAATTACAAGCCCATCACATCATGAGTCATTATCAAACATTAAATACAATATGACTCACCAACCTACGAAACATTAATGGCAACCAAACCCGAAATAGTGAAACTAATAGGTACTTAGCCCCTAAACCGAACTGAAAGTGTCACTTCATGCCATTAATGCACCCATATACAACCAAACACATTTAATATTGTGTAATAATTTTCAATGATTGCCATTCATTACTAATTATTGCCAATAATAGCTAGAATCTTCCAAAGATTTGGTAATCATTACCAAATCTTTGAGAATCCTACACAATCTTCCAAATTCATTCAAGACAATTCAAGATCAAGACAAGAGGACATGACCCCCAAGCCAAACAAACCCTAATTAAGAGTTTGGAATGGCTTGTGTATTGGCTAATGCACAGGCCCTCTGGCCTATAAATACAGGGGCTGTGTTTTCATTTTTCAAGAGTTAGAACCTAGACTTTCTCTTTCTAAACCTGGGTAGTGCTCTCGGGTCCTAGGGTTTCCAACCATTTATATTAAATAACACCTCTATATACTGCTAAAATTTGGTACCGGAGGGAGTTCTTGAGGTTCTTGGAGTAAAAACTCAAGAAGTTGACGGCAACCGATCGAGTACAAACCGAGAAGAAGAAGAAGAAGAAGAAGAAGAATGTATTTGTTAGCGAAAGACCACTCCCCTAAACTAGGTATGTGTCTTGATAATCCTCTGATCTTGTCTTAAATTCATATATATTGCTTGTACATAGCATAATCATGTAGTATCCATGCTTTAATTTCATGTGTATAACACACATAACCCATAATCAACTACAAAACGTTAAATTTATGTTATATTCATCAAACCATGTCCAAATCATACAAAATCATGTCAAGAACATCTAAGAACATGTGAGGGCCCAAATCATCATAGAACATGTTAAGAACATATGAGGATCAAAACAAAACATCTATCACACCATGAGTTGTGCATAGTCTCTACGATTCCTTCATGAACGCTTCAAAACAAACTTTACTAACTATTAATTCAACCGTATAACTGTTAATAGTTGATTTACTTTATACTAAATGTCAAGATCACAGCCTAGCACTAAGTCTTTAGTCTAGTTAACTGACACCTTATATAGTGTCATATTGGACGAAAAATGAAAATGGGTTCAACAAATTTGGATGAAAAATGCCCGAGTATAGAGCACGTGCCTAAGAGCCATTAAACCATGGTGTCATATTGCCTGAGTCTCTTTGTCTTTTGTATGCAAGCTATGCCATTCCGCAATCATCTTTGTCGAACTCTATATGCGCTAGGCGACATTAGGGTGGGACAAAAATCTTAGTAGACTCCTGAAAATGGTGAAATACCCCCAAAATCAAGTCAAATGGACTGTGGGTGGCTATCTTTGTCCAAATATGCTAATCCTATTTTCTATTTGACAAAATAGATACGAAAATGGAACCCCAAACACCACTTATAAGCACACACACTAAACTTTGATGGTTAAAAGTGTGTTTTTTTCCATCTCATGGGGGTCCTCTCTTTTCTCTCTCGTTGGAAGCCCTACTATTGCCACCATCAGACTGGCAGCCATTGGGAGCACGCTATCACCATGCTCCTCTGCCGCCATCACTATGCTCTTATCCCCTAGATGATATTAGGGTAGATTTGGAAAGAACCTTAGTAGATTCTTATTGAAAAAGGTGAGATACCTCCAAAATCAAGTTAGATGGACTTCCCGTGGCTATTTTTGTCCAAATATTCTAGGCTCTATTTAACAAAATTAAAAATAAAATAGAACCTCAGACACCACTTATAAGCACACACCCCAAACTTCGAGGGTTAACAGTGCAATTTTCCCATCTTATCCACGTTCTTTCTTTTCTGTCTTTCGAGGGAAGCCCTACTATTGCCACCATCAAACTTGCTGCCGTCGGGAGCACACCATCACCATGCTTCTCTAAGAGTTGGCTCCTCTCTCTCTCTCTCTCTCTCTCTCTCTCTCTATATATATATATATATATACAATTCTCTATGACACACGTTCTACGCTCTCTTACTCTCTCAAGCAGGTAAGCAACTCCAAGCCACAACTATCTCATGAGCCAATTGGGGTAATTACCATTTTACATAACCAAACTTAAAAATTCAATTTCCAACTCAAGATCCATCACTCTAGCTATTTTATTTAATAGTCATGGCATTTCCATCGAAGATAGAAAGGTTAGCTAAAAATTGGTAGAAATATTTAACTATCAATTTGCTTATTCAATGACAATATTATCTACTACATCCTACTAGATAAATTATTGCTTATCCAAAAATAAAATTAAAATACTAATAACTGATTCATTTGACTAGTATGATTGGAATATAATTCTAAATATATATTAGACGAAATATTATTCATTAGACAAAATAGTATTTTAGCTAATGAAAATTTGAGATGCTCTAAGTTCTCCTTCCTCGCCCCTCTCTCTCTATGCCATCAATTGCATGCCACTACCACGCTCCTCCGTCACCATAACTGCCAACCCCAGTACCCCTGCTCTCATTCTAAAACTACTACTGTGCCACCAGCCTTTTGACTATGTGCCTCCGCTACGGCCTTACCGACACAATCACCGATTCACATGTCATAGCCTCCACAGTGCCTCCATAGTAAACCACATATCCCCTCTCTCTCTCTCTCTCTCCCAGATTTAGGATTTTTAAACCTGAAATTAAGGTAGTGAAAAAGTAGAGATTCAAATTAATAATTTCATTTTAATTAAACTTTGTGATTGTGTAATTGTGTCATTGTCGATTGATTTCTATAAAATTCAACTCATTATTATAATTTATACCTTCCAAATAAGCTCTAAGTTATAAAATTAGGTTTTGAGTTCATGAGATGAAGCTAGCATTCTGGAATTGGGAGGGTCAATTTTTTTTATTACAAAAATGATGAATGCAAAAGTAGGTTATAAAAAAATGTAGGGTTGTTTATAAATAGTTGGAGGTCTGTTGTAATAATGGTCTCCAAATAGGTTACAGTTTTATGAGTGGGGCTCACGGTGGAAATTAATTCTATAGTAGTTTTCCAAATTATGAAATTTGGGAGTTCATATTGAGCCATATAATTCTATAGTCTTAGATCTCAAAAAAATATCAACTTGGATTTTACAAATCACTTCGGGGACGCGTATCCTTCTTTGTGTATTTTTAAGTGATAGCGGCTAATGAATTTTTGTTCAGTATGGGGAAGGAAATATTTTTTGGGAAGTAAATATTTTCTTATTCTTTTTCGTAAATTTTGGTACTAGTCAGTAAGGCAATCTTTTATGTGTCTCCTTGGAAGATATATATTCTTTTATGTGTCTCCTTGGAGGATATATATACACAATTGCTTCATTGAATTTAATTTGTGGCAAACATAGGATAAAACGACAAGAAAAAAAATAACACAAAACATGTTAGTGTTATATCTACTTTTAAATTCCTTTCATCGTGGCTTGTACTCCTAAGTTTGATACATGAAATTCATCTTGGAATTGGAATAAAGTTGGGAATGACTATTCTATTCCTACGTTTGGTTGGTGGAATTAGTTTTCATTCTCATTCCCAAGTAATAACTAATCCCGAATGAAATGAGGTATTAAGTAAGAAGAATGGCCTATACTTTTATTTCTGTATTTTTCACAATAAAAAATAAAATTCTGAGAACACAAATAAAAATATGGTGGTGTTATTTTCATATTTCTATTCCCAGAAAACATGGAACAGAAACAGAAATCTAGGAACAAAAAAAGAAATGTGGGAACAAAAACAGAAATTTAGGAACAAAAACAAAAACAAAAATATAGGAACAAAAACATAAATTTGAGAACAAAAACAAAAATTTGGAAACAAAAACATAAATTTGGGAACAAAACAAAAACAGAATTATGGGAACAAAAACAAAAATCTATTTTGTTTTGTAGCCAGATTTATGCTTTTGTTCCAAGAAAACCTGGAATATAGATATAAAACTCGAAATAAACAATTTTTTTCTATATGTTTATTTATATTCTCAATTTTATGAGAACATAAACACTAAACAAGTGAGACATAAGCGGGGTTTGGTGTTTCTATCTTAAATCTGTTAACAAAATTATTAGAACAGAATTAGTAAAATAGGCGAAAATTTGTTTTGTTCTATTCTTAGAATTTTATAACAAAATCCTGGAATCAGAACATAAGCAAATCATTCTTTCTTCTTTCTTTCTTCTTCTTCTTTTTTTTTTTTTTTTTTTTCTTTCAGTTATAAGTTTTTTTGGGAACAGAAAAAAAAAAAAGAAACAGAAACATGAAAGTACTTCTAAACCCTTTATTTTATCAGGTTAAAGGATAACCTAGGTGACATTTATTTAGTGTCTCTGAATAATTCTGTTATATTCCCAAAATTTTGTTCTAAAATTTCTGAATATTTAAAAATATTGTTTCATTTTTATTTATCGGTCATTCCAATACATTGTTTAATGTATTTTGTAACCAAACGTAGAAATAGTAATGGTCATTCTAATACTATGTTTAATCATGTTTGTAACTAAACATTAAAATGGTAATGATCATTTCATTCCAATACCACACTCATTCCATTCCAGTGTACCAAACATAGCATTAAATTCCATCACCGTGGCTAATCTTTCTCGATCATCCAAGGAGAAAAAACCGCTCAATTAAAAGTACAGTCTAGGTGAGTCTTTGACTCTGGAATTTAGTTTACAGAGTCAACTATTTTTTTTATTATAATTTTAGTCTTATTAATTTTGGCTTGAATTGTAGTTGTCAAATTTTGATCTTACAAAAAATTAGTTATCAATGGCTTGAAAATTTTGAATTGTAAATTAATCGGTAGAAAAATAAAGGATAGTTGTTCAAACTATAAGAGATAATACTTGTGCATTTCCAATTAATATGGGTTTGCAATATCGAGGATTGTCTTTAAGTCATTAAATTATTGTTTTAGTGATTAATGAATTCACAAAACTATATTCAAGATGGAGTATCATGGAGTTTATTGTTTGCGGATGACCTAGTATTGGTTAAGTAGAAGTGGTCATCATTGGATGGAAACCTTAGAATCTAGGGGATTAAAGATCAGTAGAATTAAGATAGAATACACGAATTATAATTTTGGAAATACTCAGAAAAATGATACAATGGTAGAAATTTTAAATTAGGGGGCCTCAAGGGTTGATAATTTTAGATACTTAGGTTCTATTATTCAGAAAATGGACAAACTAAGGAGAATATTTTACAGAGTCAATGTAGGATGATTAAAGTTGAGAACTGCAGTTGGGTGATTTATAATTGTTGGATACAATTGAAATTGATGGAAAAGTTATACAAAAGTGCAATAATACTAGACATTCTTCACGGTTCAAAATGTTGGGAGGTAAATAAGAAATTTGTTCAGGGAGCAGGTGTAGTCGAGATGAGGATATTAAGGTGGATGAATAGTATGACAATGATGGATAAATTTAGGAATGAGAAATAGGGGTGAAGGAATAACACTCGTTGAAAATAAGTTGATAGAAAATCGTTTATGATGGTTTGAAACGTGTATAGAAGACTTGAGAACACACTAGTGAAAAAATTGATTCAATCCAAGTGGAAGTTATTCCAAGGGAGAGAGGTAGACCTGGCGTTAAGTCAATGCCCTCTTTCTACTGGTCCAAAACATGCATAGGTTAGCAGGTTATAAAAGGAGATCGGGCCCACAGGAAGCACATGTGAAGGGTGGTCCATAAATCAGTAGGCAGTTACATAGTTCTAAAGAGAAGAAGGAAGATAAAATAGACTATCCATACCAACCAGTCTTTGAAGCAAAGCAAACGTGGGATAAGACAATTAGGAACATCTAACTAGTTTGAAGTTAATTGAGGGGATGACCTTTTAATGATCTGTACGGTGCAAAAGAATTCATGTGGTCAACCCAATTTAGGTGGGAAAAAGGCTTTATTGTTCTCGTTGTTACAGTACAAAATTGAAATTAATGTCTTTCAAAAGGGGTATACGCTTCGCATGTTAAGTTAGTTATATTTGGAATTTTATCATCTAAACAAATTTATTACTATTTAATTAAGATTCATGCCTTGCACTCTCTCTATCTCTCTCTTGGTTCAGTTCATTTATTTTTTAACTTTTGTTGGGATGCGTCGATCATGTTTTTCAATCCAGTATCTATTTGAATATTTTGGTTCAATTTGCTTCTAATGCAAAAATAGCTTCTGTACCTTTTTTGTAGTATCAAATCTTTTTTTCATAATATGTTATTGCGGTTTATACAAATCATAAAATACACTAGCAAAAATATGATTAAAACTTTCACTTAGCCAGTCACGTATCTAGTTTCTCACGTCTAGTGAGAATCAAAGAATGAAACCTTTTATTATGGAAAAATAGTTTGTTATTATTTTCACCTAAAGTTATACAAGTTCTTTATAACCATATTGTTAAAAGGGTATTTATATCTTTCGTGTATTGTTAAGGTTTTATATATTGTTTCTTAATTTTTATTATAAATAGAGACATACTAACACAATCATTAAGTCTCCTCATTTTTATTTTTTTTATGTTGTGTTTTTACTTTAACATGATATTAAGAGCATGTACGATGGAATGTAATTCTATAGTTTTGTTCTTCCATTTATATAATAAAACAACACGGATATAAACCCTCTAAATAAATCTCAACTGTTCTTTGTCACCAGAGACAAAGAACAGTCTAGATTAATTCAAAAATTAACATAAACATAAAAATTATATTCATATTTAACCTTATATATCTTATACATATTTGAGAAAAGATAACCATTTTTGATTAATTATTTAAAGAAACTCCAACTAAATTAATAATAATAGAAATAATTGTTATTTTTTAATAATTTATTATTTAAAATTAATTAGATGTAAATATGGAAACTATATTTTCGCCTCCATATTTTTAGAAATTATTTAAATAAATTTTAATTAAATTAATAATAGTAGAAATAGTTTTTATTCGTCAATAATTTATTAATTAAAATGAATTTTATGTAAATAGGAAACTATATTTTTTCTATATATTTTAAGAAATAATTTAAAGAAAATTTCAATTAAATTGATAATAATAGAAATAATTTTTATGCTTTAATATTTTATTAATTAAAATTAACTATAGTTAAATATGAAAACTATATTTTTGTCTACATATTTTTTTTTTCATATTTTAAAAAATTATTTAAAATTTTTTAGTTAAATTAATAATAGTAGAAATAATTTTTATTTTTTAATAATTTATTTCATTAATTATATATAAGTATGAAAAGTATATTTTTGTATTTACCTCTTATTTATTTTTGAAACCCCACTTTTGTTACTTTTTTTTTGTTTTTGATATTTTTTCTTCTTATTACCTCATATTATTTTTCTTTCAATATTTTTTTTTGTCAACTTTTAATTTATTTTTTGTTTTTATATTTTATTTTATTTGTTAGACATTTTTTATTTTTTATTCAAATTTTTACTTTTGATTTTTTTTTTTTTTTTTTGTTTTATATTTTTTTACTATTTTATTTTATGTTTTTGTTTGTTTTATTTTCATGTTTGATTTTGACTTTATACTATGGGTATGCAACAGGCGGTTTGGGGCGGTTTGGACCAAACTAATACTAGACGGTTTGGGCTAATTTGAATCGTGAGCCGCCCAATAATGTGTGGGTTGAAGTGTGCGGGTTGTTCAGTATAAATTGTAGGCTACCCAATAGTGTGCGAGTTGAGTCTATTTTCGAGTTGGGCTAATTAGAACCGTGGATTGCCCAAGATGGCGAATGAATTTAAAAAGAAATTTTTACAAAGGCTAAGAATGAATTAAAATTTAGAAAGAACGACGAGAAAAAGATACAAGAGCAATGACCAACGGTAGTTGGAAAATAAAGAAACCGTATGCAACGGCTTAGATGTTTATATCATCACAAAAATGAAGTATTTTTTGTGTTCTACTTGGTGGGTTGAACCTGTAAGAAAATAAACCAAACCGTAACTCACTCATAGATTCATGTATGGGTTTCAAGGTTTATGACCCGTCAATGTGCGGGTTTGCATTGGGCGATTTTTTTGGGGTGAGGTTTGGGCAATTTGGACGGTTTTGGTGGGTTGGACCAAATTGTGACAAAGAATATAAAAATGAAAAAAAAAATACGGAAAATAGAAACAAGAAACAAAAAGGGTATAATAAAAGTAAACTAAAAAAATTATATTAGAAAGGGAAAAACTAAAATAAAAAAATAGAAATTAAGAGGGGGGGGGGGGGGGGGAATGAAAAATTAGTTTTCGACAACAATGACTTCGATAGGGAAAAAATCATTAAAAATTATAATGTTAGGCAATTAATCGGAAAATAAATCTAATAGGGGCCCCGACATTAATTTTAGCGAATGAGAAGGGGTCTCAAATAATCGGGTTTCTGATTGTTACTTTTGTAAAGGACATGTGTTTCAATTGAAATTCACCCTTAAATTGTTATGGCTAATATGAACTAAGCCTTAAACGGTAAGTTGAAAATACTAAAAATTAAATTGATCTAAAATAAGGAAAAAGTAAAATATTATATAGAAGACTTCATAATAGTATCATCACCAATATTACTTTAATTTTTGTTTGGTAAACCAGATACTATATCTGCATTATATTCATTTTTTGAATACTAATTGGCATGGGTTCGAGTATAATCGTTACTAGTTTTAGATCTGAGCTAAGTGTAGGTTTTGAAATAATTTTCACGTGTTTTTTTATTTGATTATTTAAATGTAATCTTATATTTATTGATTTTAAAAAATATATATATATTTTATTAGTTAGTGGGATTTATATTGTTTTTGTTTTTATTTTTATGTGTGAGTGAACTATTTATTATTTTGGAGTTTTTGAGATATTTATTTTTTTTCATTTTGTAATATTTGTTTTCAATTCGTATGATGAACATTTAGTTTTAGGCATTGAAATGAAAAGTATTGTTTAATATTTTATGGGATGGTTTTCAACATAATTTTAATTTTAAAGAAATGTACATTTTCAAATTAATTTTTATATTTGTAGTATACTTGAAAAATATTACATTTTAGTAAAATTATGTGCAATTATTTCATTGTTTTTAATTGATATTATCATAAAGTGTTAGAAAATAATATTTTAGATGATGTAGCTTTAAATAGTGATTTGGAATCGAAATTTATTTAATACTACAATTTTAGCTGAACCTAATTCGAATTTTGAAGAGCCATGTATTAACTACTTAATTTTGGTGTTAATATATATATATATATATATATATATATATATATATATATATATTTTTTTTTTTTTTAAAAAAAGAAAAGAAAAGTATATTATGTAACTAATCCTTCTTCTTAAATGGATTATAAATATGGTCCATTGAATTCCATTAATATTTGGAAAACGTTTCAACTGTTACCCTTGGAATTTTCTCAAGAAATGATAATGGAAGAGCCAAAAGATTTGATAGGAGCTTAGCTATATAAGGGGTTTTGGTCCCTAGACTCAAGCACTCAACTTTCAGCATATACGTCACTATTTCTAAGTGTTTCAAGAGCTTAGAAGTGTCAAAACAGTGAAAAAAGTGAGAGAAGAAGAGAAAGTGCAAAGGACAGAGATATGTTCTGATTTTGGGTTTTCTTTGGTTGTTAATCCAATTTTTATTGTTTAGCTTCCATTTGGATCGTTTATATTCTTACAATTGGTATCAGACTATTCATATCTCTATTTTTGTCATTCTCTTGTTTTGGCCATGGAGAATTTTTTAAAAACAATGTTTGTTTTGAGTTGTTTTTTGTGAATAATATTGTTAGAAATCATCTGGATATTGATTTTCTAAGCTTTTTGTTATTAAAAATAGAGTTTTTGGTGTCAAAATTTTTATTTTTCGACTAGGTCGTGGGTCTGTAAAATGGGTTTGTATCGGGTCGGGTCAACCTATCAAGAGGTTGAAGATGATTGAAACTTTTGCATTTTTGAAACTTTGCACCCCTTAAGTTTCATAAATATATCACTTTCGTCCTGTCCAAATCGTTAATACTTATGATTTTGGTGAAAGTGGACCCTACACTTCCACTTATCGATGCCTGCTGTTGGCTGAGTAGAATGTAATATCCACAGATGTTCAATGTAATATCAACATTTACAAGTGTTGAATGTAACATCCACAAGTGCTCAATGTAATATTATATGTATTTTACTCTGCATACAAAAATAAGAGAATAATGAATGTTACATTCAATATCCACATGAGGGGTATTTTGGTCAGAAAAAAATAACATCATAAAAATAAAAAATAAAAAAATAAAAAATAAATAAATAAAAAAAGTTGATGTTACATTCAACATCCACAAGTGTTGAATGTTACATTCAACATCCACATGAGGGGTATTTTGGTCAGAAAAAAATAATATTAAAAAAAAAAACAAAAAAAAAAACAAAGTTGATGTTACATTCAACACTCACAGGTGTTAAATGTTACATTCAACACTCACAAGTATTAAATATTACATTCAACATCCACATGAGTGGCATTTTGGTCAGAAAAAAATAGCATTACAAAAAAAAAAAAAAAAAAAAAAAAAAAAAAAGCCAATTGATGTTACATTCAATACCGAATGTTACATTCAACATTCACATGAATGATATTTTGATCAGAAAAAAATAGTATAAAAAAAAATTAAATAGTAATAATTTTGATGTTACATTCAATATTCATGTGAGGGGTATTTTGGTCAGAAAAAAATAAAAAGACTTATTGGTGTAAAAAAAAATAAAAAAATAAAATGACAGGAGTAATTGATAAATTTTTTTATATTTTGAGACTGGATGCCCCTATTTTTAATCATTGCTCATTGCCTGCCAACATGGGTTAATATTTTTCTATTTTTCCCTCGTTCTTTCCTCCTTTTCCTTATTTTTCAGTGAACAGTAAACTTGTCATACCCTAGAAGCCACCAATCGTAAGCCGCAACTGAACCCTCAATCTGCCGCACCCACTTGTCCGCCCTGGACGCCTGACGACCCTCGCCGACCGTCACCGGAGCTTCGCCGAGCACATATCACCACGCCGAACGGCCCTTTCGGCCCACTTCTGTTCGTCGTCCAGATCCAGAACTTCGTGACCTCGTTTGAAGCGTCGCCGAACTCTTGCAACACAGTGGTCGTCGTCGTGTTGCCTAAAATTAAATCTTTTCTCATTTGAGGAAGTGGATGTTATCTCTGTTGAAAGAAATAGATCAATTATTTTGAACGGTAAACTCAAACGAATACCTTGTGGCAGTGGCAGTGTCAGGGATGCCAATAGCCATAAATAAAGCAGTAGATGATGAGGCAACGGTAGTTGACGAAATTGAAGAATATGAAGATAAAGCAGTAGATGATGAGGCAAAGGTAGTTGACGAAGTTGAAGAAGATGAAGAAGAGCTTTCGTTGTCATCGGACTCCAAAATCGGAGATACTTTGGATTGTTTGGATTCAAAGGCTGATTCTGAAAATGTTGACGGAGCTTTTACACTCTACGCTCGGCGTCCAAATGCTCATGGAGGACTTCACTCTCGCCCTAATACGTCTTCTCTTCAACCACTCTCTAATAGAACACAGAAGTTCACGAATCATATCAGACCTTTGCCTCTTGAGGTAATAAATTGATGTATTATTATGTCTACTAATATCCGTGGATCCTTGCCTATATGTGGTATTACCTGGATTCTTAATTCTTGATGAATTAGAATGACGTTACAAAGAAGGTAAATTGGGTTTTTGTTGCTTTTCACGTTTTTTTCTTTGTAACTGTAGCCAGTAGCCATCAAGACATCGTGTGTTTGTAATTTGGTAACTTATCCCTCTTTTGAAGTTCCAAGCATGAAGCTTTGGATTTTTAGGTAGGTCTTGATGATAAGTTGTATTACGGAGGAAATATATTGCAGCATTTTGAATATGATAACACTGGCATATTGTATTTTGGTATGTCTGATTACTGGAATGTCAGCTTGAGCAATTTGATTCTCTTTGGTGATTTTTCAAGAATAATCTTGAAATGTTTTGCCTTTTCTTCCTTTTGATTGCCGTTGGTTTCCTGGAATTTTTATTGTCCTTGTAAATTTAATTGTTATTTGTGCTTCTTTTTAGTTCATGTTTTTTTACTGTAAGCTCTTGTGTAGGAGTGGGAGTGTAGATTTGATGTTAGCATGTCAAACTCTGTGACAACTGCAATTCGAGGAAGTGTTCGAGAGATGGCCATTGGTAAAACTAAAACTACTGAAAAAGCAGACCGTGCAACTGTTGAGCAGGCGAATGACAATTAATGTCATTTACTGTGGGTGACAATTACGTTGCGTTTGGTACACTAGACTGGCATTGAGTGGAATGGTAATAAGATTAGAATTATTATGGTAATGGAATAGAATGATCATTATCATTACTATATTTGCTAACAGCCGGCGTCGGATTTTTGTCGGATATGATGGTGTAGGGAGGAGAGAAGAAGGAGGGGGAGGGAAGTGTAAAAATAAAAAAAATTAATTGATATATCTGTTAGAAATTCAAAGGGTAAAATAGGAATTTAATTAATTTTTCTAAGGATAAAATAGTAATTTAATTAAATTTCATTTCAATTCCAATTTAGTTAGTATTTTGTTTGGTTGCGTTTTTTGGCCGATAAATGATTAAAGCCTAATCCCGTGTAATTAGGATTAATTAATATCAAATTTATCTTGGGATTAGTTAATCCCATGTTTTATGGGATTAGGAAACCATTGGTAATAAGAATTAAATTTAATCCCATGCCCAAACATATGAATTGAATGATAATGCTTAGGACCATTCCAATTCAGTGTTGAATCCTGTGTACCAAATGCAACATTAATGCCCTTTACCCTTTTACTGTTTTACAATCTTAGACCATTGCTATTTAAGTGGCGTTTGATTAGTGTTTCCACTTTTCCCATCCTATTGCTAAAAAACTGGGATGAGATGAAATAATAATTCTGTTTTCTTCTAGGAACAGAATCGCGTTTAATAACAATAGAATTATGTTTCCTTCTGATTACAAAATCACGTTTGGTACATTATTTTGGAATTGTTTCCTCAATTTATGAGAACAAGAACAAAGAATCACGTTTGGTAACGACCATTATTCTAAAATTATTTTCAATTTATAAGAACAAAAACCAAGAATCATGTTTGGTTGTAGCATTTTTTTTTTTCTTTTAATTTCTTTCTTTCAATGTATGATAATAAAATATGTAGGCAAAAGCATATACCACCACATACAACTTGCTCTAAACAAAAAATAATGATTGTAACAAACAAAAAATTCAATCAAGGTTTATCACTACATAACTTGATTCTCAATCAATTGAAAGCTATTGAAATATACACAATATATTTTGTGTGAATCGAAATCCAAAACTCCAAGGAGTTATCCAATCAATTTAAATGCTACATAATTCCCCTACGTATCTCCACAATCACTAAAGAAATGCAAGAATTCTAGATGCAAGAAATTTCTAAAGAAATGAAAGAAATTTCCAAAAAAATCAGATTTCATGTACCCTAAACCCTAAATTGATTTCGTGAATGTGATCGATTTCGTCAATGAAATTGATTCAACAACGAGCAACGAAATGGGACGGAAAGAAGACAACGATGTCTAGAAGTCGCAAGACAAAAAGAGAGCTAGCTTACACAGACGACGATGGCACGAGAAGACAACAGTATCAAACGCGAGCAGGAGTCAAGGGGCGACGGCAGCGGCGATGCGGTGAGAATGAAACGGCATGAGTGATGGAGTAGGGGCAACGAGCGGCGATGGCGGCGATGGCGAGCAACAACGAACGGCAATGATAAGGAATGAAGCAGAGATCCACTCGTCGGCGATGGAGCGAAGAATGATAAGGAAAAAGAAAAGGGAAATGAGCTTAACTAAAGTTGAACAAGGGACCTGACTAAACAATTCAGGTAATTCCAAGTGTGTTATTTTGCTTGGGATAAGTTTTTTGGGAATGAAAAAAATCAACTTTTTTTTTTTTTGGATTCTCACCTTCTTAAGGAATTCATGAATCAATCCCAAAATTTTGGGATGGGATGCGAATAGAAACGTCTTTGCCCAAACGCGTTCCCACACATCAATCCCAAAATTCTGGGAGTGGGAACAAGAATCAGGGAATGGAAACACTAATCAAACGGGACCCTAGTATAGTAGTATTTATTCTCCATCAAAAAGGTTTAACAACATTCTGACTGTGAGTGACCTTTATTTTTTGTTCTCTTTTGTTGATCACTTTTGCTGCATCTTTAAATTCTCTGCCGGAAGCCAATTGCTGTTCTCCAAGACATTATCTACTAAACCAATTGCTTTCAAAATAGCAATAACTTGATCAAGATGTAATCCTATTTTCCTGGAGAAACTATTCCATAAATAATTTTTTTAAGCTGTCATTAAGTCAAAAATCAAAAAACATCTGTCCTGTTTGATGGTACTACAAATCTCTCTTTTATCCATATAGAGGTTTGTATTTGCATTTCCTAACATGCATTTGATTAGGCGAGGATTGTAATCCATGGTTACATCTAGGTTTCACTTGGCTTGGCAACTTACTTTTGGAGGTTCTATGAAATCTATGCTGCGATAGTGGGCTAAATGAAAGTGTTATTCTTTCCTTCAAAAAAGCTGTTCTCTTGTTTTTCAGGCAATTGATCCTAGAACGCGCATGGTCCTATTCCAAATGTTTAATAGGGGTGTGTTTCACGACATCAATAGTTGCATTTCAACTGGAAAAGAGGCATGTTATGCACTTCATCTCTTATTTATTTATTTATTTTATCTTTTTTCCTCTTTTTTCCTTATTATCCTATACAATTTATTTATTTATTTTGTTATGGTCATTTCATAGGAAGGTTAACATGTATTTTGGTCTTCCCTTACATTGCATTTTCTCCTCTCTTTTCTCCTCACAAACAGGCAAATGTTTATCACGCTACGAAATCTGATGGTCAGTAACCGGCACTCAAAGTATACAAAACTTCAGATCTTGTATTTAAGTATGCTCATTGACCCTGTATTTTTGTTTTAGTAGCTAGATATTGTATAAGGTTGGGTTATACTTTATAGAATATTTGTCAACCCTTATACGGAAAATGCATCTTAAATCTAAACCTTTTTAGAAAATGAAGATAAGTAATTCACATATTTCTTTAACTTTTCCCATTTTTTGGACTTATAAGTTCTGCTTTACCATGTTTCCTAAGTTCTTGTCAGAGCTCTGACACAAGTAAATATTCCTCTATGTACTTTCTATCTGTGCTCCTCGCTGGTGGGTCTTTTGTGAAGGCAAAGATATTGGATATTTGGTGCAGTGGTGGTACCAGTGTGGGAGTGCCTATAATGATGCCCCAGTGCCACTCATCTATGAACCATTGAATCTCTATGCTGCTGTGGTTTTTCATTTTTTGTTTGATTTTGATTTCACTCTTTTTTTTTTTTTTTTGCACTGTTATTGTTTATCAGTTCGATTTTATGGAAGGTAGTTGTTAGTGACTACGGAAAATGCACTGTTATTGTTATCAGTTTGATTTTATGGAAGGTAGTTGTTAGTGACTACGGAAAAATGACATTCTTTATCATGTGACTTGCTTCAGGGATAGAGATCGCTATGTACAGGGTGACTACCGTTTCAGATATGGGTACTGCAAACACAATCCCAGGAAAATGGTTAAGACATGGGCAGAGAAAGAAATGAGAAATCTTATGAGGTGAAAGAATGTTTTTCCATTTTAAGTTGGGTTTGTACTGAAATATTTCCATATCAAAATATTCTTGAAATTGATATCAACTGAGGCATGATATATGGTATAATTAATTTTCTCAGCTGCGCTAGGTCACTGTTGTGAAAGGCGCGCCTGAGGCGCACGAGACGCATGCCTCGAGGCGAGGCGCTAAGAAATCGCCTCTCAGGGGCGAGGTGAGGCGCTAAGAAATCGCCTCTCAATGGTGAGGCGAGGTGCCTTCAAAGAGGCACGCCTCTTTGAAGACAACTTCGGACAGGAGAGAAATTGCATTCAAAGGAGAGAAATCTCTTTGAAGACAGTTTCGGACAGGAGAGAAATCGCCTTCTCCTTCGAATCCATCGCCCTTGAAGAAGAAACATTTGAAAGCTTCTTCTCTTTCTCCTTCGAATCTTCTCCTTCTCCTTCGATTTCTCCTTCGAATTCAGTTTTCGATTTCCACTTCGAAGTTCGCACAATCGCACAGGAGCTTTCGATCGCACAA
Organism: Eucommia ulmoides; assembly: GCA_016647705.1. Lineage (NCBI taxonomy): Eukaryota > Viridiplantae > Streptophyta > Magnoliopsida > Garryales > Eucommiaceae > Eucommia > Eucommia ulmoides. Next base: position 47,554,009 of record CM028339.1, on the reverse strand, counting down.
GAGTTTTCGATTTCTCCTTCTAATTTCGATTTCTGCTTCGAGTTTCTAATTTTGATGATTTCTCCTTTCTAATTTTGATCACATGACGAGATTTAAGAGAACAAAATATTTGTTTTTTTTCCTTATCACAAAATATATAAACTACCCTACAATAATACTAATATGTCTTTTAAGTATAAAAATTTTAAAAATATTTTAAAATAACAATTAAGCCCCCAAATTTTTTAAAGTCAAATTAAAATTAACCCATTATAATAGAAAAACACATATTTAAAATGTGCGCCTCACTTTAAAGAAGCGTGTGCCTCCCCTCGCGCCTCGCCGCCTCGGGGGTCATTGCGCCTCTCAGTGCGCCTTAAATAACAATGCACTAGGTGAAGCTCTGGATGAGGTTTTTAAACTCATGAACTTAATTTATTATGATCTCATTTTCAAGAAATAATTAATGCACTGTTCTAGCTAAATGAGTCATGCGCTAGGGGTGTCGCTGTTTCGTACCTGGAATCCAGTTGATTGCCTTTTGGCCTGGGCTGCTAAGATGGTGAGAATCTGTTTTTTTAGGCATAAGCGGTCTTAGCTTTTACTTAGCAGTGCCTTCGGCTCCAGACTCTCGGCAGATTAGCAGTTGATTCCATTGTTTCTGCTTTCTGATTAACAGAAAAACTTTCGAGAGTAATAGGCTTGTCTATGCATATTAATTTAGAATCCCATTTTTTTAGGCTCATGAATTGTAAGAACTTGCCTCTTTAGTCCTTGCATCAAATTTGAAGATATGGAAAGCTGTATGTATTCTTTGGCATACTGTAGTTGAAAATGATTATTTCTGCCTCTTTGACCTAGTGTTTGGAATTGATTTGTGGAACAAACTCTAAATTTAGCTTTCGCCCTCCGGGTTATGTATTGTAGTGTTTGGGATACGTTGATATAGTTAGAGAGGGGCCCCAAGGGGGTATGATGTGAAATGGAAACATGGGGAGTTGGGGACTTATGTTGTCATTAAGGAAAGCTGTAGCACATTAACGGTTTAATGAACCATTAATGTGGTTGACAGCTGGCGATGCAGAAGTAGCAAGCAGCAATCAATTCAAGCACCACATATTTTTTGTACTGCTTTTTTTTAAATTTTTTTTTTTTTTTTTTTTTTTTTTTTGAACTCACACATCCACTCACCCACCCGGTGTGATTCAAACCCCAGACCAATGCCAAACTCGTCATGAGTTTCTTCACTATTGGCAAGGAGGTAGGCCAGCATGTGTTCTAAGGATCTTTGGGCTTTGATTCTGGTTGTGTCTATGGAGGGCGAGGAATTGGCATATTTTTTATTGAATTATTAGACACTGTTTAAGGTGTTGTTCCCTTATAGCATGAATTTTGTTGAAGACTTCCAAAGGGAGGCATGGGGTTACTGGAATCTTTGGAACACTTCAAACTCTATAAAGCTCTATTTTTTATTTTTTTTATTTTTTTTGGGGGGGGTAAACTTCTGGGCATGTTGGATGGATTACTTCCCTTGAAACAAGTTTTTCAGTGGATTTATTCCCTCTATTCTTGGTCTTGTTTAATAAAAAAAAATTGTTTCAAAGGTAGCTACTTAACATTTATGTTGGTTTTCAGTTTTGAAACATCTGGATTTCGCCATGAAATTGTCATTTTCCTTCTTTGTTATTTCTTTTTTGTTGATTCATGGTGTTTAAATTTGGGAAAAAAAAAAAGTTAGATTAGTGTTTGTGTTTAGAATTCAGTTAATGTTCTTTTGGCTTGCATTTTATGTCCGAAGTTTTTTTTTTTTTTTTGCGACTTGCTCCCCTTTCATAATCTTGGTAATAATGCTACTTGGGTCATGTGTGATGATTTTGTGAAGTTATTATCTCAAATAGGGCAATGGGCGGGTACGTGGTGTATTCAGGCTGATATTTGTTTAACCTTTTTTGTCTTGGTCTCCTTCTAAAGTAGATTTACGTAGGGGCACTTCATATGTTCATTGATATTGTTAAATTAGTCTTTTTATGGCTTTTGAGTTTTGACATTTAGAGAAAAGAGATATTGGATTTGTTATAGGGCTCTTGGCTCTTGAATAATTACATGGTAAAAATTGAAAATTGAAATCATTTGCCTTGCAAATAAAAAGGCGTTGGCATTTAGAAAGGGAAAATTGACAACAGTTTGTGGAGTCTTGGTTAATTACATGGTGTAACTTGAAGTGTTTCTAAAAGTTGGAAACCTTTTTACTTTACAACTGATTTAGAAGTTTAATTGGGAGTTTAGGCTAACAATCAGACTTAATTGACGTCTTTAGAAGTCTGAAACATTTTGTTGTTGTAATGCTTTAAAGATTTTATTATTTTTTTGTAGTACATATTTTTTCTTCTCATGCACCCCAATAAAAATAAAAAATTGATATGTTTGTGGTGTGCTGTAGGTTAAAGGCAGCAGCAGGAATTAGGTGTCCAGCACCACTTCTTTTGAGGCTTCATGTTCTCGTAATGGAGTTCATCGGTACTGGTTTAACTTGATGTTTGCATACATGCTGTAAAATAATTTGTGATGTTAACCAAATTGTATTGTGGAAAATGTGTATTAGCACGCAAAATGGACAGTTTAGATAAAATTAGTGGCTTAATTATTTTTAATCAAGTGTCACTTTCCTTTTTGACAAATTAAATGAAAAGAACTTGTCATTTGCACAAATCAAATGTTACGTTTTATTTTAATCAAATTAGAGCTGCTTATGTTGCCTAGTACGACCTATGACTAGGTTGTTATAACGAAGTAGGCAATGTTGACATTGGTAGGATCTCCATATGCCTTTTTTGCTAACTTCATCTGCTTTTCCCTCTCATCATTTTTCTCTTATTATTCTATTGTTGCTTTCTTTGTTTCTTCTTCTTCTGCTTCTGCTCTATTTTAGCGGGTTTAGAGGTAGTTTTAATTTTCTTTGCTTCATAGATGCGTATATCTCTGCTCCATCTTTTTTGTTTTTTGTCATGATGCTGCTTCCCCTAACTTGGTTTTGTTATTGATCTTACAAGTGACTGAATAAACTTTTACAAGTTTAACTGTTATAGTGAAGCTTCTCGACTAACGGTCCTTGTGGATGTGCATTGCAGGCAAGGCCGGTTGGGCTGCTCCTCGACTTAAGGATGCTGCTTTATCTCTTGACAAGTTATGTGAGGTTATTTGGAGGTGTGACCGACTGACTTATGCCTAAATATAAACCAGTCAAAGAAAGTGGGAAAAAAAATAATAGGAACACCTTGGCCTTTTGACAATTTTATTTGCTTATGTTCGGCAAAAGTTGTTATGAAGTCTTTTTGTGCTATAAGATCCTCTTCTACTCACAGTTATATTAATGTGTTCCCATCTCCTCCAGATGATTATTGCAATGCGCACACTATATCAGAAGTGCAAGCTAGTGCATGGAGATCTTAGTGAATATAACATACTTTACTTTGAGGTGAATTTTTGTCTCTCTTACATTAAGCAATTGCTACCGTCTTTGAACAATGTATCCAGATCTATTCATCTCATCTTTCAGGGTCACCTATATATTATTGACGTTTCACAATCAGTTGATCTCGATCATCCTCATGCCCTGGATTTTCTCCGAGAGAATTGTGTCCATGTTTCTGTGAGTTCTTTCTTCGAGAATGCTAGTTATGCATTTGTGTAACTGAGTTAGTGTTGGAAGTAGGGATTGAAGCCTTGGAATTGGAAGCTGCAGTGTTGTTTTATGCTCCGTTTGTTTAGGTGGCGTTTGGTTAGTGTTCCCACTTTTTTGAACCCAACTGGAATGGGTTGGGTTGAGTTGAATTGGGTTGGGTTGAGAATTTTGGGAATAGAATTACGTTTGGTAATGACAATTTTTGTTTTGTGCTGAGAACAGAATGTGTTTGGTAACAATTTTATCCTAAAATAATTTTTTTTTTTTGTTTGGTGGCGGCCAGACGGCGGCGGCGGCAGCAAGGTGGCCGGACGGCCGGCGGCGGCGGCGGAGGTAGCCGGCGACGGTCGCCTGAGGTAGCCGGCGGCAGTGAAAGGTCGCCGGAAGTGGCCGGAGACGGCGAAGGCGGCTGCCGGCAATGGTCGCCAGAGGTAACCGCCGGCAGCGGAAGGCCACCGGAGGTAGCCGGGACGGCGGTCGGTCGCCGGACAGCGGCCGGCGGCGGCGGGTGGTGGTGGTCGGCCGGCAGATGAAGTCGGAAGTTGAGAACTTTGGGTTGAGTTTTTTGGGCACAAAAAGAAACAATTTTTTTTTGTTTCTGATTTCTTTAGGATTTTGATAATCAATTCTTATTTTTTGGGTTGGGTTAGGTTGGGTTTTGTGCGTTGTCAAACGCGTTCCCAACAATCAATCCCTGAATTTTTGGGTTGGGTTGGGTTGGGTTGGGTTTGGTTGGGAACACTAACCAAACAGGGCCTTAGTGTTTCCACTCCCTTGTTCTCAGTTCCGGAATTTTGAAATTAAGAATAGAAACATGTTTCATTGCCATGTTTCTATTCCCAAATATTCCCAAATTTTTTTAGTTACATTGGGAAAAACATCTATATGCTGGGAAAAAGGTTTTTGTTCAATTCCCTGATTCTAAGAACAAATTTCAAGGAACTGAACCAAACCATATTTTTTGTTCCTAGATATCTGTTTTGTTCCAAGTTTTCTGGGAACTGAAACAAAAAGTTAGAAACAAAAACACAATAAAAAATCACTGTTCGCATTTAAATTTTGAGATTTTATGGTGGCGTTTGGTTAGTGTTCCCACTTTTTTGAACCCAACTGGAATGGGTTGGGTTGAGTTGAATTGGGTTAGGTTGAGAATTTTGGGAATAGAATTACGTTTGGTAACGACAATTTTTGTTTTGTGCTGAGAACAGAATGTGTTTGGTAACGATTTTATCCTAAAACTAATTTTTTTTTTTAAATTTTTTTTTTGTTTGGTGGCGGCCAGACGGCGGCGGCGGCGGCAATGTGGTCGGACGGCCGCCTGCGGCGGCGGAGGTGGCCGGCAACGGTCGCTGGAGGTAGCCGGCGGTAGTGGAAGGTCGCCGGAGGTGGCCGGAGACGGCGGAGGCGGTGGCCAGCGATGGTCGCCGGAGGTAACCACCGGCAGCGAAGGTGGCCGGAGACGGCGGACGATCGCTGGACGGCGGCGGCGGCGGCGGCTGGCAATGGTCTCCGGACGGTGGCCGGCGGCGGCAGGCGGCGGCGGGTGGTGGTGGTCGGTTGGCAGATGAAGTCGGAAGTTGAGAATTTCGGGTTGAGTTTTTTGGGCACAAAAAGAAACAATTTTTTTTTTTGTTTCTGGTTTCTTTAAGATTTTGAGAATCAATTCCTATTTTTTGGGTTGGGTTGGGTTGGGTTTTGTGCGTTGCCAAACGCGTTCCCAACAATCAATTCCTGAATTTTTAGGTTGGGTTGGGTTGGGAACACTAACCAAACGGGGCCTATGTTGACGTATTTTCAATTCCAATTCCAAGGCATTAATTCATGCAAACCAGCATGACCTTTAAAAAAAAAAAAAAATTTGAAAAAACATCCAAGTAATGAGACCCAATTTAATAGAGTTGTGGGGTGACATTCAGGACTACTTTAAGAAACATGGTGTTGCTGGCATGACGATAAGGGAGCTCTTTGATTACATAGTTGATCCTTCTATTGATGACGATTCCGTGGACCTTTATTTGGAAAAGGTACTAGTTTTAATGCTTTGGATTGTTTATTGTCCTAAAATTATTCTGGACTCTGGAGTGATCTCCATAGTAATTCTTCTGTAATCATCTCAGGTTCAACAAAAAAATTTGGCTAGAGGAGACACGATCTCTACAGAGGTGGAAATTGCAGATGCTGTATTTGTGCAGGTTATCTTCTACATCACTTCTTTTGCCGTTCTCAAAGTTCTATTTTTTCTTTGATCAATCATTCCCAACTGAATCAGCTGATGCTCAATTTTTCTTTTTTTTTTTTTAATTTTTTTTTTTTTTGCAAACATAGTTTGATGTTACACCTTGAATTAGGGTTGTCAAGGGATCGGATTTTGATCTGAATCTGGTTTGTGTATGATATGGATCTAAATTTATAATCAGATAATCTGTTTATTGATCTGAATCTAATAATACAACTAATTAATGGATTTTTATAGAGTTTGATTAATCCAGTCTGAGAAATTATATTATTAATGGATGTCTGATGTGTAGTAAAATATGTATATGAGTGATTAAATATTTATACATCACTAAATACATATATTAGAAAAATAATTTAAATTATATATTAACTAATATATATTTTACATAAATAAATTGAAGTTTATTTTATTTTATTTTTAAGTAACGAAAAATATAACAATGTCTATCATATGAAATTGGTCTGTCCTATTTGGATATAGATTGAAGTGTATGATCTAATATCAATTTATGATCGTAGTTCAATAATCCGATTACTAAATGGATTGAACCTTTTTTTTTTTTCTTTTCTTTATTGTCCTTCCTTTTAGTCATATATCCCCAAGACGTTGGATGACGTAAAGAATGCCGAGGAAGATGTACAACGGATAACCAGTGGCAAGAACAACGAAAATATGTACTATCAGACGATTACAGGACTCAAGTAGGCTCTTTTTCTAAAAGAGGAACACAATCAGCAAGAAGGGAAGCCTGTTATTTCCAGCCTGCTTGATTCACAGGATAACCAATCAGAGGCATCTGAAGATGGAACCGATGAAACTTCAAGTACTTCCAGTGAAGAAGATTCATCCTTTGAAAGTAAGGTTGATTTTCCAATTGTTGATAGGAAGACTGTTAGGAAAGAGAACAAGAAGAAAGTTAAAGAAGAGAAGCGGGAGGCACGAAAGCATAAGGTGCTAAAAGCTGTGAAAAAGAAGAAGTTGGCTAAAGCCAAAAAAAATGGGTAAAGTTTTATGCAAGTTTTAGTAGAAAAATAGTCTTCCTTTTAATATTTCTGAGCAATTTTGTTTCATTTACTCACTTGATAGAGCTGTAAGGGATCACTTTTCGAGTTTTGACAAGTTTTGAGTTACTCAAAAAATTATTTATTGGTTTTAAAGAAGTCAAGACAATCCCTAAAGAAGGCATCTTTTTTTTTTTTTTTTTTTTTTTTTATTATTATTAATTTTTCACTTTCTCCCCCTTAATTCTTGAATATTGTGAAGAGTAGCAGATATGAAGTTTGTTAGTTATGTTGCATTTTTTTTGGTTTAAATTGCACAGTTATTTGAAATATGCATTATCAATATCAAATGCATTATTTTTGGTGCATAATAATGCCTTATTTTTATCTTTATTTGATGCATGATCAATTGGTCATGAAACATAACATATAGGTTTGCATTTATTTAAATCTTATATGAAACCATACATGGAGGTCAAAAATCCCAGAGGGAATGTTGAAAATGACATAAATTAATGAATCTTTGTGGACATGAATTTGGTCTAGCAATTAAGCATGAAATTGACATGGATTTTGCCTAAAATCTATATGAATGCAAAACATGATGCAATGGTAAAGAAACTAAATCAACATTAAAATGACAAATTGACCTAAAGTTTAATGTAATAATTCACATGGATTTGGTCTTAAAATGAAAACATGAGATACTGGCCAAAAATCTAGATGAGCAGGACTGTGGCATATTTGGTTTAAGGTTGCATTTGGGTAAAGAATTTGACAAATTTAATGGATTTGTAAAATAATGGGATTTCGAAATTTAGGATTTCCAAATCTTCCAAATTCCGTCATTTACAAATCTCCTTGTCTGGATAAATTAGACAACATTACCCATCTCAGAACAAAAAATTGTTGCAAAACTGAGAACAAAACTTGAGAAGCAAATCTGAGAACAAAACCATCGTTCTCTTCTGTTCTTTGTCGTTCGCCGTCGTCCAAATCTACCCCTTGCAAATCTACTCCGTCCTTTCTCCTTGTTTCTATGGCTATCCATTTCTGTATTTTGTTCCGGATAAAGACGCTACGCGAGAAGAACGAAATCAAACGAACCCTAAAACGAAATCAAAAACAGGATTCGATTGCGATTTGTTGCAGTACTCAACCCAAACGATTGAGATTGTGATTGCAAAAATGGAAGAACAATTACGAAAACGGAAACAAGAATCGGAAGAATGATTGTGATTGCGATTAGAGGTTTTGGGGGGTGAGAGTGTTCTTCGATTGCGATTCAAATCGACCAAGAACGATGGATGACGAAGAAACGGCGACCAGACAACGAAAGATCGAAGAAGAAAAACGAAGAAACAGACGACGCAGACGAAAGAGGAGACGAAAGCAAACACAAAGAAAAAGCAGACGACAAAAGAACAGGAATCAATTACGATTTGGCTTCAATGACGAAAGGACAAAGATGAAACAGACGAAAGAATAAAGAACAAGGAAAAAAGGGATTTGTGAAATTCCACCTATTTCAAATGGATTTCCAAATCCTTCTTTTCCTTACTATTTGACATTTGAGAGATTTCACAAATTCTTCCTACCCAATACCTAAACAAAGTATTTGTTAAAAAAAAAGATTTTGAAATCTCTCCCCCTAAAACCTTACCCAAACTAAGCCTAAACCTAAATGCAAAAATTAACATGGGCTTTAAAAAGATTTTGAAATCTCTCCCCCTAAAACCTTACCCAAACTAAGTCTAAAATTCTTTCAAAACTAGCGATAGTAAATCGTTTGAGGGAAGGATTTCCTCCCTTGTCTCTGAACAAAACAACCCCCCCCCCCCCCCCCAAAAAAAAAATAAATGAAAATCTAGGCGATTCTATGGCAGTGGAAGAAGGTGAGGCTGGGGGGGACTTGGAGAGCGAGATTGGTAATGGAGCTTAGATCGGTGATTCTCCGGCAGTGGATAGATTCAGGTTCAATTCGGCGATTCTCCAGCAGAGAGCCCACTAGTCACCACATCTAAGATTTTGGTTCAATTTTAGAGGGAGAGACAGAGGTCACCGAAGTTCGCTATCACTCGCCTTAATCCACCAAAGCTCGTCGATGATGACGATGGTGCTGAGGGTTTCGTTGAAATGACGAAGACGAGATGATGCGAGCTGAAGATGACCGAATTGAATTATTAAATTATTAAATACAATTATATTATAAAATATGTATAAAATTATATTATTACATTACTAAATAAAAAATATATTATTAAGTATGTTTTCACATTTTTTATTATTAAATTTCAATGAATTTTAAAATTTTATATATAAATACTTATTTATTCAAAAAAATGAATTGTGAAATTACACATCTAAAGTAAATATACAAATAAAGAAATTGTAAATGATGAGATTTCAAAATTCAGAATTTTGAAATCCCATCATTTATAAATTTTAGAAATTTATTGAATTTCTAACCCAAACGCTTCCTAATAGACATTAGGTTACTAATAATTACAAGTGAGCACATTTTAATATTAGTCTAAAAATTAATTTTATGTAATTTTGAATTATAAATTTAAAATATACTTAATTAATTACATTAAATTAGTTAATCTATATTATATGTGGTGTGTGTTTCACAAAATAATTAAGGCAATGAATACCAACGCTAAGATCTCTTTAAATATATAAATAAATGAAAAAAAATAAACTCCCAATTAAATGTTGATATTTATTATACATCTCCTCTAATAGATATTGATTATTTTAATTCTATTGATAAAAAATAGTTGGCAGAACTCACATCCTACCGTTTGTTGATATAATAGAAAGAAAACACAAAAATCAATATGGATTTAGCCTATATGATTGCAAATAAGGTATATTGGTAAAAAATATAATGGACGAGAAGCAATAGCATAAAAACGACCTGTACTAATAAATCGAAAAGTAATATGAACTTGGCAAGAAAACTACATGGATTTTTGAAAGGTTTTAAAAAATGACTTAAAATGGCTTAAAAAATAGAAAGGAAATGTAGTAAAATCCATATCCATGGACTCCATATCATGGATTGTAGGTCTATTTCTGAATATTTTTATGCATATTAGCATTTACCGTTTCCGTAAATTGGAAATTTTCTCTCTCTAATTGAACATTATAACAAGTTTGAGGTCCAAATTCCCCTGTTCTCTCCCTTTCCCAACAAACTACATGAATAACATGTGGGTCTTGGGGATTATGCATCAAAAGACGCATGGTTGGGGTTTCATGCAAATTATTCTTAAAGAATAACGCAGATTACAGTGGAAAAAAATAAGAATAACGCATGTATAAGAACACTAACGTTATCGTTTGGTAGGCAGGAATGAATTGAAATAGAATGACAATAGAATTGAAATTAATATGATAATAGAATAGAATAATCATTACCATTCCTATATTTAGTGACAAAAGAGAATAGATGTGGTATTAAAATAACAATTCTCATTCTAATATTTGATTAATGTTGAGAATAAAATAAGAATGAATTGAATTTGTACAATAAAATCTCCGTTTAAAAAACATATAATTTTTTTTTTTTTAAAAAATATTAAAAATTAAACCGAATGAAGATTCAAATAAGAGATAAATATGCGTGTGTATGTGTGCGTATAGAAGAGAGAGAGAGAAGAAGAAGAAGAAGAAGAAGAAATAGAAGAAGAGGGAGACGATGGATAAGAGGTGGGCGATGGTGTTATTGGGCGGGATCGGGTTAGTGGTACCGGTGGGGACTTGGAAGGATTAATTAGAAGACGAGAAAAGTATAATAATTTAAAAAAAATAAAGGGATATATTTGTTAGAAATTCAATTGGTAATTTACTACACTAGCACTACTTGCATTCGTTTTATTAAGAAAACTCTCATCAATTTGAAAAGGGACAATTTCAATGGAAAGTTGGCACAAATATCCCCTGCATTTGAGACGTTAATTACGGCAATTTCCTATTTTTTTAAAATTAAATATCAAGGAGATCCCTTATCTTTTGTCATCGGAACATGACACCTCCCAAATAAAAAATGATTAGCTGGTGTTATTAATTAAATTCCAAATTCACCCTTTTAATTTAAGACTTATTTTGTGGAATTACTTAACTATCCCTTATCCTATATGTTTAAAAGATAACACTAATCTACATTAATTAATATTTTTTTTAGGAGTACTTACCACCAGCTCCCAAATTGGTGTGGAAATTACTAAATGAACTAATTTTTTTTTTTTTTTACACCGATTATTCCTACTGACATTTGTAGACTAATTCGCTCCAATTAATGAAATGTTACCTTTCATACAAGTTGTCACCCCAAAAACGCAGAACAAAATTTGGTAATAAACTACCAATAAAACTGAAAACGCAACCCATAATTTCTTCCAATTGTGATTGTTGTTTAATGATTTTTTTTTTTTTTTTTTTTTGCATCATAAGTATCTATAAATCATAATCTTCAAAATGAGATTTTTTTTTTTTAATTCTGGATTACGATGCATGTGAATGTTATATATAATATGTGCACTCATGCGAGTATTAAATATAACATTCAATGCAAAAATAATAATATCAATTAGTGTTGATAATAACACCAATTATATGAATGTGTTGAATGTAGCATTACTTATTAAAAAAGGTGTGATTTGGATGTTAAATGTAATATTCAACTGTGTTTTGATAATGTATAAAATTATGTTAAATGTAACACGAATGTGAAAATTGAAAATTCTGAAATGACCATGTTAAATGTACTATGGATGTACAAATCTGAAACAAATAAAAAAAAAGTAAATGTGATATTAATTTAAAGATATTATTCAGATGAATCTAAATATATAATTAGATCGTAAAAACAATATATACAATAATAGTTATTTTAATTTTAATAAATTGATTTTGTTGTGAAATTGTCGAATATGAAAAATCATAATCCAGCAAGGGAAATTTTGTCAAGTAATTTTCATGTTTTTTAAATTTGGGTCTGGATTGTCATACCCCATCCTGGGACCCCAATGCCCGAGGTTGAGCGTGACGTCGACTTGATGTCACCCAATCAACCACACATTTTTATAAACTATTTATTGATATGGATTTTCAAAGAAAAATATATAGATACTTTACTGACTCAAAATATTCGACGATTATACAAAAATAACTATTTCATAACAACTACAAAAAAAGTTTAACAGCTCACTCTCAACAATTGTCTTGACAGCCACCAAAATAAAAACCACTACATCCTTTGACTCTACCTAGCTCCCATAGTGGATCTGTCTCTAACAGAGGTACCTGAGATAAAATATTTTATCAGTGTACTGTCTTCATAATATAAAAATAATTTATGAATTAAATGCATTTGGAATAATTCATTTTTCAAATAGAATATACCCACAGTGATATTTTTTAAAACATAATATAACTGCACAAACAATATCAAATTTCATAGATATCATCAACGAATAGTAACCAAATATAAATCAACCAATCAAATCACTACTATATAATAAAATATCATAAATATATTTTTCTACTAGCCATAGTATCGTTTCACCTCATGATCGGGAGTTATAACGGTACCGTACTCTATACAATTGTGCAATCTAAGGTTATCATCAGTGTTAGGGCCATTCAATATCTTTAATGGTAAAAGCCCATAAGTGATATAAATCACCATATCAAGATGATAATCATCATCGTCAACAACAACAACAATCACAACAATAACAACCGCCTGCATGACTTGCCCTCTTATCATGTAACAACACAACAATATTTCGCAGGATATGCCCTCCTGTCAGGACCAGACTATGGCTAGTTGGATAATCATAAAAACCACTTTCCACAATCAACGTTTTATTTGATCCATCTAACGTTATAAAACAGTTTATTTTAATAAATCTTTTATTTTCACAATTTATTACGAAAATATAATTTGGTAATTTACCTAGAAGATAATACACTTACCTCAATAATTGCATTGCAACCTTGCTATTGCCGAAACACTAACGAGGTCAGCCTCGTTTGTGAACCTAACGATATGGCCTAAATTAAGAATTTAACTAAATATAAAATGCGATGTGTGAAATGCATACCAGTAAAGTGCAATTTTTCTATTCCCAAATTTTCTTGATTTATGAAATTTATTAAAATTATACGTCCTATTTTCTCAATCCAATATTAATTTTACAATTAAGATATTATAGTTACATTTATAAAATTTATCAATTAATAATTTAGTTATGAAAAAAAATATCAACTAACTATTAACTATATTATTGGGTAATAAAATACCAAAAGTTTTATTCTAACTAAATTTATAATTTTTTTTTACATTAAATTAAAATCTTTACAATTTATATATAAATTCAATATATGTACATATATATATATATATAGCGGTTGTACCATACAATTCACAAGTTCGCCTTGAAGAAGTCGCAAAGTTTTATACGAATTTGTAATTTTTCATGGAAAACTTATAACCTGTAACTTGTAACTTGTTAGACACACTTGTAACTTTTTTAGACGAACTTGTAATTTTTTTAATGCAAACTTCTAACTTGCGCGTTGTATCAAATACAACCGCTGTCAACAGCAGCGGAGAAGCAGAATTAGATTCCTTTGTGAGGGAGTAAATGAGAAAATACAGAGAGAGAGAGAGAGAGAGAGAGAGAGAGAGAGAGAGAGAGATATGATGCACGGTTATTGAGGAAGAGAACCAAAAAAGTAGAAAATGGAGAAAATGATCAAAAGCTAAAACGTATAATATATATACACACACACATATATTAGGGAGAGAGAGAGAGAGAGAGAGAGAGAGAGAGAGAGAGATGATGCACGGTTATTGAGGAAGAGAACCAAAAAAGTAGAAAATGGAGAAAATGATCTAAAGCTAAAACGTATCATATATATACACACACATATATTAGGGAGAGAAAGAGGTTTAGGTATCAACTCATTCACCCATTTTTTTACACGTGTACATGCATATATATATATATATATATATTCTTCATGTGTTATCATTTTTTTAAAAAGACAACACATTTATAATTTGTCTATTGTTATTATTATCATTTTTTTTTAATTATTTATCTATTTTTTTAAAGGTTATCCCAATTCTATGGTGGATAAGAATGGGGTGGTGTTTTTTTTTTTTTTTTTTTTTTTAATTATACATTTAACTCCAAGGTTATTAATTACACGTATGACTCCCTAGAATCTTTAAATATCATTTAAGTCTAAATATTAAAATTAATATTTTAAAATAACTAAGGAAGAAAGAAAAAAGAAAAACAAAACCAACCATAAATCTACACGGATAGAAATGAACAAAATAAAAAATAAGAACGAATAGACGGGTAAAAAATGTGAGATCTTACCAAAATCAAGAGGAATAATGGCCAGAATATGAAACAGAGTCTCTAAAAATGTCAAAGTGTTTCTTTTAGTAGAAAGCACTAAAGCTTAAAGGTTGTAGAAGTGCACCAATAATGGGGTCTTTGTACTTAAATATGAGGGGTCTTCGTGACAAAGGAATGTCAAACGCTACCTATGAGTTGACAAGACACCCTTTGTCACATTTGGCAGGCATTTAATGTATGGCAAGTTTTCGGTGCAAAACTCGAAGCACCTTTGACTTTTCAAAACTCAGATTGGGTGGAAAAAACAAGGCGACATACTAACTTGATTTTTTTGAGCAACATTCTCGGGATCTTCGCTGTTGAACATATTCCCAATCCCCATTCACCATTAGGGCTCATGAATAGGGAACATCTTATGAGGGATTTTTTCAATCAACTCCAAAAATTGTCACGTGTAAGAATAAACTCACATCTTAGGCACATGAGCTCAAAATCACCATGGATAACTAAGAACACAGCCCAACACACAAAGAGACTACAAAGGACATGAAACCACCTTAGTAAGGTGATCCTTGCTCGAGGATAAGCTCGGTTACACCATGAGCTCATCCTCGTGGTCACCGAGGAAGACTTTGTGTCATGCTCAGCTCAAGGCGCTCCTTATGCTCGGGAACCATTATAATTACTGTCTATTTATGGAAAGGACGGTTATAATTTGAAAGTAATGGTCCATTATACCATATTCCACCAAACCCATAGCATTAATGACAATTGATTAAGATTTATGAAAGACTTTCTTAACAAGTCTTCCATCTCCTATAAATAATACAAGAGGAGTTTAGGCAGGTAGTTTGAATTCCTTGTTGTTAGTCTACCAAAATACTCACTAGAAACTCTACCATTTTCCACATTGGAAGTGCAGCGTCGGTAGTCTCACTCGCAGTGCATTGTTTGCAGGAATCCAAGATTAAGGAGGATCATATTCCGAATCCCAAAACGCCATACTTGAAAGTCCAATTTTTGGCATCATTGCTAAAGCACAATAGCATTCTTCTTTGGATTTTTTTTCCTAATTTGTTAAAATTTATTATTAAAATTGTTAGGTTATTTTTTAGGAAATTATTCGTGCATAACAATCTATTATTTTTTTCTAAACTGAATCATATTTATTTTTTTTTAAAAAAAAAGTCTCCCCGGAGACCATGTGGTCTGGATATTGGGTTCAACATAGACCCAAAGCAAAATCCTGCGTCTACTAGGCGTTGGACGAACTAGCTCAATACTATACCTGGGCCTGGCTTTTTCCCGATGGTTTAAGTTAAGTGAGCCACTCATGGAGACGACTCAATATTATACTCACTTAGTGAGGTATGGATATCAATTCCTCAGACAAGTTTGTTACGATTGGGAAAAGCAACGTCAAGTGATCGGTCTCTTCTTGATTGCTTAAAAACACAAAAAGTAAAATCAAGTAACTAGGATTTGAAACATAAAAGGATAATTCCTCCATACATCCTCTTTTAAAATAAAATAATTTTTTAAGGACCCTCTAAATAAAATATTATTCATAAATTCTATTTTGAAAAAAAAAAAAAAAAAAAACAACAACAAGTGTTTGGCACAAACCGTAAATATTTTGTAATAACAAAAGTACCCTTCATCTATTTTTAACCCTAAAGTTATTCCTCTCAATTCTCTCGCAAGACTCTCTCTCTCTCATCAACACTTCCCATCGTTCATCGCTACCATCTTCTTTCAGCAACGCTCTCTATCACTACCCCTCTTTTTTTTTCAGCAATGCTCTGTTGTCGTCGCATCGAGCAAATCGCTACCGCCACGTCATCCTCACCACCACTGCCTATGCATCCTCCGTTGCCATAGCTGATCCAATTTGTGACTCGTTCGTCGCCTCCATCTATCGTCGCGCTCTCTCTCAAACGCCATGACCGTTCTCTCAACTCCGATTCACCATGCCACTCCAAATTTGTCGTCTTCTCCACTCTAATTCACCATCGCCACTTCAAATTCGTCGTCTTCTCCACTTCTATTCACAATCGCCGTGCCGATTCGGCTAGATTTAACCATATCTGGCCCTCGCATTCCACTGTCGGCTACCCTTGCCATTCTTTCCCTCTTCCACTGCTACCCTCCCCATTCTCTGTGTTCCACTGCTGCCCTCGCCATTCTCTCTCTATTCCACCGCCACCTCCCCGTTTTCTCTGTTGATGTGTTCTACTGCTGCTCTCTTGTTCTCTGCGATTGTCACCATCGTCTTCACCATAGTCATCACTCCTTGAGAATTGAAAGGTTTTAGGCATTTTTTTTTTTTTTTTTCGTTTTTGCTTTGAATTTTGATAAATTAAATAATTATGCATTTCAACTATTTGGTTGCTTGAGTGGTGGAGGAAGAAAAATGAATTTTTGGGATAGGTTTATTTTCAATTCATTGAGCGGAATATTATTCAAATGTTGAAGACGGGATATTTTGAGATATGTTCATGTGCATTTATTTTTTTATTTTTTTTGGGAAAGAATCATCAAGAAACAAACTAATTTGTTACTTTTTCATTTTAGTGTCTGGTTGGTATTTTTAGTGGAAATCCACTTACTAATCCAATAGTTTTTATTTTTTTAATGCAATGAATCTTGGTTCTTCATTTGATTTTCAATTGATTTATTTATGAAAATATGCTAAGGTGATGATTTGTTTAATAGTGGTTCGATTTTTTAATGTCTCAATTCATAACTTTAATTTTTAGGTTTTATAATTTTTAGTGAATTTTCACTTGATGTTTTTATTGAATTTTCACTTAATTATTAAGTGTATTTATTTAAGGGATTTTAAGGGTATTTACGGTATTTAAAAAAATTTATATATTTTGAATTAAAAAAAATAAAATTCAGTAGAATTTCTATTAAAAAATTCGGACACTTAAATTGACCAGACATGTTTTTCAACATTTGTTTGGATACAGAGGATTTGGCCGCTCACAGTCAAACCCCACAGGGGCTAAATTTTTCCCAGCCAAAGATAAGATAAGTCTTGTTTGCTATAATTTTTCATAAACGTGACATATGGCTTTACCAATAATGGTGAGTAAACGACAACATAAATTAATTAATAACACACGATATTTTGCTTTACTAATAACGGTGAATTAATTTCTATAACACTCCCTCTTATTTAAAAAAATTGTAGATTTAAAATATCACCGACATCTTTTATTATTTTAAAAATTCAACAAAAACATCCCTTAAGTACACCGAAACTCTGCCAAAGTAATAATTTTCGAACTAACTTGACCAACATATCCTTCTATTGTTTAAAAACTTTTAAAATACAAAGATAAAATAATAATAATATTAAGAATAATAATTAAAATAACATTCAACATGAAATTCATGAAAAAAAAAATAAAAAAAATCTCATTTTATAGGAAATATATAGTAGATTTTTTTATTTTTTTATTTTTATTTTTTTTCATAAATTGAATTTTTTTAAATACATATACATTTTTATGCTTATAAATTTTTTTTAACACTTAGATTTTTTTTAGTAATTGTTTTTTTTCATTTTTCGAAAAAAGAGCTTGAGATGAAAGACGAAACGAAAACAAAAATTATTTTAGAATTGATGAGTGAAATTTTGAGAGGACCCAAGTTCCAGTCACGTGTCCCCTGCTGTGAGCTATGTGCTTTGCACGTGGTGCTGGATAGCTTGCACTATTAGTGATAAGTCACAAAAAGAGGGTCTGTTCTAGACGAGGAAACAAATGCTTAGAAAGCTATACTCGGGATCCAACTAAACGATGACACCTAGCACCGCAACACTCCAATTGAAAGGAAAATGCCCGCCATTTCAGCTTGGGAAGACAAGTTGAGAGCCTCTACTACACCATCCCGAGCACGACCGTCAACCACGAGATTTGCTTGGTATGTCCTCGCTCAGAACAACTATAATGGCCCCTTAATTTTGGAAAGAGTGGTTACAATTTTGAAATAATAGTCCATTAGTCCATATCTCATAATATCTGAAACATTAATGAGAATCAACCGAGATTTACAGGAGACTTGTCAAACAAATATTTCGTTTCTTATAAATACTATGGAAAAAGCTCTAGCCATGTATGCACACACATTCTCTTAGACATTAATCTGTCCAAATTTTACTAGAAAGTCCTAGTGATTCTCATACTGGAGTTGCAACGCCGACAAACCCATTAATGATGAATTGTTTTGCATGAACCAAGGCTTTGAGAGATACTCATTCTAAATCTCAAGGAACCCTTCTTGACAATCTCGATTTTGGCATCATTAAAAATATATATATGCAATATTTTGTCCACTGTAAGCGTAAACTTTAAAATAAAAAAAAATAAGAAGAATAATACAAAAATGAAATCAAGATATTTTGGTGGTACAATACGGAAAATTTCTAATTTTAAAAATGCTCGAATTTAATTTGGTGTATATTTTTATTTTTTATTTTTTTCATAGATAAAATTCTAGTAAACTTTTCCACTGTGTGTAAAATAGGAATGGATATTATGTCTTTATGAGATCACACATCGAAATTGTAAGAAAATATTGTCTGATATATAAAGTATTATGTGAACTACTACTAATATATTGACTTAAGTATTTTGGGTCACATGGATTTGGTCCAAAAGTTATTAGGCCAATGAATTGTTTGGGGCATTACAAATAGTACAAAGCCAACCATGGTTTGGAAATGACATCGTGTTGATGCTGATAGAAGAGTAGAAGCTCTAGAGAGGGGTAAAGGCCCAGAGATAGGCAACCAGTATCTGCTTATGGACTGTTATATATCCGCCTATGAACTATTATTTACAGCACCGTCCAAGGGGGACGAACTAGGGTAACATGACGAAGACATTGCATCTTTGAGTTGAGGGATATTGTAAGATCCCACAACAAAATTGTTAATTTTTTTTTATCTAATATATAAAGTAACACGTGGGCTACTACTAGTGGTGAAATTGAAATTCCCGCCCAATGGTCCTCTAAGCACTAAGAGACGCAACTCATGGGCCCATTAGGTATGCTTAAGAGTAGGGAATAAATAATTAACGAACTGAATCAACCCAATGACCACATAAAACACTATGAAGCCCAATGAGGGATACCTATTAAAATAAACTCGAAACGGCACCGCATAAAGTTTGGGTTGAATAGAAACCAACCACATTTAAGTAGTTTGTCCACGATGGCCACTTGGTCCAAGAATACAACAGTTAGGATAGCGTTGAAAAAATGAAAAGTTATCACCAACCAACTATTGGCGTGAAACATAAAATTAGGAAACTCAACAGGAAAAACAGGTATAAATACAAAATGAAATTCATACAATAGTAGTAACTAAAATTTTCTTTACTCTTAGACCATATTACTTTTTTGTCATGACGTAAGATTTTTTGGCTGAAATCACACTAGTACTATCTTAAAACTTTAGTTGTTGCAGGTTATTAGGTTGCATGGAGCGGATTTACTATCTATATCAATTAGTAATTTTACTTAAGTATTATGGGTCACATGGATTTGGTCCAAAAATTATTAGTTTAGTAGGCCGCTTGATAGCAAAGAACTTAAAGACCAAGTATTTTATTTCTTAAAAAATTTAAGGAAAAAAAGAAAAGAAAAGATTTACTTTAGTTGTGATTGTTGGCCCAATGAGCTACCCAAGAGGGAGGTTAATTGGGTAGTATTAAAATTTAATCCAATAAAACTTCAAAATTCAAACAATTAATTTTATCATAAAATTAGTTATTATCTTTATAGTAGCGGATATATATTATCAATTAGGTGTACACCCAAACAACAGAATATAAATAATATAACGAAACAAAGCAGAACACCACGATATATGCTGGTTCACCAACCTACTCTTAACTAATCTAGTCCTCCAAGGTCCAAGGAAATTCGCACCCACTAAACTCAAGATTCCTTTATAGGGTGGACCCAAACCCTCACATTAATTCTTTTCGTAGGCTCAAAATCAACCTTTACAATCCATTTTCACAGGCTCAGGAATAACCTTATCTTTTTTCCCAGGCTCAAGACTAACCTTATCTTTTTTCCCAAGCTCAAGACTAACCTAATCCCGTCACAGCCTAAGGATTAACCTAATTATATTATAGGGAGAATCACGACCTAATTCTTTTTATACCTTAAGCTCAAGAATTAAACCTCACAATTACTCAAAGTATCATTTTCTCAAGTAAGGATAGAACCTTTACAAATCACTCACAATTGATCCTAATCAGGAAGAATCACACCTAAGCTCTTTTCAACGGAAAAAGAGTAACCTAACATTTTTTTACTCTAGGTAAATATCAAATCTCAATATCTTTACAGGAAGAGATCGAAACCCAAAGTACCCCTGATTAGATATTCCCAATAATATCTAATCCGCACACAGCTCACCAATTATAGAATTTATAAGTTTTTTCTCACTTAGAGTTTCTACCATCCCAAATTAATTAATAATCAATTAATGTCCTGATACTAGTAATAGAAATAAAGTGAGTAAACAAAATCTGATTATAATAAAGAATATGGGTAGCACAATTAAGCACGTAATCAGATTAACACACAAATTATTTTTAAAAGATTTTTATGCTTTTAAAGTTCAAAAATGATTTCTCAAAAAGATCAATTCACCAAACAAATAATAATAATAATAATAATAATAATAATAATACTCAATCAAAGAATAAACTTGGAATGATCTCACCAGGAAAACACCGAATAAATTGCACGTAATATTGCAAGACAGCTTAAATCGGTAACGCTAACTCAAATAGCGCTTTAACTCAAGAACTTCTCAATAATAGATCTCACAATTGATCTCTCAAAACAATATCATAATGATGACTCTTAGAACAACTTAGAAACTGAATAATTCTTGATATTGTGTGTAGATATGAAATCCGCAGGTCTCTTTTAATAGCCTTCAAACTAGAGCTCCAATGACTAGTTTTAAATGTTATATCAATAAATGACACATATGGACCTCATATATTATATAGATTTATAACGGCTATATTTAACCAACAATATAACTTCTAAAGCTCTCAATTTAGTCCCCAAAATAATTTGATCATAATCAATAAAAGTATAAAAAGAATTATATTTAAGTATATGGACTAAATAGTAAGGTAAAAATAAAATCCCTTAAATCTCTCCCATATCTTTGGCCCAAATTATTCTCCACCAAAATAGCAAAAATTAAACTCAAAATTCGCAAGTTTAAGTATAGGGATTTCAAAGATATCTTAAAACGGCTACTTTTCAAATGCTATTTCATTAAATGACACCCCAAGACCCCATACATCATATATGTTTAAAATAGATATTTTTTAGTATAAAAATAATCTTGGGAAATCTCATTTTGGTCCTTAAACATTTTTAAATCGAAATTTATTAAAATAAAAAGCATTAAAGCACTTTAATTAAAAGAACATTAATTAAATAAACCAAATTAATAGGGATAATAGAATAGATAGATCATATCTCAATTAAGTTTAGATCCCTAAGATATCTCTCATATCCGAACCATAAAATGACTAGTATTTGAATAATCCCGAAATTGCATAAATCTTGAAACTAACCACCGGTCAACCGGCCAACACTAATCGATCGACCGCCCAATTCAGGACATAACCCAAGCCAAAATTGCTCGCCATCAGTCGATTTACCTATTGACCGAACGATCCAGAGAGTTTATTCTCTAAGCATCGGTCGACTTGCCTGTCGACCGTATGATTCAAAGAGTTTCATAAGTCGACTTACCTGTCGACCAAATGATCTAGAGAGTTCACATTTTAAGCTCAGGTCGTCCGACCATGCTGGAATATTTCCTTAATTCGATTTTAATCAATTTTCTTCGACGTTTTCGCCCCTTTAACCAATTTCTTTTCTCGGTTAACTCCACTAAATTCTTAAATTCAATTTTAATCAAATATCAATATTTCTTCGTCAATTACACATAGGAGCAAATAATTTAACTAATTAAGACCCTTATAAAACACACACATAATTATAAAAAATATTTTGTGTCGTGTGTGATCCTAATCGGGAATCATTAAGAGTAAAAATTTAACTTGAGTTGTTTTCCCTAAATTCTTTAAATTCTTCAATCTCTTAACGTCCATCATCTTTGTCATTGTCTTTAATATCCATTTAACATTTTTCTCAATATCTTCATGATAATCTCATCACTGGAACTAATAAACTGAAACACTCAATAAAATCGTTAGTTCCACTAAAAATATCAACATTTAATTGTTCATCAAAATTTTAGGATCAATTGTGATCATAGCAAAATTTGGAATAAGAACAACAATAAAAAAAACAAGAAATAAATAATGATGTCTCTTTTGATCCCAAAAAATAAATGAAAAATAACAAATTTGAAAGTTAAATTAACCTAAATAAATGAGAGATAAATGGGATATAGGAGACCATGGACACCATTGGAGAAGGCATAATTATGTAGACAACCTTGCAAAAGTGTTGGGAAAACGGAATCAAGCGTAATTAAGGATACATTTGGTTGAGAAGATACAAAAAATAAAATAAAAATGAAGATGAGAGGATAAATATTTTTATCGTTTGTTTTTATATTTTTTAATGTTGTTTGGTTAGAAAAAATAAAAAATAAAAAAATAATTTATTTTAATGTAATTTATTATTTTATTCTCCTATATTACAAAAAAACAAACAAACTAAAATTTCATATTTTTAAGAGTATAATTGTAATTTTATTAATTTTCTTTCACTTTTTTCGTTTTTTTTTTCTTAATTTTGTGTGAATTTGTTTTTAAAAAATTATGTATTTTATTTCTTATTTTTATTTTCTTTTTATTTTTAATTTATATCAAACAAGTTTTTTTTTTTTTTTTTTTTTTTTTTTTTTTTTTTTTATATTCTATTTGTTTTGTTATTTATTTTTAGTCATTTTCCCTCGTTTTAATTTAATGGCTGTAATGCGTTGTGAAAATTTAAAGCATATATGTTCGATTTGATGGAATCGTCCTATGATAGGCGAGGATAATAGGCGGCAATTGTTTTCATTTGTCCAATTATTATTAATGAATTCGATGGTACAAGTCAAAAGAAGTGACCTATTCGTGACTCCCAAGAATTGAGGTCCTGTTTTTCTATTTAGTTTTTTAATTTTTACAATTTCATGTGATTTAAATATATATATAATTTTTTTTTATCTCTTCTTTTATAAAATTTAATAAATTTTTTATTAGAATTATAATTTTACCCTTAACTATTTAAAAATAATTAAAAAAAAATAAAAAATAAAATGCATAAATAACCCTTTAAATTTATAATATATATATTTTCCCTTTATTTTTTTATAATAACACCCCTATTATTACATCTCTAAAATCTACCCCCAAATATAATGAAACTTCTTCTCTACCTCTTCTTCTCCTCCCCCTTCTTCATCTCTCTCCCCTCCTCTCTCTCGCAGATCCTTCGCCAACAACGTATCTGCAGGCCTTCACTGCGATGACAAATATGTAGATCCGTCACTGCAACGATCTAGATTCTTTGCCGGCGATGGGTCTAGGAGAAGAGGGGAAGAAAGAAAGAAGGATGAGCAATCTTGATTATTTCTTTTTGTTTGCACCAAGCCAAAGACAAAGAGATCCACTACCATGGTATATATTAATAGTTATAGAGGTCTCGATCACTTTCATGTGTCCGATAACGTCATCCACGACAATATCAAATGCTTGATGATTTCTTCCCTTAAACCCGTCTCGATCACCTCCATGTGTCTAGTAACGTCATCCATGACAATAGCAAATACTCGATGATTTCTTCCCTTAAACCTTAGAGAGAGAGAGAGAGAGAGAAAGACGATGGGGATGAGGCCTCTAGATAAGAACGAGACGACGCATGTCTACGAAAAACTTTTCAAATTCACCACCAACAACCTGAAGAACATTATCGAGAACCCTTCTTACGAGGAAGACCGGGAAGATTGGGAACCAACATTGGAAAAATAATGAAGACTGGGAAGTTCCACTTGACGATACAGGCACATAACTTGCTGGCTGCTAATGCCAAGCACAAGGTATGGCTCAAACCCACCTCAGAGATGCATTTTATGTACGATAACCACGTTTTGAAGCGCAAATTGAGGAGGATTACAAAGAATATCGTCGTCGAAGATGGGATGGTGGTGTTCTCTATGTCTGACATGCCTCTAGGGGATTAAAGAATATTTATGTCTTTTTATATGAAAAATGTGGTCAAAGGGGTTGACTGATATTTGTTAAATGACAGGGGATGTTTATGATTTTATGCAAAATGATAGGGGAGGTAAATGGTATAAACCCACAAAAATAATTACCATATCAAAATGTCAAGAATTTCGAGACACCCAGTGTTCAGCCACGTGTTTTGTATCGTTAGCCACATGGTTTGCACATTGTGCAAATAGATTGCACTATTATTGAGGATTTGGATGAAGAAATAAATGCTCGAAAACCTCTACCCAATACTCGACCAAATGACAACACCTAGCGCTACTACACTAGAGCTGAAGGCCAAATAACCGTTATTTCAGCCCGTACGACAAGTTAAGAGCTTCTATTACACCATCTCGAGTATGGTTGTCAACCTCAAGCTATGTTCGGTCTCTGACTTCTTCGCTTGAGAACAGTTGTAACAACTATCTAATTATTGAAATAAAAGTTATGATTTCGAAAAAATGGATCATTAATCCATATCCCAATATATCCGCAATATTAACGAGAATAGATCGAGATTCAGGTAGACTTGAAAAACAAGTCTTTTGTCTCCTATAAATACTACGGGGATAGGCCTTTCCAGGTACACACACATTCTCACATTGAAAGTACAACACCGGAAGGCCCACTCGTGCATTGATTTATAGGAACCAAACTTGGAGAAATACTCATTTCAAATCTCAAGGAACCATTTTCGATGATCCATAGCTTGGTATCTTCAGATTGGTACAGTCTGTAGGAAACGACTGATTAGTCTTTCTCAAAATCTTAAAACGTTTATGGTTAGTTTGAGATTTAGAATAATAATGAATTAAGAAAAAATAAAATAAAATAAATGAGAGGCAACCAATCCACATGGAGGATCCCAAAATTTGTCCTTCTGATGAGTCACTCTCGCTACTGATGGAATTAATAAGTGAGATACATTATCTATCTCAAAATGTGAAAAATATAGCCAGATAAAACTAGTTACCACCACATCTTCCAATTCCACAAGGCTATGTTCCTACCTACAATAAGGCATAAGCAATTTCACATGAATAACGAAAGGCGCGATGAGAATGATCCCATGAAGAAAAACTATAAAGGGAGCAGTAAGATCTATAACATGAACTAGAGAGATTGTGAAGAGAGATAGATGAGATGCAACATGTAGATAATAGTAACTAAGCAGGAAATGAAGTGCCAACCTCCGAGCGATTGGCTAATATGCACTATCGACTCGAACCCGGGGACAACCTACTTAGACAAAAGAAAGAAAGAATATAGTACCTATTCTAATGAATGGAGTGCTAAATGTTTGAGAAAGCTATATCATGACATAATTATCTCCTAACGATGTCCCCTACTTCATGGAGGCATCCTCAAGAACCTGGTCAAGAACTCAATGGTCTTGTAGACACCGCATTTTGTCCCGGTCGTTTAATTTTTAAAAGTATCGGATCTAAAGTGCAAATTCAGACAAAATTTAAACTCAGCTTTAGAGGGAACAAATTTTCACCTTAGATTACATTTGAGACTAAAAAGATGAAAAATTTAAAAACTCGTAAAATCATCAATTCGATCGAATTTCGAGATAAACAAAAGTTTCAGGACAATTTGGAAATTTCTAAAAGTTAACGGGGACTAAATGACAAAATTAAAAGTGGGTTTATATAGATATCACTTTTATATGTTTAATTTAGTTTCTACCCTTTAACTTGAATAAATTTTACCAATCACAATTACTTCACGTATTGACCCCTAAAACATTTGTTTTCATTGGTTTTGTTAAATTGACGGTAAAAAATATTTAGTTTAATTTTGTTTAAACTTTTAATTTCCAAAATCAAGGTAAGGAAACCTTGATTAGGCAAATGGGTTCCCAAATCACTTAGTTCACTAAAAACATACCACCTATGCCGTGGAAGAAGCATATGATTCCTTTACAGCAGTGCCCTTAGCCAAATTTGGAGTTTCCTAAGAAAGATATACATTTAATGTCAAGTATTAAATGATGATCTTATGGAAAGATTTCCTCCATAGAATATCATCATTTTCTTGGAATGTCATCATGCCTAACTTAACTTGTTAGCCTCCCTTTATTCAAGAGCATTAAAAGGCATTTAATGAAGTCATTAATGACAAGTATTGATGAGGCAATCTTATGGAAAGATTTTGCTAAAAAATCTCATCATTTACTATGGGTTATTATTACCTAAACTTAGCCTAAGTTGCTCTTTATTAATAAAAACATTCAATAGCATTAAATGACATTTAATGAAGCTATTAATGATATGAATTAATTAGGAGATCTTTTGGAAAGATTTTATTCAAAAAGATCTCATAATTAACAAGATCTCATCATTACCTAGAATAACCTAGTAAATCTTCATCATTCCCTAGCATCCACTAGCATTCAATGGCATTTAATGACCATCTAATTCAGGCTGAGTATGCTTGTGTATTGGGGAATGCGTAAGCAGGCCATTGCCTATAAAAGACAACTTGTTTTCATAAGGAACACACACTGATCACTTACCTTCTCTCTAAAATAAAAAATCTCTCTTAGGTTTCCTTACTTCCTAAGAGTTTCACCTCTCAAACACATCCAAAATCTTCCAAAAACCACTCAAAAGGTGATCTTGACACACTTCCACAAAGAATTCAAGAGACTTCTCAAGAACAACCAAGCAAAAAAAGAGAAGAAGTTAAAGAAGGAGAAAAAAGAAACATTACTTAAGGAAAGACCACTCCCCTATGTAAGGTAAGTTACCTTAACCTCTATTTATTTGTTTATTTGTAATCTTTTGGTTGTTTGTACATATTTTGTTTTGGTTGTCTTTGTTGTCTTTGGTTTTGTACATATTGAACATAGTATATTTGTTTTATGTTAAGAACAACAAGAACTCTTGATATACATAGCATCTCTGGCTTTTGTCAAGAAACACAAGAAATCAAACTTAATGAATCTAAAATAAACCTACTGACTAAGGACTACTAACTACTAACTATCTACTTTTCTGACTTTGCGCCTTTCCACGCTATCCTAAAGCATGGCCTGGCCCTACGTCTCAGCCTATGGACTAACACCCCTATACATAAGCCTAGATCATGGACTAGCCCTACATCTCAGATCATGGACTGACACCATGTATATATTATTATGTGTAGACCCTTGTGGCTAAAACGAAGAATAGTGGAAGACCATTTATCCCTTTGAGGATAAGTGTGTGTCTTCTTCAGAAATGTTTCATCTTTCTTAGTTACAAGTAGGACTGACACTTACATATATATATATATATATATATATATATATATATATATATATAAGAGTTTTCACATAATAAGTTTTCTCAATGAAAAGTACTTTGTGTTTTATTATAAAAAATAAACATTTGTTTATTCTAAATTATTTTTCATAAATAAATACTTTTATATATGCTAAAAAAATAACCCCCTCGGTGCTAAATTTGTCGATTCATAATTGATAGGTAGTCTAAAAGGGGAACATATTTTCTTTTTTCATTATTTCGTTTTATCTTTTGCTAATTTTTTTTAAAATAAATTTTCTTATTTTCTTGCATAACATAAAATGAAAAAGACAAAGATATTTAAAAATAGAAATTAGTGTGTCAACCAAAAGTGAAAGAAATTATTTGGACTAGTTTGATCTTAAAGATTCATTTAAACTTAGGTACCTTCTTCGGACACGTGTCTTGGGCCATTTCTTAACTAAAAATGATTTTTAAAATCTCGGTGACCTAGCACACCATTTAACTCAATGCTAGGTGATGAATCCATTTTTAAACAAATCCTGGTCCAAAAAATGTTTTCAAAACTGGCGTCTAAAAAAGCCCCTAAAATTGTGTTTTCTAAAATGAACGGATTTTGAGGATTTCGAGAGGAAAGAAACCAAATTGCGTTATCCTATTCTCTTACTTTTTTTTTTCTTTCCAAAATTTGGGGTTCTTAAGCTGACAACTTTGCTAGGTACTTTAGAGGGTCAAGCCTAGTTGGAGTTTAAATTTGTGTTCACGTTTAAAGAAAGTTCAAGAAATACGTCTTTGGTTTTTGAACATAATAATTCCCTTTTATCTAAAATCTATATTTTTATATTTTACTCCTTACATGTTTCTTGTTTTATATACTGCATTATTCTATTTTACGTCTTTATTTTTTCGCATTTACTTTACTGTCTTTATATTTTCGCATTTTATTTCAAGTAAGCTCTCTACAAGGAATGAGCACTACGTTTTGTTTGAATATCATGAGAAAACCCCAAAGTCGTAGACCTTATCCAGAGGCTAGCAGTAGGAGCTGAAGTAGTGCGATTTGTAGGCGAGGGTTTTGACAACAATTGTCCCATGGTGGAGGCCAAGGTGTGGGTTAAGTCATAATCGAGCGCTTGTGTGTGCTGAATGCACTATAAGTCTAGGGTATATGCCTTTCGTAACACCAATTGGCTTTAGGATAAGTGGTTTTACCTCAAGTCCTACAAGTGGTATCAGAGCCAAGGTCACGGATTTGATTCCCAGCGGGAGCAATTGCTAAAGGGGAGATTGTTGGCCAGGGTTTTAGCAGCAATTATCCATTGGCGGAGGGCCGGGTGTGGGTCAAGTCACAATCGAAGGCCGTGGGCACTTGTGTGTACTGAATGCACTATAAAGTTAGGGTATATGCCTTTT
Organism: Eucommia ulmoides; assembly: GCA_016647705.1. Taxonomy (NCBI): domain Eukaryota; kingdom Viridiplantae; phylum Streptophyta; class Magnoliopsida; order Garryales; family Eucommiaceae; genus Eucommia; species Eucommia ulmoides. The sequence goes on along the minus strand of CM028339.1, from coordinate 47,524,758 downwards.
CTAACACTATTGACTTTAGGATAAGTGGTTGCACCTGAGGTTCTACACAATTTCATCACGTAGATCTAAGCCTTGAAACCATGTAGGATTTTGAAAGAGAAGTCAGTAGAAGTAAGGATGTTGAATCCAAGATTTTGATGAACAATTAATTATTGATGCTTTTGGTGGAACTAATGATTTTATCAAGTGTTTCAGATATATAAGTTCCATGCATGTGATTAAGAAGAAGACCTCATGAAGAAAACATAAATGGTGCAAGATGGACGCGATGACGGTATGAAGAGTTTTGAAAACCTTGAAAAAAGAAGAAGGTGAAAACAACTCTTTACTTACATACTCTTATGCAATCCAAATTAGGATCACACACAACACTTTAAATGAGTTATTTTTATGTGTTTCTTGATATGAAATGATAGAGTTTAAGATCCTAATTTAAGAAATTGAATGTACTCTTTATGTGAAATGAATTTGATAATTGACCTAAATAGAAAACATACTTTAAAGTATAAAAAGTGAAGTAATCTGATCAAATCGGTCAACCGAGAAAAGTAATTGGTTAACCGAATTAAACAATAAGTTTTGAAGCTAAAATGAGGTGCTACTGATCCATTCAGTCAACTGAATAAAAGAGGTTGGTCAATTATTTGAAACAATGGCTGAATTGGCGAAAGAAGTAAGCACATCGATCCAATCGGTCAATCGAATAAAATGGGTCGGTCAACCATTTGAGTCAGTAAGTAAATCGAAGAGAAATTGGAATAACCTGAACCAATCGGTCAACCTATTGGAGGTAGTTGGTCAATTGACTGGCCTATAAGCAACGTTAAGGATTCAGTACTCGATAGGTCGATCAACTGACCAGTGGGGATCGGTTAACCGACTGAGGCAGTTGAGATCGTGAGATTTGGTCTCTTGGTCAAAATCTATCCATTTTAGAGGATTTCAAGGGAGAGACTTGGGAGATTTGAACCTAATTAAGATATGGTCTACCTAATATAATATCCCTATTGAATTGGTCCACATACTTATGGATTCTCTTAATTTAAATGGATTAATACTTTCTATTTATTTGGTTTTAAAGTGAGAATTGTTTTATAGACTTATATAAGAGAATTGAAAAATAGTTTAATGTGGAATACTCCTGAAATGAAAGGTAATGTTATATGGGGTCTAAGTGTGTCATTTATTGACACAACATTTAAAAATTAGTTGTTGGAAGGTTAGTTTTAGGTCTACTTAAAGAGACCTGCTGGAATAACTTAAAATACATCAAGAACAATCAGTTCAAGCTTTTCTAAGAGTTATATTTACGTTGAGATTTTTGTGAGAGATTTATTCTTCGTTCTTAATCTAAATCACTTGTGATATGACGTCACTGACTTGTGTTCTATTACAATTCTATCATTATTTTTGGTGTTTCCCAGTGAGATTTTATCAAGCTTTGTTATTTAATTTAAATTTATATTATTATTGCTTGCTTGGTTTAAGATTGTTCAGAAAATCGTTTTAAACTTAAAAGCCTGAAAATCTATTTTAAACGATTTTATTTGATTATCTAATTACGTGCTTAAATTGTGCTACCCACGTTATTTATTAATCATATTTTATTTGCCTTACATTGTTTCTATCATATAGTAATTATTCGGGATATTAATCGAGTATATTTGTATTGAGGTGGTAGAAGTTCTTTGTGGGAAGAAACTTAATTTTTTTGTATTTGTGAATTTGAGAGGATTAGACACGTTTAGGACAATGTTTAGCCAGGGTAGTTAGGTTTCATTTTTTTTCCTGTGAAAAATATTAGAGTTTGATCTTTGTCATGCAAAATGATTATGTTATTCTTTTCCCTTGAAAAGTATTGTGTTTTGATTCTTCTGGTAATTGAATTGTTGTTTTCAGTGAATTGTAAATGTTCATATTTCCATGTGAAAATGATAAGTGAGAGAGTGTTAGGTTAACCTTTGGCCTAGGAAAAAGGGTAATTTGTAAAGACTGATTTTGTTTATATAAAAGAATAATTGTAAGGATTTGGTTCCTGCCTGGTAAAGGAATCAAAGGGGTTTAGTTGATTGCAAATCTTCGTGGAGCACGAGAGACTAGACATAGGCAAGACTAGCTTGATTGAATTAAGATATATTGTTGTATGCTGCATTGTTTATTTTATATTATATTGTGTTTGGGTGTGCACTTAATATTAAACACATAATCACTGTGTGACTAAGATAATAATTAATTTAGGAAAATTTATTATTTGATATTATGTGTTTAAAAGAATTAATTATTTAAATTTAGTAACTACCCAATTCAACCCCTTCTTGTGTAGCTCTTTGAGCTAACAAAGGCTATGTGGTATATTTGCCTGGATTCGGCTTCGAAACTCGCCTCGCTCAGAATGGTACCCAAAACCCTTTAACATTTAGGACACTATATTAGAGATTTTATATATATATATATATATATATATATATATATATATATTTTACGTTGTGTCCTGTTTTTTTTAGATTTATAGAAGGAAATCTCTAGGACTAATAAAGGGGCATAATTGACAGAATAAGAATTCTTGTTCTACCTTACATTTTGTAAGCATGCGCAATGTTAAAAACATTTAAAAAAAATTGGACTAGGAGGCTAGATCCAGGAGAAGAATAAGAATCCTTTTTTTTTTGCTTAATATAGAAGCACTTAATATAAACGTTAACCTCATATAAATCATGAATGCCTTTTGCATATGAAATAATGCACATAAAAAGCATGCCTTAATAATTCACAAATACATTTGTCTTTGAATAATGTACATAAAATCTCAGCTCAATAAGTCATCTAAAGATAGCCTTTGTCGAAAAGGCGCTAAGACGCTAAGATGGGATCAACATCACAAAAGCATACTCAGTATGTCAAGATATAAGAAACTGTTGCCACATTGGAAAAAGCACTAAATGAGAGGAACCCAACACCGCTTCTTGGGAAGATTAATTAAGAATCACCATCTCCACCACCTAGGCCAAATGAAAGCAGGACCCTTGACCAGATAAAAGAATGGACACCTTACAATGCATATTGTTAGCTGAAAGAGTTACCCAAGAGGAGGTGAATTGGGTAGTTACTAAATATAAACAATTAAATTATTTAAACACAAATAATTAATTTTCCTAAATCATTTATTATCATGTTACGCACCGGAAATGTGTTTAATACTAAGTGTACACCCAAACACAATATATGAAATAAAGCAATGCAGCACACAAAAACTTATCCTAATTCGAAAAAATACTCTTACTTACGTCCAGTCCCTTGAGTTCAACATAGATTCGTAATCCACTAAACCCCTTGATTCCTGTGCCAAGGCTAAAATTAGTCATTGGCCTTATCTCCTATCGGTTGACAGAATCGATCAGTGGCTATCCCAAATTTATTCATTCATCCACTATTTCATTCGGTTGACCGACCCGAACCCTTCGATTGACCAAATTGATTAGAGTGCTCACTCCGTTACTTATTTCAGCCATTGATTCAAGAAGTTGATCAATTTCTTTTCTTGGTTAACCAATTGGATCAATAGGACTCCATTTCTACTCTCAAAACTCACTATTTTAATAAGTCGACTGACTCATTTTACCAATCAACCTCATTAACTCGAAGACACAACATTTTATAATTTAAAACACATTTTTCACTTAAGTCATTTATCAAAACCTTTTCACATAAGGAGCATGTAAAATATATCATTTTCAGATCTTAAACTTATCACTTCTTATTAATACACACATAGGATTAACTAATTTTAAGTGTCGTCCGTGATCCTAATTCGGGTTGCATTAATAGTATATAAGAAAATAGTTGTTTTCACCTAGTTTTCTTTAGCGTCTTCAAAACTCTTCACGTCTTCATCATGTCCATCTTACATCCTTAAGTTTTTTTCAACAAATCTTTTTCTTAATCAAATATATGGAACTATAAATCTGAAACACTTACTAAAACCATTAGTTTCACAAAAAATGTCAATACTTAATTACTTATCAAAACATTGGATTCAATTATTTCTCTATTTTTTATGATGACAATTAACTTTGGTGTTTTCTTAAAAATATAATGTAATCACGCTCTCCATAAATCTAAGGACGGGTATTTAAACTCATTTAAGCACAATAATGAAAATATAATTAAGATATTCAACATAAGCTCTCAATAATTAAGATATTCAATATAAGCTCTCAATAAATTTTCCCTCAATTAATGTAATCTTAGGCGAATAAATCTCTAAACACCAACTTCTCATTAAACATCAGATTCTCCCCTTTTGTTATCTCAAAAAGTGGGGATAAAATGAAGTTGCTTTTTTTACTCCCATTTGAATCTCTTGTTTGATAAGAATTTAATATAGGAACTCCTTTTAAAATCTCATCAAAATTAAATTCAATCATAGAAATTTAAAAAATGTTTCGCACAAAATGATTTAAGATAATTTTAGAGCCAAATTTTACATTTATGTGGATCATCATAAAAGATAAACGATAAAGCATAAAAAGCCTATTACTCTAATAAGTGATTAAATCCATCATACTAGGCTAACAACACTTAATTCTATTTAGTTTGTTCAAGTACCATACATCCTAGATTAACTAATACAGACCAAGATGCTACGTTAGGACTTGTTTAAATACATATCATAAAAATATAATATTAGTTGGCTCAAAGAACTACCTAAGAGGGGAGGGGGGGTTGGGGAGAGTGAATTAGATAAGTACAAAATTTAAACAATTAATTTCTTTAAACACTTAAGACCAAATTATAAATTTTTCTAAATTAATTATTATCTTAGTCACACAACGGATATGTGTTTAATACTAAGTGCACACCCAAACATAAGATATATATAAAAAAAAAATACAGTATACAATGATATATCCTGATTCGGTTAAGCTAGTCTTGCCTACGTCCAGTCCCCCAAGTTCCACGGAGATTTGAAATCCACTAAATCCCTTTGATCCCTTTACCAGGTAAGAACCAAATCTTTACAATGATTCTTCTACAGACACAAAATCAACCTTTATAAATTACCCTTTTCCCAGGCCAAAGATCAATACTATATTTTTACCAGGTTAAAGATTAATCTAACACTCTCTTACTCATCATTTTCACAGGGAATGATGAACCTTTACAATTCACTCAAAAATAATAATTTAATTATCGGAATAATCAAATCCTAATTCTTTTCAAGGGAAAATAATACCTAACCTTTTTGTAGGACAAAGATGAAAACCAATTTGTTTTTTCACAGAAAAAAGATTGAAACCTACCTACCCTGATTAGACACCGTCCCAAACATGTTTAATTCATTCAAACTCACAAATACAAAAAATGTAAGTTTCTTTCCACAAGGAGTTTCTACCACCTCAATACAAATATTCTCAATTAATTTCACAAATAATTACTAAGTGATAGATACAATGTGAGGAAATTCAAATCTGATTAATTAATAAAGTGGGTAGTATAATTTAAGCACGTATTCAGATAAACAGACAAAAATTATTTAAAAATATTTTCAGACTTTTAAGTTTAAAATGATTTTCTTGCAATCCTAAATCAAGTAATAAATAACTTCAAAGTAAATAACAAAACTTGGAAAGATCTCATTGGGAAACACTAAAGATAATGAAAAAATTGCAATAGAACACAAGTCGGTGACGCCAAACCACAAGAGTTTTAGATCAAGAACATAGAATAAATCTCTGACAAAATTCACAACGTAAATATCACTCTTAGAATAGCTTGAACTGATTGTTCTTGATGTGTTAAACTCAATTCCTGCTGGTCTGTATTAATAGATCTAGAACTAGCCCTCCAACGGGTAATTTTCATATGATATGTCAATAAATGACACAAATATCATATAGATTCATAACGGCCATATTTGACCAACAATATTACTTTTAAAGCTCTCAATTTAGTCACAAAATAATTTAATCTTAGTCAATGAAAATATAGAAATAATTATATTTATGTATATGGACTAAATCGTAAGGTCAAATAAAATCTCATAAATCTCTCCCACATCTTTGACTCTAACTATTGTCCACAAAGATAGCAATATTCAAAATTTGCAGGTTTAATTATAGGTATTTCAAATATATCTTATAATGGCTACTTTTCAAATAATATATCATTAAATGACACCTCAAGACCCCATATATCATATATAATCAAAATATATATTTTTTCATTTAAAAATATTTTATACTTTAAAACATATTTTTCAATTAGGCTAATTATTAAAATCATTTCACATATAGAGCACATAATAATTCACATTAGGATCTTAAAATTATCGCTTCTTACTAACACAAAATTAATTCATTTTAAGTGTTGTGCGTTATCCTTATTCGAGTTGCATTAAGAGTATATAGATAAATAGTTATTTTCACCTAGTTGTCTTTCATATCTTCAAAACTCTTCACGTCTTCATAATTTCTATCTTGCACCCTTTAGATTTTCTTCAACAATTCATCTTCGATGACTCTTCTTGTTAAACACATTACATGAAATTATAAATCTGAAACCACTCATTAAAAACATTAGTCCTATAAAAATATCAACTCTTAATTGTTCATCAAAATATTGGATTCAATAATCTCTCCTTTTTTTATGATGACAATTAACTTTGATTTTTTCTACAAAATATAATGTAACCACGCTCCCCCAATATCCGAGGATGGGTAATTAAACTTATTTAAGCATAAATATGAAAACAAAAGCAAACAATGATAAAGATATGCAATGTAAGCTCAATTTAATTAATAATGATATTCAACATTGAGCCCAATAATTAATGTCACTCTTTAATCGATGAATTGCTTAGGCGAACAAATTCCTAAACATCAACAAACTCATTAAATATCAATTTCTCCCCCTTTGTCATCTCAAAAAGTGAGGATGGAGAATCGAAAACATTAATTTAGGCATATATTGTTATTCCTAACCATACCTAAATCTCGAATGATTTTCATGAATTGATCTTCAACTAGAGGTTTGGTGAAAATATCAGTAAGCTAATCGGAGGTATCAACATATTCAATATCCTTTTTTTTTTTTTTTTTTTAATTTAAGCATAACATATTATAGCGCTACTTATAAAAACTTCTCCCCCTATGTAATTGTAAACATTAATTCATGCTTAGTAGAACACATTCAATATCAGAACATCATATAACTTTTCTCCCTTAATATCATATTCTCTTCCCCTTTGTTACATCAAAAACTAAAGATCATGAATATAACAACTATGAAGATTAATCTAATCATCTTATGCAATTTCGAGAGATCATCAAAACATTTCAACAATATAACATGAAATCATATAATTTCAATTAAGTTAACATGCTTTATTCATGATACCAATTAATATCTTCCCTTTAGATAGAATAAAAAAAAAAAATGTAATCTTTAACGCACTAGGACATGAAGCATATCTTATAAATTATTTATGAAACCAATGATATAAATCTAATGCATGGATAATTACATACTAAAAATGTTATCTCAGAAAATTCTAAATCCCTTATAGAATAAGAATTATTTAAAAACAAGAGAAATAAAACATATATTAAGTTTATACTATCATACATTTAGTTAGGCACTTGATACTTATAATCATATCCATGTTGAAAATACTAAGCATAGATTGATATGACATGTATATTCAGATGATCATTCAAATGGTATTGAAAATAGATTAATACAATTTTATAAAGCAATACCAACTATGCAAGCTTAAATTTATATTATCATGTTGTCAAAGTAAACCATACTAAAGACTGATATTATAAAATATGTAACTTGTAATACGAGAAATACAATGAGCTTAATAACCAACACATGACTCAATCTTAATCAATAAACCAATATTATATAACAATTTAGATCATATAACATGTTTCATATAATCAAATAAATGAACAATGCTCAATATAGGCACATCATAAAAACATGTTAATATACTTTAACTTAATATGATTCTCAGAATCACTATGCAATGTTTCTACGACAAGAAGCGAACACATCATTTAATATAGGTCTTAGAAACCATTACCAACTTATCTATTCGGCATGTCAGACACCTCCCTCTTTAATAAATTTAATAAACTTAATCTGCGAAGGGTTAGGAGTACCTCTTATATCCTTAGGGACGACTTTGTTTTTTTACCTCATTTGTATCAACGATTGATTTGGATGTACAATTTTTCTTGGCTTATCCATATCCTTTAAGCCTTTAATTGTTGCTATTTGATTCAATAATATTTCTATTTGCACATGTTACACGAGGCTTCCTAGTGATATTCCATCTTGGTTTTAATACATCTGTTCTATTTGTATGTGTTGTTTATGGCTTATTTGTAATCTCCCATCTTGGATTTGGTACATATTTTTTATTGGTACGTGTCGCTTGTGGATTCTTGGTGACTTTCCATCTTAGCTTTGATATATCATTTTTTATTATTCCTATTGTTTCAGTCTTGATATTATGTAACTCTGCACAAGATATTTCCATAACGCTCTTCGGTATCGATTTCATTTTAGATCCATTATTGTTAGACATAAATTTAGGGTTTCTAAATAGACATGATATTTTAAAATGCCCAACCCTAATGCAATAATTACATCTCAATTTCGATTGATTATCATAGTAGCACAAGAAGTAAAACATAAATAATTTCTAACAATACCAAAATTATAATCATTGGCTTACGATGAAGAATGAGATAATAAAATATATCCACTTCCATAGATTGTTTTAAAAGATGAAGAAACATTTTCAGAATCTCTTAAAATAGATTTGAGGTAGGATTTGATTTTTTTAAAATTTTTCTTGAGTAAATCAATAATTAATTCGAGATCTAACCTTTTCCTGTAAACTATGTCAAAATCATTTTTCAAAACTCTATTGTTATTTTCAAGAAAATCTACTTTAGAGATCAAATTATTTATTTCAAAAACAATATCCGGAAACTCTTTTGTTTCACAATAGTCATCCATACGTGTTTTAGATTTTCGAGTACTTTTTCTTTTTAAACTCAAATTTTCTTTGGCAAGAAGAAATGTAAAAACAAGTAATTTTTCAATGACAATATGGACATTTTCATTATCATCATTTCCATCACTACCACTAATGCTACAAGAATTATAAATAAGATTATCATATACAAATCTATCACCATCAAGAGATGATATAAAAAAAAATTATCCATGGTGTGTGCTACGTGATCAGTTTAGCTAGGATGTTAAGTCTAGTCGAGTTCAAACCAGCTCTGATGCCAATTATTGGCTCAAAAAGCTACCCAAGAGGGGGGTAAATTGGGTAGTTATAAAATTTAAACAAATAATTCCTTTAAACACTTAATATCAAATAATAAATTTTTTCAAATTAATTATTATCTTAGTCACGCAGCGAATATGTGTTTAATATTAAGTGCACACCCAAACATAAGATATAAGAAAATAAATAATGCAACACACAATGATATATCCTGATTCGGTCAAGTTAGTCTTGCCTATGTCCAGTCCCTTGAGCTTCACAATCCACTAAACCCGTTTGATCCCTTTACTAGGTAGGAACTAAACTCTTATAATGATTCTTTTATAGGCACATAATCAACATTTACAAATTACACTTTCCCTATGCTAAGGACGAACCTTACATTTTTACCAGGCCAAATATTAACCTAACACTCTCTCACTTATCCTTTTCACAGGTAAGGATGAACCTTAACAATTCACATAAAAATAAAAATTCAATTACTAGAAGAACCAAAATCTAATTATTTTCAAGATAAAAGAATAACCTAACCCTTTTGCAGGACAAAGATCAAACTCTATTTTTTTTCACAGGAAAAAGATCGAAACCTAACTACCTTGACTTGACACCGTCCCAAAATTGTCTAGTCTACTCAAACTCATAAATACAAAAAATGTAAGTTTCTTCCCACAAGAAACTTCTACTACCTCAATACAAATATACTCGATTAATGTCCCGAATAATTACTATGTGATAGATGCAATGTGAGGCAATTCAAATCTTATTAATTAATAAAGTGGGTAACATAATTTAAGCACGTAATCAGATAAACAAACAAAAATCGTTTAAAAAGATTTTTAGGCTTTTAAGTTTAAAACAATTTTCTAGCAATCATAAACTAAACAATCAATAAAAATATAACTTCAAAGTAAACAACAAAATTTGGAAAGATCTTACTGGGAAACATCGAAGATAATAATAGAATTGTAATTAAATACAAGTCAGTGATGCCAAACCACAAGCGCTTTAGATCAAGAACGTAAAATAAATCTCTCACAAATATCTCAGTGTAAATATAACTCTTAGACTAGCTTGAACTAATTGTTCTTGATGTGCTAAACTCAATTCCTGTAGGTATATATTAATAGACTTAGAACTAATCCTCCAATGGCTAGTTTTCAAATGTTATGTCAATAAATGACACATATGGACCCTATATATTATATAGATTCATAACGGCTATATTTTCCCAACAATGTAACTTTTAAAGCTCTCAATTTAATCCCAAAAAAATAATAATCTTAGTCAATGAAAATATGGAAAGAATTATATTTAAGTATATGAACTAAATCGTAAGGTCAAATAAAATCCCATAAATCTCTCTCATATCTTTGAACGCAACTATTCTCCACAAAGATAGTAATATTCAAAATTCTGAGGTTTAATTATAGGTATTTCAAACATATCTTATAATGGATACTTTTTAAATAATATGTTATTAAATAATACCCCAAGACTCCATATATCATATATGTTTAAAATATATCTTTTACATTAAAACATATTGGCCCAATGAAATACCCAAGAGGGGGGGGGTAAATTGAGTAATTAAAAAATATCAGAGAAAAAAAAATACTTTAATAACTCAAATAATGAATTTTAATCCTAAATTAATTATTATCTTTAAATCACAGCCAAATATAAAATCAACTAGGTGCACACCAAACAACAAAAATAAATAATGTAAAGATAGCAGCACACTAGAAATTTATATTGATTCACCAAGCTATTCTTGGCTAATCTAGTCCTCCGAGCCCCACGAAAAATCGCACCCACTAAACTCAAGATCCTTTTAAAGGTAAGAACCAAACCCTCACAAAGATTATTTTACAAGCTCAGAATCAACCTTTACAAATTTTTTTTCACAGGCTTAGGAATAACCTCTACTTTTTACAAACTCAAGAATAACCTAATTCTTTTTAACACAAAGGCAAAAGAATCAAAACCTCACAAACATTCAAAATATCCTTTTACCTAGTAAGCATTGAACCGTTACAAAATTCGCACAAAACAATTCAATTCAGGAAGAATTACTACCTTAATCTCTTTACAAGAAGAGATTGAAACTAGCTACCATTAGATTAAATACTCCCAAAAGTATTTAATCCGCCATTCAACTTATCAATTAAAAATTGACAAGTGATTTTTCTCACTCAAAACTTCTACCATCATAAATAAATTAAAACTCGATTAATATCCCAAAACTTGTGATAGAAAAGTGAGATATTCAAAATCTGATTTTAAATAAAAATAGGTAGCACGTAATTGAGCACGTAATGAGATTAATTAAAAAAATTGTTTAAAAAATATTTTTCAATAAAAAATCAAAAAATAATTTCTAAAGCTCAAATTCCAAAAATTAATCAAGCAATACTAAATAGAAAGTAATTTGGAAAGATCTCACCCGGAATCCACCGAAAAAAATAATTAGAGTGATATTACTTCAGATTCGGTAGCAACAATGATTCTCAGCAAATAATTCTCAAGAATGTCTCTTAGAAAAACTCTCACAAATCTCAATATTATTTCTCTTAGAAAAGCTTAATATAATCTCTTGATTTTTCTTAATCTCTTTTAAAGATATGAAAAACGTAAGTCTATGTAAATGAAATTAAAATCAGCTCTCTAACGGCTAGTTCCCATTTGTTATAACACTTAATTACTCTTATAGACCCTTTATATCATAAAATTCATTCTAGTTCAATTAACTTAATTATAGTTTTTAAACTTCTCAATTAAGTCTCCCAAATATTTCTCAATCATAATTAAATAGAATAGAAACAATTATATGTACCAAATTGAAAAATATTCAAACTTAATGAACCAAATCTATAAGAATAACATAATATGTGTTGCATATCTCAAATAATATTAAATTCCTAAAATCTCTCATAAATCCTAAAAAAAAAAGGGCTAGTAACAGCTACTTTCAGATTAAAATTCGAAATTCCATAATATCCTGAAACAGACACATAAGTTGACCGACCAAGATCAGTAGTTGACCGCTCGATTCAAGATGTAGCCAAGCCAAAGATTTTGTGCCCATCAGTCAACCTATTTGTCGACCTAAAGATTCAGAGAGTTCTATTTTTCTTCACAAGTCGACCGCTTTGTCGACTTATAGATACAGAGAATTCATATTTAAGCACAAGTCGACCTACCTGTCGACCGAGGGTATAGAGAGTTTTCCTTCTTTGTTCCAGTCGACTTACCTGTCGACTTATGGATGATGGAACCTCTTTTAAATTCGTTTTTAACTCATTCTCATTAACGTTTTTGCCCCTTTAACCAATTTCTTTTCTTAGTTAACTCTACTAAATACTTAAATTCAATTTTAATCAATTATAAATTTATTTTTTTCAATTACACATAGGAGCAAATAATTTAACTAATTAGGATCCTATTAAGAATACACATATTTATAAAAATCATTCAAAAATCTTTTTCTATCGTGTGTGATCCTAATTGGGATATTAAGAGTTGAAATTTAACCTGAGTTATTTTCCCTAAGTTCTTCAAATTCTTCTACTTCTTCATCTTTCATCATCTTTATCATCATATTTTCATCACTTGGAACTAATAAACTGAAACACTTAATCAAACTATTAGTTCCACAAAAAATATCAACATTTAATTGTCCATCAAAATCTTAGAATTAACAATCTCCCCCTTTTTGATGATGACAATTAACTTTAATGTTTTCTTCAAAACAATAATATAACCACACTCCCCCTGAATCTGAGGATGAGTTTTATAACTCATTTAAGTATAAGAATAAAGATATTAAAAAACAAAATCAACAAAGCGCAAATATAAAAACAAACTCCCCCTTAAGATATTCAATAAAATATCAACTAATTCTCCCATTTTGTCATCTTAAAAAAAAAAAAAAAATTAGGGAGGGGGAAACACACAATAATCCACTCTAGGCAAACATCATTATTCCTAACCATACCCAAACCGCGAATGATTTTCACAAATTGATCTTCTTCTGCTAGTGGTTTGGTAAAAACATCAGTAAGCTGGTCGGAGTATCAATATACTCAATAACAATGTCCCTTTTTTTGAATGTGATCACGAATAAAGTGATGTCTAATCTCTATATGCTTAGTTCGTGAGTGTTGTATATGATTCTTACTTAGACAAATAACACTTTTATTATCACAAAAGATCGGAACCTCCTCCATGCAAATTCCAAAGGCATTTAACTATTGCTTAATATATAATATTTAAGTACAACAGTTACCAACTACCATATATTCGGCCTCACTAGTGGATAAGGCTATTGAATTGTGTTTCTTGCTTGACCAAGAAACCAAAACATGTCTTAACAAAAGACATGACACACTTGTATTTTTTCTCTCAACTTTGCAACTGGCAAAATCAGCGTCAGAGTACCAATTTAAAATCACTCCCCCTAGGATACCATAATCCTAGGTCAGTCGTCTCCTTTAAGTATCAAAAAATTCGCTTAATCGCAGTCAAGTGCGATTCTTTAGGACAGTATTGAAATCTAGCACAAAGACAAACACTATACATAATGTCAAGTCTACTAGAAGTTAAATACAATAGACTACCAATCATACCTCGATGCATTTTTTTCATTAACACTTTTGCCCGTATCGTCTTTGTCTATCTTTGTAGCCGTTGCCATAGGAGTTTTATACTCTTTAGCGCCTTCCAAGCCATATTTCTTTAACAACTCCTTAGTATATTTAGCTTGATTTATAATTATTCCTTCTTTGGTTTGCTTAATTTGAAATCCAAGAAAGAAATTCAACTCTTCCATCATGCTCATTTCAAATTCAACCTGTATTATCTTAGCAAACTCTTGGCAAAGATCCTTATTAGTAGATCCAAAAATAATATCATCTATATACACTTGTACTAATAGAATACCAGAATCAGTTTGCTTCACAAACAGTGTTATATCACAAATACCCTTTCGAAAATTGTTTTCGATCAAATATCGGCTAAGTATCTCATACCAAGCTCTAGGAGTTTGTTTGAGCCCAAACATAGCCTTACGAAGTTTAAATACGTGATTGAGAAATTTATCACTTTCAAATCATTGGGGTTGTTCCACATAAACTTCTTCTGCTAGAAAATCATTTAGAAATTCACACTTTATATCCATTTGATATAACTTAAAATTACGTGAACATGTAAAAGCGAGTAACATTCTAATTGCTTCTAGTCTAGCAACAGGAACATAAGTTTCATTATAATCAATTCCTTCCTCTTGATTATAGCCCTGTGCAACTAATCTTGCTTTGTTTCTAATTACCATACCAGATTCATCCTTTTTTATTTCTAAAGACCTATTTAGTACCAATAACTGGATGAATATCCGGTCTTGGAACAAGATACTATACTTTGTTCCACTCAAATTGAACTAACTCATCTTGTATTGTGAAAATCCAAGATTCATCAGTTAATGCCTCATCCATATTTTTAGGCTCAATGTGAGATAAGAAAGCAAGATTAACTATATCCCTAAGAGAAGAACGAATACTTACTCCTCTTTCGAAATTACCAATGATTTCTTTTATCGAATGTCCCGGTGCTATCTTTATAGCTCTTAGTCAAGTCGAATTATTTTCCTTAGGTTCCTCCTCTTGTTGGGACTCCTTAGGTACATGATAGGTGTAAATTACCTATCTATTTTCAAACCGAACATTATTAGTTTCCGAGTACGTTTAGTACGTTTTAGTACGTTTTAATATGTTTTTATTGTTTTATATTAAAACAGGTGTGTGGGGTAAAAAGGTAGGAAACCGGAGCGTAAACGATCAGATCGGACTAAGAACGGTAGAAATACAAGCACGAAGACAATATTCTAAAAAGAAGCCCACCACCGCGGTGGTGAAAATACAGAGAACGACCTAATCTTGCTGGACATCTACTGCTGCAACGGTGAGATCTACCGTCACGGTGGTAAAATTGCAGGATGGTCCCTGAATCCACCGCCTTCTCTACCGCTGCGGCGATCATTGAACCGACCCACCCACCGCCGCCGCGGTCTCTCTGCACACATAATTAGATATTTTGTGATATTTTGAGCCCTACAAATACCCTCCTCTTCTCCTCTCTTCCAATTTAATCACCCCCTAAGGCCCTTAGAATATATTTAGGGTGCATTTGAGAGATTTTTGAGGGAGAGCTCACAACCCGAGGAAGAAGATGAAGAAGGAAGTGATTGTTCAACGATTTAGCGCCAAATCTTCGGATATCGGCTAAGTGTTTTCATTTATTTTCTTTATTTTCTTACTTTCAGTAGTTGTAGAGCATGTTTAGTACATTTTACATTGTATACATGGTTATGACCATTGGCTAAACATGGGTTGTTCTAGGGATTAATATAAATTTATGAATTCGTTGTTTCGTTGAGTTCGTGTTTCGTTCGTGGTTGTTCTTTGATGTTTGATTGTGTTTATTGTTCTCATATTGTTTGTATACTTAGATAAATATATTGAGAATACAGAGTTTGACACTCGGGAGAGGTAACCCTAGATTCGGATTAGGTTAAACATAACACGACGATCCAATAACCCCGGAGGGAGTTGGAGAGTATGCAATCGATGACGTTGGGGCAAGACACACGTGACCTAGGGTCTTTAAGATATTGAGGGATAATTATTCATTAACACAAAGTCACATATTCCCCCGTCTTACACTTGGGAGAGGTGGCAGGAGAGTTTACGAACTAAGATTGTCGAATAAGTCAAACGCCGTTAATGTATACTAAAACGAGATCGAACACGTATTCGTAAAAGAAGTTAATCTCTAGACAATCTATTCCCCCCAAAATTATCTCAATATAGTATTAGTATGGTTAAATTAGTATTTTAGTATTAGTATTTAATTTTATATTCTATTTTTAGTGCCTAGATAAAATTAGGTTATGATAATCACGGTAATCAATAATAATCACAACCAATCCCTGTGGACACGATAACCCTGAATCTCCTAATCTATACTAAAACTTGACCCATACACTGGCGGTGAAAGTGACGAAGCGTAATTGCGGCCACCAAGTTTTTGGCGTCGTTGTCGGGAATTGAGGGTTTTTTTTTATTTATTTATTTATTTATTTATTATTATTGATATTGTGAGTAATTGATATGATTTTGCTTTAGGCATTTTTAGTGTTTAGAATTTTTTCTTTGTAGTTTTTGTTTTTGTTTTCTCTTGTAAGGTACTTGACGATGTTAGATAAACGAATATTGAAGCAATTCTTTCAATGGGATTCTGAGTTTATAGTGCTTGGGATCGATATAAGGAATTGTTGTTCTGGTTTCCAAACCATGATTTCCCGAGGGAATGTCAACTCTTTAATTTCCTCAATGGGTTACAAGTCGCAACCAAAATATGAGTGGAAGGAGGAAATGGTACCCTCTCTTTCTACGACCTAACCGTGGACAAAGCCATTTGGTCATTGGAGAAAATAGCTGCCTATGATTATCAAAGTTGGAATCATTCACCGAGTAACTAAAGCTCAGGGGATTTTACCAACACCGTGGCACCATGGCTAGATACTCCGGATCACGACGAGGACTCTTCCCCCAATTTGGAAGAAATGCTCGCAACCGTTATGGGGAAGACTCAGAGATTGTTGAGGGAGATGCATGACTGAATCAACGAGCATGAGGATCATCTTAATCATATCGATATGGTCGGCACCGAAATCGATGAGACCGTAACGTCTTTACAGACGCAAATCGATCATCTTCTTTGCTTCGTTGAGGTCGAGATAGAAGGGGTGGAACTAAGAGACGAACAAGCTGAATCCAATTTTGAAAGACACCATGAGGAATCGGAGACAAGCGGGAGGTACTGGGGTGAGATCGATGGAGATTCACACAGTATTTGTTGTGAATTTTCACTGTTCGAATGTTACTTGGTGATTCCGCACTCGATCCAAGACGATCATTTTTATGAGGATCTGATGTGGCTCATTGATCCTTCGCTGCCATTAGCAACGTTCTTCCATACCCACCAAGTACATGAGCCTGTAGAGCATCCTGTTGAAAGCTCGAGCTATCCAAAGCAACATCTTACCAGTCTTGAGGGTGTATTGAACCAAGACCCATATCTAGTATTGTACGACACTTACTATGGGCGAAAACTGCTCTTTGACGAGCACTTTGGCGTGTCGGGTTGACGACCTTAAACCAAACACTTCTTGGGAGGCAACCGAATGAAAAGAATAAGTTAGATCCATCTCCGCCGATTTGATTCGAAGGCAAGATTCTATCGCTTTCTAGGTATGTGTTCTAAACCCCCGTCTTCATTATAATGTTGTATTCTATCATTGGGATCGCTGACGGGTCATTTTGGGCATTGTCTGTGTTAAGTTGGTGTTGATGTGTAGTATGTTAGTATGTTTTACTATTTTTATTGTGTGCATGTTTGTTTAGGATTAATTTGTTTAGTTTAGTTGTTGTGCATGTGCTGAGTTTTGACTTCATCTGGGCCATTACCTGATGATGAGTTTGTCCCCTGGTTGTTTATTGAGGTCAAGCATAAAACTCATGCATGTATGTTCTGTGTGCTCAACATTACGTTTTAGTAAAAGTTATTATAGATCCTACTTGCACGAGCATGAAAACTCATTATATAACTGTCTAATTGATTTGAAAATGATTATTTGTTACCTAAATTCATGACATTAGGGTTTCTAGAACTTGATTTGGGGAAAATTCGAGGCAAAATCCTTGGTGAGGTAGTTCGGAAGACATAATTTAGGCAGCCATTTTGTCGCTTGAGCCTTTGAAGCCTACCTTGCAAAATGTTTATCCCTTGTTACCCTATTGAAGCCTAATAGTCGTTTCAATTCTGAACACTTAAACAAATACCCTAGCCGATTAAACTTTTTCCAAACCTGTATCGCTTAACCGAAGGCACAATTTTGAGTGAATCAAGCTAGCAGTTGCAAATGCTTCTTGATGTGAGCGTTGGGTTTTGGACGAGCTATTAATTGGTTCGATATTTGAGTACTCACTTGTCATTTTTGTTCGTTTTTCACACACCCCTCAAATTGTACAAATCAAATAAGTTTGGGGGTGTGTTAGTTTAAAAATAAAATAAAATAATCAAATGTAAATACAATTTTTATTTATGTTTATTTTTTACAAGTGAGTACGTCGGTCTTAAAGAGATTGTTCGGGATTGTTTATAATTTATCTGGGGGTTTCGAGTGTGAGTATGCTAACGATGTGCCTTGGGTAACGTTAAGTTAACAACGTTAACCTGGTTTCTCTTCCAATTTACCCTTAGCCATTTGTCCAAAACTAAACCAAAACCTAATGATCTCCTTGAACTTCCAAGCCTACATTGGTGGATAATAAATCCCGGGTCAAGCTTATGGATTCCCTATACCTTTGGATTTTTTCTATCATGCGCTTATATGGTGGATAATCCAATCCGATTAATGGATAGTTATATATTTGACTTTTAAACACACACACACTTTAACAGAATCTATAATAGCACTTACTATTTCAAATATTGAAATTTTAGAACACCACATGATGTGTTTTATGCTTGAACTCGATAGGATTGGGGGCCGATGAGGGATAATTCGTGTTTTTCAATTTCGTAAATAGTTTTTATATTTTCTTGTATTGTGTGGGTGTTTTGCTCGAGGACTAGGAAAATTTTGAGTTTGGGGGTATTTGATAGGTGTAAATTACCTATCTATTTCCAAACTGAATATTGTTAGTTTTCAAGTACGTTTAGTACGTTTTAATATGTTTTTATTCTTTTTGTATTAAAACAGGTATGTGGGGTGAAAAGGAAGGAAAACGGAGCGTAAACGATCAGATTAGATCAAGGACGGTCGAAGAACGGTGGAAATACAAGCATGGAGGCAATATTCTGAAAAGAAGCCCACTGCCGCGGCGTCTAGACTACCACCGTGGCTGTGATAATGCAAAGAAGAACCTAATATTGCTGGACATCTACCACCGCGGTTGTAAAACTGCCGGATGGTCCCTAAATCCACCGCTTTCTCCACTGCTGCGGCGATCACTAAACCGACCTACCCACCGACGCGGCGGTCTCTCTGCACACATAGTTAGATATTTTGTGATATTTTGAGCCCTATAAATACCCTTATCTCTTCCTCTCTTCTGATTTAATCACCCCCTAAGGCCCTTAGAATATATTTAGGGTGAGTTTGAGAGATTTTTGAGGGAGAGCTCACAACCCGAGGAAGAAGATGAAGAAGGAAGTGATCGTTCAATGGTTTTTGAGAGAGAGCTCACGGTCTTACTTTCGGTAGTTGTAGATGATGTTTAGTCCATTTTACATTGTATATATGGTTATGGACATTGGCTAAACATGGGTTATTCTAGGGATTAATATAAATTTATGAATTCGTTGTTTCGTTGAGTTCGTGTTTCGTTAGCGGTTGTTCTTCGATGTTTGACTGTGTTTATTGTTCTCGTATTGTTTGTATGCTTAGATAGATATATTGAGAATACGAAGTTTGACACTCAGGAGAGGTAACTCCGAATTTGGACTAGGTTAAACATAGCACGACAATCCAATAACCTGAGAGAGAGTTGGGGAGTGTGCAGTCGATGACGTTAGGGCAAGATTCACGTGACCTAGGGTCATTAAGACATTGAGGGGACTTCTCCATTAATACGAAGTCACGTATTCCCTCATCTTATACTTAGGAGAGGTGGCGAGGGAGTTTACGAACTGAGATTGTCGAATAAGTCGAACGCCGTTAACGTAAACTAAAACGAGATCAAACACGTATTCGTAAAAGAAGTTAATCTCTAGACAATCTATTCCCTCAAAACTATATCAATATAGTATTAGTATAGTTAAATTAGTATTTTAGTATTAATATTTAATTTTATATTCCATTTTTAGTGCTTAGATAAAATTAGGTTATGATAATCGCGGTAATCAATAAAAATCACAACCAATCCTTGTGGACATGATAACCCTGAATCTCCCGATTTATTCTAAAACTTGATCCATACACTTGTAGTGAAAGTGGCGACACATAATTGCGGCCACCAGTACATTATCACCTTGGTTTTGATTATTTGAAATACCTACATCATCATCATCCAATACCTTTCTCGACAAGAATGGATCAACTTCATCAAAAACAACATGCATAGTTTCTTCTACTACTAACGTACATTTATTATAAACTCTATAAGTCTTATTATTAGTAGCATATCCAAGAAAAATCCCAAAATCTGATTTAGCATCAAATTTACTAAGATTATCCTTGTCATTCAAAATAAAACACTTACATCCAAATACTTTAAAATAGGAAATATTAGGAGTCTTACCATTCCAAATTTCATATGGGGTTTTTTTAAACCCTCTATGAATCGATACTCGATTCACGACGTGGCAAGCTGTACTTACTGTTTCGGCCCAGAAGTAGGTTGGTAAGCAATTTTCATTAGGCATCGTTCTGGCCATCTCTTGAAGCATCCGGTTCTTCCTTTCCACTACACCATTTTTTTGCGGTGATCTTGGTGTAGAAAAGTTATGAGCATAACCATGCTCATCACAATAACTTATCACATCATCATTCTTAAACTTTCTTCTTCTGTCACTTCGAATGTTAATAATGGAACATTGCTTTTCATTTTGAACACATTTACAAAATTTAGCAAGAACAGTCGCAACCTCACTTTTCTTAGCAAGAAAAAATATCCAAGTAAGTCTAGAATAATCATCAACTATAACAAACACATAAAACTTACCATCAAAACTAGCAACGGAGTTACGCCCATACAAATCAAGATGCAATAATTCAAGACATTTAGACGTGGACGTATGCATCTTTTTATTAAATGATGATCTAACTTGCTTGCCTAATTGACATCCATCATATACTTTATCTTTCACAAATTTCAAATCAGGTAGGCCACGTACGAGACTCTTCTTAGATAAGTTTGAGATTAACTCCATACTAGCATGCCTAAGTCTTCTATGCCATAAGCAACTATTTTCAGATAAAGCATTCAAATAAGATAAATTTTGAGAATTAAAATCATTAAATGAGCAAGTATAAACATTCTCAAAACGTGATGCAACTAACAAGATACTACTATCATGATTATTTTTAATAATGCACCTATCATGATCAAATATAATATTATAGCCCTTGTCACATAGTTTACTAATACTAAGCAAATTATGTTTAAGTCCATCAACTAGTAACACATCTTTAATAATAGTAGTACCATTACCGATATTACCTATACCGATAATTTTACCCTTTGCGTTGTCTCCAAAAGTCACATGACCTCCATCTTTAGGTGTCAAAGATGTAAATTTTCCTTTGTCTCCCGTCATGTGTTGAGAACAACCACTATATAGGAACCATTTGTCATTGCTTATTGAAACTTTTAGAATAACCTGTAAGGAGCATCTCAAATAGTTCCTAAGTGGTACCCAGCCTAAGTGGGTTTGATCTTGTTAGTCGGGATAATCTTAGTTCCTTTTGGAACCCAAACTTGTCTACAGTTAGATATTTTAGAAAAACATCTACGAATAGTATGCCCCGCACCATTACATTTAAAACATCTAACAAGTTCCTTGGTTTCAGAAAAGAATTTGTGAAAACGTTTTTGTTTAAGATTTTTCTGAAATCCAATACTGGCCTTATTAAAAAAATCCACGTGAACTTCCCAAAAACATTTTCAAGTTATTTTCACCGCCGATGAATTTGAGAACAATTGATTGCAAATCCATCAATTTGGATTTCAATTCATTATTTTCAGATTCGTAGTCCATCACTTACTTATTTAATGTATTAATTGTACTTTGAAGGGCATTTATTTAAGAACACTGATTTTTATAATCATGAGAAAGTTCTTGATAAACATCAAATAATTCATCAAAATCTAAAGGATAAAAACTTGAACATTTAGTTACCTCACTACCAATGGCCATCAATGAAAACATGGACATATATTCACTATCTAATTTTTTAAAGCTACTTGAATTAGTATCATCCCAAGTAGCCTCCATGGATTTCTTCTTACTTTTCTTTGCTTTCTTCTTTTCTTTCTTATTCTTCTCATTTTCTTTATCTTTCTTCAGTTCGGGACAATCATTTTGAAAGTGACCGGTCTTGTGATAATTATAACATTCCACTTTAGTTATGTTGAGGTTTCTTCTCTCGCGGAATGTGCGTCAAGTCATTGTTTTAAAATTCTTTGTAAGAAGCCCTACATTTTTCTCTTGTTCACTGTCAAGACTTTCTTCATCATTGTCATCATCTTCTTCAATTTTCTGAGCTTTTAGCGCTAAAGATTTCCTCTTGCTATTTCTAGTATCATCCTCATATCCTCTAATCACCGATTCATGAGTCATTAAGTTTCCTATGAGATCATCAATTTCATATTTGCTAAGATCCTTGGCTTCCTCAATTGTCGTCACCTATGACTCCCATATTTTTGTTAAGGATATTAGGACCTTTCGTACTCTATCCTCCATGGAGTATGGTTTTCCAAGTTGACTTAAGTTATTGCAAATATTGTTGAAGCGAGTATACATCTCATGAATAGATTCATTTTCTTCTATTATGCACAACTCAAATTTTCTCATAAGAGCGTTGCTTTTCGATTGCTTCACTTAACTTGTCCCTTCGTGGGTAACTTGTAACTTATCCCACATCTCCTTTGCAGATTTACACCCTAAAACTCTTGAATATTCATTAGCATCTAAAGAGAAAAACAAAATGTTAATAACCTGAGAGTTTATGAAGAGTTTTTGATTATCATAAGCAGTTAGTTGTTCCTTCTTATTCTCAACTCCATTTTCCATTGGAATAAATGAAGCATCCTCGATTGTTAGACACACATCGTAATTTGTAGCTGAAGGAAGGCTATCATTATGTCTTTCCAGAATGAATGACTTTCACCTAAAAATAAAGGTGGTCGGTGTATAGACTGCCCCTCAACCAGTGTGCCTATTATGTGTGCCATGTGATCTTTGTTAGCTAAGTGTATTGAGCTAAACCAGCTTTGATGCCGATGTTTGGCCCAGTGAAATACCCAAGATGGGGGGGGGGTGAATTGGGTAATTAAAAAATATTAGAGAAAAAAAATACTTTAATAACTCAAATAATTAATTTTAATCCTAAATTAATTATTATCTTTAAATCATAGTGGAAATATAAAATCAACTAGGTGCACACCAAACAATAAAAATAAATAATGTAAAAGCAGTACCACTTTCACCACAAGCGTAAGGATCAAGTTTTAGTATAATGGACCTTTCGGTCGGGTATCGTATCCACTGGGATTGGTTGAGATTACTATCGAGTATAGTGATTGTCATAACCTAATTTTATCTAGGCGACAAAAATAGAATTTAATTTAATACTAATACTAAACTAAAATACTAATTAAGTTAACTATACTATAAATACTAATTTGAGATTGTTTAGGGGAGTAGATTGCTTAGGGATTAACATTATTTACTTAAATGCGTTTGGTTTCATTTTAGTTAACATTAACGGAATTCGGCATATCCGACAATCTCAGTTCGTAAACTCCTCCGCCACCTCTTCCGAGTGTAAGACGGGGGAATACGCAACTTCGAATCAACGTCGAAGTCCCCCTCAACATCTTAATGACTCTAGGCCACGTGAGTCTCACCCTAACATCATTGATTACACACAATCCAACTCTCTCTCGGGTTATTGGATCATTGCGTTGTGTTTACCCTATCGACAATGTCAGTTCTAAAACTCCCCCATCATCTCTCCCGAGTGTAAGATGAGGGAATACGTGACTTCGCGTCAACGCCGAAGTCCCCCTCAATTTCTTAACGACTCTAGGTCACGTAAGTCTTGACCCAACGTCATCGATTGTCCACAATTGAAACCCTGATTAGGTTATAGGATTGTGGTGTTTGTTTATTCTAATCCGAATCTAGGGTTACGTCTTCTAAGAGTCAAACCCCGTATTCTCGATATATAAATCTAAGGACGATAAACAAAAAATAAGGCACACATAATCAACATATGAAGAACAACCAAGAACGAAACATAAACTTAACCAAAACTACATTTTCATAAATAAAATGTTAATCCCCATTTACAATCTGTTTAGCTCGTGGCCCTAATCGTATAAACAACAAAAACTGAGCTAAACATGCTCAACAAGCTACAAAACTGAAGAAAATGAAGAGCAAAGATGGAAAACTTAGCCGATATCCAAAGATTTAGCACAAAAACTGTTATTCGATTTCTCCTCCTTCATCTTCCTCCTCGGGACTGAATAAGCACTCTGCAAAACTCTCTCTCTATTCTATCTAACCCTAGGAAGGCCCTAATGGCCGGAGAGAGATTAGAAAATGAGAGGGAATGGGGTATTTATAGACAAAATATCTAAACAATGAATATATTCTGCGCAGAGGCCACCACCGCGGCCGTGGGATCACCACCGCGGTCGTGGAGTATGTTGGATAGTTGATCACCGTGGCGGTGAAGAAGATGGTGGAATAAGAAGAACATCCTGCATATTTTGCACCGCGGCGGTGGATCTTGCGTCGCGCCATGGAAGTTCAGCAAGTTCGGTGTCTTCTCAGTATCTTCACCGCCGTAGCTATGGTCTGGACGTTGCGACTGTGGGCTTGTTTCTTAATTCTGCCCCCGAGCTTGTTTTTCCACCGTTCTTCGATCATTTTTGGTTCGATCTCATCGTTTTCGCTCCAATTTCATACATTTTCATCCCACGCACCTATTTTAATACAAAAAAAAAATAAAAACACATTAAAATGTATTAAAACATAATAAACGTACTAAAAAACTAATAAATTCGGTTTGGAAATAGATAGGTAATTTACACCTATCAATAGTAGCACACCAGAAATTTGTATTGGTTCACCAAGCTACTCTTGGCTAATCCAGTCTTTCGAGCCCCATGAAGAGTCACACCCACTAAACTCAAGATACCTATAAAGGTAAGAACCAAATCCTCACAAAGATTATTTTACAGGCTCAGAATCAACCTTTACAAATTCCTTTTCACAAACTTAGGAATAACCTCTAGTTTTTACAGGCTCAAGAATAACCTAATTCTTTTTAACACAAAGACAAAAGAATCAAAACCTCACAAACACTCCAAATATCTTTTTACCCAGTAAGGATTGAGCAGTTACAAAATTCACACAAAACAATTTAATTCAAGAAGAATTACTACCTCAATCTCTTTATATGAAGAGACTGAAATCAGCTACCCTTATATTAAATATTTTCAAAAATATTTAATCCGCCACTCAACTTACCAATTAAAAATTGACAGGTGATTTTTCTAACTCGGAGCTTCTACCACCTCAGATAAATTAAAACTCGATTAATATCTCAAAACTAGTGATAGAAAAGTGAGATATTCAAAATTTGATTTTAAACAAAAATGGCTAGCACGTAATTGAGCACGTAATCAGATTAATTTAAAAAATTATTTAAAAAATATTTTTCAATAAAAAATTAGAAAACAATTTTTAAAGATCAAATTCCAAAAATTAATCAAGCAATACTAAATAGAAAGTAATTTGGAAAGATCTCACCTGGAATCTACCGAAAAAAATAATTAGAGTGATATTATTTAAGATTTGGTAGCAGCAATGATTCTCAAGAATGTTTCTTAAAAAAACTCTCACAAATATCAATATGATTTTCTTAGAAAAACTCAATATAATCTCTTGATTTTTCTTAATCTCTCTTAAAGATATGAAAAATGCAGGTCGGTATAAATATAATTAAAATCAGTTCTCTAATGGTTAGTTCCCATTTGTTATGACACTTAATTGCTCTTATAGACCCCTTATATTATTAAGACTTCATTCTAGTTCAATTCACTTAATTATAACTTTTAAACTTCTCAATTAAGTCCCCCAATTTTTTTTCAATCATAATTAAATAGAATAGAAACAATTATATGTACTAAATTGAAAAATATTCAAACTTTATTAACCAAATCTATAGGGATAACATAATATCTGTTGGATATTTTAAATAATATTAAATCCCTAAAATCTGTCATGAATCCTAACAAAAACACGGCTAGTAACAGCTACCTTTAGATTAAAATCCGGAATTTCATAATATCTTGAAACAGACACATAAGTCGACCGACTAAGATCAGTAGTCGACTGCTCAATTTGGGATGTAGCCAAGCCAAAGATTATGTGCCCATCTGTTGACCTATCTGTCGATCTAAAGATTCATAGAGTTCCATTTCTCTTTACAAGTCGATCGTTATGTCGACTTATAGATACAAATAGTTCATATTTAAGCACAGGTCGACCTTTTTATCGACCAAGAAATACAAAGAGTTTTCCTTTTTTGTTCCGGTCGACTTACCTATCAACTTATGGATGTTGAAACCTCTTCTAAATTCATTTTTAACTCATTCTTATTAACGTTTTTGCCCATTTAACCAATTTCTTTTTTTGGTTAGCTCCACTAAATACTTGAATTCAGTTTTAATCAATTATAAATATTTCTTTTTCAATTACACATAGGAGCAAATAATTTAACTAATTAGAATCCTATTAAAAACACACATATTTATAAAAATTATTTAAAAATCTTTTTGTGTCGTGTGTGATCCTAATTGAGATATTAAGAGTTAAAATTTAAGCTAAGTTGTTTTCCCTAGATTCTTTAAATTCTTCAACCTCTTAATCCTTCATCATCTTTATCATCATATCTTCATGATTTGGAACTAATAAACTGAAACGCTTAATCAAACCGTTAGTTCTACCAAAAATATCAACGTTTAATTGTCCATTAAAATCTTAGGATCAACAAAACATATTGTTGGGAAATCTTATTTTAGTCCTTAAAACATTTTAAAATAAAAATCCATAAAAATAGAAAGTATTAAGACACTTTAATTAAAAGAACAATTAATTAAATAGACCAAATTAATAGGGATCATACAATAAGTCATGTATATTTGAATTACACTCAAATCCCCCAAATCCTTCTCTTGGAATTATAAAAAACAAATAGTTTTTTACCAGACTGAACCACTTGGTTGACCGACCTATGTCATTTTCTCTATTGCCCAGTGCCAAGCTGCTTTTAGCCGTTGGCACTTTACCTAGTTGGTGGCGTGAATTAACGCACACCACTTTCACCTCAAGTGTACGAGTTAAGTTTTAGTAGAGTGGGAAGAGTAAGGGTTATCGTTTTCATAGGGATTGGTTGAGAATATTGTCGAGTACCGCGATTGTCATAATCTAATTTTATCTAGATGGTAAAAAATGAAGTTTATAATTAATTAATATTAATACTAAGTTAATTAAATCTAAGTATACTAATATTACTATATCAAGATGTTTAAGGGAATGGATTATCTAGGGATTAACTTCATTTACTTAAATGTGTTTGAAACGTTTAGTTTATAATAACGGTGTTCGACTTATCTGACAATCTCTGTATCGTAAACTCGCTCACTCCCTCTCTCGAGTGTAAAGGAAGCGAATATGTGACTTCGCATTAACGTCAAAGTACCCCCTTAGCATTTTTTAGAATACATAATCACATGAGTCTTGCCCCAACGTCATTGATTGCATACTCTCTAACTCCCTCCCGGGTTATTAGATCGTTGCGTTGTGTTTAAACCCTAGTCTGAATCCGGGGTTACCTATTCGAGTATCAAACCTCGTATTCTCAGTATATCACAATAAGCATAATAAACAAGGAGAAATGGCAAACACAATCAAATAATGAAGAACAACCATTAATGAAACACCGATTTCAAAAC
Organism: Eucommia ulmoides; assembly: GCA_016647705.1. Classification (NCBI taxonomy): domain Eukaryota; kingdom Viridiplantae; phylum Streptophyta; class Magnoliopsida; order Garryales; family Eucommiaceae; genus Eucommia; species Eucommia ulmoides. Next base: position 47,496,633 of record CM028339.1, on the reverse strand, counting down.
TACATATTCATAAATATTATTAATCCCTAGACAATATATGTTTAGCTAACGGCCATAATCGTATATACAATAAAGAACGAGCTAAACATGCTCAAACAATAATCTAAAGTTATGAAATAAAGAAAGAAACGAAAAGAACTAGCCGTTATCCGAAGATTTGCTGCTAAAAACTTTTTGAGATCGCTTCTCCTTCTTCGCAACATGTTCTTCTCCTTCGGATTTTGGTGGAGAATTGCCTAAAAACCTCTCAATCCTATTCTAACCCTAATGGGTCTCTTATGTCTAGGAGAAAAGGAGATGATGAAGATATAGGGCTCAAAATATCTAAAATAAATATCTTAAAAGTGTGCAAAGTGACTAGCGCGGTGGTGGGAGAGAGACTGGCTGTTGTTTACTGCTATAGTAGTGGATCTCACCACTATAGTGGTGGATTTGTAGAATGTTTAGGGGCTTCTCTGCATTTTAACCACCACGGCGATGGGCTGCAGTTCTGAATTTTACTCTCTTTGCTCTTTTTCCACCATTCTTTCACCATTCTTGATCTGATTTGATCATTATTGATTAATTTTCATCCCTTTTCACCCCCACACACCTGATTTATACCAAAAAGAATAAAAACGTAATAAAATGTAATAAACGTACTCAAAAACTAACAAGTTCAATTTAGAAATAAATAGGTAAATTACACCTATCACTAGTCGGTTGACTGAATCAAGTAGTGGGTTTCACTATTTTTCCTATTTCATCCACTGAATCAAAAGGTTGACCGACCCTAACCTGTCAGTTGACCGAATAGATTAGAGTGCTCACTTCCTCATCCATTTCAGCTACCATTTTAAATGGTTGACAGATTACTTTTCTCCATTGACTGATTGGATCAGTAGGGGTCCATTTTAACTCCTAAAACCCATTTTTTTAATAAGTCGACCAACCCCTTTTGCTAGTTGACCGAATTGACCCGAAAACACAATATTTTATACTTTAATACACATTTTTCAATTCAGTCAATTATTAAAATCATTTCACATATGGATCATATAATAATTCACATGATAGGATATTAAATTTTTCGTTTCTTACTAACGCACGAAATTAATTCATTTTAAGTGTCGTGCGTGATCCTAATTTGGGTTGCATTAGCAGTATATAGTAAAGAGTTGTTTTCACCTAGGTATCTTTAATGTCTTCAAAACTTTTCACATCTTCATTATTTTCATCTTGCACCCATTATATTTTCTACAACGATTCCTTTTTGACAACTCTTCTTCTTAAACACGTTACATAGAACTATAAATCTGAAACCACTCAGTAAAAACGTTTGTCCCATAAAAACATCAACCCTTAATTGTTCATCAAATCATTAGATTCAACAATCCCTAATAAGGACCTTGGCCTATAAATGGGTAATACAAACCAAGTGGACTAGTGGTTGGTGCCTGTGGATATTGACCTCCGGGTTGTAGACCTGAGCTAGGAGGCATTAGCTGATAGTATGATGAAGATTGTCCTACTCCTGATGGTCTCACCCTATTGTGTCCTCCAAAGGACTGTTATCTTTCATATGAAGTCTACCCCTATATTAATGTTGTCCACTATATTACTGTTGTCCTCCGGAATATAATTGGTTTTGCATAAATATGAACATTTGTTCCATATTACTTGTAACCCTTCCAAACCCAACTTCCATAAATTCTTTAAATCTCCCATATCCTCCTTCCATTAACACTTTCATTTCCATTATCACATCCGTTATCCTAGACACGCTTGAATCAAGCACTTCAGTATATTGTTGGAATTCATCAAACTAAATCCGAAGTTGATCAATTTTCTGATCAATGCCTAATTCCTCATTTTCTTTATGTTTCTCAATCATTATCTCTCTCTCTCCTCACCACTTTTCTTCACCCATTTATTTCCAACATATTCATATCCCATCAAAATTGTACTTGTTACATTTAACCAAGTTGGACTGGGCATAACAAACTGTTTATCTTCCGGATCTTTTTTAGCTTCAAAATGCTAAAAAACTTTCATAAAGTATCACCATAGGGTAAAACTCTTGAAGTCACATTCAATTGATATTGTATATGTTCAAACATAATGTGCGCCAAATCAAGGCGTCTCTCTTCAACTATTTCATTCATTAGATATAAATCATAATCATTGATTGTCGCATGACTACCTTCCCGAGGAACGATAGTGTGGGTAATCATAGAATGAGACGATGCTCAAGACTCAACGACCCCACCGTGTTCCCAACCATATTAAATTTATGAAGAACTTTACCCACCTTGCGATTACGGACAAACCAAAGTGTATTATTGTAAGGAAACATATCTCCCTTTTCAAACTTCAAAATTTTTCCAAGATCCTCTATATCTAACTTAATATGAACTCCATTATCTTGGGAGAGAAAGTGTTTCCACCCTATTTTCTTAATAACTTTTTCAAGATCAACATTTTTCTTCCTAAGATTTAAAAAATCAATGGGTTTAGAACACGTAACCTTGCGATTTATGGTTTCATTTGCATACTTCTCCTCACCTTCTTTGGATAGAAAGTTTATTGTATCATAATTGAATTTTTTGGGGTATGGTTGCTTTACTTAACCCTTAACCATTTTATTTTACACACACATGTCTTTAAAACCTAAAAACACAAGAAGATTAAACTTTTATAGTAGATCAAATGAAACCCTAGAAGAAATGAATAACACTAATCTTTTTATTAAAGAATCTCTTGCTATGTGTTGAGAATGGTAGATCTAAGCCCAAAATCTTTAAATCCCAGCCAAATATGGATATCCTTTATGATTTTAGGAAGAATATTTTTTAGATCTTGAAGGGTTTTTAGATAAAGAAGGGGAAAAATCAGAAATGAAGGGGAAAAAAGGGGTCCATGGGATTATAACCACGTAACGGCCAGTTAACTGACCATTACTAGTCGTTTGACCACCAGTTCAGAGTCTGCATATTGCAATATCTGCCATTATCGGTTGACAAACAGTTTCTATCCATTGACCGGCAAGTCATTTTTGTCCTATTTGGCCTATTTATTCCACATTTATCCCTTATTTTGATCCATACAAATAATTAGTTTAAAACCTTTTTATACCACTTAAATATGAAATATTTTTACACACATACACAAAAATATATACACACACACACACACACACACATGAACCATAAATAAACTAATTTGAAAAATGCAAGGCATTGGTCTCCCTAACAAAATTAACATATTTAAATTTCTAGAAATTTGACATATCTGGTGCATCCTTGGGAGCCATTTGTGTGTATACCTTTGGTAGACTTTTACTTTTAAGCTTGTTATCCTTTGAATCTGTCAATTTTTCTTTTGCTTGATTTACTTTTATGATTTCTTCCTTACGCATAACAACTTTCTTTTGAATTGGTTTAGTGATGATCTTCTTGCCTTTGCAAAGTGCTTTGGACTATTTTTCCTCATTGTGATTTGTCACCACCTTATACATCGTCTTTTTCTAATATTGATTTTTTTCCATTCTTTGAGGATAAGCATCAATTTATCCCCTATACTGAGCTTGCTGTTTTCTGAACATTCCGTTGAACCTTTGCATATTTTGATTTATCATTGTTGGTGCATTGAATATGGAATCCCTTATCAGCATGTAATATTCATTTTATATTCTTGATTGAGCAAATCAGTCATCCGTACTTACATAAAACTTTTTTTTTCCTTGGTATCTAGTTATTTTTGGATCCAACTAGGTAACCATGCAACATGTAACACTTTTTCTTAAAATGACTATGCTTTCCACAATAAAAACATCTAGTATTATTAGCACCTTTCTTGGGATAATCATTTTTTTGTACGGGAGCATGATGTTAATAGTGATATTGATGAGCTGTTTTAACAACTATTGGTTTTTCAACAAGTTTACCAGACACACCCTGGATTTTGATAGCGGAAGAAGTAGAAAATCGAGAAAAATAGGAAACAAGTTTCATTCCTCCTCCTCTAAGTTTTCCAAATTCGTTCATTTGAAAATGGTTTTTCAAGGATTTTTCTAGGTGTCAGTTTTGAAAAACTTCTTAGGCCGGGATTTTATGTTGAAAACGGAGACACCACCTAGCATGGGTTTAAATGGTGTGTTAGGTCACTGAAATTTTTATAAATTTATTTTACTTTGAAATGGCCCGTGTTTTGACTTCATAAGGTCTATGTACCAGAGATATTCTTAAAATTCGAGGGTCGATTATGCTCGAGGAAAGTTTTACGCACCCCAGGACACCCGTCCATAAATGCTACTTTAGTCTAAATTAATATTCACTGTTAAACATTACCCGAGTAACTTTCTTTGATTTCAATAAACAAAAATAATTCATTTTTAAAAGTTTTCCCCTTTTAGGTATTTTTAAGATAATATAAATAGTAATGTTATCTATTATGCAATTACAACTAGAAATGACAATATATATATATATATATATATATATATATATATTTTTTTAATTTTAACATAATGAAAGCAATAAATACTATAATATGTTATATTATTCTAGGTAGCGACAACCCAATAGCAGTTTATAAGAGACAAGAATATAAATATGCAAGCTATATGAAATGCAAATATTTTTGTGTTTTTAAGAGATTGAACCTTATATAAGTTGCCTACATATCCTTGCTTTCACAAAGAATTAGGTCGACATGTAGTTCCAACATGCAAACAAAACTAAATTATTTGGATATGCGACTGAACTTGCACGTGGGTTACCTACGTATCTCGGATTAATGAGAATCAGGACTTTACGTAGTTCCTTTCTATCAGGGTGAAACTGATTTTATTATTATTGGAGACCAAACCCTTATGTGGGTTGTCTACGTACTTTGGGTGGTTACCAAAGATCAAGTCATCATATAGTTCATTCTGGTTAATGTAAAAGCCGATTTTTATTGTTTAAGGTGACCGAACCCATATCATGGGCTGCCTACGTACTTTGGGTGGTTACCAAAGATTAGGTCAAACGTAGTTCATTCTTATTAAGTTGAAAGTTGGGTTGGTTTTAGTTGATCTAGGATTATTATTCAGTTGATTTTAGTTGTAAACAACTTAAATCACAACCTGAAGTAGTTATTATTAATAGTTTTTAAAGTTGTGAACAACCTGAATCACAATCTTAATTATGTTTATTATTAATATTTTTTTATGTTGTGAACAACCTAAATCAGAATGTTAATTAGTTATTATTAACAGTTAGTAAAGAGTTAGTTTAAAGTTCTTGAGAGAATCGTATCGAGTATGTACAACTCATGGTATGATTGAAGTTTAATTTGAATTCTCATATGTTCTTAACATGTTATCGGATCATTTAGGTCCTCAAATGTTCTTAACATGTTCTCAGACGTTCTTGAGATGCTTGGAATGATTTTGTATGATTTGAACACAATAATTAAGTGTTTGTTTGGTTGTTATGACAAAATTACATGTTTATTTGGTTGTTTATGAGTTTTATTTGTTATGTACATGAAATTAAAGTGTATGATTTATATGATTATGCTATGTACAAGCAACATACACATGTTCAAACTAAGATCAAAGTTTTTTTTTTTTTTAAGAAACATACCTACTTAGGGGATGTGGTCTTTTCTAAGTAATTACCTCATTTTCCTCCTTGATCTTCTTGGTTGGAAGTTGACCGGTGATCTTCGATCTCTTGAGATCTTTCTGCAAGAACCTCTAGAAGGCCCTAATTAGGGGATGTGGTCATCCTTAAGTAGCTATCGCCCTTTCTCCTTGATCCTCTTAGCTTGGTGTTGATTGATGGCTATCGATCTCTCGAGTTCTTGCTCCAAGAACTTCAACACCTTCCAGAACTAGATTCTAATAGAATAATGGTGTGTTATTTGAGAAATTTTCTTGAAAATCCTAGCATCAGAGAGAGTTGCTCGAGTTTAGAGAAAAAAGCTAGGCATCCAAGGCTTGAAAAAAATGAGAACCAAACACCCCTATATATAGGCTGGGAGCCTGCCTCTTTCTTGGGGGATGTTTGGCCTAAGGGACTTGGTCACTTGTATTGATCTTGTTTTGTGTTGAACGAATTTAGGGTGGAAGGCAAGATCCTCAAAGATTTGGTAATTATTACTGATGAATGGCAATCATTACCAATTATTACATTCCCTCCAATCATATTCCTTTCTCCTGGGTTCATTAATCGCTCGATGAGACACATTCGCTTTGATTTAAGGGCTATGTACTAGTTAGTTTCACTATTTTGGTTAAGTTTCCATTAATGTTTTCCAAATGCATTGAATCTAGTCTATACATGTCACCATTTCATTTAATGCTATTTGATGAATCATTGCTTGGTGAGCACTCCTACGGTTGGTTTTGGATGGAATCAGGTTAACTTGCCTTGCAACCGACGATTGGTTTCCAAGCCTTTATTACTTGATGGGATGTGCATTTAATGCATTGTCTAGGTGGAAAATCAATTTGATTTAGTTTCGGTAACGGCTAGTCATGATTCAAAGTTTTAGGTTTCGGTAACGGCTAGTCACGATTCAAGGTTTTAGGTTTCGGTAATGGCTAGTCACGATTCAAGATTTTAGGTTAACTCTAAGATATTTTGATCAAAATAGCTAGATACCTTGAATGTGGCCTATCCATATCACCCCAAGAATTTAATTATTTATGGTATGGGAATTTAATTCACATTAAATGCCTAACTTAGGTGGTGAACCGAATCGGTTTAGTTTCGATAACGGTTGGTTACATCCTAAGTGTCTTGGTTCACTTCCTAGATATTTTGTAAGCAACTTATAGGAAGGTTCCTTGGTCATTTAAAGGCCTATTATGTGGAACTTTAATGATGGATAGTCCCCTTAATTAATTGGTCCTAGGGTGGCTTGTCAAGACAACTTGAATTTGGTGTAATTCCAAATCAAACCAAGTTTTTTAATCATCCTTGTGATTTAGGGCTTGTCATGACCTTTACAATCCTTGATTAATGTCTATTAGATTGTTTCTTGGTGGTGTTTGATGTAATATGAATAAATGAAACAAATGGTTTTTGGTGTTAAACCGACAAGATTTAGTGAAAATAAATGTTTCAAGGTCATAATAGGTAACTAGAATAATTTTTTTGAAATATCCTATAGTTTAAAGGAAGTGGCTAATTTTTATCTATATTAAATATTATTTAAATGAAAATCAAACTTTGATAAAGACATTTCAGACCCCCTTAAATTACAAAAAAATTGAGGTTGACCCGAAACTTCTACTTAACTGCATTTTGTCAAATTTTACAATTTTTTGTGTTTTTCTCATGTTTTTTGGTATTTTTTTTATATTATACAGTGTGATCTCAGGTAGAAACTCATTCCCTTTAAACCAAAGTTTAAAATTTATCTGAACTTGTACTTGATTCGACACTGATTGGGCATGACAAAATATGATGTCTACATTAGTTTGCTCAATATCCTTAAATTTATCCACTGTTTCATTAAGCTCATTTTGAGTCGTTTCAAGTGATCGCTCTGACGAATTAACATTCACCTGTTGTTGCAATTTTATTGCTATTGATTACTCGCAAGTGTACGAGGTCGGACAAATATTAAAGTGAGTAAGTATCGTTTCCACAAAGATTGGTAGTGAGAAATTAACTAAGTATCGCAATTAAAATGACCTAATTTTATTCAAGCTATCAATGATGATTTAAAGAGGATTTTGATTAACTATTAAATAACAAATGTTAACAAAATTGTCATAAACAAATAGACTTCAATGGGGTTAAGATTCTAGGGGGATGTTGAATTTATTTGTCGAACGATACTGATCCTTACAGTTGTTAATTGATTCCATGTTTAATCATTAGCCATAGGTGTTTGGATTAATCTCATTTCCACCTGTCGAATGAGAAATGGGATACTTTGTATAATTAATTGAGTTGATATTTCTATTCAACTCAACTACTTATCCAATTATTTTCTATTTTGCCTATCTAATGACTACCCAGTTCATACTAGCATCTCGCACTTAATATAATCAGGTTTGTATTTTTTCTTTTTCAATACATAAAATTATCACCTCTTGAATGCATAATTTTATACATCTAGGATATCCAATTTACCTTTTGTATAAATTAGTCGATAAGCATAAGAAATACAAATGATGTAAGCAGAAATTCAATTAACAACGTATTAGGATTTTATAACATGGTTCAAAATTCATTCAACACCCCCTAGAAATGAGTGATTTAGCTGAGCGCGATTATATTGTTCATCAAAATAATTATAGTATCACTCAAACAAAAACTCATGAATTATACTAGAGAGATAATCACAATTCTCAGATTTGGCATACACAAAAAATAACGAGATGAGAGAAGACGAAAAACTAGATATGGTAAAGAGATTTAGGTCTTTAATATCAATCTTGATCTTCTTGATTACAATCTTGTGTATTCTTTCTACCCAATTCGTCCAATCCGCTCTCCAGAATTTATTCTCTAATTCCCTTTTCAGTCCCGTTGTGTCCAACCCTTCAAAAATTCGAGAATCAGCTCTTTTCAGCCCCCTAGAACCGTAGGTTGGTGTTGCAGCCTCAAATCCCCGTTGCAGTGCCATACTAATCACAATTAAGGCTTCGAGGGCAATGGAACTATAGTACCAAAAGGCAGTCCCACGCTTTAGCGCCATCTGTTTTGGCGCTGTAGCCCCGTTACTACTGGTCATCTCTTCTTTATTTTACTGTTTTGATCCGTTTTCTTCGTTTTCCTAGGCTATTACAACAAAACCGAATACAATTAGGAAATACACCCAAATACACTGAAAATCATTTAAAACTAACACTTAATTATGAAGATATAGTGATTAGACATCCACTTATCATCTATAGACCAAAATTCATCTTCTGCAAAAATTCAAGATCATTCTTAAGAATTCAACAATAAATTTTAACATAATGAATTTTCAAATGAGCTCTTTCACGCTCACACCTTGCATTATCTGACTCAATGTTCAAGGCATCATTCATAGTTTCAAGAGTTTTCCTTTTAAAATCGCTCTGCTGAAAATCAAAAATATTATTTTTTTAAACTTCATTCTCTTCTTCAAGAGAATTGATTTTTCAAGCAACTTACCAATTTAAGATAAAGCATTTAAAAATTTAGCAGTTTCAAAATTCTTGTCCAAATTCTTCTTTTTAAGAGATTTAGTGGTACTAAACTTTTTATTTTCAAGAATTGTAATTTTTTGCCCAAGTTTCAAATTTTCGTTTCCAAAAACAAAATTAAAGGCAATAAGCATCTCAATAGCCTTATTGTAGCCTCATTGTCACAATTTTTAACATTCTCACCAAAGGAACCCTGATTATCAGAGTAGGCAGGAGATTCACGAATGATATCAAGATATGCTAAAGATTCACACACAACATTATCATCAGTACAATCTATGTGATCATGTTAGCTAGGATGTTAAGCTTATCAAGCTAAAACCAACTCTAGTACCAACTGTTGGTCCAAAGAGTTACCCAAGAGGGGAGGTGAATTGGGTAGTTATTAAAAATAAACAATTAAGTCTTTTAAACACAAATAATTAATTTTCCTAAATCAATTATTAACTTCTTACACAGTGAAAAACTGTTTAATACTAAATGTCTACCCAAACACAATATATAAAATAAAACAATGCAACACACAAGAACTTATTTTGGTCCGGCAAACTACTTTTACCTACATCCACTCCCCCGAGCTCCAAGAACATTCTCAATATACTAAACCTCTTGATTCCTTTACCAAGTAAGAACTAAACCCTTACAATTCTCAATTCTTTTCACAGGATCATAATCAACCTTTACAATACCCTGGTTCTTTTCACAGGCTAAGAATCAACCTAACACTCTCCCACTTATCCTTTTCATAGGATTAGGAAGAACCATTGCCATTCACTCTTTAATTCAATTACAGGCTGAATTGAAACCTAGTTCTTTCTAAGGAAAAAGAATGACCTAACCTTTTTAATAGGAGAAAGATCAAACCCTAATATTTTTCACAGGAAAAATATCGAAACCTAGCTACTCTGACTGGACACCGTCCCAAACATATCTAATCCTCTCAAACTCACAAATACAAAAGGTAAGTTCATTCCTACAAGGAGCTTCTATCATCTCAATATAGATATACTCAATTAATGGACCAAATAATTACCACGTAACAAATATAATGTGACGAAAATAAAATTTGATTAATATAATAAAGAGGGTAGCATAAATTAAGCACGTAATCAAATAATCAAGCAAAAACTATTTAAAATATTTTTAGGCTTTTAAGTTCAAAACGATTTTCTAAACAATTCTAAATTAAGTAATCAATATAAACATATGTTAGAAAGCAAATAACAAGATTTGGAACGATTTCATCGAAAAACGCCGAAGACAGGAAAGATATCACAATTAAAACTCAAACCGGTGACGCTAAATAGCAAGCGCTTTAGATCAAGAACTTAAATCAAATCTCTTATAGAAATCTCATCAATAATATCACTCTTATAAATGTTCCAAACTGATGTTCTTAATGTATTTAATCTTATTCTCGTAGGTCTTTTTAAATAGACCGAGAACTTGCTTTCCAACGACTAGTTTTTTAATGATATGTTATAAAATAACATATTATAAAACCCAATATAACATACCCTATCAATATAGTTATATTTTATTTAAAAATATTATTTAAAACACTCATTTAGTTCCATAAAACTTTTTCCAATTTAAAATCATAAGAATAGGAAGTATTAAATCACTTTAATTAATAAAATATCAAAATATATAGACCAAATCAATAGGGATCATATAACAAGTCGTGCGTATTTGAATTTCACTCAAATCCCCCAAATCCCTATCTTTAAATCATAAAAAATGGATAGTTTTTTACCAAGAGATCAAATTAGTTAATCTGTTGACTTAAGTTGACCAGCCAAAGTCCTCGGTCAAGCACCTTGTGCCATGGCTAAAAATAGTCGTTGACCTTTTCCCCTATCGGTAGTCTGACCCAATTAGTGGCTTTCCCAAATTCATCAATTCAACTATTGTTTCATTCGGTTGACCAACCCGAACCCATCGGTTGACCGAATTTATCAGAGTACTCACTCTCTTACTCATTAAAGCCACTGTTTCAAGCAGTTGACTGATTACTTTTCTCGGTTGACCGATTGGATCAGTAAGACTCTATTTCTACACCCAAAACTGAATTTTTTGATAAGTCGACCAACCCATTTTCCGGTTGACCAAATTGACTCAAAAACACAATATTTTATATTTAAAACACATTTTTCACTTAAGTCATTGATCAATATCTTTTCACATAAGAAGCACATAAAATATATCATTTTAGGATCTTAAACCTATCACTTCTTATCAAGACACATATAGGATTAACTCATTTTAAGTGTTGTGTGTAATCCTAATTCAGGTTGCATTAAGAGTATATAAGTAACGAATTATTTTCACCTAGTTTTCTTCGACGTCTTCTAAACTCTTTGCGTTTTCATCATCTCTATCTTGCATCCTTTATGTTTTTCTTCAACAAATATTTTTCTTAATCAAACACATGGAACTATAAATCTAAAACACTCAATAAATCGGCTAGTTACACAAAAAATATCAATACTTGATTGCCCATCAAAATCTTGGATTCAACCAATACAACAACACCAGGAATTATGGAATAGCCTACTGGTTAACCTACTCAGAGCCCATTAAAGAAGTCAACCACCACGGCATCAAATGGGAGGAAATTTAACTTAACAAAACTAGTTTATTTATTTTAAAAAGGAGAAAAAGGCTAAACTAATTTCAAGAAAAACACATTTTTGTTTGGAATGTGAAAAACCATGTTTTAAGTATAGAAAACATAATAACAAAAGTAAATTTTTTATTTAAGATAAAATATATAAAATATTTATTTATGAAAATAATTTAGAAAAACAAAGGTTTGTTTTTTTAGAGTAAAACATCAAGTATTTTTTATGTTGAAAAACTCTTATGTGAAAACTTTTTTTTTTTTTTCTTTATTTAAGAAACGTAAGAACAAACTGGACACTAGTGGTAAATGATATGCACCTTTTATTTTGTCAAGAACACTGCAACCAAACTTATTTGTTTAGGCAAGTTTAATGTTAAGGTTTACTTTTATTAGTCCAAAAGAAAAGAAAATATAGAATATACGTGTCAATCTCACTCGTAACTAAGAAGAATGAAACATTTATGAAGAAGTCATACACTTATCCCCGAATAGATAGATGACCTTCCTTTATTCAAACTTTTAGCCACAAGGGTCTAGACATAATAATATATAAATGATGTCCGTCCATGATCTAAGACGTAGGACCAGTCCGTGATCTAGGCTTATATATATATAAGGGTGTCAGTTCACAAGCCTGAGATGTAGGGCCAAGCTGTGATCTAGGCTAGCGTGGAAAGGCATAGAGTGAGAAAAGTAAATGTTAATTGTTATTAGCCCATAATCGGTAGTTTATTTTAAGTTCATTGAGTTCAATTTCATGTGTTCTTCACAAAGGCCAAAGATGTTATGCATCTACCATAGGGTTCTTGTTGTTCTTGACACGCACACACACACACACACACACACACACACAAAAAAAAAAGAAGTAATATACACTATGTACAAGACCTAAGACACTCAGAATAATAAATAAAATAATATATACAAACAAATAAACGATACTAAACAAATAAAATTTAAAGAGGAGTTCTAAGAAAAACATACCTAACTTAGGGGAGTAGTCTTTCTCTAAGTGATTTTTCCCTTTTCTCTTCCTTTAATATCTTCTTCCTTTTACTTGGTTGTTCTTGAAGAACCTCTTCAACTCTTATTAGACGACTCTCAAGAACACCTTTTAGGAGTTTTTTTTTTTTGGAAGAATTTATGTGTGTTTGTGAGATGGAAAGCTTAAGAGATCAATGGACCCGAGAGAGAAATTCAAGCTTAGAGAGATAAGTATTCTGGAAAATCTTGGTTTCAAATGAAAATAGGTTGCCTTTTATAGGCAAATGCATGCTTGTGTATTGGGGAGTGCGCAGACATAACTAGCCTATTTCATTTAGCTATTTAATGATATTTATGTCCATTTAATACCATTTATGGCTAGAATACTTAGGCAATTATCAAGATTCACATAGGCACATATAGATAATAATGAGGATTTTTTCATGATGATCAAAATCTAGAAAAATCTGGATATTAAATGATCCATTTAATGCCTAATTATTGCCATTTAATGCATGATTTAATGGGCATTTAAGGCTTCGTCATGATGGAATCTAGTTAAACTAGATTTAGGCATTAATTACCTATGGAATGATGATATTTTATCATCATGGGATGGTTCATGTACCAAATATTCCATAAGATTGTTTCATTTAATGTCATTTATGACTTTATTTAATGCTTCATTTAATACCATTAATGATCTTTAATAATGGCACGCTAATTATACTAGTGTAGGCATCACGACATCCCTATAAAACTATGGTATTATTATGGATGAGATATTTCTATAAGATACTCATGAAATGCTTTGAATTTCATGCCAATTTTGTTAAGGGCACATTGATGAAAGAATCCTATGTTTTTTCTAAGTTTAGGAGGGTGTGTCTTTAGTAATCTTGGTGTTTTGGAAACCCATTGACCTAATCAAGGTTTTATTTATTGATTTAGGAGATTAATACTTTAAAAAATAAATTTAAACAAATATTTTTGGTTGTCAATTAGACAAAATCGGTGAAAACACAATTTTCAAGGGTTAAAACGGGAAGTAAATGTAATTGGTAAAATTTCCTTAAATTAAAGAGTAGAAACTAATTTAAACATATTAAAAGTGATATTCATGGAAAATATACTTTTAATATTTTTATTTTAGTCCCCATTAAATTTTAGAAATATCGAAATTGACCCGAAACTTTTGTTTATACTGAATTTCGATCGAATTAACGATTTCATGTTTTTTTGTCCTTTTGTAGTATCAAATGTAATCTAAGGTAGATATTTGTTCCCTTTAAACATCAGTTTAAAGTTTATTTGACTTTGCACTTTGGACCCGATACTTTTGAAAACTTAAATAAATGAGACAAAATGCGATGTCTACAATGTTCAAGGCCAAAACAAACGCAACTAGAGAAATGAAGATGTTAGGAAGTATCTATGTTATTTCTATTGTCTTGGTTTACACAAACGATTGAAAGGTTCAAGATATCGTGTTTACTGGATAGTCAAGTAAATTCGATAGCTTTTCACTAAAGAAGATTCAAGGCCAAAAGCTACCTATCTCGATGTAGTTACTTTTTTTTAATTGAACTCTCTATAGTGTCTCAGCATTGTATATGCACATTTATCCAATTACTCTCATTCATTTGGGGGATTGTTATATTTTTTGCTTAAGTTGATGATTAATTAAGATAGGACTTGTTAATTATTGTACTAGGTTACAATTCCAATACCTTCCTCTTGAATTAGAGATTAACACAGTATACTCATATGCCAAAAATCATTAAGTGTTGAATGAGATTTTAATTCTCAAAGTATCCACTTGAGATTGGTTGAGGACATGGATGAAATTCAATCCTAATTGATGGTGAGAGAAATACTTTAACAATATATATTGCTCCAATTTTAGAATAAAAGACAAGCCTTTTGGGTATACAACCTTTTCTACTTTGGGGTTGCTCTCTATATTAACCACAAAGGCGCGCCATAGTTATCGTCCATTTAGTTAGCCGAGCCAAGCCAAGCCATGTTGTGTCGTGCTTAGGCGTAGGCCAGGTTTGGGTTTGGGTTTGGGTCTGGGTCTTAGCCCAGGAAAGTATTATAGTTTGAGTTCTTAACTAAATAATTATAATTATAATAATTTATTATTGAAAACACATATATATACACACTTATATACACAAAACGTGTAAAATGGATTTTTGAAATCTGTTTCTTAAAAAAAATAAGAATAAAATGGATTTTGAAAATCTATTCATATGTTCAATTTTATTTTTATTTTTTTTTTTAATTCAGAAGAAAAACCGGAGATCTAATCTTCGTTCTTTGGAAAAAAAAATGGAGGTAGAGCACCCAAATAATACCATTGATTGTGTTCATATATCTTATCAACCAGTTATTGATCACCCTCTTCTCAAAAATTGTACCATTCAGGTCACTTTCTCTCTCTACCCCTTTCTCTCTCAAAAAGATGATGGGTTTTTTCTCTTTTCTGTAGATTTGACACTTTGTACCCCTGAAATTTGACCAAAATCTCACTTTGGTCCCCATAGTTTCAATTTGAACATATAAATGAAATCTGACATGAGTGCACTACATCAAAGTTACAATAATTTTTTTTATGTAAAAAATTATAGTAATTTTTATATTGTACAATAACGCTGAACTTTTGAGAGAATTTTTTTTAAAAAATTAAAAATTGTTATGTCGAATAATTTGGTGAATAATGAATTATAAAATTTAAAATTCCCTTTAGCAAATTTTCAACCACCAAAAAAGACCCATTTAGAATGTGAAAATCTTTTAAATGGTGCCCGTGCCAAAATCGCCAAAAGAAAACTCAATCTATATATATAGGGTTTATGACATTTATCTCTCCTATATTTTTGCACTATACCAAATACCTGACCTGTCATTTTGCAAATATCATTTTACCCCTTACTTTTTATCATATTATACAATTAAAAAATATTCTAAGTAAAATTATTGATTTACCGTCTTGTTTTTCCTGGTTTTGCACAATTCATTTCTTGAACTCATTTTTGTTGTGTTAGAGAGAGAGACAAAGAGAGATCTTGGAGGCGTTGAAGGTCGTCGGAGGTTGATAGGGTTCGTCGTCATCGTCGAAGAGTGGAAACTTCATCGGGGTTGTCGGAGGAAGATTGTCGTCGAAGGTTGCTTGGTTTCAGACTTTGAAACCCATTCATTAGAGAACAAGCCCTAAAGCATTGTTCAGCCATTCGTCGATTCGTCAATTGTTCGATCAATTCCAAAACTGGTTGTTCTGGTAGGTAAATGTTTGATTTCTAGTTCTCCGATCTCCAATCTGTTGTTCCTTCTTTCACGTTAGTTCTTTTGGTTTTGTTCCCTTGCGGTTGAGTTTGGGTTGGTTATTGATAAAGCTATAAACTTTGTTTCTTCTACAAAATTTTTATCACAGTGTAGCCGTTTGGGAATTTCATTATTTATTCAATTAGTTTTCTTTTATTGCTTGTGCAGATTTGATCCTCTTTTGCCTTTCTGGTAGCTTAGAATAATTTCTTTTGTTGGTTGTGCAGATAAGCATGGCATGGCCGTAGGGAGGTGGTGGAGGTTCGCCTTTCCGAAGTAAGGAGGAGGTGGGTTTGAAACTGAGATATCATGAACAGGGGAGGGGGAGGGGTTTGGAACTTGGGAGAGATGTGTCAAAACATTCTTGGTGGCTGGAGGTGGTGGCCATGTGTTGGTGGTGGATGGAAGTGTGGTGGTCGTGTGTTGATGGTCGGAGGTGGTGGTCATGTGTTGATGGTCGGAGGTGGTGGTCGAAGTACTGAGAATGTGTAGAAAACAAAAACATAAATGAGTTATAAAAAAATACATTTTGACCCTTTTAGTTTTGAAAAAAATTACGAATAGATCCTTGTGAATTAATTAGAACAAAATAACTAAATTACTCTTAATTTCAAAGTGAATGACAATTTTACCCCTAATTTTAACTGTTAAAATTAGGGACAATTTTGTCATTTCACTTAGAAATTAAGAGTAATTTCGTCATTTTACTCTAATAAATTCTATAGGGTTTATTTAAAAGTCATTTAAAGTTGTGAGGTGCAAAATGTATTTTTCCTTCATTTTTTTCCATCCCTTGTTTCTCTCTCTCTCTCTCTCTGCCTATATTTCTCTCTCTAGCAGTTCCCCATTGGAGCGGCAGCGACGGAGAGATTTCGAATTGTGGCATAAATACGAGAAATTTCGAATCGTGGCTTCATAGATTTCAGCCTGAACGAGCAGGTCGTCGGTGCTGCTTGCATTGGTACACGAAGTGACAAACTCCCAGTCACTGTCATCTACTCTGTATAATGTTTTCAGCAATGAACTTGGTTCCCTTGTCCTTATCGGCGGTGGCGCGACCCTTCGCCTTGCGGTCGAGAAGTGATTTTTGGTCCTTGTCGAGCCTGAGCTTAGTGATTACTGGCATCGACTTCACGTTGTACTTAGAATGGAGGTCCGACGAGAGAGGGGAGCTCAACAGAACGCGACGGACACTCAATGGCGCCGTGAATCTGTTCCTCTCTATTCTCTCTCTAAAACTAAAGTGATGAGTGGAGGTGGCTGATACCATGGTGAGTTGGTTGCGTTCGGTGAAGAAAATGATGCCGTTCGGTAGCTGCCATGGTGAGGTGACTGTCAAAGAAAACAAAAAAACGCATGGAGGAGGAGGAGGAAGAGAAGTAAGGGAGAAAGGGCATTTATGTCAGGCAAATTATTTTGAGGGTATATTAGTCACTTAAAATATTGTGTCAGCAACTATTCATTGACTGGGGAGGTGAGTGGTTTAAATTATAAAATGATAGGGGGTGATTGGTCTTTGTAAAAGGATAATGGAGATATCTGGATTAATACAAAAAGACAGAGGAGGTCATTGGTATAAACCCTATATATTCGTTCCCTCGTTCTATCACCATATATTATCTTCTTCACTCTCTCTCTAAAGAAATGGCGGCCAATGGAACACTGGAGGAGCGAACAGCGCCTTTACTAGAAGACAATTCAGGTTCAACCTCAGAACACCAAGAAGAAGAAGACGGTAAAAACTTGGGACAGAAATTCTGGATAGAATCGAAGAAGCTGTGGCACATAGTCGGGCCTGCTATATTTAGCCGTATCGCAAGTTATTCCACGTTTGTTATCACCCAAGCCTTCGCCGGCCACCTCGGAGACCTGGAACTTGCTGCTATGTCCATTTCCACTAATGTCATCCTCGGCTTTAATTTCGGCCTCATGGTATCATATATAAATATACTAATTCCTTTTCCTTTCTTTCTCGTCATTCCAATTATATATTTTAAATCTTTTAATTTCAACCAGAAAAGCATCTAGCACTATAGGTGGCTTTTTATTTTTATTTTTTATTTTTTTAATGGAATGAAAATTTTGTTTCGGTTTTGAAGTATTTTTGAAAATAAAAATATTTTTGCTAACCACCATTGTTTTAAAAAAAAAAAAAAAAATTCAATTTACGAGAACAGAAAGAAACACGTTTAGTTGCAACATTTTTTTTTAATGTATGATGATCGGAGTGGTCGTAATCACCGGAATGGTGGTGGTGGTCTGCGTTGTAGTGGGCCAGCGAGTGCTGATGACCGGCGTGGTAGTGGCGGACGATATGGTAGTGGCCAACGAGGTGGTGGTGGCCGGTATGGTAGTGGCCAACGAGGTGGTGGTGGTCGGTAGGATGATGGTGGTTGACTGGGGGGTGGTGGTGACCGTCGAATGGTGGCGGGAATAATTTTGTGTGAGTGAGTGAAAATCAACATTTTTTTCTTCTTAGATTTTAAAAAATTTAGGTATTAATTTCAAATTATTCTTAAAATATTTGGGACAAAAATATATTTATCAAATATTTTTTTATATATTAATTTCAAATAAAATTTTGGGAAGGAAAATGGAAATTAAGAGATAAGCAAACGAGGTCATGATGTCCCTCGTCGAAGTTGCTAACCCTGGTAATATACCAAGAAAGACGGTCATTTACCAAGTGTTGACTTTTTGTATTAGGTTAGCGTAGCCAACTGCCACCCACCTGTTGCCCGCTACCAAATTTCGACCATCGCTTATCGTCGATCACCGAAACTTTGATAACCGGAATGTGTTTTAGTTTCATTTAATTAATTTTTTAGTCTTTTTAATATAAATTTTTTATTATATTCAATTAATTTTTCGAATGCCGGTTGCTTAAAAATTATATGAATATAACTAAAAAAAAATATACTAAAATATAATTAAAAATACTCTTAAAAATATATTAAAAACAATTACATGTAACAAAAAAATATATTAAAAAATAGTTATATTTAACTTTAAAAAATCCAATAGCAGATGGCTAGATTTCGGTGATCGGAGACCTAAGATCTGCCAGCGGACAACGGCAGAGGGTGACGCTGACCATTGGAGTAAAGTACAAAGCCAAACACAATTAAAAAATTTATATTCAATTTAAAATTAAAATTGGATAAATTATGGACCAAATAAAGAAACAGCCATATTCAAACGCCCAAAATTAATGATAATGAAAAATTGAAAATTATGATAAATAGAGGGGCCAAAATGTAATATCCTTCGTAATCCTTTCGTTTCAGTTGGGAATGGCGAGTGCATTAGAAACACTTTGCGGGCAAGCTTTTGGGGCTAAAAAACACTACATGTTGGGCGTCTATCTCCAGCGTTCTTGGATTGTTCTCTTCCTCTGCTGCATTCTCCTTTTGCCCACTTACTTTTTCGCCACTCCGATTCTCAAGAAATTGGGTCAGCCGGACGACGTGGCGGAGCTCTCCGGCACGGTGGCCCTCTGCTTCATTCCGCTTCACTTCAGCTTCTCTTTTCAGTTCCCGCTGCAGCGTTTCCTGCAGAGTCAGCTGAAGACGGCGGAGATCGCGTGGGTTTCGCTGGCGGCGCTGTTGGTTCACGCGGCGGTGAGCTGGTTGTTGGTGTACGGGCTCAAGCTGGGGCTGGTCGGAACGGTTGTGACGTTGAATTTCTCGTGGTGGGTCACAGTGTTTGGGCTGTTTGGATACACGGTTTTCGGTGGGTGCCCACTTACTTGGAGTGGGTTCTCCTTTGAGGCGTTTTCGGGTCTTTGGGAGTTCGTCAAATTGTCTACTGCTTCTGGGGTTATGCTTTGGTACTCTCTCTTCCCCTCAAACGATTTATGGTCTTTGGGAATTTGTCAATGAATATATAAATAACATTATAAGGTTATATAGAAATTAAACTAAATTTTGCTAATATAATTCAAAATATTGTTTATTTTTTTTATACATAGAGAAGAGTTGAACTCTAGACATTCTACAAGAGAGACTAAATATATGTTCACTAGACTATACGGCTTGGAATCAACCCTCATATATATTATTTATTTATTAAAAGATTTAAATTTAGTTTGTTTATTAATGGAAGGAAGAGGTAGTAGAGAAAATTGATTGTTATGATTACTTTGTGTTTGAAAAGCTTGGAGAATTGGTACTACAGAATATTGATAGTGATGTCCGGAAACTTGAAGAATGCAAAAATCGCGGTGGATGCTTTGTCCATATGGTAATCAACATCTTCAAGTACTTAAACTTACTTTGCGGTTGCCATGTCAAGTATATAGTCCAGCTCCACAAAACAACCAATGCTCCGGATTTACTTGTATGACACGTGTTTATTTCTGTTCTTTTCAGCATGTCTATCAATGGATGGGAATTGATGATACCACTTGCTTTCTTTGCTGGAACTGGGTAACCATTTATCGTTTGTTTATTTCTTCATCTTACAAAACGGCTTCGTTCTTAGTCTGATATATCATGACGCGTATACAATAAAAAATAACTAAAATTGACATAAAGAAGTAAGAATGCTTAGAAAACTAATTATTTTTTCTCGTAAAATTAATTTTAATATATTAAGATATTTTAATTTGTCCAATCCCAGCATGCTCTAGAAAATGATAGAATTGTATTGTTTGTTGTTGCGAAGGAATGGTGTTAAAATAATTGAAACATGGAATACTAAGAGAGAAACTGAGATAATTGTATTGATACCTGTGAAAGCTATATAATATTGTGATGTGGAAAATTACCTATATATAAGCAATTATTAGGGTTTAACCTATAGACAATAATTAATGTTTAACCTAAAGAACCAAGCCCCATATATAGATACTAGAGTATAAGGGTTTTAAATTTTTTATTATCAATTAACAAGATAATAATATTATTTATCGAACACAAAAAAATAAAAACAATAATAATAATAATAATAATAATAATAATAATAATAATAAAAAAACAACTAATAATGATAGATCAATTTTAAATAGCAATGTCCCCTTTAATTTTCAACATTCTCAAATCTCATGTTCTCAAATGAACATGAACATGAACATGAACATGAACACAATAGTAACACAAAATTGATAACATAAACTTAATAACAAAACGCAGTTGCACTGAACGTAAAGTGAAAAATTAACAACAATATTGAAATTAACCAGTGACTGAAGCCATTTAATCTAATGGGTGTCCTTAATTAAAACTATTCAATACTCCATAAAACCAATTAAAATGAATTGATTAATTATAGTGGCTTCCCACATGTATACACCAATTAACGGACCAACTGAAACAATTAGCGGAAGAGGGTCCATGATGGGATGAGGCCAAAATGAGATATTACCCTAAAATGGGGTATAAATGCAATCATTTTAGGAGGGTGAGATTGAAAATACAACCATAACACATAAACCTCTTTGTTATCACTTATCCACCCCTTTCATTGGTGAATTGCAACCAAAATGAACACAATTGAAGAAAAAGAAGAAGAAACTATCTCTGTGTTGAGAGAGAAAGATCCTCCATCGTCGGCTTCTCGATTGACCGTTGCAACTCCGAGATCGCCTCACGAATTCCAGATTAGGTCTTTTGCTATTGCAATTCCATATTAAATAAAATATATTTTTACGTACTACATTATTTACAATATATTAATCATAAATAATTAAATTTATTTAAAATTAAAATAATTTAATTGCTTAAGTAAACAAACTAATGTGCAGCATAAAAATATTCTTATTTTAATTCTATCCCTTTTATACATGGTTACAACATTTTTTATTTATCAGATAAATTAAAATACTACACAATTTATCATTTACATAAATTTTAAATTGTCTTAAACAAATAATATTAAATCACAAAAACCAAAAAATAAAAATAAAAATTAATGAAATGACACCCACAAACTCAACCATGGTTCAACATTTCAACTAATGGGAGGCCCATATTATTGGTGACTTGGTAATGGGGCCAAACGTCCCACTGATTTCTCTTGCTTCCCCCTCTTTCCGATCTCTTTTTCTAGAAAACAAATGTTGCTAGACCCCAAAGAACCAGTGATAAATTGTTCGGGAAGATGATAGAGTTGCCAAATCTTCAGCTTAGGTGGCGCTGGCCACCGCCGACTCTTATCATTCAACTCTCGATGACGTTGAGTTAAGCAATTGGGTAGGAAGAATCCATGGCGATGAATTTCACTAGAAGTGTTCCACTGCGAGTGGTTTGTGGCAGCTTTCTTGAGCTCTGCATGTACCCATAGCCATAGAGGAATTGAAAGGAAGTGGATTGGGTGCCAATAAAAGGAGGAATCGATTATAAGAAATATATATAGATAGATATGAGACAGTTTTTAGGGAGAGGTGGGTGAAGGAGTGGGATATGGTTTCAGGAGAAGTGGGGAGTGGGATGGTGGAAAAATGAATGATGGACATGGAGAGGGTTAGAGAGAGAGGGAGAGAGAGAGAGAGACGTGTGAACGGATGAGGGAAAAATGGAGATGGTGGAAGGGTGGGTGGGTTAGTGGAGTTATTTGGGTGTTACAGAAATGGGTCTGGGTGGTGGGGGTGGTGGGGGTTGAGTGCAAACGTGTATATGTGTAGGAGCAAAAGAATAGGGGAAAAAATAGAAGAGGGTGCGAAACTTGAACAACGGAGTTAAGTGCTTCTCACAAGTGATTTACCACCCGACCAACATCTATCTCACTAATTAATAAGGAAACGGTTATCTCCAATAGGCGCTTGAATCGCAACCATTATCCTGTGAGATTCGATTTGGACCGTGGAAATGTCCTAATCAACAAAAACAATCTTGATTTATTATATAAATATTAACATCCTGCCTCAAATTTAAGGTGGTAAAGACGTGATTAACTTGTGTTCGAAAAAATAAAGTGCAAAAGAGTCCGAGATAATTGGCATTGGTGAGTTATTTGCACTCTAATTAATAGAACTGACTCAGTGGAGATGAACATGTTCTCGAGAATGTGATGATGTTGCCAAAAAATGCCTAGTACGTGTTTCAAGCCTTCACGTGCCGAAATCCTCCCGCAACCTGTAGTTTAATTTGTAAATTCAGTTAGCTCTATGGGGGGACAACGATGTGGTGTCGGCCAAATAACCTCTAGCGTGAGAAAAATGTCAAATTGCTCTGAAGTGGGAATGAAACCTTTAATGGATATGGAGTATAGTATTAAGAGAGAAGTATTTTGATACCTCATTCCTCATCGCATATATAGGTTGTAGCTCCTGTAATCGTCCCCACCATGATCTCCTCCACGTTCCATAATCAACCACTGTAAATGTTGCTTGATCTCCCATTACGGAAAGTTGTGTCAATCATCTTCGTGCATGGGGAGGGTGGTAGGTGAGGTAACGGTCACTGTCAACCTACCATCCTTAGATTTGGTGATTGAGCCTTCATTAGGCGGCTTTGTCTTGCACCGAATAGGCCCATGCATGGTTGAGCTGCATTTAGCAGGCCAGACGCTCAGGTTTTGGGCTATTAGGGTAGCCGGCCTATTACTTGCCACTGGATTGCTTCTTCCGGGTTGCTCCTCTTAAGTGGCTCCGACCCGCTGCTTCATCATCGTCTGCTCCAACCAGCATACAGGAATATTTCTCACATCATGTGATTACAGATGAAATGACAATCAGTCTCGATGTGTTTAGTGCGCTAGTGGAAAACGTCGTTGTAGGCAATTTGGATGATACTTTGATTGTCACAATAAATAGTGGTCACATCAAGAGAGGGCACTTCCACATCATTAAGTAACCATCAGAGTCAAATTAATTCTTGAGTGTCATCAACAAGAGTATGGTACTCTGCTTCTATGCTAGATCGAGTAATAACCAATTGCTTTTACTAAGCCATGAAATGAGAGTATCTCCATGGAAAAAAATAATATCATGTAGTAGAGCATCGATCGTTGGTATCTTCGACCCAATCAACGTCTGCATAGGCATATAAAATTAGAGAGGACTATGACAGAAGTGAAGATCCTGGAATAACGTCACCTTGATGTATTGCAAAATAAGCATAACTGCTAAGTAATGAATAGTGCGTAATGCAAATAAGAACTACTTGACCTAATGAACTGCATAAGCAATATTTGGGCGCATCACTGTAAGGTATACTAGGCTATCAACCAACTAATGATATAAGGTAAATTAGGAAGAAGAGTCTCGTCTAATAGAGTAAGTCGAGTGTTTGTCTCAATATGAGTGCTAAACGTTTTCGGATTAGTGATAGATGCTTTTGACAATAGATCAGAGGCATATTTTGCTTGAGAAATAAGTAGTGTTTGTTCCATAAGATATCTCTAAACCAAGAAAATAAGTTAGAAGGGCGAGATCTTTCATCTCAATGTAAGTGTTGAGAAATTTTCTTGAGATTTGAGATGTTCAAAATATCATTGCTAGTAATGATCATATCATAAACATAGAATCACAGGAGAATAATACATATCTTGGTCGGACGGATGAATATAGCAGAGTTATGGGAGTTGAAAATGAAGCCAAATTAATATATTGTTGAGTGAATTTGCTAAACATATACAAGGGTTGTGGCCACTTGACCAATTTCTTGTTCTTTATTTGCATCAGTACTATTCCTAGTAGTGTGTTTAAGGAGGTGAAGTTCATGTAGCGAAGAGGGGATCTCAACTTCCTAAGTGCCTTGTTGGGTCCTCCCCCCTTTCTATCCCTTATTTTCTTCTTCGAATTGGTCTCATCCCGACCAGGCCTATTGTTGCTTGACACTTTGACTTTTTTCTTGTCTCTCCAGTCTTCCCCTTCTTCAGCTCGGGCCAAACAGACGTCTTAGGTCGAGATGAATTTGGTTGACAAGAAAAACGTAGAGGCTAACATTTTTAGCGCCACCCAAGCCATCTCGTATGGAAAAGGTCATTTCCTAATCCCTTCTATCAGCATAGTAACGACCATCCCATTGTTTAAGTATTCAACCTGGTCAGATTCTTTCCTGAACCTTTCTAGAAAGGCTTCCAGCCTTTCATCATTTCCTTGACAAGTACCCATCAGATGAGAAAGATTTTAGCTTGTCGCTTGTTCCTTCCAAACCTATGAACAAATTCCATACTCAAGGATTCAAAATAGTCGAACATACTTGGTTTAAGGGCTTTGTACCAAT